>OY744570.1:0-658750 GCA_963556235.1 Cryptophagus acutangulus
CCTAACCTAACCTAACCTAACCTAACCTAACCTAACCTAACCTAACCTAACCTAACCTAACCTAACCTAACCTAACCTAACCTAACCTAACCTAACCTAACCTAACCTAACCTAACCTAACCTAACCTAACCTAACCTAACCTAACCTAACCTAACCTAACCTAACCTAACCTAACCTAACCTAACCTAACCTAACCTAACCTAACCTAACCTAACCTAACCTAACCTAACCTAACCTAACCTAACCTAACCTAACCTAACCTAACCTAACCTAACCTAACCTAACCTAACCTAACCTAACCTAACCTAACCTAACCTAACCTAACCTAACCTAACCTAACCTAACCTAACCTAACCTAACCTAACCTAACCTAACCTAACCTAACCTAACCTAACCTAACCTAACCTAACCTAACCTAACCTAACCTAACCTAACCTAACCTAACCTAACCTAACCTAACCTAACCTAACCTAACCTAACCTAACCTAACCTAACCTAACCTAACCTAACCTAACCTAACCTAACCTAACCTAACCTAACCTAACCTAACCTAACCTAACCTAACCTAACCTAACCTAACCTAACCTAACCTAACCTAACCTAACCTAACCTAACCTAACCTAACCTAACCTCACCTAACCTAACCTAACCTAACCTAACCTAACCTAACCTCACCTAACCTAACCTAACCTTTTTTTTTTTTTTTTTTTTTTTTTTTTTTTTTTGATGGTGGAATGCTTTACGCACCTGCCCCCTACATATCTGTAGGGGAGTGTGGGGCTCGTCCTCAACATCAGTTGAGGCCATACCCACTAAACCACCATCACTCGAAAAGTCATTCAACTGAGTCGGGACCGCCTCTCGGCATAAACTTCGACCCAGTGATGATTTGATGCAACCATCGTTACATTCCTTCATCTTCCTTCATCTTCCATTTACTTGAACCAACAGAACCAATCACTCAATAAATACAGCCACTCGATAAACAGAACCAGTCATACAACGATTAAAACAAAGACAACGACCTAATACCTAATAGACAAAACCCCTACTACTTAATATAAATAAAACTTAATATAAATAAATGTAAATAAATAAATATAAAAATAAATAAATATAAACAAATAATATATATAAACAAGCATAAACAACACCTAACCCTACTATCACAGACTGCCTATCACAAAAAATCTCATTCGCTTGCATACCTTGCTGCCACAACAGGATCCTTTTGGACCAAGATCCTCATACACAGCCTATCTATGGCATCCCAATCTTCCTGCCCTCGCAACATTATCTCGACCAGGTTGCCCGCGTGGATAGCTGCACCAACCGCCGCTTCTGCCTCCTGTCTTTCCACATCCCACTCTTCACAATGGAAAAGGGTGTGGTCGGCAGTGTCTCTGGTGTTGCACGCCAAGCAACGATTGGACGCAGCCTTTCCTATCTTCTGCAGGTAGCTGCCAAACTGCCCATGTCCAGTAAGAAACTGCATGGTGCAGTATGACAGTTCCCCGTGCTGCCGCTCCTTCCACTCCCTGATCTGCGGGATTAGTTGCTTCGTCCAGAGGCCTTTAGTAGCCTCGTCCCAACGCCGTTGCCAGGTGTCCATCATCCCGTCCTCGTTGGTACTGCGCTCAGCCGTCGTCGCTCTAAAATTATCCTTCCGCAGGGTGGCCATGAGATCCATTGGAGGAACCCCTGCCAGCACCTGCAGCGCCTCGCTCGATACACTTCTGTTAGCCCGGGTTATGCCTAACAGCAAGCTCCTCTGCGACCTGCATAGCATCTGCCTCACCTTCTGTAGCTTCCCAACCGCATCTGCCCATACGGGGGCCCCGTACAGAACAACCGACTGGTGAGCAGACGCAAGAAGCCTCCTTGCCCCGCTCCCGGCACCTCCAATCCTCGGCATAAGAGAACGCAGTCCTCGGGCTGTCGCCTCTGCCTTACAGCATGCCTCCTCAACGTGCCTAACCCAGCTCTCGTTGGTGTCCAACCATATCCCCAGATATTTAATCTGGGACTCCAGAGGCACTGTCTCGCCTAGGACCTCGATCTCCCTCGGTCCTCGTACATGCCGCCTGCCGATTAGCAAGGCAGCCTTTGTTTTCTGCGCCGCGATCTCCAACCCGTTCCTCCGCATCCAATCGCTCGCTAGGCTCACCGCCCCACGAGCCTTTCCCTTGGCATCTTCCAAATCACTCCCAATCGCAGTTATTACTAGGTCGTCCGCGTACGCCACTGCCCCGCAGCCGTGAGGTAGCTGCAACCGCAGCACGCCATCGTACGCGACGTTCCATAGCAGGGGGCCCAGGACAGACCCCTGGGGCACCCCCGCTGACATTGCTCTTGCCTCCCCATCCACGTCCAGAACCCGGTTCTCCAAATAACTCATCACCATTGTGATGAGATATTGGTCCACACTCCTCCTCTGCAATTCCGCCACCACTTCTGCCCACTTTGCCGTGTTAAAGGCATTGCGGACATCTATGGCGACGACAATGCAGAGCTCCCGAGCTCTCCAGTTTCCCTCCTTGGCAGACCGCACCACACTGAGGACTCTCTGGACGGCATCAATCGTTGAGCGTTCTGCTCTAAACCCATATTGATGCTCATCCAGGTCATTGCCCGAGGTCTCCAATGCATCCCCAATCCTCGTGTGCAAGATCCTCTCGAGCACCTTGCCCAAGGTGCTGATGAGGCAGATCGGTCTTGCACCCCCCTCTTCATCTGGATGCTTGCCAGCTTTCGGGATTAGCACGACCCTGGCCCTCTTCCACTCTTCCGGGAACTGACCTGCCTGAATTAAGCTGGTGTACATTTCAGCCAGGTCCTCGGCGTAGTTTTGCGCCAGCAGTTTGACCGCCTCTGCTGGAATCCCGTCGGGCCCAGGGGCCTTCTTGTTTGCCAGCCTGCTGACCGCAGCTTCCACCTCCTTCGCGCTAACCCTAGTCTCCTGCCCCCAGTTAGCAACCGGCCTATCCCACGCTGTAATAGGGTGGGTGGGGAACAGCTGGTCCGCTATGTCTATCTTCTGCTGCGTCGTCAGAATGGGCGGAGTGAGCTTCCCCATCTTCTTGCCGATCAGCTGATACGCAGTGCCCCATACGTCCTCGTCCACGCTGCTTATAAGTTTGTCGTACGACGCCTTCTTTGCCCTCCTGATCGCCAACCGTACCTCCCCCCTTGCGGCCCTCAGATCCTCTGAGGCCGAGAGGTGAGCCACCAAGTTGTCGTCGTTAGGCGCCAACCTCGCTCTGCCTCTCAGTCTCAGCTCGATTCTTCGGCATCTATTCCGGGCAGCCAGAGCCTCCTTGACGCTCTCACACCACCAGTAGACGGGCTTCCACCTATTCCTACGCCGAGGAGGAGGAACAGCCACCTGGCAAGCTTCCTGAAGGGCGCGCGTTATTGTGTCAGCTTGGAAGCTGCCCACGCAAAACAGTCGCTCTCCCAGCGCAGCCCTCAGCTTCTGCTTTTGTGCCTCCGACACTATCCGCCATCCCGGACCCGGTGACTGCTCGTTCATGGTGTTGCCCTCCTCCGCAGAGATAGTGAACTCTATGGCCTTGTGATCACTGAGAGTCTCTTCATCGGAGACCTCCCAGTTCACAATGCCACTACCTCTCCCGTTGTCCCTGTAGAAGGTGATGTCGATGGTGCTGGTGTGTCCATTTCGGTCGAAAGTTGGGGCTGAGCCGGTGTTCGCTATCCTTAGGTCCAGGCTATCCGCCCAATCCCTAAGAATATCTCCCCTCCGGTTGTCAGTATCCGACCCCCACGCGTGGCTTTTGGCGTTGAAATCGCCGCCCACCACAACCGTGTTGTCCGGCCCCTCCAAGCTGATGGCAGTGTGCAACTCGTCCAACTGCTGCTCGTAGGCGTCAACGGTGTCATTTGGTGGCAGATACACCGAATACAACGAGACTTTTCCCACCTCAGCCTTGACGAATGCAGCACCGCAACTTTTATTGTCACAGCGTGCATTCGCAATCCAAACTGCCGCCGACTTAGCCTCGTTGTAGATCCACCCCTTGCTTCTTGTGACCAGCTCCAAGTTCGGTTCACTAACAAGCGCAGCCCGAGCCCCCTTCCTCCTGCACCTATTGTACAGAAGGTCGTGAGCTCGTCTGCACCTGTTCATGTTTAGCTGAACAGTAAATAAATTAGTGGACATAGACATTAAAAATATAAAAATAAATAACATGCACGACTAGACTATATCACAGAATTACAAATATCACAGTTCTTTACGTTATCACAGTTTCATTTGTCGCTACAGCGACGGCATCTACCGTAGCTGGCGCACCCCCTTTCTCAGTATCATTGCTGCCATTCGTATTGGCAGCATTGATGCGCCCCGTCTCCCTGTCCTTGAGCCTTGCCTTGTTCAGGAATGCACTCATCCTGCCGCACTTGCCTGTCCAGGCTCGGTGCGGCAAGTTGCATAACGGGCAGTTTGGCTCTCCCGTACATTCACCCGCCTTGTGGCCTTCCTTGCCGCACTTGAGGCAGCACTTGGACCGGTCGTCACCAGCGCAATCCTTAGCAAAGTGCCCAGATTCCCAGCACCTGTGGCACTTTTCCACCCGGATCTTGGGTCTTATTGCGATGGTGGTTAATCCTACCACCACCCCATCCTTGACCGCCAAGATGGCCGCAGCTGCCTCCGCACCCGCTGTTATGGTGGCTGACTGGCTCCCACGAAAGCCAGGGCGAAGATCGCCGACCTCGAAGGATTTCCCGTCCACGTTCGCCTGCTCTACTATGGCCTGCTTGATTTCCACCGCCGTAATGGCTGCCTCGATATTGGACACCATCAGCGTGGCCAGTTTGTCGCTCTTGAGCACCTCCACTTTCGCTCCGACACTCTGTCCCGCAATGAGGTTCGCCACCTCTTGCACGCTGCCTTCCTTTAGGCTTATTAGCAGGTGTCCGTCTCTGGTTTGGCGGACTTCGGCGACTTTTAGGTTTTGGCCTTTCAGTGCGTTTCTGGCGCCAGCTAGGAGGTCCGGATATTCTTCCGGCTTGGTCCCCCTGACCAACACCGCGTCTTGCCTCTTTCTAACTGGCCTTGCACTGGCCTGTCGCGCGAAGCCCGGACGGCTTGTCCCTACTAGTGCTGCAGCTGTTGTTGGTCCTCGTTGGGGTGGAACGCACACTTTCACCGTCATTTTCAGACGTGCCACCAGGACACATTCTGACATCTTCCTGATGTGGTCAGTGATCGTCCCCCCCGCCGGGATGGAAATGGTTTTCAGCCCAGCCTCTTGCGCAATACTGCCCAGTTTTTTAATACCGTGGTATATTGCCTCCACGGGGTCCTCGATGTCCGGTCTTGCCACTAAGATTAGCTTTCTCCTACTCCTAGTGCCAATCTTTGTGGTGGACTCTAGGATGTTGTCCCCCTCCTCGTGCCTTAGCAGGTCCGGGAACCTCTCCCTTGCCACGGCTAGGATTCCCTCGCTCATCTCCTCCTTCCCGCGTGGGATGATCAGTCCGATGACTTCCTCATCCCAGCTGCTCACAGGATTGACCTCCGCCACGCCCGTACCTACATAGGCCTCTTCCCGCCAGAGTTTAGCTGCCACCCCGCAGTATTGGGCAAAGCTCTCATTGGCCTCCTCCTTGTCCAGCTGGCTTACTTTGCGTGGAAGGACTCTCTTTCTCCCGTCAATGGCCTTGGTGATTCCGGCTTCCTGGGCCTCCTCGATGCCCTTGGCTAGCGCAAGAGCCTCAGCTGGAATCGCCGTGTCGATCCCGCTTAGAGCCTTGCTTAGTTCGACTATCTCCGCCCACTTCTGCTGAAATGTCACTCCTGGTTGCGCCTGGTTGGTTGCGTTGGCGTAGCTCACAGCTGGTTGTTGCAGACCGCCTTGTCGTCTGGGAGTGTCTGCCTGCTCATTGGAGACCGACCGTTCATTTGCCAGTTCCTCCCTTAATCTCGCAATAGTGTCCGCCATCTCCTGTATGATGGCGTCCCTGTCCTTCTCCACACTGGCCAGCAAGCTCTGGTTTCCTTGCTTAACTGCCGCAATTTCCAGCTCCGCAGCCCTGCGAGTTTCAGCTAAAAGTTTTTCCGACTCCTCCCTTCGCCTGTTAAAGGCCACGACCTTCGCGTCAAGAGCAGCCCTCTGCGCTGCGATTTCGGCTTTGATTTTTAGGGCTACATCTAGCTTCATTGCCTCTCCCTCCAGCAGCGCTTTCTTCGCCGCGTTCTCGAGTTGCCCTTCCTTCATGTGGAGCTTGATTTCCTCGAACCCGGCATACTCCTTTGCGATCTCTGCTTCCCTGCGCTCGTCGTACTTCATTACGAGGTCTATCGCCTTCGTAATGGCTCCCCTCATGACCGACACTGTGCCTGGCTTCTTGGTCTTTGCCGGGGATTTTTGCAGCAGCTCTCGCACATTCCTGGCTGCTTCCATCAGCACTACCCACTCCGCTGTACTAGTGTGGCCTGCCGCCTTTCCAACGACTGTGGGCCCTCTCTCCCTGTTAGGCTTCTTTTGGCCCGGGCGAATCGGCGAAGAAGAACGCCTGTTCTTTCGCTTACCGGCTTTCTCTGGTTCCACCGGTATAGCAAATTCCTCGTCCTCCACGACTATCACAGCATCGCTGGTCTTTACGGGACTCCTTTGTACCGTTTTGGCCCTCTTCTCAAAATCTTTTAGCATTCGCTGCTCCTCCTCCTTCGTTGCTATGCCAGTAGCAATAATGGGTCCTTTGGCCTGGTCATCTACCAAAGGCACCATGCTGTTGCTGGATGACGGTCGAGTGAAGCCAGCCACTTCGGTCTCGACCGGTACTGGGGTATCCCCCCCCTGCACCGTAAACATATCGTCGGTAATAGACTCCATGTTTGGTTTTTAACAGTTTGCTCTGTGCATTTTATACCTGCTGCCAGGTGTTAGACACAGCCGCCCCACAGGGGTCAGACGCTGCCACCAAGCCGCTCGATACGAGACAGACGCTTGGTGGATTTTTACGTTTTCTTTCACTGCTCCCTCTCGACCTTACCGGCAAGGGTGACCCCGCCAGGAGCTATGCTCCCACCGGCATTGCTCTTAAGTTCATCGCAGCTACTTGACAAACATCCTCTGACATGACCTTTAACAAGGCCCGACAGATCAAACCACCAAGAAAAAACTCCACGGTGCGCAAAAAAAAAAAAAAAAAAAAAAAAAAAAAAAAAAAAAAAAAAAAAAAAAAAAAAAAAAAAAAAAAAAAAAGGTTAAAGTTTGACTGAGTTTACTAATGAATTTACTAATGACTTTACTAATGAGGGAAAAAAAAAAAAAAAAAAAAAAAAAAAAAAAAAAAAAAAAAAAAAAAATGAAGTTAAAGTTTGACTGAGTTTACTAATGAATTTACTAATGAATTTACTAATGACTTTACTAATGAGAAAAAAAAAAAAAAAAAAAAAAAAAAAAAAAAAAAAAAAAAAAAAAAAAAAAAAAAAAGTTGCGCATGCGCAGAGTCGGTTTCGCGCTACCCCGCGCAGACATGGCGTCGAGACGCCCCAAAACAAAAGTTCGACAAAGTCGCGAGAGTCGACGGGGACATAGGATATGGACACAACAGGGCTAAATAATAAGACAAGTAAACAAAACAGCTCCAGTGGATCCAGGGCTCCATCCTATAGCGACACCAATATTTGCCTAAACAGGACAATATCAGCAAGCAAATCAAATCGAAAAGCCGAAAATCTCGTGCAAATTTCAGGCAGAATCTCGAGCGAAATTCTAAGTGTTGATGCCGTCATCAGGCATCATGACCGAAATCGTGGGGTACGTCATCCCTGCACGTCACCTCCACTTGGGTTGATTTTCGTACAAAAATCAACAATCGAAACACCAATTTGGCCGCGTTCTTGACATTCCTGTCAAGTCACGCCTTCTTCCCGCAGATGAACCTAATTACAAATTAGCGCCCCAAATGCCCCAAGATACTCACTCAGCAATACTCCAGCAGTTTCCCGGGAAAGCGTCACTTTCCCGAGCACAGACAAACACCACAAAACAGCCAGCATAAGCGCTGGGGGCTCGCGAATCCAACGTAAACGACCTGCTCGACTCTGCCCAGTGGATTTTCCGGTAGTGATGCACAACATGAGGCACCATTTCCCGGAAAAGCAAACCAAAGCAGAGTTTTCGCGAAGACGAAAGCACAACACCAAAACAAATATAACAAACAAAGCCAGCATAAGCGCTGGGGGCTGCGAAACTGACGAAAGCTGGCTCCATCCAGCACATTTCCAAGTAGTGAGGCCAACATGAGGCCCCATTTCCCGGGAAAGCGTGGATAGACCGGAATTGCCGCGTTGACGAACACAAAAACCACAAAAACCACAAAAACCAAAAAGCCAGCATACGCGCTGGCAGCTCTCGAAAGACGGATAAAAAGCGGAAAAATAGCACTAATTAATCATTAATTAGTGCTATTCACGTAATAAACCGTGTGGCAAAGCCACTTGCCTCATTTCCGCGGAAATTCGGTGGCTTTTGCACCGATGGTGTGCAAATTGGCGGAGCGGCAGAAAGCACGTCCGCTCTCGACCAGCGCCAGGCCCGAACTCAACCTAACCTAACCTAACCTAACCTAACCTAACCTAACCTAACCTAACCTTTTTTTTTTTTTTTTTTTTTTTTTTTGATGGTGGAATGCGTTACGCACCTGCCCCCTACATATCTGCAGGGGAGTGTGGGACTCGTCCTCAACATCAGTTGAGGCCATACCCACTAAACCACCATCACTTTGACCTTAAAACACCCTGCTTTGGTACCGCCTCTCGGCATATCATCAAAGCAGATTGTCGTATTCCATCGTGCTGTCCAAGCTTAAAAACGTACACAAAATAACTTAACACTTAAATATATATCACAAATTTCTATCACAGCTACGGTTATTGTTTTGTTTTCGTCTATCACATGTTTCCATGGTTTTCTCCTCCCAGTCTTTGTTCTACCACCGGGTCCTTTTGTGTTAGGATCGCGCTGCACAATCGTACAGCTATCTCCCATTCATTCGGTCCTCGTAACATAAGTGCAACTAGGTTTTCTGGTGTTAGCACTTCTCCCATATCGTTTTCGGCCTGTCTTCTTTCCTCCTCCCACCTGTCACAGGCGAACAGGGTGTGCTCCGCAGAGTCTCTGATATTGCATTCGTAGCAGCGGTCCGAGGCCGTTTTGCCGATTTTTTGCAGATATGTGCCAAAGTGACCGTGGCCCGTCAAAAATTGGGTCAAGCAGTACGTCAGCACTCCATGGTCTCTCGTTGCCCAGGGTTCGATTGTGGGGATCAGCTTCCGGGTCCATGCCCCCTTGCTGCCAGTCTCCCACCTCTGTTGCCAGGTTGCCATAACTGATTCGCGGTTCGTCTCTTGCTGTTGGATGTCTACTCTGTGGTTGTACTTTCTAAGTGTTGCCTGCAAGTCCATCGGCAATACTCCTGCAAGCACCTGTAGGGCCTCCGAGGAGACCGTTCTGTTCCCTCGACTTATGCCGATAAGCATTGGTCTTTGTGCCCGGTTTAGCATATCTCGGATTTTTGCCATTTTTGTTGCTGTGGCCCATACCGGCGCTGCATACAGCACCACTGAGGCGTGTACACTTGCCAGCAGCTTCCTGGGTCCATCTCCCGCGCCCCCCATTCTGGGCATGAGGGAGCGTAGCTTCTGGGAAGTGCCCTCCGCCTTGGCACAGGCCTCTTCCACGTGCTTACACCACTTCTCGTCCTTGTCTATCCACACGCCTAGATATTTTACATGGGGTTCAAGTTCCACTGCCGTTCCGAGTGCGTCGATTTGCCGGGTCCCTAGCACTTTACAGCGCCCCGTGAGTAGCGCCGCTTTGGTCTTGTGCGGTGCAATCTCAAGTCCCCTAATTGTCATCCAATCATTTATGTCCGCCATGGCTTCAGTCCATCTCGCCTTGGCGCTCTCCAGGTTCGGGCCTATACACGCGATCAGGAGATCGTCCGCGAATGCTATGGCTCTGCAGTCCCTAGGCAGTTCTAGTTTTAGGATCCCGTCGTAGGCCAGGTTCCAGAGCAGGGGACCCAGGACCGACCCTTGCGGGACGCCCGCCGTCACCTGCATCCTTTCCCCTTCTACGACCTCGACTGTGCGGTCCTCCAGGTAGTTCATTATAGTTGCCACCAAATAGTCTTCCACGTTCCTTTGCTGTAGCTCCTCTATAATGCTGTCCCATCTGACAGAATTGAAGGCGTTTTTGACATCCAAGGCAACGATGAAGCATACCTCGCGATGTCTCCAACTGCCCTCCTTCGCTGTCCTCGCTATTCTCAGTACTTCCTCTACAGCATCGAGCGTTGAACGACCTTTCCTAAACCCATATTGATGGTCGTGCAGGTCATTCCCAGTGTTTTCCAGTTTCTGCGTTAACCGATTGACAATAATCTTCTCATAAACTTTACCGGCCACGTCGAGCAGGCAGATTGGTCGGGCACCGCTTGGTTCCGCTGCATTCGTATTCGGCTTAGGGATCAGGATCAGTTTGGAATTTTTCCACTGCTTTGGGAAGATTCCATTTCTCAGGAGGTTGTCGTACATGGCGGCCAGGTCCTCAATGTAGTCCTCCGCCATCAGCTTGATGGCTTCGGCGGGGATCCCGTCGGGGCCGGGAGCCTTCTTTCGCTTCAGCTGCCCTATTGCTGCTTGGACTTCTTCTGCAGTAACGGTCGGGATATTGGCTTCCTGTTGCTCAAGCCTAGGTTTGGCCCACGTTATTTTCGGCTGGGCTGGGAATAGCTGGGCAGCTATTCTTCTTCTGTCGCAGTTTGGCATTACTGGGGCCACGTTTTTGCCCATTCTTTTCGCCACCAATTGGTAGGCGGTCCCCCAAACGTCTTCTTCCACTTCTTCGACTAGTACTTGGAACGACCTTTTTTTGGATTTGGTTACCAGCGCTTTTATATTCAGTCTAGCTTCCCTGAGTTCCTCAGCGGCTGTTACGAATGCTGCGCGGCTATCTTCACCGGGTCTTCTCCGGAGTTTTGCGCTGGCTCGATCTAGCGTCCTCCTGCGTTGATTTCTTGCCTGAATAGCTACGCCTATTTCTTCGTTCCACCAGTAGACATCCCTTCCGTTTCTCCTTTTCTGGTTGGGCGCCGCTACTTGGCATGCAGCTCTCAGCGCTCCTGTTAGCCCGTCTACGGTAACCTCATCTACGTTGAAGAGACGCTCACCCAGCGCTTTCCTGAATCTATATTTCTGGGCTGCCGTGTTTAGCCGCCATCCGCTGGAGATCCTTTCGGTAAATACCGCTTCCTTGCTGCTTAGCCTGAATTCAATAGCATTGTGGTCACTTAATGTCTCCTCTTTGGAGACATGCCACTCCTGGACGTTACTCGTATTGCTATTGTACCTTGCAAACGTGATGTCTATGACGCTACTTTTATTCCCCTTGTTGAAGGTTGGCTCAGTTCCGGTATTCATGATCGCGAGGTCCAGGCTTGCAGCCCAATCCTTTATGGTCGCCCCCCTCCAGTCTTCTATTGTTGAGCCCCAGGCACGACTCTTGGCGTTAAAGTCGCCGCCAACGATGAGTGCGTGTTTGGGGTCTTGTAGCCGAATGTCGTCGCTAAGTTCGTCTAGCTCTTCTAGAAACCCTTCCCTGGTGGTGT
Organism: Cryptophagus acutangulus; assembly: GCA_963556235.1. NCBI lineage: Eukaryota > Metazoa > Arthropoda > Insecta > Coleoptera > Cryptophagidae > Cryptophagus > Cryptophagus acutangulus. Next base: position 11,648 of record OY744570.1, read on the forward strand.
TTGGGGACAGGTAGACCGAGTATAACACCGTCTTTCCTGTCCTCGCTTTGGCATACGCCGCCCCGCAACCCGTCTCCTCGCATCGGGCGTTGGCTAGCCATATTGCTGCATTTCTGACGACGTTTACGATCCATCCTCCGGTTTTTTGGGTCATTTCAGCGTTTGGTTCGCTGGCTAGGACTGCCTGGACATTCTTTTTGGAGCAACGATCGTAGAGCAGATCGTGTGCTCTCTTGCACCTATTTAGGTTGAGCTGGACCACCAGCTCCTGGTTCACTATAGAAGACATTGTAAAAACAGTAGTAGGTTGCGCACATTGTTTAGACTAACACATTTAAAATATATCACAGATTCGTTCAGTATCACAGTTCGTATCACAGTATGGTTACTCGATATCACCCTCCGCTTCATCCCGCTCTCTAGTTCTCGCCTCCTTCAGGGCCTGCCTCATGTAGTCGCAGGCCCCCGACCACGCCCGGTGCTGCTGGTTGCACAGTGGGCAGTGGGGGTCCCTACCACAAGTATCGGCTCTATGCCCCTCCGTGCCGCACTTTAGGCAGCAGCTCGATCTGTCGGGGCGATTGCACTCCCTGGCAAAATGCCCCGGCTCCCAGCACCTGTGGCATTTCTCGACTTGGATGTATCTCCTAATCCTAATTTCTGAGAGCCCGATAATCACTCCCTTGTGCGCGAGTATTTTGGCTGCCGCTTCCTCGGTTGCCATTATGGTTGCTGCCTGTTGGTACCCTCCACTTGGGCGTACGTCTTTAATTTCGACGCTTTCCTCGGGCACTTCTACCTGCTCCACGATAGCGGTTTTTATTTGGTCCCCGTTGAGGGCGGCTTCGATGTTAGACACCATAAGCGATTTTTTCTTGTCTCCCTTCAGGACATTTGTTTTGTTTTGTAGGCCACTATCGACGATGATTTTGGCCATAGCAGTGGCACTTCCTTCCTTAAGACTGATAAGGAGGTGTCCGTCTTTCGTCTGGCGGACCTCTCTCACTTTCGCTCCTTCCAGGTCTTTGCCTTTAATGGCACTCCTGACCCTGCCAAGAAGCGTTGGGTACTCCTCCGGGCTGTTGACTCGGATGATTATTGCTTCCGACTCCCTCCGCGGAGGGAATCTTCTACTTATCTGTCGTGCCATGGTAGGGCGCGTTGTCCGGTCTGTCTGCGTAGCCAGCCGGCTTGGGACGCATATTCTTACCGTTAGGCCGCGTTGTGCGGTCAGCACACACTCTGCGATCTTGCGGTATCTTACCACGGAGTCTCTCCCTCCGGCCGGGATAGAGATCTTGTCGAGGCCATTGGCCGCGGCCAATTCCCCCAGCTTCTGGATTGCCTCGTATACTGTTTCGGCGCCGTCTTCCTGGTTGCATCTTACCACAAGTATCTTCCTGGTCCTGGTCCTGCTGCCGACCTTGGTGGTAGACTCAAGTACGCCTCCTTCTTCCCCGAGGCACATGATGTCCGGGAATCGGTCTCTTGTGATGGCTAGGATTCCTTCCTCCATGCTTTCTTTGCCCAGAGGCACGATTATCCCGACAACTTCCTCGTCTTGGCTTGTGATCGGGTTTATGGCCACTACTGTTGTCCCCCTGTAGCAGGCCAGGGGCCACTCCAAGGGTTCCACTTCGGCGTACCGTTTGTAGGAACTTGCGTTTTTAATATCTTCCTCTGTTACCTTAGGTCGGGGAACACGACTGCCGTCTATGGCTAAGGCCATACCTCGGTGGTCTGCGGCCTTAATCATGTCCACTAGCTCTTTCACCGTAGTCCATGGCACTTCTTCGTCCTCTGCGTTGGGTTTCAAGTCGTCCGCTTTGGCCTTTATGCGAGCCCATTCTTCTATGAAGCGGTCTTCCTTCCTCCGTTCCTTGGCCGGTGCGGGGGATGTTCTCGCAGCTGCCATACTCGCGGAATTCGTGCTCGTCGTTGCCTGGGAGTTCGCTGCTGCCATCTTCGCGTAGTTCGTCTGTTCGTGCAGTGGACGGGCACCTTTCAGGGCCGCGATCTGTGCCCTCGCATCCTCCAGTTCTCCTTGGGCCTCGGCCCTCTCCCTATTTGCCTCCGCTCGCTCGCTTTCCGCGTCGCTCAGCATATACTTTAGCCTGGTCACCCGGTCTATAAGGGCCGTTCTCTCCTCCTCCTGTCGTTCTTCGTCCGAGTCGGCAGTTCCTTCTCCTTTAGCTTCGCCTTTCAACCTTTCTATCATACTCCTGTCGTCCTCCAGTTTGAGCTGCCCCTCTCTGAGTTCTTCCTTTCCCTTCTGGATTGCCTTCCACTCCGCATCTCTTACTTTCTTTTCTTCTTGCATTTTTTTCTCTAGTTTTCCAAGTTCTAGAGATTTCTTTACTGGTGACGTTGGATCCGTCTGTACGTCAACCTCGTACTTTGGGGTTTCCGGTGTATTCCACCTGTGTTTGTCAATCCATTCCATGATGGTTCTTCTTTTTAGGACGTCGCATTGACGGTCCAGTATTTTTGCCGCTTCTTTTATGCCCAGTTGTGTGTTTGGGTGTTCCTGGATTTTTTGTTTTAGTACCCCCATCTGGGCCTGAATTGTCTCCATGGTTTCGGTGAGTAGGAATGCTGAGGGGTCCTCTTGTCTTCTGGTCACTTCTCCTTCATATTCTGTATATGATACGTCTGGGTTATTCTTCTTTCTCTTCTTCAGGTTAAGTGAGTCACACCTTTGGAGAAGACTGTTTGGGTTTAGCCTGCTGTGCGGTCCCTGTGTGGTGGCTGTTTTCTTGGTCTTACTAGATTGTGACGTAAGCTTTGGTAGGCCGCTTTTATCAGTGCCTGCCAGTGGGTTTCTCACCATGCCTTTGCTCTGTCTGCTGTCCTGATATCTCCCCTCTTGGATACCGTCCTGGCTGACTGTTCGCTCGCTCGAATTTTTGCCCCCCCCAGAATCCGTGGGGCTGTCCACTCGTGAAGTGGAGGAGGATTCCCCGGGCTTGCCGGAACCTCCCTGGGGTAATATTTTATTTAAATTCGACATTACCATCCTGTTGCTGGCCTTTTCAGGGGATACCGCCCCGATTTTTTAACAAGGTTGTCTCCTTCGTGCAATCCTGTTGGTCCGCGGGAGGTATTTTATTTCCCTCCTACCCTCCGAGTGGTTGGCTTACCACCCAGCGAGCATTCCCCTATCCGCCACCTGGGGACGCGCTCTCTAGCGGTTACAGGTGTCCGCCGAGAGAACCTAACCTAACCTAACCTAACCTAACCTAACCTAACCTAACCTAACCTTTTTTTTTTTTTTTTTTTTTTTTTTTTGATGGAGGAATGCGTTAAGCACCGGCCCCCCGCATTTCCGCGGGGGAGTGTGGGACTCCTTCTTGCTCGAACAAGAAGTATACCCACTAAACCTCCATCACTGCGAAGCTATAGACCATTTACTACGGGACCGCCTTTCGGCATTACATCGTAGTAAATGGCTATCGGAATCATACGAAAGTGGCTGACCTCACGGCTAAGCCACTCGTATCACGGAACCCTTCCTTCCCTCCTTCCTTCTAGATCGAAAAACGCGCCTCCACGACCGGATCCTTCCGGCGAAGAATGCCCAGAAACAACGAATCGACAGCCTTCCACTCCTCGGGCCCGCGCAGCATCACCTCAATCAGGTTCCCCGGATGGAGCTCTACGCCCACTGCTCTCGTAGCTCGATCCCTTTCATCCACCCACTCCTCGCAATAGAAGAGGGTGTGCTCGGCGGTGTCCGGGACGTTGCATGAGTAGCAGCGATCGGACGCAGTCTTACCAATCCGTTGCAGGTAGCTGCCGAACTGGCCGTGTCCAGTAAGGAACTGGGTGGCGCAGTACGACAACTCGCCGTGCAACCTATCCCTCCATAACCTGATCTCCGGTATCAACTGCCTGGTCCATGCGCCGTTCGGAGTATCGTTCCATCGCCGCTGCCAGACATCCATCGTCCTCTCCCGATTCTCCACGCGCTCAGCTGTTGTGGCCCTCCAGTCCAGTTTCCGCAGGCTGGCTAACAGGTCCATAGGTAGGACTCCTGCCACCACCTGCATCGCCTCGGTAGAGACAGTCCTATTGGCACGAGAGATACCAATAAGAGTGCCTCTCTGCGATCTGTTCAGCTTATCTCGGACCTTCTGGAGCCTGACCGCATCTGCCCATACGGGGGCCCCATACAACAGCACCGACTGGTGCACAGATGCCAGTAGCCTCCTCGCCGCGTCGCCGGCACCACCAATCCTGGGCATGAGACAGCGAAGTCCCCGGACTGTCGCCTCAGCCTTGCGGCACGCCTCCTGCACGTGCTTCACCCAGCTCCCCGCGCTGTCGATCCAGATTCCCAGATGTTTCAGGTGCGGCTCTAGCTGCACCGTCTCACCCAAGGAATCTATCTCTCTAGCGCCGATCGCCTTACGCCTCCCAATGAGAAGCGCCGCCTTCGTCTTCTCGGCTGCGATCTCCAGCCCCTTCTCACTCATCCACCGGTTGACTAGCCTAATCGAATCCTCCGCCTTGGCCTTCGTCTCTGGGAGGTCCCTGCCTACTGCGGCGATGACAAGATCGTCTGCGTATGCTATAGAACTGCAGCCCCGAGGGAGCTGCAGCCTTAGCACACCGTCATACGCCACATTCCACAGCAGGGGTCCCAACACCGATCCTTGCGGTACGCCCGCTGTCATAATCCTCCTCGTCCCTTCGACGACTAGCTCCCGGTCCTCCAAGTAGCTCATCATGAGCCTGATGAGGTACTGGTCCACCTCCCTCCTCTGCAGCTCTGCCACCACTTCTGTCCACTTTGCCGTGTTAAAGGCATTGCGGACATCTATGGCGACAACGATGCAGAGCTCCCTTCTCCTCCACGATCCCTCCTTCGCCGACTGAACAATCCTCACGACTTCTTGGACGGCATCCAGCGTAGAGCGTTCGGCTCTGAAACCGAACTGGTGCTCGTCCAAGTCATTGCCGGACCGTTCCAGGGCATCCACGATCCTCCCATGTATAATCCGCTCATACACCTTTCCTAGCGTGTCCAGTAGACAAATGGGCCTTGCCCCTCCCTCTTCCTCCGGGTTCTTCCCGGCCTTGGGGATCAAAACCACTCGCGCCTTCTTCCACCGATTCGGGAATGTGCCTGACTGGATTAGTCTGCTATACAGTCCAGCCAGGTCCTCGGCGTAGTCCACCACGAGCAGCTTGATCGCTTCGGCGGGGATACCATCAGGGCCGGGGGCCTTCTTATTGCCCAGCCTGCCAACCGCCCTCTCCACTTCCTCGACAGTTACCCTCTCCTCGACTCCCCAGTCAGCTGTCGGCTTGTCCCACAATGCGGCGGGGTGGGTCGGGAACAACTGGTCTGCTATCGCAATCTTCTGCATTCTGGAGAGGATGGGGGCGGAAAGCTTTCCCATCCTCTTGCAAACCAGCTGATATGCCGATCCCCACACGTCATCCTCAACACTATCGATCAGCCTTCGGTACGATGCTTTCTTGGCCCGCGTGATCGCAGATCTGACAGCCCCTCTTGCTTCCCTGAGATGGTCCAAGGTCACAAGGTGAGCTGCCAGATTCTGCTCACTGCCTAATCGTCTGGCCCTGCCTCTTGCTCGCTGCTCCATCCTTCGGCATCGGTTCCTGATGGACAGAGCCTCCCCGACACTGTCGCACCACCAGTATACGGGCTTGCGCCTTCGCCCACGATGCGAAGGAGCTGCCACCTCGCACGACTCTTGCAGGGCGCGGGTCAACGTGTCGACTGTAAAGTCGCCCACGCTGAATAACCGCTCACCCAGAGCCGCACGCATCTTCCCTCTCTGTCCTTCCGTCTGGATCCGCCACCCCCTCTGCTGCTGCTCGTCCAGCCTGCTTCCCTCTTCAGCAGTGATGAGGAACTCAATGGCATTGTGGTCGCTGAGAGTCTCCTCCCTCGAGACCTCCCAGTTTTCCACGCCACCGCCCCTTCCACCACGCATAAAGAAGGTCACGTCCACAATACTCGTCTGACCCCTCCTCTCAAACGTCGGTGTTGAGCCGAGGTTGGCCACCTCCAGGTCTAGGCTATCTGCCCAGTCCCTGAGGATGTCCCCCCTCCGGTCCTCAACATCCGACCCCCACGCGTGACTTTTCGAGTTGAAGTCCCCTCCAACTACGATCGTGCTCCCCGGTGGCTCCATTGCGATGCGCGCGTGCAGTTCGTCCAGCTCCCTCTCGAACTTCGCCCTGTCGTCATTCGGGGAGAGATACACCGAGTAAAGCGATGTACCCCCCACCCTAATGTTGACAAATGCAGCCCCGCTGCACTTGTCATCGCACCGCGCATTCGCCACCCAGATCGCAGCCGACCTCGCCTCGTTCGTCACCCATCCCGCGCTTTTTGAGACGATCTCCTTGTTTGGCTCGCTGACGAGTGCGGCACAAACGCCCTTCCTCCTGCATCTCTCAAACAACAGGTCGTGTGCCCTCCTGCACCTATTCATGTTTAGCTGGACCACCAGCTGACCTGTGTTATTTGTGGCTTGCATAAAAATAAATTAATTAATAAATTAAACGGACAACAAGTAGTGTAAAATGAATAAATAGTATAAATTACGCGGACAACAGATAATATAAAAAGGTATAAATATATATAAATCACGATACAAACTAACAAACAGGCAATAAAGATAAAAACAAACAGAGAAAAAATATCACGGACTAACTAATAAAATATCACGGACTAACTAATAAAATATCACAGAATATCACTGGGCCTCTACCGGGACTGGCGTCCTGCCACCCTCGGTATTGCCCTTACCCAACGCCGCCTTCATAAAGGCCTTCATGCGGCCGCATCTGCCCGTCCAGGCCCGATGCGGCTGGTTGCAGAGGGGGCAGTGAGGCTCCTCTGAGCACTTGTCTGCCTTGTGCCCCTCCTTGCCACACTTCAGGCAGCTTGCCGAACGATCGGTGCCGCTGCATCGACTGGCAAAGTGCCCAGGTTCCCAACACCTGTGGCACTTCTCGACGTTGACCCGAGCCCTCACGCTGACTGCGCTCAGCCCCACAACAATCCCCTTATGTCCGAGGATTTTGGCGGCGGTTTCGGCTGAAGCCACAATATTCGCCGCCAGTTTCCCCCTAAGGCCAGTGCGTAGATCCTTGATCTCGAAGGAGTCCTCCCTCACACTGGCCTGTTCGCTGATCGCCCGCTTTATTTCCACTTCCGAAAGGGCGGCCTCGATGTTCGACATCATCAAGGTGGATCTTCGGTCGCCCTTTAGGACCTCCACCTTGCTGCCGACGTCGCTCTCGGCGATGAGCCTAGCCATCCCCTTGGCCTCCCCCTCGCTCAAACTGATCAGGAGGTGCCCATCTCTTGTTTGCCGCACCTCCCCGACTTTTGCCCCTTCGAGGTCCCTTCCGTTAAGCGCCTTCCTGACGCTTGCTAGAAGGGACGGATACTCTTCGGGGCTGCTCCCTCTGACGATGAGCGCCTCGGTCTCCTTCCTTGGTCGTCTGCTTGGCTGCCGAGCCAAGGTAGGGCGGGCTGGGGTTGCCCGGCCAGGCTGCGCCTCTTGTCGGGGCGGTACACAGATCTTCGCCCGAATCCCCCTTTGTGCCGCAAAGAGGCACTCTGCCATCTTGCGGTAGGTTGTCGTTGTCGGCCCCCCGGCCGGGATAGAGATATTCTCTACCCCGTTTGCCGCGGCCATCTCCGCCAGTTTGAGCAACGCCAGAAATAGGGTTTCATTACCTTCTGGCTGCTCGCACCGTACCACCATAATCTTTCTGGTCCTCGTCCTGTCCCCTACCTTTGTGGTTGACTCGAGGACGCCTCCCTCGGCCCCGAGACACATGATGTCCGGGAAGCGGTTTTTAACGATGGAGAGTAGTCCCTCCTCCATCGCCTCCTTGCCCGCGGGAACAACTATTCCCACGACCTCCTCCTCGTGCGCAACAATCGGGTTGATTGCTGCCACCACCGTCCCCGTGTAGGCCGCGTTGGGCCAATCCCTGTGCCCCGCATGTGCATATGCCTCGAACGAGGTCGCGCTTTTCATCTCGGCGACGGTTATTTTTGGACGGGGAACTTTGTCGCCGTCGATGGCCAGGCTCATCCCCCGCAGTTCAGCTGCCTCTATCATGGCCACCAGTTCGGACAGGGTGGCCAATGAAGCCTCCCCCTTCGCCCTCTCCAGAATACGGGCCCATTCCCTTTTAAAGGGGTCGTCCTTCGGGAGTGCTGTTGGTGGGGGCAAGCTGCCGCTAATGGTCTGCGCGTAGCTGACCCCAGCTACGGCTTGGCCACCTTCCGCACTCTTGGCCTTGGCCTGTTCCTCCCGCTCGTCCTTGAGCGCCTGCAACTCCGCCCTCGCTAGGTCGCGCTCACGTTTGAGCGTTTTCCCAGCAATGGCGTCGTCTGTCTTCTGACGCTGGTACGCCCCCTGGTCCCTCCTCAGCTCCTCCTGCTGTTTAGCCAGGGCTGCCTTGAGGTCCTCCACCACCTTGAGCTTCTTCCTCTCGGTCTCAAGCTCACTCTTCTGCCTCCGCACCTCCTCCAGTTCCGCACATAGTCCTTCCTTGATCCGGTCGACCTTGGCATATTCCGGGTCCAGCAGTTTCCTGCTGGATTTGGACGTCGACTGCCTCTTTGTCCTGTCGACCTTTTCAAGATCGACGCCCCTAAGCGACGCGATCTTGTCCACCGCCATCTGCAGGTCCTGGACTTTGACCACCGTGCCACCCTTACCATTCCCCCTCCGCTTTTTCGCCTGCTGCTCCTCCTGCAGCTCCGGCGAAGAGCCAGACGAGATGTCAATCGACATGTTCATGCTCGATTTGCTGACCGGCGACCTAACCGGTATCCTCCGGTTCTCGGTATGCTTCTGCAGCATCTCGCGCTCTTCCGGGGTTAAGCCCTGGGAAGTCGTTCCTCTCGTCTCCAATGCACCAGTAGCATTGTCTAATGCAGCGGCCTGGTTTGGCACCACTGCATTTGGGCAGTTGCTGGATGACGGTCGGGCGGAGCCTGCTCGCTCACTACCAATCCCGACCGGTACTAGGGTATCCCTCCCTTGCACCGTAAACATTTTCTCGTTAATGGAGTCCATGTTTGGTTTATACAGTTTCCCTCTGTTTGAGTTTTATACCTTCCTCCAGGTGTGTGAGACAGCCGCCCCACAGGGGTCAGACGCTGCCACCAAGCCGCTCGATACGAGACAGACGCTTGGTGGATTTTTCTGTTTTCGTTCACTGCTCCCTCTCGACCTTACCGGCAAGGGTGACCCCGCCAGGAGCTATGCTCCCACCGGCATTGCTCTTGAGTTCATCGCAGCTACTTGACAAACACTCCTCTGACATGACCTTTGAAAAGGCCCGACAGATCGAAACCACCCAGAAAAAACTCCACGATGCGCAAAAAAAAAAAAAAAAAAAAAAAAAAAAAAAAAAAAAAAAAAAAAAAAAAAAAAAAAAAAAAAAAAAAAAAAAAAAAAAAAAAAAAAAAATGAAGTTAAAGTTTGACTGAATTTACTAAGTGACTTGATTTTACTAAGTGACTAAGTGAGCTTACTAATGGTGAGAAAAAAAAAAAAAAAAAAAAAAAAAAAAAAAAAAAAAAAAAAAAAGTTGCGCATGCGCAGAGCCAGTTTTGCGCCACCCCGCGCAGACATGGCGTCGAGGCGCCCCGAAACAAAAACTTCGACAAAGTCGCGAAAGTCGACGGGGACATAGGATGTGGACAGACAGGGCTACATAATAAAACAAATATACCAGCTCCGGTGGATCCAGGGCTCCATCCTATAGCGAAAACTAATGTTTTCCTAAACAGGAAAATATCCTAAACAGGAAAATGCAATCAAACCGAAAAGCCGAAAATCTCGAGCAAAATTTCAAACAAAATCTCGAACGAAACTCTAAGTATTGATGCCGTCATCAGGCATCATGACCGAAATCGTGGGGTACGTCATACCTGCACGTCACCTCCACTTGGGTTGATTTTCGAACGAAAATCAACAATCGAAATACCAATTTGGCCGCGTTCTTGACATTCCTGTCAAGTCACGCCTTCTTCCCGCAGATGAAACCTAATTACAATTAGCGCCCCAAATGCCCCAAAATACTCACTCAGTACTTTTGCAAACAATTCCTCCAGGTAGCTCACAAGAGCAGTTTCCCGGGAAAGCGTCACTTTCCCGAGCACCGAAAAAACACAACAAAACAGCCAACATAAGCGCTGGGGGCTCCCGAATCAAACGCGAACGACCTGCTCGACTCTGCCCAGTGGATTTTCCGGTAGTGATGCACAACATGTGGCACCATTTCCCGGAAAAGCGAACCAGAACAGAGTTTCCGCGAAGACGAACGCAAACACCGAAAATAAACACAACAAACAAAGCCAGCATAAGCGCTGGGGGCTGCGAAAACTGACGAAAAAAGCACGAAAACTGGCTCCATCCAACACATTTCCCGGTAGTGAAGCCAACATGAGGCCCCATTTCCCGGGAAAGCGTGGATAGACCGGAATTGCCGCGTTGACGAACACAAACAACCGACACAAACACCAAAAATAGCCAGCATACGCGCTGGCAGCTCTCGAAAAACGGAAAAATGGGCACTAATTAATCATTAATTAGTGCCATTCACATGGAAAACCGTGTGGCAAGCCACTTGCCTCATTAACGAGGAGATTCGGTGGCTTTTGCACCGATGGTGTGCAACTTGGCGGAGCGGCAGAAAACACGTCCGCTCTCGACCAGCGCCAGGCCCGAACTCCAACCTAACCTAACCTAACCTAACCTAACCTAACCTAACCTAACCTTTTTTTTTTTTTTTTTTTTTTTATTGATGGTGGAATGCGTTACGCACCCGCCCCCTACATATCTGCAGGGGAGTGTGGGACTCGTCCTCAACATCGGTTGAGGCCATACCCACTAAACCACCATCACTCGAAACACCACCTACCCCGGAACCGCTTTCGCATTACTTCAGGGTAGGGGCTGGTCTGTAGACATCTGTCTAATCCGCACTGTTGTTCCTATTTCCTCGACGGGATTGCCGCAGCCTCTCCTCGCTCTCCTTCTGCCCTAATATGTTAGCGACCATGCCACTAATCGCTAGCCATTGCTCTTCGTCATCCAGCATGAGACTCACCATATTCTCCGGTGTCATATCGACGTCTAGCTTCAGTCTAGCCTCATCCCTATAGTAGGTCCATCTAGTACAAACGAAGATCGTGTGAAAGACATCATCCTCCTTGGTGCAGTAGGCGCACATAGCAGAGCTAGCCCTTTTAAAACGATGGAGGTAACTCCTGAAGCAGCCGTGGCCTGTGAGTGCCTGGGTTAAAAAATAATTTACTACACCAAATTTGCGGTTCAGCCATCCCTCTAGGTCAGGTATAAGCCGTCGCGTCCACTGCGCCGTGTCGGTCTCCTCCCTCCATCTGGTCTGCCACTTGCGAATGCTTAGAGGTCTGATACGAGCCAAATTATCCATATCCTCCAGCCGCCTGATGCGTTCCTCCACCAGGAGATCGATTGGAAGGGCGTCTGCGACAACCTGCACTGCTGCCGTTGATACTGTCCTATACGCCGAACATATGCGAAGGCAAAGCTTCCTCTGGAGGCTGATTAGCATTCCTCTGTATTTACCGAATTTTAAGGCGTCGTACCAGATTGGGGCTCCGTAAAGAGCGATAGAGTATGCCACTTGTGCAAGAACCTTGCGTTTTGCTGCCGTCGGGCCGCCAATATTTGGCATGATTCGATTTAAGCTTTTGATCACTTTTTCCACCTTTTCCACTGTTTTGCATATGTGGGCAGTCATACGCGTGTTTCGGTCAAAGAAAACCCCCAAGTACTTGATGTATTGAGAGGTGCTTATCATCATTCCTCCCACGTCCAGCGTCATGTTCCTCAGCTTCCGTCTACCTACCAATATGACAGCTTCAGTTTTAGCTGGAGCCAATGTCAACTTTTTTTCTGTCATCCAGCAGTTAATTCTTGCAATGGCTTCCCTGGCTGTGTCCTGCATCTCTTCAGACGTCTTGCCATAGATGACTAGGGCAAGGTCGTCTGCGTATCCAATAATCTTGGTCTTTTCTGGTAGTTCGAGCCTCAGCACGCTATCATAGTAGATGTTCCACAGGATCGGTCCGAGGACAGATCCCTGTGGCACCCCACACCTCATCGCAAAGCTACTGTTCCTACCCACGTGCACCATCCTATTCTCGAGGTAGCTTTTCGTCAGCTCAATCAGATACCTAGGGAACTGCCCGGCCTCCAGCTCGTCCACAACTCCCCTCCAAGGGGTGGAGTTGAAGGCGTTCTGGACGTCTAAGGTGATCAGTAGGCACAGCTCTCGCCTCTGATACGCGCCGCTATTTACCCACCTCACCATATCCTTCACCTCATACATGGCATCTATTGTGCTTCTCCCTTCGCGGAAGCCAAATTGTTTGTGGGAGAGCCCGTCCTCCTTACTTAAGTGTTCATTTATACGACTTTTGATCACTTGCTCCAGGAGTTTGCCCATAGAGTTGATCAGGCAGATCGGTCGGTATGCCTTTACCTCGTTCTCCGTCTTAGCTGGTTTTTCGATCAAGGTAAGCCTAGCCATCTTAAGTTCGACGGGGAAAATTCCCTCTCTGATAGTGCTGTTTATAACATCGTGGAAGATCTCGGGGGCTGCTTTGACTGCTGCCTGAATCAGCTCTGCCGGAATATTGTCCGGTCCGGTGGCCTTTCTTCCTTTTAGCCTTATGGCTGCTGCCGCGATTTCCGCATTGCTGAACTCCGGGACGCTTTCTGGTTCGAATTGGGTCCTCTCCCAACTGATCGGGTCGGCATCGGGGAAGAGAGTCCTGGCCTTAGTCATCTGTTCCTCGTCACTTAGCCTCACAATTGGGAGTTTGCGCAGTCTCTGGCAGGCGATTTTGTATCCGTTACCCCATACGTCTTCATTCAGGTCCTCCAGCAGTTTCCTCCAGGCTCCCTCTTTCGCATCCTTGATCGCACCTTTAAGCCGCTTTTTGTTCATTTCATAGGCCGCTTTGAGCTCGCCTATGTGCGGGGCGCCTCTTCGGTTAGCTCTAGTGCATTCTCTCCGGGACTTTATACAGCTTCTTCTGCTGTCGGCTATTGCCTCATTCCACCAATATACGGGGGTCTTCTGTCCCTTGCCGGGCGGCTTTCTTATTGGGAAGCTCCGGTCCGCAGCATGTCTGATGCATTCGAGGAGTTCTTTTATTCCATTCCGTTCTGCATTTTCTTTTTGCCTGTCCTTCCAGCCGTCTTTAAGCAGGCCCGTGAAGGTGTCCATTTTGCTCAGAACTAGCTTCCACCCCCTTTGAGCTGGAGGGACCCTTGGATCATTCCTCTCCGCCTGCGTTCGAATGATCGTACGTATGTATACGTGGTCGCTAAGAGATTCCTTCTCAAGGATGTCCCACGTCACAACTTCACCTGCGGCCCGTTCGGAGATGCACGTTATATCCAGTATAGAGGCCGCGTTTGACCTCATAAAAGTCGGGCTGTTGCCCTGGTTCAGGGTAACCAGCCCTAGCGATGCTAGCCATTGAGCCAGAGTTTCTCCCCTGCGGTCGTCTATTGGAGCGCCCCACTCGGTGGATTTGGCGTTGAAGTCTCCCAGTAACACGATATTCTCCCTGGAGTCTCTAATATTCTCCTCTAGTTCATTCAGGCGGGCGTCAACTTGTTCCACGGTTATGTTCGGTGAGAAGTAGCAGCTGAAAATTTTCCAGCTGCCCGTTCTCACCCATACGAAGCCTGTACCGGTTCCATAGCCTTTCACCACTAGCGATTTGTTGAACATCTTGAGGGCTGCGCTTTTATCGGCGTCAGAGATCCAATTCTGTGGTGCCTTTACTTTGTTAATGTTTGGTTCCTGGACGCACAGTATATCCGCAGTGACCTCCGTGGCTGTTTGCAAAAGCAGGTCGATGGCTGCTCCCGACCTGTTTGCGTTTAATTGCAGTAAGACTAGTTCTGCACTTCGTTTTCTTTCGGGCCTCCGTCCCTGCTGACCTCATTGTTGTCGCCTCCGTTCCTGACTTCGAGAACTTCGGCTTCGACTTCAACTACGGCTTCGGTTTGAGGAGGTTTATTCCCCCAGTTCCTGCTGCCTTGCCTGCTAGCTTGCCTCACCGTTGTTAAGGCCAGCTTAAATTCCTGGCATCTCCCACTCCTGGAGCTGTGGCCGTCACAGTTGCATATAACGCAATGCTCCAGCCCGCCGCAGTCCTTAGCCAGGTGGCCCTCGCCTCCGCACTTGTAACATAATTTGGCTCTGTCCGGCCCAGTGCAGTTTGCTTCTGCGTGGTCGTAGGCCCAGCATTTGCGGCAGCGGTTCACATTTAGCCTGCGCTCAACTCTGCAGTCAACCATGCCTACGCGCATGATGCCTACTGCTAACAGCTTCTCTGCATCCTTCCTGCTGGTGGTTATCGTGACTGCCTGCATATCCCTGGCATAGGGTCTTAGCTGCCCCACTTCCTCCCCGTGGTCATTGGGGTTGCCGGTTATTGCTCGGACAGCCTCCACAACCTCCTCGCGAGTGGTCGTCGCGTCCATGCCTCTGGCGTATAGGACTACGCCAGAGCTGCCAGTTCCCACCTTCCTCGTAGTGATTCCATTTCCCGCATTGGCGATGGCCGTTCTCAGCTTCTCCAGCGCCTGCACGTCCTTTCCCGTGGTGATAAGCAACTCCCCATACCTGGTACTACGTATTTGCCTCACCGCCGAGCTTGCCGTGTCGTTCTTGAGGGTCTGTTTGACGGTGCCAAGCAGGGTTTCGAAGTCTTTGTCGCCCTGCTTGACCACTAGTGCAAAGGTGTTGCTGTTGTTGTTTCTGCTTGGTGCTCTATTCGCCGTGCTAGCCACCGTGTTAATTCTGGTGGGTGGACTGTAGATCGCAACTTTGGTTTCAGAGCCACGGAATACGCATTCGGCCATTTTCCTCAGCGTCCCGAGATCGGTAGCCTTCACTCGATGGATCGCGACCCATTCCTGATTTTCAACTTCCTCTCTGACCTTCTGCAACTGGTTCCAGAGGTTTTCCTCTTCACCCGTCAGCGTAACCTTGATGACTTTCCTGTCAACTTTATCTTCGGCCCCACGAATCCTGGTGGTTTGTTCAAGGACCTCGAAGGCTCCAGTGACCATTGCCAGTTCCGGCACCGCTTTCCTATATATGCTTTGCAGGCTTCTCTCCATTTCGAGGTCGTCCTGCTCTACCAAGACCACCTTCACCACCTCGCTCTTTGTTTCTAAAGGGTTTCCCTCGAACATTTCGGTTTGTGCAAAAACCTTTTGGTTCCAGGTTTTGCTCTTCGCACCTACCCATTCGGCGTAGGTGGTAATTCCTTCCAGCGTATCGAGGTTTGCTGGCTTTCTTCCCCACGCACCTCTGGCCGTTGCTTCCTCCACCCTCTTTTCTAGAACCGCTATGGTGCTTGCCTGAAGTTGCAGTTTACTCTTGGCCTCCTCCAATTCTACTTCTATCTTTTGGAGGGCTACGTCCCTTCCCTTCTGCCTCTCCACCTCATCGATCAGCTGCCTGCTATTAGCGTCTCTTATTTTTTGGGCCGCCTCGGCCTCTGCTTTCTTTAACTCGAATGCTTCGACCTCCTTCCTTAGCTCCTCGCGCTGTCTCCCGTACTCCTCGCTGATTTTCCTTGCCATTTCGTTCTTCCTGAGGCTGACCACGATTGCTTCCTCCCTTTCTATGACGCTGTCCTCCTTCTTTTTGAGTTCCTGCATTGTTTCTTTTAGCCTGAGTTTAATATTGTCCACTTTGGCGAGTTCGAGTCTAATGTTCTCGCCTCTGTGTTCGTTGTAGACTTTGCTTGCGTCCACAATCCTATTCACTGCTTCTCTTAGATGCCTTTGGGCCGGGGTTAAATTGGGTTTGGCTGGCCTAGAGTCCAGTATCTGGCTTACCTGCGCGATACTGGCTATCAACTCGTTCCAGCTACACGTGCTGGTATCGCTTTGGTGAGTTACTGGCTTGCTTCCTGGTTCTTTTTGAGCTTCATCTTTGTGTTTTTTTTGCGATTCTCTAATCGGTGAGAGCGAGAGCCGCTCCTTCTTCCTCTTCGCATTCCGCTTTCCACTTTTGGATGGTTTACCCTCCGGGGAGCTTTCCACCACCACTATCGTCTCTCTGGTTGGACTCCGTGCCACCGTCTTTTTCTTGATGAGGTATTCCCTGTAGGCCTCCTCCTCCGCCTTTCTCCTGTCTTCCTCTCCGGCATTGTCTACCAGCGTAACACTCGTCATCCCGATTCTTCCAGGGATCCCTGGCGGGAGGTCTCCACGATCCGTTCCAGTAGTAGTAGAGGAAGCCCCAGCCTGGTTTCCTACCAGGACATCCATTGCGTCAGTTCGTCCGTAACCTTTGCCTGTTCCATTGTCAATTGCCGTGTCGTCATCGAGTTCGCAGTTCGACTCTCGCCGAGGGGAGCCTGCTTCCGCACTCCCCACAACAAGCCCTGAGGTATCCCTCCTCTGGGCGGTAAACTTTTTTCCCTTCATCGTGTCCATTCCATTTTAGCTTGGTAGTCACATTCTATGCCCGCACCACTGGGCATAGCGAACTTTTTGATTCGGGGGTTATTTCCCCCCTAGGAGGGTTGCCAACCAAGGCTACGGAGCCCCTCCTACCCCTTGTCGGTTTTGGTCCGCGACGGGTATTTGATTTCCCCGCTACCACCCATATCTGGGAGGCATTCCCCTATCCGCCACCGGGGGACGCGCCAGATGGGAGACCGACAACTCCACACTAGAACCTAACCTAACCTAACCTAACCTAACCTAACCTAACCTAACCTAACCTTTTTTTTTTTTTTTTTTTTTTTTTGATGGTGGAATGCGTTACGCACCTGCCCCCTACATATCTGCAGGGGAGTGTGGGGCTCGTCCTCAACATCAGTTGAGGCCATACCCACTAAACCACCATCACTCGAAATGTCATTCAACTGAGTCGGGACCGCCTCTCGGCATAAACTTCGACCCAGTGCTGATTTGATGCAACCATCGTTAGAAGCCTTCATCTTCCTTCCTTCATCTTCCATTTACTCGAACCAACAGAACCAATCACTCAATAAATACAGCCACTCGATAAACAGAACCAATCATACAAACGATTAAAACAAAGACAACGACCTAACAGACAAAACCCCTACTACTTAATATAAATAAAACTTAATATAAATAAATGTAAATAAATAAATATAAATATAAATAAATATAAACAAATAATATATATAAAAACAAGCATAAACAACATCTAACCCTACCACTACTATCACAGACTGCCTATCACAAAATCTCATTCACTTGCATACCTCGCTGCCACAACAGGATCCTTTTTGACCAAGATCCTCATACACAGCCTATCTATGACATCCCAATCTTCCTGCCCTCGCAACATTATCTCGACCAGGTTGCCCGCGTGAATAGCTGCACCAATCGTCGCTTCTGCCTCCTGTCTTTCCACATCCCACTCTTCACAATGGAAAAGGGTGTGGTCGGCAGTGTCTCGGATGTTGCACGCTAGGCAACGATTGGACGCAGCCTTCCCAATCTTCTGCAGGTAGCTGCCAAACTGCCCATGTCCAGTAAGAAACTGCATGGTGCAGTATGACAGTTCCCCGTGCTGCCGCTCCTTCCACTCCCTGATCTGCGGGATTAGTTGCTTCGTCCAGAGGCCTTTAGTAGCCTCGTCCCAACGCCGTTGCCAAGTGTCCATCATCCCGTCCTCGTTGGCACTGCGCTCAGCCGTCGTCGCTCTAAAATTGTCCTTCCGCAGGGTGGCCATGAGATCCATTGGAGGAACCCCTGCCAGCACCTGCAGCGCCTCGCTCGATACGCTTCTGTTAGCCCGGGTTATGCCTAACAGCAAGCTCCTCTGCGACCTGCATAGCATCTGCCTCACCTTCTGTAGCTTCCCAACCGCATCTGCCCATACGGGGGCCCCGTACAGAACAACCGACTGGTGAGCAGACGCAAGAAGCCTCCTTGCCCCGCTCCCGGCACCTCCAATCCTCGGCATGAGAGAACGCAGTCCTCGGGCTGTCGCCTCTGCCTTACAGCATGCCTCCTCAACGTGCCTAACCCAGCTCTCGTTGGTGTCCAACCATATCCCCAGATATTTAATCTGGGAATCCAGAGGCACTGTCTCGCCTAGAACCTCGATCTCCCTCGGTCCTCGTACATGCCGCCTACCGATTAGCAAGGCAGCCTTAGTTTTCTGCGCCGCGATCTCCAGCCCGTTCCTCCGCATCCAATCGCTCGCTAGGCTCACCGCCCCACGAGCCTTTCCCTTGGCATCTTCCAAGTCCCTCCCAATCGCGGTTATTACCAAATCGTCCGCATACGCCACTGCCCCGCAGCCGTGAGGTAGCTGCAACCGCAGCACGCCGTCGTACGCGACGTTCCATAGCAGGGGGCCCAGGACAGACCCTTGGGGCACCCCCGCTGACATTGCTCTTGCCTCCCCATCCACGTCCAGAACCCGGTTCTCCAAATAACTCATCACCATTGTGATGAGATATTGGTCCACACTCCTCCTCTGCAATTCTGCCACCACTTCTGCCCACTTTGCCGTGTTAAAGGCATTGCGGACATCTATGGCGACGACAATGCAGAGCTCCCGATCTCTCCAGTTTCCCTCCTTGGCAGACCGCACCACACTGAGGACTCTCTGGACGGCATCAATCGTTGAGCGTTCTGCTCTAAACCCATATTGATGCTCATCCAGGTCATTGCCCGAGGTCTCCAATGCATCCACAATCCTCGTGTGCAAGATCCTCTCGAGCACCTTACCCAAGGTGCTGATAAGGCAGATCGGTCTTGCACCCCCCTCTTCGTCTGGTTGCTTGCCAGCTTTCGGAATCAGCACGACCCTGGCCCTCTTCCACTCTTCCGGGAACTGACCTGCCTGAATTAGACTGGTGTACATTTCAGCCAGGTCCTCGGCATAATTCTGCGCCAGCAGTTTGACCGCCTCTGCTGGGATCCCATCGGGCCCAGGGGCCTTCCTATTTGCAAGCCTGCTGACCGCAACTTCCACCTCCTTCGCGCTAACCCTTGTCTCCTGTCCCCAGTTAGCAACCGGCCTATCCCACGCTATAATAGGGTGGGTAGGGAACAGCTGGTCCGCTATGCCTGTCTTCTGCTGCGTCGTCAGAATGGGGGGAGTGAGCTTCCCCATCTTCTTGCCGATCAGCTGATACGCAGTGCCCCATACGTCCTCGTCCACGCTGCTTATAAGCTTGTCGTACGACGCCTTCTTCGCCCTCCTGATCGCCAACCGTACCTCCCCCCTTGCGGCCCTCAGATCCTCTGAGGCCGAGAGGTGAGCCACCAAGTTGTCGTCGTTAGGCGACAACCTCGCTCTGCCTCTCAGTCTCAGCTCGATTCTTCGGCATCTATTCCGAGCAGCCAGAGCCTCCTTGACGCTCTCACACCACCAGTAGACGGGCTTCCACCTATTCCTACGCCGAGGAGGAGGAACAGCCACCTGGCAAGCTTCCTGAAGGGCGCGCGTTATTGTGTCAGCTTGGAAGCTGCCCACGCAAAACAGTCGCTCTCCCAGCGCAGCCCTCAGCTTCTGCTTTTGTGCCTCCGACACTATCCGCCATCCCGGACCCGGTGACTGCTCGTTCATGGTGTTGCCCTCCTCCGCAGAGATAGTGAACTCTATGGCCTTGTGATCACTGAGAGTCTCTTCATCAGAGACCTCCCAGTTCACAATGCCACTACCTCTCCCGTTGTCCCTGTAGAAGGTGATGTCGATGGTGCTGGTGTGTCCATTTCGGTCGAAAGTTGGGGCTGAGCCGGTGTTCGCTATCCTTAGGTCCAGGCTATCCGCCCAATCCCTAAGAATATCTCCCCTCCGGTTGTCAGTATCCGACCCCCACGCGTGGCTTTTGGCGTTGAAATCGCCGCCCACCACAACCGTGTTGTCCGGCCCCTCCAAGCTGATGGCAGTGTGCAACTCGTCCAACTGCTGCTCGTAGGCGTCAACGGTGTCGTTTGGTGGAAGATACACCGAATACAACGAGACTTTTCCCACCTCAGCCTTGACGAATGCAGCACCGCAACTTTTATTGTCACAGCGTGCATTCGCAATCCAAACTGCCGCCGACTTAGCCTCGTTGTAGATCCACCCCTTGCTTCTTGTGACCAGCTCCAAGTTCGGTTCACTAACAAGCGCAGCCCGAGCCCCCTTCCTCCTGCACCTATTGTACAGAAGGTCGTGAGCTCGTCTGCACCTGTTCATGTTCAGCTGAACAGTAAATAAATTAGTGGACATAGACATTAAAAATATAAAAATAAATAACATGCACGACTAGACTAATTATCACAGAATTACAAATATCACAGTTCTTTACATTATCACAGTTTCATTTGTCGCTACAGCGACGGCATCTACCGTAGCTGGCGCACCCCCTTTCTCAGTATCATTGCTGCCATTCGTATTGGCAGCATTGATGCGCCCCGTCTCCCTGTCCTTGAGCCTTGCCTTGTTGAGGAATGCACTCATCCTGCCGCACTTGCCTGTCCAGGCTCGGTGCGGCAAGTTGCATAACGGGCAGTTTGGCTCTCCCGTACATTCACCCGCCTTGTGTCCTTCCTTGCCGCACTTGAGGCAGCACTTGGACCGGTCGTCACCAGCGCAATCCTTAGCAAAGTGCCCAGATTCCCAGCATCTGTGGCACTTTTCCACCCGGATCTTAGGTCTTATTGCGATGGTGGTTAGTCCTACCACCACCCCATCCTTGACCGCCAAGATGGCCGCAGCTGCCTCCGCACCCGCTGTTATGGTGGCTGACTGGCTCCCACGAAAGCCAGGACGAAGATCGCCGACCTCGAAGGATTTCCCGTCCACGTTCGCCTGCTCTACTATGGCCTGCTTGATTTCCACCGCCGTAATGGCTGCCTCGATATTGGACACCATCAGCGTGGCCAGTTTGTCGCTCTTGAGCACCTCCACTTTCGCTCCGACACTCTGTCCCGCAATGAGGTTCGCCACCTCTTGCACGCTGCCTTCCTTTAGGCTTATTAGCAGGTGTCCGTCTCTGGTTTGGCGGACTTCGGCGACTTTTAGGTTTTGGCCTTTCAGTGCGTTTCTGGCGCCAGCTAGGAGGTCCGGATATTCTTCCGGCTTGGTCCCCCTGACCAACACCGCGTCCTGCCTCTTTCTAACTGGCCTTGCACTGGCCTGTCGCGCGAAGCCCGGACGGCTTGTCCCTACTAGTGCTGCAGCTGTTGTTGGTCCTCGTTGGGGTGGAACGCACACTTTCACCGTCATTTTTAGGCGTGCCACCAGGACACATTCTGACACCTTCCTGATGTGGTCAGTGATCGTCCCCCCCGCCGGAATAGAAATTTCTTTCACCCCAGCCTCTTGCGCAATGCTGCCCAGTTGCTTTATACCGTGGTATATCGCCTCCACGGGATCCTCAAAGTCCGGTCTTGCCACTAAGATCAGCTTTCTTCTACTCCTAGTGCCAATCTTTGTGGTGGACTCTAGGATATTGTCCCCCTCCTCGTGCCTTAGCAGGTCCGGGAACCTCTCCCTTGCCACGGCTAGGATTCCCTCGCTCATCCCCTCCTTCCCGCGTGGGATGATCAGTCCGATGACTTCCTCATCCCAGCTGCTCACAGGATTGACCTCCGCCACACCCGTACCTACATAGGCATCTTCCCGCCAGAGTTTAGCTGCCACCCCGCAGTATTGGGCAAAGCTCTCATTGGCCTCCTCCTTGTCCAGCTGGCTCACTTTGCGTGGAAGGACTCTCTTTTTTCCATCAATGGCCTTGGTGATTCCGGCTTCCTGAGCCTCCTCAATGCCCTTGACTAGCGCAAGAGCTTCAGCTGGAATCGCCGTGTCGACCCCGCTTAGTGCATTACTAAGTTCGACTATCTCCGCCCACTTCTGCTGAAACGTCACTCCTGGTTGCGCCTGGTTGGTTGCGTTGGCGTAGCTCACAGCTGGTTGTTGCAGACCGCCTTGTCGTCTGGGAGTGTCTGCCTGTTCATTGGAGACCGACCGTTCCTTTGACAGTTCCTCCCTTAGTCCCGCAATAGTGTCCGCCATCTCCTGTATGATGGCGTCCCTGTCCTTCTCCACACTGGCCAGCAAGCTCTGGTTTCCTTGCTTAACTGCCGCAATTTCCAGCTCCGCAGCCCTGCGAGTTTCAGCTAAAAGTTTTTCCGACTCCTCCCTTCGCCTGTTAAAGGCCACGACCTTCGCGTCAAGAGCAGCCCTCTGCGCTGCGATTTCGGTTTTGATTTTTAGGGCTACATCTAGCTTCATTGCCTCTCCCTCCAGCAGCGCTTTCTTCGCCGCGTTCTCGAGTTGCCCTTCCTTCATGTGGAGCTTGATTTCCTCGAACCCGGCATACTCCTTTGCGATCTCTGCTTCCCTGCGCTCGTCGTACTTCATTACGAGGTCTATCGCCTTCGTAATGGCTCCCCTCATGACCGACACTGTGCCTGGCTTCTTGGTCTTTGCCGGGGATTTTTGCAGCAGCTCTCGCACATTCCTGGCTGCTTCCATCAGCACTACCCACTCCGTTGTACTAGTGTGGCCTGCCGCCTTTCCTACGACCGTGGGCCCCCTCTCCCTGTTAGGCTTCTTCTGACCCGGGCGAATCGGCGAAGAAGAACGCCTGTTCTTTCGCTTACCGGCTTTCTCTGGTTCCACCGGTATAGCAAACTCCTCGTCCTCCACGACTATCACAGCATCGCTGGTCTTTACGGGACTCCTTTGTACCGTTTTGGCCCTCTTCTCGAAATCTTTTAGCATTCGCTGCTCTTCCTCCTTCGTTGCTATGCCAGTAGCAATAATGGGTCCTTTGGCCTGGTCATCTACCAAAGGCACCATGCTGTTGCTGGATGACGGTCGAGTGAAGCCAGCCACTTCGGTCTCGACCGGTACTGGGGTATCCCCCCCCTGCACCGTAAACATATCGTCGGTAATAGACTCCATGTTTGGTTTTTAACAGTTTGCTCTGTGCATTTTATACCTGCTGCCAGGTGTTAGACACAGCCGCCCCACAGGGGTCAGACGCTGCCACCAAGCCGCTCGATACGAGACAGACGCTTGGTGGATTTTTACGTTTTCTTTCACTGCTCCCTCTCGACCTTACCGGCAAGGGTGACCCCGCCAGGAGCTATGCTCCCACCGGCATTGCTCTTAAGTTCATCGCAGCTACTTGACAAACATCCTCTGACATGACCTTTAACAAGGCCCGACAGATCAAACCACCCAGAAAAAACTCCACGGTGCGCAAAAAAAAAAAAAAAAAAAAAAAAAAAAAAAAAAAAAAAAAAAAAAAAAAAAAAAAAAAAAAAAAAAAAAAAAAAAAAAAAAGGTTAAAGTTTGACTGAGTTTACTAATGAATTTACTAATGACTTTACTAATGAGGAGAAAAAAAAAAAAAAAAAAAAAAAAAAAAAAAAAAAAAAAAAAAAAAAAAATGAAGTTAAAGTTTGACTGAGTTTACTAATGAATTTACTAATGAATTTACTAATGACTTTACCAATGAGAAGAAAAAAAAAAAAAAAAAAAAAAAAAAAAAAAAAAAAAAAAAAAAAAAAAAAAAAAAAAAAAAAAGTTGCGCATGCGCAGAGTCGGTTTCGCGCTACCCCGCGCAGACATGGCGTCGAGACGCCCCAAAACAAAAGTTCGACAAAGTCGCGAGAGTCGACGGGGACATAGGATATGGACACAACAGGGCTAAATAATAAGACAAGTAAACAAAACAGCTCCAGTGGATCCAGGGCTCCATCCTATAGCGACACCAATATTTGCCTAAACAGGACAATATCAGCAAGCAAATCAAATCGAAAAGCCGAAACTCTCGTGCAAATTTCAGGCAGAATCTCGAGCGAAATTCTAAGTGTTGATGCCGTCATCAGGCATCATGACAGAAATCGTGGGGTACGTCATCCCTGCACGTCACCTCCACTTGGGTTGATTTTCGTACAAAATCAACAATCGAAACACCAATTTGGCCGCGTTCTTGACATTCCTGTCAAGTCACGCCTTCTTCCCGCAGATGAACCTAATTACAAATTAGCGCCCCAAATGCCCCAAGATACTCACTCAGCAATACTCCAGCAGTTTCCCGGGAAAGCGTCACTTTCCCGAGCACAGACAAACACCACAAAACAGCCAGCATAAGCGCTGGGGGCTCGCGAATCCAACGTAAACGACCTGCTCGACTCTGCCCAGTGGATTTTCCGGTAGTGATGCACAACATGAGGCACCATTTCCCGGAAAAGCAAACCAAAGCAGAGTTTTCGCGAAGACGAAAGCACAACACCAAAACAAATATAACAAACAAAGCCAGCATAAGCGCTGGGGGCTGCGAAACTGACGAAAGCTGGCTAGTTATATTATATGTATTAGATATATGAGTTATTTTATTGAAATCGTCATATTACAGTTCGTACGTGAAATTGTAAGACTTTAGATTCTTTCTCACAGTAAGGTGAAACATTGTTTTTCACAGTCTTCCAATTTCACCTCTTTATATATTTCGTGGGATTTGCTATATAATCATTTTTAATATTAAGTTGGTGACATGTAGATTATAGTTAAATAAATCAGTCTATTACTTAGATTCACGCTGAATAGAAGTATTTTATTTTTTAAAAAGTCTTTCCTTCGGACTTATATCCTAAGTGGCGCAGTCGGTAGGATTGCTCAACACTATAT
The DNA here is from genome assembly GCA_963556235.1 of Cryptophagus acutangulus. Lineage (NCBI taxonomy): Eukaryota > Metazoa > Arthropoda > Insecta > Coleoptera > Cryptophagidae > Cryptophagus > Cryptophagus acutangulus. The sequence continues at coordinate 36,374 of OY744570.1, forward strand.
AATCGACAAAAATCGCGAAATTATTAGTGTTTGTTCTAACAATTAATTGGGCAATTTTTATAATTTAAAAATTTCAAAGACTTTTTACAATATATCAACTCAGTAAGGACCACATCGCCAACGCTGGGTCATCAGCATCCATACCTAGTCGAGGACATCATCGCCGAGGCTGGTACATCTACATCATAAGAAAAATTAAAAAGTGTTTTGTTCTTAAAAATAAATATTGCACGGTCTAAAAGTGATAAATAATAATTAATAAAGTGTTCCATGAAAAAGATGAATCAACAACAAATCCTGTAAGTGTTTTCCTATTTTTTCCAAAATTTGTAATAATTATATGACAGTAAATAATTGAAATCGTAATCATTGAAATAAATAATTAGTGTCATCTTAATATTGAATATTTATTGATGTCAAATCGTGAAAACAATTATAGAGATAGAAGTCCTCTTCGCAGAGAATTAAACGAAGAATTAAATAACATAATGGCAGTTCCGGTAATACAAAAATGTCATATCGATACCATCCCTGAATTCAGTGGAAATCCGGCTACTTTGGCTATATTTATTTCATCTAGTGAATATTTGATAAACACTTTTTCTGATAGAGTAAACGCTGCTAATCCACAAAATGAGTTTTTACTTAGAGCTATAATTGCCAAATTAACAGGTAGGGCACTTGATTTAGTAGGAAGTCGTGGAACTTTAACAACTTGGAATTCAATTAAAAATTTATTGATACAGTTTTTCTCAGATCAAAGAGATGAGAATTGTTTAGTAGGAGACTTGTTACATGTAAAACAACAGAAAAATGAAAGTGCAGTGGTGTTTGGCAATAGATGCCAAGATTTGTTAAGTTTGCTGTTAAACAAGTTACAATTAACGGAACCGGATATAAATATCCGTCGAATCAAAACCAATATCTATGAGACGCAAGCGCTAAATGCATTTTTAAGGGGTCTTCATAACAATTTACCTATAAGATTAAGAACCCCGGGAAATTTAGAACAAGCAATTGGTTTTGTTATACAAGAAGAAAATTTTTCGTATGCTCAAAATAAGGTGTTTAAAAATGAATTTAATTCGCACAAACCCCAGCTTAATTATTCAAACAAAACCGATAATTCTAGGATGGCTCCTAATTACTTTAATCCCAATACAGCTAACTATCAATCTGGAAATCAGTCATTTAATAATCGCCCTCGATTCTACAGCAATAATTCAGGAAATTCGCGTTTTAATAATTATAGGCCAAATTTTAGAAATTTTTCGGCACCTGCTAGACCAAATTTTCAGAATAGAAATTTTAATTTCCCTAATCAAAACTATCAAAATCGGCCAGTATTTAACAATGCTAATCGAAACTATCACCCAGAGCCAATGGACACATCATCAGGTAATACTAGAAGGACACAAAATAATCAACAAAATAGGTCGACTATTATAGCAGAAGAATTGTTTCAACAAGAAATAAATAATGAAGTGTCAGATGCCGCAGAAAATTATGTAGCTTATGAACAAAATCTTCAGGATCGGGAATATAATGAAAATTTTCAGTTGGCCGGCCCCTCAAACAGTCCAACATAATAGATGTGTCAAACATTAATACGTCCAAATTACCATATATAAAAATCCCTCAAATTAATTTAAAATTTATGATAGACACGGGATCTTCTAAAACTTTAATTAGTCCAAAAACTGTTCAACAATATTATAGTAATTTTATACAGGAATCTCCATTTAAAATTCGAACAGCACATCATACAACTTTTCATAAATATATTGTTAAAATTCCTTTACCAAACATTTTTAAATCTAATGAATATTACGATTTCTGTATATTTGATTTTAACCCCAACTATGATGGCTTAATTGGAATGGATTTGTTAAAACATTTAGGCGCTAATATAGATTTAAAAAAAAATGTATTGTATACTAAAAATAGTGTACTTCCAATATATTTTGAATTACCAAAACCTAAAGAAATGCAATTAGCACCGAGACAACAACAATTTATAAAAGTTCCGGTAAATACAAATATAAATTTTGGTATAATAGAATATAAAAAAATAACTGAAGGTGTAGAAATTCCGCAATGTTTAGTAAAAGTTGTAGATAGGGAAGCCATTATAAGTATTACTAATAGTAATGAAACTGAACAAATAGTTAATATAGAAGCACTAAATGTACTTGAAACGGAAGATATAGATATGATTGAGGAAAGTACCGTAAACATGGATGTACAAACCAATAAGCTCTTAATAGATAACTTAAAAAACCTTAGATTAGATCATTTAAACAACGAAGAAAGTAAAGCAATTAAAGAAATTTGTTATGAATATAGAGACATTTTTCACTGTAATCAATTTCGGTTATCTTTTACAAATGTGGTAAAGCACGAGATAAAAACAAAAGATGATATACCTGTCTTTAAAAAAGCTTACCGAATGCCATATGCACAACAAAAAGAAGTAGAAAACCAAATTAATGATTTACTAGCAAACGATATAATTCAAGCGTCCCACAGTCCGTGGAGTAGTCCAGTAATTGTAATTCCAAAAAAATTGGATGCCTCTGGAGTTCAAAAATTTCGAATGGTAATTGATTATAGAGCTTTAAATGAAAAATGTCTTGATGATAAATATCCGTTGCCACACATATCCGACATCTTAGATAAATTAGGTAAATGTTCTTACTTTACAACATTAGATTTAGCGTCAGGATATCATCAGATAGAAATGCATCCCCGCGATATTGAGAAAACTGCATTCTCATCGCCAAGGGGTCACTATGAATATAAACGTATGCCGTTTGGTTTGAAAAATGCGCCGGCAACTTTTCAACGAGTAATAGATAATATTCTAAGGGGAATTCAAAACGAAGCTTGTATTGTATATTTAGATGACATAGTAATTTTTTCAACTTCGCTTCAAGAACATTTAGACAAATTAAGATTAGTATTCGATAGATTAAGAAAAGCAAATTTCAAAATCCAAATGGATAAATCCGAGTTTCTAAAGAAAGAAGCGCAATTTTTAGGACATATCATAACTCCTGAAGGGGTAAAACCTAACCCGTCTAAAATTGATGCAGTAGTGAGATATCCACCACCAAGAAACACCAAAGAATTAAAAGGATTCTTAGGTTTGACGGGATATTATCGTAAGTTTATTAGGGATTATGCTAAAATTACAAAGCCATTAACAACTTGTTTAAAAAAAGGTCATAAAATTCAACATACTTCCGAATTTATCGAATCATTTAACAGATGTAAAAATATCTTAACTAATCCTCCATTACTTCAGTATCCTGATTTTGATAAACCGTTTATAATAACAACTGATGCTTCAGAGGTAGCAATAGGTGCAATTCTGTCACAAGGTTCAGTAGGATCCGATAAACCCGTGTGTTATGCTTCAAGAACATTAAACGATACTGAAAGAAAATACAGCACAATTGAAAAAGAACTACTAGCAGTAGTATGGGGAGTGAAATATTTTCGTCCTTATGTATACGGTCAAAAATTCATAATATATACAGATCACCGTCCGTTAGTTTGGTTATCCAAATTAAAGGAACCAAATTCCAAATTACAACGTTGGAAAATTAAACTTGAAGAATACGATTTTGAAATTATATATAAAAAAGGTAAGCAAAATAGTAATGCGGATGCGTTAAGTAGAATCGAACTTAATGCAATAGAGAATGACTCAGTAATAAATAATGTTGATGAAGAAGAAATAGAAAACTTGATAAATGAATTAAATGATGATGAATTACAGTCAGAGTTAGAACAAGTAGATGATACGGATACAGTACATTCAGTAAGTCAAAATAAAGAATTAGCTAATATAAAAATTTGCTCTGACATAATTGATTCTAAGCCTAATCAATATTTTATATATCAAGTTCATACACAAGCAAAACCAATAGTATCAGAAACATTAGGTAAAATTAAACGATATCATGTTCAAATAAATAAAGATGACGAAGATAGCATAATTAAATTTTTAAAGGAATATACGACTACATCAAAAAAATACTACGTGCATTTCGAAACCGAACATTTATTTCAACAGTTCAATCGAGTAGTTCAAAAATTATTTAATGCAAACGGACCAGAGTTAATTTATTGTACTGAAAGACGAGAATTCTTACATGAGCCAGAACTAATAGAAACAGCTATTAAAAACCAACACGAAGGTAAAACTAACCATCGTGGTATTTCGGAGACAGTCAAACAATTACAAAGAAAATATTATTTCCCTCTCATGCAAGAACATGTAGCATTATATATAGCGAAATGTGAATTATGTAAACGAAACAAATATGAAAGAAATCCACCCAAAATTAGTATGATGTTAACTGATACCCCGCACCGACCGTTTGAGAAAATACATATGGATATTTATACTTTAGAAAATACAAAATTTTTAACTATAGTAGATGCATTTACTAAATTAGGACAAGCATTTGAAGTTAAATCCAAAAATGCTGTTGACATTTTAAACGCTCTAATTAATTATTTTGCTTACTATGGGACGCCTGAAACAATTAGCGCAGATCAAGGTTTAGAATTTTATAATCATATAATTCAAGAATTGCTAGAAGCACATAAAATCAAAATTCATTTCACAACACCTCATCATCCAGAATCAGATGGAATTATTGAGAGGTTTCATTCAACACTAGCTGAGCATGTCAGAATATTGAAAACCAAACATAACGAACCTGTAACAGTATTAATAAAATACGCTATAATTGCTTATAACAATTCAATTCATTCCAGCACAAATTTAACACCTTTAGAATTAACCTTAGGTCATACAAAATTAAGAGATCCTTACGATTTATTCTATGATAAACAAATGTATAGCGATTATCTTCAAAAGCATAAAGAAAAGTTAGCTCTCACTTATGATCTAGTAAATGAGAATTTAACTAGAAATAAAGAAAAAATTGTAACTAATAGAAATATAAACATTAATAATCCATTTCAAGAGGGACAATTAGTCTATGAAACAAGCTATAAATATAAAAGAAATAAAACAGGTGAAAAGTTTAGTGGGCCATTTATATTAAAAACATTATTGCCTGATAATAAAGCCATTATTCAAAAAGTTGGTAGTACTAGTAAAAAAAGCGGTCGTACCGTACATTTGAAAAATTTACGCCAACCTATTGTTGCAGACTCTTCGTCATCGTCGCCTCAACCATCAACTTCGCAAGATGCTCAGACATCCAAATAACCCAAATTATGAATAATCCGGGGTTGTTACCAATAAAATTAGGTGTAGCCCAGAATGTAGATGATTACTGGACCCTAATACAAATTTATGATTTATCTAGTTTAGGAGTAGAATTAAATAAGTTAGTTGCTAATTATAATAAAATAAATAATTCTTTTCATGATACAACATATGGAATTGCTTATGGAGAAGAAATGTATAACTATAGATATCTTTTAGATTATAAGTTGGCACAAGCAAAAACTAAATTTGAACAAGTAACAGTAGGTAAAGATAGTAAACGCAGCAAACGTGGATTAATTAATGGCTTAGGATCCATGTGGAAAGCGATCACAGGAAATTTAGATCAAACTGATGCAGATCGATATGATACTGCAATTTTGCATATTAAAAAAAATGAAGATCAAGTAAAAACTCTTATGGAACAACAGCTTAGCATAACTGATAAAGCTTTACATATATTTAATGAATCCATGACTAAATTACAACAAAATCAAATATTACTAGAATCTAGAATAAATGCCATGGAAAAATTTATGAAAAATATAACAGAAATTGACAATTTTGTTATATTAAATATTATTTTTAATCAATTAATATCAACCGTAGAAATAATATTAGAAATTTTAGATGAAATAGGAAATGCCATTACTTTTGCAAAACTTAATTCTTTACATCCTTCAATAATTACGCATGATGAATTGAAATCAGAATTGACAATAATAAATTCTTGTTTAACAAATTCTAAACTACCCTATAGTTTAGAAGAAGATGATTTAATAAATTACTATTCAGTTATAAATATAAAAGGATATATCCGAAACAAACAAATAATCTTTATTTTAGAAATACCATTAGTAGAATCAGTCATATATAATTATTACAAATTATTTTCCTTACCTACTCCACAAAACCAACAATACAAAATTATTATTCCTAAAACCCCATACCTACTATTGAGTCATGAACAATATGGACATTGTGACCAGAAATGTAAAGAAGTCGATCAAATGAATTTTTTGTGCTATGAACAAAATACTAATATAATATCTAAAGATAATCCGTGTGAAGTTGATTTGATTAATTTTAATCATAACTATACAAACTGTGAATTTAAAAATAGTTACTTATCAAGAAATAAAATTCAAAAACTCTTACCAGATAAATGGTTAATTATAACTATAAAAGCTACAACAGCTACTAGTGTTTGTTCAAATAATGAAGAAAAATTAATGTTAAACGGAACATATGTTATAACTTTACCGAAAACGTGTGAAATTCAATTCGATAATGTAATACTAAAAACTCATCAAAGTTTAAATCCGTTAGTTAAACATTTGAAGTTACCTAATATCCAAATACCAGAAAACAAAGAATATCTCCGATGGGATATGGATACCAGCCCCATTCATCTGGACGATGTAAATCTCAATGAATTAAAAGATTTAGACATTCAAATAAAACATACTAAACAACAAATTGGTTCAATAAAACCAATATCTTTTCATTATGATAATGTTAGCTTATATACTATTTTCATTTATGTAATTGTGTTTTTTTTAATTATAGGTTTATGTATTCAATGTTATCCATGCCTAAGAGCCAAAATTGGAAATAATAAGAATAGTAATTTAAGAAATCCATTAGAAGAAATAGAATTAAAAAATTAAGCTTTTCAACCCTAATTTTTCTCTTTGGCAGGGAAGAGTTATATTATATGTATTAGATATATGAGTTATTTTATTGAAATCGTCATATTACAGTTCGTACGTGAAATTGTAAGACTTTAGATTCTTTCTCACAGTAAGGTGAAACATTGTTTTTCACAGTCTTCCAATTTCACCTCTTTATATATTTCGTGGGATTTGCTATATAATCATTTTTAATATTAAGTTGGTGACATGTAGATTATAGTTAAATAAATCAGTCTATTACTTAGATTCACGCTGAATAGAAGTATTTTATTTTTTAAAAAGTCTTTCCTTCGGACTTATATCCTAAGTGGCTCCATCCAGCACATTTCCAAGTAGTGAGGCCAACATGAGGCCCCATTTCCCGGGAAAGCGTGGATAGACCGGAATTGCCGCGTTGACGAACACAAAAACCACAAAAACCACAAAAACCAAAAAGCCAGCATACGCGCTGGCAGCTCTCGAAAGACGGATAAAAAGCGGAAAAATAGCACTAATTAATCATTAATTAGTGCTATTCACGTAATAAACCGTGTGGCAAAGCCACTTGCCTCATTTCCGCGGAAATTCGGTGGCTTTTGCACCGATGGTGTGCAAATTGGCGGAGCGGCAGAAAGCACGTCCGCTCTCGACCAGCGCCAGGCCCGAACTCAACCTAACCTAACCTAACCTAACCTAACCTAACCTAACCTAACCTAACCTAACCTAACCTAACCTAACCTAACCTAACCTAACCTAACCTAACCTAACCTAACCTAACCTAACCTAACCTAACCTTTTTTTTTTTTTTTTTTTTTTTTTTTTTTTGATGGTGGAATGCTTTACGCACCTGCCCCCTGCATATCTGCAGGGGAGTGTGGGGCTCGTCCTCAACATCAGTTGAGGCCATACCCACTAAACCACCATCACTTCGACTGTCTTGACAAAACAGCAAGAGTTCCACTGATCAAGTATTGCCTCCTGCTGCCCGTGTACGCCTACCATCTACCTATATCTAGGCTAAGCGACTAGAGATCCTCTTCGCTATCATCGACATCCTGCCGCGCCGATCTCGCCCTCACGACCGGGTCCTTCTTGACCAGGATGTCCTCACAGAGCCTAGCCACATGTCTCCACTCGTCCGGACCCCTTAACATAACCTCCACTAGGTTCCCGGCATTCAATACCGTGCCAATCCTGCGTTCCGCCCGGTTTCTCTCAGCTTCCCACTCTTCACAATGGAAGAGGGTGTGTTCGGCAGTGTCATTCTCGTTACACGTGTGACACCGATTTGAGGCCGTTTTCCCAATTCTTCTCAGATAGGAGTTAAAATGCCCGTGACCTGACAAGAACTGGGATAGGCAGTACGTGAGTACACCATGTTGCCTACTCCCCCAGGGTTCGATATCTGGTATCAAGACCCTGGTCCACGCGCCGTTTGTCGCTGACGCCCATCTACGCTGCCAGACTTCAATTGTATTGGCTCTATGCACCGCACGCTCCGCATTAGTAGCGCCCCTACTCAACTTCCGGATTGTCACTTGCAGGTCAAGTGGTAGCACTCCCGCCATCACCTGCAGAGCTTCCGTAGAGACCGTTCTATTGGCTCTACTTATTCCCAGCAGGAGTGGCCTTTGCGCTTTACTGAGCGTCTCCCTGACGCTTCTCAGGCCTATTGCATCTGCCCACACGGGTGCCCCGTACAGAATGGTGGACGCGTGCGCCGTAGCCAGGAGCCTTCTTGCCCAGTCACCGGCACCCCTCATCCTTGGCATCAACCGTCTTAGGCCTTGTGCAATCCTTTCGGCCTTGGCACAAGCTTCCGCGACATGCTTTCCCCACGTCTCATTCTTATCGAGCCAGATCCCCAAGTATTTGATACTTGACTCAAGTTCGATTCGACTGCCCAGAACGTCAATCCACAGGGATCCGACGATTTTCTTGCGCCCGGTGATCAGGGCAGCTTTAGTTTTCGCCGGGGCGATTTTCAGCCCTCTCGCTATCATCCAACTGTTTATGTTGCTTAGACTGTCCCTCCATCTGGTTTTGCATCCACTCAGTTCTTTTGCGGTGCATACAACCACCAAATCGTCGGCGAACGCCACCGATTTGCAGCCAGCTGGCAGTTCCAGCCCCAGCACGCCATCGTACGACAAGTTCCAAAGGAGGGGCCCGAGGACGGATCCTTGCGGCACCCCAGCCGTCACCGCCATCGTTATCTCCTCCGTCGGAATCAGACTCCTCTCTTCCAGGTAGCTCATAATGATACGAACTATGTAATCGTCCATCTGCCTGTTCTGGAGCTCCTCTATGATAGTGGTCCATCTCACCTCGTTAAACGCGTTCTGGATATCGATGGCCACTACCATACAGACTTCTCTGGTTCTCCAATTACCTTCCTTCGCGGACCTTGTCATTCTCAGGACTTCCTCTATGGCATCCAGGGTTGAGAGGCCTGCCCTGAATCCATATTGGTGTTCGCTGAGATCCATACCCTTGTCTTCCAACGCACGTACCAGACGGCCGGCAATTATCCTCTCGAACACCTTGCCAAGCACGTCCAGTAGGCAGATCGGGCGAACTCCACCCGGCTCCTCTGGGTCTCTCCCTGCTTTAGGGATTAACACCAGTCTTGCTTTTTTCCACGTCTCGGGGAACGTCCCCTCCGCCAGCAGCCAACCTAACCTAACCTAACCTAACCTAACCTAACCTAACCTAACCTTTTTTTTTTTTTTTTTTTTTTTTTTTTTTGATGGAGGAATGCGTTAAGCACCGGCCCCCCGCATTTCCGCGGGGGAGTGTGGGACTCCTTCTTGCTCGAACAAGAAGTATACCCACTAAACCTCCATCACTGCGAAGCTATAGACCATTTACTACGGGACCGCCTTTCGGCATTACATCGTAGTAAATGGCTATCGGAATCATACGAAAGTGGCTGACCTCACGGCTAAGCCACTCGTATCACGGAACCCTTCCTTCCCTCCTTCCTTCTAAACCGAAAAACGCGCCTCCACGACCGGATCCTTCCGGCGAAGAATGCCCAAAAACAACGAATCGACAGCCTTCCACTCCTCGGGCCCGCGCAGCATCACCTCAATCAGGTTCCCCGGATGGAGCTCTACGCCCACTGCTCTCGTAGCTCGATCCCTTTCATCCACCCACTCCTCGCAATAGAAGAGGGTGTGCTCGGCGGTGTCCGGGACGTTGCATGAGTAGCAGCGATCGGACGCAGTCTTACCAATCCGTTGCAGGTAGCTGCCGAACTGGCCATGTCCAGTAAGGAACTGGGTGGCGCAGTACGACAACTCGCCGTGCAACCTATCCCTCCATAACCTGATCTCCGGTATCAACTGCCTGGTCCATGCGCCGTTCGGAGTATCGTTCCATCGCCGCTGCCAGACATCCATCGTCCTCTCCCGATTCTCCACGCGCTCAGCTGTTGTGGCCCTCCAATCCAGTTTTCGCAGGCTGGCTAGCAGGTCCATAGGAAGGACTCCTGCCACCACCTGCATCGCCTCGGTAGAGACAGTCCTATTGGCACGAGAGATACCAATAAGAGTGCCTCTCTGCGATCTGTTGAGCATGTTCCGGACCTTTTGGAGCCTGACCGCATCTGCCCATACGGGGGCCCCATATAACAGCACCGACTGGTGCACAGATGCCAGTAGCCTCCTCGCCGCGTCGCCGGCCCCACCAATCCTGGGCATGAGACAGCGAAGTCCCCGGACTGTCGCCTCAGCCTTGCGGCACGCCTCCTGCACGTGCTTCACCCAGCTCCCCGCGCTGTCGATCCAGATTCCCAGGTGTTTCAGGTGCGGCTCTAGCTGCACCGTCTCACCCAAAGAATCTATTTCTCTAGCGCCGATCGCCTTACGCCTCCCAATGAGAAGCGCCGCCTTCGTCTTCTCGGCTGCGATCTCCAGCCCCTTCCCACTCATCCACCGGTTGACTAGCCTAATCGAATTCTCCGCCTTGGCCTTCGTCTCTGGGAGGTCCCTGCCTATTGCGGCGATGACAAGATCGTCTGCGTATGCTATAGAACTGCAGCCCCGAGGGAGCTGCAGCCTTAGCACACCGTCATACGCCACATTCCACAGCAGGGGTCCCAACACTGATCCTTGCGGTACTCCCGCCGACATCATCCTGCTCGTCCCTTCGACGACCAGCTCCCGGTCCTCCAGGTAACTCATCATGAGTCTGATGAGGTACTGGTCCACCTCCCTCCTCTGCAGCTCTGCCACCACTTCTGTCCACTTTGCCGTGTTAAAGGCATTGCGGACATCTATGGCGACAACGATGCAGAGCTCCCTTCTCCTCCACGATCCCTCCTTCGCCGACTGAACATTCCTCACGACTTCTTGGACGGCATCCAGCGTAGAGCGTTCGGCTCTAAACCCATACTGGTGCTCGTCCAAGTCATTTCCGGTCCGTTCCAGGGCATCCACGATCCTCCCATGTATGATCCTCTCATAGGCTTTCCCAAGTGTGTCGAGTAGACAAATCGGCCTTGCCCCTCCCTCTTCCTCCGGGTTCTTCCCGGCCTTGGGGATCAAAACTACTCGCGCCTTCTTCCACCGATTCGGGAACGTGCCTGACTGGATGAGTCTGCTATACAGTCCAGCCAGGTCCTCGGCGTAGTCCATCACGAGTAGCTTGATCGCTTCGGCGGGGATACCATCAGGGCCGGGGGCCTTCTTGTTGCCCAGCCTGCCAACCGCCCTCTCGACCTCCTCAGTAGTGACCCTCTCCTCGACTCCCCAGTCAGCTGTCGGTTTGTCCCACAATGCGGCGGGGTGGGTCGGGAACAACTGGTCTGCTATCGCAATCTTCTGCATTCTGGAGAGGATGGGGGCGGAAAGCTTTCCCATCCTCTTGCAAACCAGCTGATATGCCGATCCCCACACGTCATCCTCCACACTATCGATCAGCCTCCTGTAAGATGCCTTCTTGGCCCGCGTGATCGCAGATCTGACAGCCCCTCTTGCTTCCCTGAGATGGTCCAGGGTCACAAGGTGAGCTGCCAGATTCTGCTCACTGCCTAATCGTCTGGCCCTGCCTCTTGCTCGCTGCTCCATTCTTCGGCATCGGTTCCTGATGGACAGAGCCTCCCCGACACTGTCGCACCACCAGTATACAGGCTTGCGCCTTCGCCCACGATGCGAAGGAGCTGCCACCTCGCACGACTCTTGCAGGGCGCGGGTCAACGTGTCGACTGTGAAGTCGCCCACGCTGAATAACCGCTCGCCCAGAGCCGCACGCATCTTCCCTCTCTGTCCTTCCGTCTGGATCCGCCACCCCCTCTGCTGCTGCTCGTCCAGCCTGCTTCCCTCTTCAGCAGTGATGAGGAACTCAATGGCATTGTGGTCGCTGAGAGTCTCCTCCCTCGAGACCTCCCAGTTTTCCACGCCACCGCCCCTTCCACCACGCATAAAGAAGGTCACGTCCACAATGCTCGTCTGACCTCTCCTCTCAAACGTCGGTGTTGAGCCGAGGTTGGCCACCTCCAGGTCTAGGCTATCTGCCCAGTCCCTGAGGATGTCCCCCCTCCGGTCCTCAACATCCGACCCCCACGCGTGACTTTTCGAGTTGAAGTCACCCCCAACTACGATCACAGTCCCCGGTGGCTCCATAGCGATGCGCGCGTGCAGTTCGTCCAGCTCCCTCTCGAACTTCGCCCTGTCGTCATTCGGGGAGAGATACACCGAGTAAAGCGATGTACCCCCCACCCTAATGTTGACAAATGCAGCCCCGCTGCACTTGTCATCGCACCGCGCGTTCGCCACCCAGATCGCAGCCGACCTCGCCTCGTTCGTCACCCATCCCGCGCTTTTTGAGACGATCTCCTTGTTTGGCTCGCTGACGAGTGCGGCACAAACGCCCTTCCTCCTGCATCTTTCAAACAACAGGTCGTGTGCCCTCCTGCACCTATTCATGTTTAGCTGGACCACCAGCTGACCTGTGTTAATTGTGGCTTGCATTATATAAAATAGAATAAATTAATAATAAATTAAACGGACAACAAGTAGTATAAAATAAATAAATAGTGTAAATTACGCGAACAACAAATAGTATAAAAGCTATAAATATATATATATAAAACACGGTATAGACTAACGGACAGGTAATAAATATGAAAACAGAGAATAAAATATCACGGACTGACAAGCAAAAATATCACAGACTAGTATCACTGGGCTTCTACCGGGACTGGCGTCCTGCCACCCTCGGTATTACCCTTACCCAACGCCGCCTTCATGAAAGCCTTCATGCGGCCACATCTGCCCGTCCAGGCTCGATGCGGCTGGTTGCAGAGGGGGCAGTGAGGCTCCTCTGAGCACTTATCTGCCTTGTGCCCCTCCTTGCCACACTTCAGGCAGCTTGCCGAGCGATCGGTGCCGCTGCATCGACTGGCAAAGTGCCCAGGCTCCCAACACCTGTGACACTTCTCCACGTTCACCCGAGCCCTCACGCTGACCGCGGACAACCCCACAATAATCCCCGCATGTTCGAGGATTTTGGCGGCGGTTTCGGCTGAAGCCACAATGTTCGCCGCCAGTTTCCCCCTAAGGCCAGTGCGTAGATCCTTGATCTCGAAGGAGTCCTCCCTCACACTGGCCTGCTCGCTGATTGCCCGCTTAATCTCATCCTCCGTAAGGGCGGCCTCGATGTTCGACATCATCAAGGTGGATCTTCGGTCGCCCTTTAGGACCTCCACCTTGCTGCCGACGTCGCTCTCGGCGATGAGCCTAGCCATCCCCTTGGCCTCCCCCTCGCTCAAGCTAATCAGGAGGTGCCCATCTCGTGTTTGTCGCACCTCCCCAACTTTTGCCCCTTCGAGGTCCCTTCCGTTAAGCGCCTTTCTGACGCTTGCTAGAAGGGACGGGTACTCTTCGGGGCTGCTCCCTCTGACAATGAGCGCCTCGGTCTCCTTCCTTGGATGGGGTCGTCTACTGGGCTGTCGGGCCAGAGTAGGGCGGGCCTGGGTTGCCCGGCCAGACTGCGCCTCTTGCCGGGGTGGCACGCAGATCTTCACCTTGATCCCCCTTTGTGCCACGAAAACGCATTCCGCCATCTTGCGGTAGGTTGCCGTGGTCGGCCCCCCGGCCGGGATAGAGATATTCTCTACCCCGTTTGCCGCGGCCATCTCCGCCAGTTTGAGCAGCGCCAGAAATAAGGCTTCATTACCTTCTGGCTGCTCGCACCGTACCACCATGATTTTCCTGGTCCTCGTCCTGTCCCCTACCTTCGTAGTGGACTCGAGGACGCCTCCCTCGGCCCCGAGACACATGATGTCCGGGAATCGATTTTTCACGATCCCGAGTAACCCCTCCTCCATCGCCTCTTTGCCCGCGGGGACAACTATTCCCACGACCTCCTCCTCGTGCGCAACAATCGGGTTGATTGCTGCCACCACCGTCCCCGTATAGGCCTCGGTGGGCCAGTCCCTGTGCCCCGCGTGTGAGTAAAACTCGAAGGAAGTCGCGTTCTTCTTCTCGACGGCGGTTATTTTCGGTCGAGGGACTTTGTCGCCGTCGATGGCCAGGCTCATCCCCCGCAGTTCAGCTGCCTCTAACATGGCCACCAGTTCGGACAGGGTGGCCAATGAAGCTTCTCCCTTCGCCCTCTCCAGGATACGGGCCCATTCCCTTTTAAAGGGGTCGTCCTTCGGGAGCACTGTTGGTGGGGGCAGGCTGCCGCTAATGGTCTGCGCGTAGCTGACCCCAGCTACGGCTTGACCCCCTTCCACGACCTTGACCTTGGCCTGATCCTCCCGCTCGTCCTTGAGCGCCTGCAACTCCGCCCTTGCTAGGTCGCGCTCACGTTTGAGCGTTTTCCCAGCAATGGCGTCGTCGGTCTTTTGCCGCTGGTACGCCCCCTGGTCCCTCCTCAGCTCCTCCTGCTGTTTAGCCAGGGCTGCCTTGAGGTCCTCCACCACCTTGAGCTTCTTCCTCTCTGTCTCTAGCTCACTCTTCTGCCTCCGCACCTCCTCTAATTCTGCGCACAGTCCTTCCTTGATCCGGTCGACCTTGGCATATTCCGGGTCCAGCAGTTTCCTGCTGGATTTGGACGTCGACTGCCTCTTTGTCCTGTCGACCTTTTCAAGATCGACGCCCCTAAGCGACGCGATCTTGTCCACCGCCATCTGCAGGTCCTGGACTTTGACCACCGTGCCACCCTTACCATTCCCCCTCCGCTTTTTCGCCTGCTGCTCCTCCTGCAGCTCCGGCGAAGAGCCAGACGAGATGTCAATCGACATGTTCATGCTCGATTTGCTGACCGGCGACCTAACCGGTATCCTCCGGTTCTCGGTATGCTTCTGCAGCATCTCGCGCTCTTCCGGGGTTAAGCCCTGGGAAGTCGTTCCTCTCGTCTCCAATGCACCAGTAGCATTGTCTAATGCAGCGGCCTGGTTTGGCACCACTGCATTTGGGCAGTTGCTGGATGACGGTCGGGCGGAGCCTGCTCGCTCACTACCAATCCCGACCGGTACTAGGGTATCCCTCCCTTGCACCGTAAACATTTTCTCGTTAATGGAGTCCATGTTTGGTTTATACAGTTTCCCTCTGTTTGAGTTTTATACCTTCCTCCAGGTGTGTGAGACAGCCGCCCCACAGGGGTCAGACGCTGCCACCAAGCCGCTCGATACGAGACAGACGCTTGGTGGATTTTTCTGTTTTCGTTCACTGCTCCCTCTCGACCTTACCGGCAAGGGTGACCCCGCCAGGAGCTATGCTCCCACCGGCATTGCTCTTGAGTTCATCGCAGCTACTTGACAAACACTCCTCTGACATGACCTTTGAAAAGGCCCGACAGATCGAAACCACCCAGAAAAAACTCCACGATGCGTAAAAAAAAAAAAAAAAAAAAAAAAAAAAAAAAAAAAAAAAAAAAAAAAAAAAAAAAAAAAAAAAAAAAAAAATGAAGTTAAAGTTTGACTGAATTTACTAAGTGACTTGATTTTACTAAGTGACTAAGTGAGCTTACTAATGGTGAGAAGAAAAAAAAAAAAAAAAAAAAAAAAAAAAAAAAAAAAAAAAAAAAAAAAAAAAAAAAAAAAAAAAAAAGTTGCGCATGCGCAGAGCCAGTTTTGCGCCACCCCGCGCAGACATGGCGTCGAGGCGCCCCGAAACAAAAACTTCGACAAAGTCGCGAAAGTCGACGGGGACATAGGATGTGGACAGACAGGGCTACATAATAAAACAAATATACCAGCTCCGGTGGATCCAGGGCTCCATCCTATAGCGAAAACTAATGTTTTCCTAAACAGGAAAATATCCTAAACAGGAAAATGCAATCAAACCGAAAAGCCGAAAATCTCGAGCAAAATTTCAAACAAAATCTCGAACGAAACTCTAAGTATTGATGCCGTCATCAGGCATCATGACCGAAATCGTGGGGTACGTCATCCCTGCACGTCACCTCCACTTGGGTTGATTTTCGAACGAAAATCAACAATCGAAATACCAATTTGGCCGCGTTCTTGACATTCCTGTCAAGTCACGCCTTCTTCCCGCAGATGAAACCTAATTACAATTAGCGCCCCAAATGCCCCAAAATACTCACTCAGTACTTTTGCAAACAATTCCTCCAGGTAGCTCACAAGAGCAGTTTCCCGGGAAAGCGTCACTTTCCCGAGCACCGAAAAAACACAACAAAACAGCCAACATAAGCGCTGGGGGCTCCCGAATCAAACGCGAACGACCTGCTCGACTCTGCCCAGTGGATTTTCCGGTAGTGATGCACAACATGTGGCACCATTTCCCGGAAAAGCGAACCAGAACAGAGTTTCCGCGAAGACGAACGCAAACACCGAAAATAAACACAACAAACAAAGCCAGCATAAGCGCTGGGGGCTGCGAAAACTGACGAAAAAAGCACGAAAACTGGCTCCATCCAACACATTTCCCGGTAGTGAAGCCAACATGAGGCCCCATTTCCCGGGAAAGCGTGGATAGACCGGAATTGCCGCGTTGACGAACACAAACAACCGACACAAACACCAAAAATAGCCAGCATACGCGCTGGCAGCTCTCGAAAAACGGAAAAATGGGCACTAATTAATCATTAATTAGTGCCATTCACATGGAAAACCGTGTGGCAAGCCACTAGCCTCATTAACGAGGAGATTCGGTGGCTTTTGCACCGATGGTGTGCAACTTGGCGGAGCGGCAGAAAACACGTCCGCTCTCGACCAGCGCCAGGCCCAACCTCAACCTAACCTAACCTAACCTAACCTAACCTAACCTAACCTAACCTAACCTCACCCCAACCAAAACCCAACCTTACCATAACCCAGCCTCAACCTCGTCACCTTACCGAAACCTCACCCCCAACCTCACTCAATTTTCGAGATGAACTAAACTTTTTTTTTTTTTTTTTTTTTTTTTTTTTTTTTTGGAGAAGTGGAGAAATGCATTTACGCACTTTCTGTGTGGGGCTCACCGCCTTTCTCAAGGCGTCCTACCCACTAAAACTCCACTTCGTCGAGGCCGCTGTCTTCCACATTGGAACCGCCCTAAGGCATAAACTTCAATGTGGTTGACAGGATAGTAGCTACGTGCGTCTCGTCCTTGCGGCGGGATCCTTCTTCACTACTTCAAACGTTCTCGTCCAAACAACTTGGAAACAGCACAACATGTAAATAAATTAATGTGTAAAACACAGATGTATATGTAAATAAATCTGGACAGCACGACCTACTAGCTAATATCACAGACAATATATCACGAATATCTAGCTGCTACCACTGGATCCTTTCTCTTAAGGATTCCAGTGCATAGCAGTTCAACGGCCTTCCATTCATCAATTCCTCTCAGCATAATCTCAATGAGATTTCCTGCTGAGAGGATTTCCCCAACTGCTTCTTGGGCTTCCTCTCGTTCTACTTCCCATTCCTCGCATTCAAACAGGGTATGCTCCGCCGTGTCTACGGTGTTGCAAGCATAGCACCTGTTTGATTCAGTTTTTGCAATCTTCCTCCTATACTGGTTAAAATGGCCATGGCCGCTCAAAAACTGAGTTAAGCAATAGCTTAACTCACCATGCGGCCGACTAACCCAGGGCTGGATTCTTGGAATGAGAGTCCTTGTCCATTCTCCCTTTGCCGACGCCTCCCATCTCCTCTGCCATGATTCCACTGCTCTAGTTCTTTGCTCTGCTCTTTCGCCATTTGTAGAGCCTCTGCCTGTCTTTCTCAGGTCAGCCTGGAGGTCCAATGGCAAGACTCCTGCAAGAACTTGTAGAGCAGCTGTTGACACGGTTCGGTTAGCTCGACAGATACCCAGGAGTAACGGTCTCTGAGCTTTGTCCAGACAATCCCTCACCTTCTTGAGTTTTAAGGCTTCTGCCCACACCGGCGCACCGTACAGGACAACTGAAGCATGGGTGCTTGCCAACAGCCGCCTGGACCAATCCCCCGCTCCTCCAATACGTGGCATGAGCAGGCGCAGTTGTTGGGATTTTCCCTCGGCCTTAGCACAGGCTTCGGACACGTGCTTCACCCAGGACACGTTTTTGTCCAGCCATATGCCAAGGTACTTCAGGTGGTTCTCCAACTCGATCGTGCTACCCAACACATCGATAGTCCGCTCCCCGACCACTTTCTTGCGACCGGTTATCAGTGCTGCCTTCGTCTTCTCCGGAGCAATTTGGAGCCCTTTGCTGTCCATCCATTCACTGATTTTGGTGATGCACACGTTCCACTTCTCCTTAACTGCCTGTGAGATGAACTAAACTGGACCTCGCTCAGGGACAATCAAACCTCATGTACCGGGGCAGATTTGTCCACAGTTCTGACCTCAACTTAGCACTTGTATTGACATTGCATTCAAGTGAGGTTGGGGTTTGTTTCAATTACAATGGGGTTTCGGTGAAGTTCTATTACGTTGGACTCAGGTTATATTTTTAACGATTAGAATGGTGTTTTGTTGCGGTTAGGTTAGGTTTAGGCTTGAGTTAGGCTGGAGTGAGATTAGAATTAGATTGAGGTGAAGTTTGGCTAAGGTTAAGTTAGGTTTAAGTAAAATTAAGGTTCAGATAAAGTTACGGTAACGTTAAAGTAAGGTTTAGGTGAGATTTCGGTAGGTAAAGTTTGGATAAAGTTGTAAGGTTAAGGTAAGGTTTAGATGAGATTTGGATTAAGTTTGCATAAGGTTTAGGTAATGTTAAGGTAAGGTTTAGGTTTATTTTTGGTAAAGTTTGGTAAGGTTTAGTTAAAGTTTAGATAGGTAAGGTTAAAGTGAGGTTTAGATGAGATTTGGATTGGATTAAGTTTGCATAAGGTTTGTTTAAGGTTTAGGTAATGTTAAAGTAAGATTTAGGTGAGACTTGGATAAAGTTTGGGTGAGGTTTAAAGGTATGGGTGAGAATAGAAAAGTTGGGTTAAAAAAAACCCCAAGCTTACGCGGTTCCGGGGTGGATGGGGATTCAACAGAGTGGAGTTTTAACGTGGTATTACCCCCTTAGAGGGTCGAGTCCCGTACAACGTGCGCAAACGCATTTCTCCACTCCTACAAAAAAAAAAAAACATAAAAGGCAAAAAAAAAAAACACCAAAATTTAATAAGGCCCCAAAAACAAAAAAAACAAAAAATGGGGGGCGGCAGGGGGGCGTGTTATATATCAAAAGAAAGGTCTTGACGTGTAGTATTTGATTCTGGAAAAAAAAATCTAGGTAATTATTATTGGCTTGCACTTAGGGCAAAAATAGTGAAAAAAAAACTTCAAAAATTCATTTGAAGGTCAAAATGGCCGTTACCTAGAAATTTTATTGTACCATCGTGTTGCCCTTATTTTTCTCTAATTTATTAAAAAAAAAAAATTCTAGGTTTTTATCATTGAAAAAAGTTATAGGCGTTTTTCTGTAGCATGCGCACGCGCATGCGCACAAAAAATCTGTTGGGGCCATCTTGTTTAGAATTTTATTCTGAACAACTTTGGTTACTTGACTTTTTTCGTGACCTTGAAAATATCGGAGATACGCTCCCTAACTTTTGAGGGGAGGAGAAGGGGGGAAATTCCCATTACCTTTAAAAAATTAAAAAAAAAACAAAAAAACAAAACAAAACAAACAAACAAAATTGAAACAAACTTAAGTCCTGGTTAAGGTAAGATCCCGGTTGTCGTAAGGCCCCGGAGCAAGGTTAGATCGACCCTTAAAAAAAAAAAAAAAAAACTTGGTTAATTTTAATAATTTAAATAGTTAATTTAACGAGGTTAATTTTTTTTAAGTGATGTGATGTCCTGATTTGTTGTGAGACAACATAACGTGGTGAGGAACCAGCTACCCCTGTGTCGATGTTATGCCGAAAGGTAGTCCCGACGCAGGTGGTAAAGCTTCGAGTGATGGAGTTTTAGTGGGTAGGGCCCTAATGATTAGGGAGGAGTCCCACACTCCCCTGTAGATATGCAGGGGGCAGTGCGTAAAGCATTTCTCCATCGTTAAAAACAAAAATAAGTGAGGTTAATTTTAAAGTGAGGTTAATTTTGAAGTGAGGTTAATTTTGAAGTGAGGTTAATTTTGAAGTGAGGTTAATTTTGAAGTGAGGTTAATTTCAAAGTGAAGTTAATTTTTGAAGTGAGGTTAATTTTGAAGTGAGGTTAATTTTGAAGTGAGGCTAATTTTGAAGTGAGGTTAATTTTGAAGTGAGGCTAATTTTGAAGTGAGACTAAAAAGTGAGGTTAAAAATAGTTGAGATTTAGGATAAAGTTCAAAAAAAGTTAAAATCAAAATGCAGTTGGGTAAAATTAAGGTGAGGTCATTTCCAACATGTCATTTTTAAAGTCTTACTCAACGAGGTTATTTCCAGGAAGTGAAAGTCATCTTCAAGGGTTGTGTCTGCACGAGATCATCTCTAAAAAGTTCTTTCCTGGACGTCATCACCAGGAAGGTCTTTCGAAACCAGGAATAACTCACGCTCACCTATCGTTGCTAACTGATCCTCAGTCTCTAAGCGAAACCTGCAAATAAATAAAAATAATGTATTAAATAAAAATTTCCGATTTATAACACTACTATCAATAAGCTTTTTTTTCAAAGTAAAACAAAAAATAATTTATAGTTATTTAAATTAATAGGTCGAATACGTCGCGAATTTCTACACATAAAATGTTATCACAACCATTAATTATAATACACGCCAGATTTCCGTTAAAATTAGTTACTCAATAAATTGTTAAGCGAAAGCATTAATTATAAGGCACCGCATCATAATAATATTTATTTACCTCTATTTTCCAGGTCCTGCACTGTGACATTTGGCTTGCGGGAGGAAGTATTAATCGACTCATCTGTCTGCTTTATGAGAAACCTTTATAGGGCCGTCCTATTTTTCTTGTCGCCGCCTTTTGTGTTCTTTACCGGGCTATGCATAATTTTCCCGCTTCTTGCAAAAAGCAGACTTTCCGCAATCTCATCTGTTGTCATTATTATTTCCAGTAGCTATAACGGAAGCCCCCGCCTGGTTTCTTACCGAGGGGTTGTCCATGCTGTTGCTGGAACCCCTACCTAGGACGGTTGACAACCAAAGCTACGGAGCTCCTGCCCCTTGTCGGTTTTGGTCCGCGACGGGTATTTCATTTCCCCGCTACCACCCATATCTGGGAGGCATTCCCCTATCCGCCACCGGGGGACGCGCTAGATGGGAGACCGACAACTCCACACTAGACAAATTACAAATCATTATTTTGTGCTTGGTTTCCAAAATTTTAAATACATTCAATAATTGTAACGTGTATAATAAAATTAAAGTATTAAAGTATAATTAGTCTTCCGTAAAATCGGCAAATAGATAAAAGTTGTACAATTTTAATATTATTAATACTTCCCAGTTAGAATAAATGGGTACGATTCTACGATTCATCGGTATAATTTTAACAATTCAATATCTTTCAAAAAATTAAGCAAACCTATTAATTATAGACCCCGTACCGTACTAATATTTATTTGCCAATATTCACTTAAATTACTGTATTTACTTACGTCCGAACTTTAAACTCTAAACATCTCACCGCGACTGAACAAAGACTGAAGCTGAGTGCCGCTGAAGCCATGTCGTACTAGCGAGCGAATGAGCTCAACGGCGGCGAAGAGATGAACGGTGGGCCTGAGTGGTGTGCGCTGAGTGATTATCGCTGAGTGGTGAGCGCTCGCTCGGTAGTGAGTCGTGATCGCTGAGTGGTGTGCGCTGAGTGGTGAGCGCTCGCTTGGTAGTGAGTCGTGATCGCTGAGTAGTGGAGTAATGAGCGCTTTGCCGTAAACGCTTTATGGTGACCGCTGAACACTGTACGCTAAGTTATAAGCAGTAAATGGTAAGCGATGAGTGCTAAAGTGATAGTGCATAATATCCTAAGCATTATAAGCACGCAAGTAGTCAAAAATTTACAAAGCGCGTTCGTACGACTGCACATTACCCAGACTGGACAGAAACTGAGGAACAAGCAATGTATTCAGCTAGCCGCCCGGCGCGCATGGCTAGCTGAGTGCATTTATTACCGGCGCACCACAGTTTCTTGACAGATTTCAAACTATTACAAGCTTTGAAGTACTGCAAGCTTAATCTTAACCAAACTTTAATATTTTTATTTCTACTTCTATTCAAAATTTAATATTAATTCAAAAAACAAGGTTATTATTAAACGGATGAACACACAGGGTTAAGAAAGAAGGATGCTTTGTTACAGTCAATGCAACCATGTGTTGTAAACAAATTACATTGACTGAACATTAGTGCTAGGTTTACACTAGTCACTTATTTAACATAAAACAAATTTCAAGTAAATTTCTTGTTATGTTAAATAAACAACTATTGAGATATGAATTGAATTCATGTTGTAATAATATATTATTTAAAAAGAAAATTTTGTTGGGTCCTTTTTTCCTTGTTTTGTTTTTTACACATCACCGCTCAAATACGAGTCAGAGAACAACTCGCGCTTTTTATGTATAATAATATGTATGTATAAATATGTATGTACAATATTTACGGTTTCCTCAAAATTTACTATTTTATGATCTAGACAAGGTCACTTTAAGTTACTTTGGAGTTGCTATTTTTGTTTTCTTTCATTAATTTAACAACAAAGACACGCGACAACGACGTACACAAGTTTGGTTAAATTCGTCATTATCAAGCTGAATGAAAAAGTATAATCAAATCGTATACAGCAACCGCAGCAGCAATGCATCTATCAATTGGTCAATTATCGAAATTAAAATTAGCACCTATGTTTTTTAGCAACTGTAACCAAACTTTTGTACTTGTGTGTGTTGTGTGCATTCTTCTAGTTTGAGATCAAATTATACAGAGCGTTTCAAAGAAAACAATACAAAAGCACCCTGCATGAGTTGTCGGTCGATTGTTATACAAAACAAAATCAAATTGACTGTCTGATTGATGTGTGTTTGTTTGTTTGTGGTGTAAAAATACAAAATTTTCATTTCAACTTTGTCGACATAATTATAATAATAAATAGTCGGACATTATGCTGCTAAAACACAAATTATCGCAAATATCTAACTATTCATTATATTAGTCGACACAATGCCAAACATAAATAGAAGTAATAATAGTAATAATATTAATAATAATATGTATAAAAAATAATATTAACAACAATCAATAATAATAATAATAATATGTAGGTAAAAAAATTATACAATTTTTCACAAAAATAAGAGAGATTGAAAACAATTAATTCGTCAAGTTTTCCATTATCGTAGTATGTAATATGCTGATGAGAAAATAATATTAAAATATACAAAGATTTTATACAAATCAAATATATGCACAATATTTCCAACTTACTTCAAGAAATATACAAGTTATACAAGGTCAGTTATAATTCAATATCAAAAACAATCATCACTATCATTTTCATTAAAAAACTATTTGTTGATTAATTTACTTGTTTTTTTTTTTGTTTTTTTTTTGTGTTTTTTGATTCACCACTAAAGGCATTCCTCTTAATTGTACAAATATAGCAGATATAAATATTTATATATATATATATAGAATATTTACAAAAAAATATACACAAATTTCTACCTAAAATAGTATTGTAAAAATATTACTTATAGTACTTATGCTGCACCCCCATCATTTCATTTACAATATTTTTAAATTGCTTTATAAATAAAATTCTAAGTAGATTAAATAAGTAAAAAAAAAAAAAAATAAAAATCAAATCTAATCTAGTTACAAACTGCTGTTCCTTTTAAACCTAGTTTAGTTTTGAAAATGTTTTCTCTTGTATGGTCCGACTGACGACTCCCTTTAAACCACCACCCCCTCCTCTATTAACTGATAGGGAGAGAGAGAGAGAGAAAGAGAAACTTTGAAATTGACTTGGCTTTCTTTGGCATACATTTTTCATTTAAAAAAATACTCATTACTAGCTTTGATTTTTAAGTCGATTAATTCCTTCTTTTACATGTCGTACCAGATCGATAAGGGAGCTGTGCATCGTTAGGGGTTTGCATTGTCGATCCAATTCGATGAAAAAATCTACAAACAAATAGACCGAGATCTAACAACCATCCTCTGAACCACCACACTCAAATTCGTACCTGTGTGTTTGCCTTTCACTACCAAATTATCGGCCGTGTCCCACAGATCCTGATAAGAAAGCAGATATGTGAATTGATGGTTCTGTTTGGCCATCGCATTATAAACAGGCAATGGCACCCAAACGCCACTAGTACATGGTGCATGTGTCGATGACACTGGCAAATTGTTGCCCCGTGCTTCCAATTCGCCACTTCTATATCCTGAACTTTGACTGCCGACCGAACCAACTGAGCCGGCCGGTGATGGTGTGGGTGACAAAGGTGACGGCGTGCCTTGTCCACCTTGCTGTTGTGGCTGTTGCTCTTGTGGTATGGCCGCATTCTATTATTCATTGTACCATTAGTTTTACATTTTAATTGCAATGAATTATAATTGCTACTTACTCGATTACTGCAAAACTCGGTGATGGTTTTTTGAATATCTTTCGATTCTTGTTTGCGCAATTTGAATAGTTTGTAGTACAATAAGGCTTGGCACCGATAACTGCAAGTGAGATTATTGTTTAAAAATATCTATTTACAATGGCTTCATTTCTAAAATGAATTGACCAACAAAAATACCAACCTAAGTACAGCCAGTTTGTTGTAGACAGACGAGGCGTTTTGCTGGTTACGGAACTTTGACGAAATATATCTAAATTAAATAAATTGCAATCAGTAATTGATTTGAAATATTACTAATAATAGTTATTACTTAATTAAACTAAGAGTATCCTTGTACATGGTAAAAGCCGCTTTTTCGGTAACACTTTCATGTTCCATCGCATTGCCAGTCAACAGGAAATAAAGCACAGCTTCAAGATAGAGCATACACTGCTTAATGGGGTCAGTCTCTTTATCGGCCATATGTTTGAGCCGTTTTGCATCACTCAGGTACTGGTTTTGATCCCTCTCTTCATACTCAGAAGGCTTATAGGAAGTTTCGAAATACGAATGGTATTGTCGTGGCAAGCGGCCGCCACGATCGGTCACCAACGGACTAAGCCGCTCGTGATTCGTTGGCAACACACTTACATTTTCCTCACCCTGAGATCGAAACCCCCCTTCAAAAAATTCCTCCTCTTCTTTTTTCTTCTTCTTCTTCTTTACTACCACCGCGTTTTGACTATTCTCCTTTTGATGCTCTTTCTTCTTCTTGTTCTTCTTGGCACCATCGGTGTTCGTTGACACACTGCTTGCCATCGAGCTGGCACTCGTCCGTCGTTTGCGTTTTTTTGATTTGTGTTTGCGCTGCTGTTCAGCGGTCTCTGTCGTCGTCGTCGTCGCATCTACTAACCATGGCAAGTTCGTTTCAATATGTTTGCGAAGTTGCGGAATGTTTTGCAAATTGATACGGTTCAGATCGATTTTTACCATGCATTGATGATCAGTCTTAATTTTGATTGGTTCGGCGACAGTTGGAACTGTTCGTTGTTGTTGTTGTTGTGGTGATTTTTTCATTTCGTTATTTGATGAAATTGGTGACAACAAAATTGGATTGCTTGATATGCTGGGCATTGTTTCGTCTTCCACTGATGAACTGCTCCGTTCGTAATTTTCGTCTACCATTATTACATTTACACCACATTTTCCTTTAAGTACATAAAAAATTATGATTACAATAAATAATTAATTCCAAAAAAAAAACACTAACCTTTTCCACCTTTACCCCCTTTTCCACCGCCCTTTCCACCCCCTTTTCCACCCTCCGAATCCCGTTTGGGAGTAAACAACTTCCTCAGAGTATCACTCTTCTTCTTATCCTTCGACTTGTTCTCCTCAATTTTCTTCTCAGTTGAATCACATTCACTGTCCGACCTCTGACTCATTTTCCTATATCCCGAATCCGATTCACTGGAATCATCCGACGTCGGAACCGTTGACACACTCTTCAATTTCCTACCACGCAACTTGGTAATTTTACTATCTTCGTCCAGCGGCAATTTCGCCCGATCGAAATCATCATCGGAACTCGTCGACGTGGCTCGTTTCGAAATAGTACGCTTGCGCACAATCGGCTTCGCTGGCGCCGGAGTCTCCTCATCAGAACTGCTCGGCCGTCGCTGCTTCGGTGGCCGACCACGCTTTTTGCGCACCTCACTTTTTTCGTCTTTGATTTTGCGCGGCCGACCCCGCTTCGGAGCCGCCATTGTCACTTTCGTCGTTGCAGCTGCTTCCGAATCGGAATCACGCGACGCGTCACTATCGCTATGCGTTTTGGTGAGACGTTTTTTCAACGACAAGGTGGGAGGCGCTTTCTTGACAGCGCTATCATCGGAATCGGAAAAACTCGACAAAAGTGGCACCGCGTTCGAAGCAAACGCTTCCGCAACCACCCGGTCGATGTCCTTGGTCGAATCGCTAGTGTCTGATTCTTCTTTTGGCTGTTTACTAGCGATAGATGGCGGCACGGCGCCGACAAATGACGCTAAATTCCAGCGCACTTTATTAGATTCCTCTTCGGTCGGCTTAGTTAAGGTAGGTTGCGATGTGGTTGCGTTTTCATCGATCGAATCGTCGCTGCTCGAATCGCTGTCTGAATCGGAAGCGTCCGAACTGGTTGTCGAACTTGGTCCGATTGGTGGAGATTGGTCCATTTTTTCCATGGCAGGTGTCGCCCCAAGCGGCGATAACATTCTATGCAGATGATATGATTATAATTCTAGCTAGTAATTACATACAACTATTGGTGCTTACTTTTCTACTGATAACGATGAAGTGTGCAGAGTGTCACGTTTCTGCTCATCGTCGCTCTCTTCAGACAAATCGAGATCATCGCGTAGATTGCTACTTAATTTAAATAAACATCAAGTTAAAGCCAAAAGTTTAAAATGAATGAAGATAGTTGGTACTTACGTTGAGTGTCGCAACGCAAGCTGTTGCTGCTGTCGATCGCGTTCTAAAACACAAAAGAAATGCAATGATAATAGTGTGTTTGTTGTTTACCAAAAGATTAGTGTAAAAGAAACGCCACCACCTGTTTGATGCACCAAAACACCTGCTGCAATGCAGGTGATAATTATAATAAAACAAAATAATATTACCGCACGCACTTCCCTAAATTTTGTTATTCTTATTAGTTTATTTTACAGAATTTGTTTGAAGAGTCTCCATTTTAGTTAGTGACATTTTGCTCTTTCTTGTTGGCATCAATTATAAAAGCTTTCAACAAGTCATTACGGTGCAATACTATAGTGCACTTAATTAGACAACTAGAATTACTAATGTAACCTTGAAATAATTTGCAATTAACAAAATGGTTGATTAACTTTCTTACATAACAGATAAATAATAACACAACCAACAATAGAACAAACCTACCTTCTTTTTATCGCTGCCTGATACTTGACTCATAATACAATCAGTTCAAGTAAGAAATAGAAACAAAAACAGTTGGTAGAATTTGTTCCAATTGTATTGTACTAATAATAATTGTAGTAACATTTTCGACGACACACTACCTAAAGTCAACAACCCATAAATGACAGCCGGAAAGACACACACAACACACAAATGAATTAAATATTAAACTGAAACGTTGGGCTGCACAACAAATGTATGCGAAACGAACCTAAGCAAAACAGTTAGAATGTGCGCTGTAGTAGTTTTCCTTGCTTGCCGAATGCTGCGGCCCTTCACCCTACCAGTCCCCTCTACCGACCAGGCAAACAAAGAAAGGGGGATGTGGCGACTTTTCCACCACCATTCAAAAAAGACAGAACGGGAATCCTAAACGATCGACGATCTCTCTAGCTAGCGTTTCTCTGTCTGTTTGTGTGTGTGTGCGCGTCTTCCGCTAAAGCTAGCACGTGCGTCCCTATAAATTAGGCCACTGGGCAAAATGCCATCAAACAATACTGCGCGCGCCATCTTCATATTAATCGCCAAAATTCGCAAAAAAAAAGAAAACTGTACTCACTCTTAATGAATGCGGTTGCGATGACTGATTGATGAGCTTCGGGCATCTGCATAAAAACAACAACAAATAATAGAATGATTAATTGTTCAAAGAAAGACAAAGAGTGGAATAAATTTACCTTTGTTGTTGTTGTAAGAAGAGCTGGATTCGAATTACATGCATATTTATTGTCTTGGTCAATCCGTGGTGTTGCAATCACTGACAATGGAATTGGAAGCTCACACATTTCCTGCAAAATACAATTTATCCCTTAATCATATAGAATTATGAATGTATTTTAATAGAAATCGAATTTACAAGGCTATTAATAAAAAATAAACAACAAATAAAAGCACCCATTGAAAATTATATATTCACAATTCAAGGTTATGTATAGTCTGTCTTACCTTAAATATGTTGTCAACATCTGCACTGGGAGTAGCAGACGGCAAGGGCTCCCGAGGACCAGCCGTTTCAGCTCCTTGATTCTTAAAAAAATAATTAAAAAAAAAATAATAAAAGTAAAAAACAAAAAAAATCCAAATCTAACCTGCTCAAAAGGAACGCGACTATTCCGACTGGCATGTATCCGACCAGTTGGTGACGTAAGCGGTGGTTGCGGCGGTCCCTTTGGTGGAAGTATTCCATTCGACCGATGATTGGTTGCACTACTACCGTGCTTAACCGGCTGACCGGGATATCCACCTCGACCACCATAATCCGGCTTTCCATCAGCCGGTTTCACATATCCTCCACGCTGTTGCTGTGGATGATGATTGGGCTTTTTGAATTCGGATCGAGATTCGGGAGATGGTTGTTGCAACCTAAATTGTAATCCGAACCGATCAAATTAGTTACGTCTTATTTCAGCTGGTAATTTATGATTTATACAATTGGCAGTTCGATGATTGACAAACAACTGATATTCTGTTGGCAACATTGTGCATTGAAAGCGCTTTCCATTGTTAAAATATGAATGAATAGCCGAGTGAATGACTGAATCTACATATCACTAGATAGATGATTGTTAACCTGTATTGCAATCCATACCGTTAAATTTAATAACCGGCGACAGAAAACTAGTCTACACAGTTGCGCAAAAAATTATTTAACTTAAAGCGCTTTCCAGTATTGAACCTAACCTAGAAGTTATTCACCTGGTTTGTGGTGTTCCGGTGGCACCGGGCGGTGGTATGTGATGGTGTCGGCTTGACGGCGGACATCCTGGACTAGGCGGCACTCCATCGACGCCAATCAACCCGGCCGAGGCATTTTGGTCTAAATAGGGGCGCACTCGCTGGTAATCACCCAATGTACTTTGGATTTGTTGCTTGACATGATCAGCAGAGGACGGGTTCACTTTGATGGGCCCACTAAATAAAACATCTCCTGAGGCACCTGGACGACTTTCTTGTTCGGAAGATTGCGAAGACATCTGGGCCCGTGCCTGCCTGTCTCGCTCTCGCAAGCGGTCTCGTTCCACACTGCAAACGAAAATACACACTTATGCATTAGATGTATTGTTGAACCTTAGATGTATCAATTACATTGTAATCTAGCTATAATAATAGTTATTATTCATTTTCTAACCGAAGTCATATTTTACATTAATGAGTGGTACCAACCTAAATATTGTGCAAACAAAAAGTTACCAACTCCACTAAGCAGAAGATTATTTGGAAATAATTACAGCGACGTTATAAAAACCGTTTAGTCATCAATTTATTTTCCAATTTAATAATATTTATGCGAATATCTATCTATGCAGTGAAAATTAAACTCAAGGTCGCGGTGTAGTAGTGGAATTGTACAAAAATAAATATTTTTACACTGCTAATTACGTAAACACTCACACGTTCATATAAATAATATTCTTGGGAAAATCAAAAACACACTATAATAAATTATTAAGTAGTTTTCTTTTTTTAGGTTGGCTAGATGAGAATTCCAACAATGCGATTGGTCTATTTATAAAAACTAGCCTACTTGGGTTCACACGTGCAATCATTGATAGAGGGCACCCTCTTCCATCTTCACCCCGATTCATCTATTTTTATCTATTATCTATTAGAAGAAACAAAAATCCCTAAACAGATGTAACCGTTAACTAAAGCAAGATAACAATTTAAAGTTATGATAATTAATCAGTTAGAATATTTCCGTGTTTCTCCGTCTTATTTACACACAAGCACTCAACTTCTTATTTAAGCCAAAATAAAATAAGTGAGGTTATCCTCAATGTTAAAAAAATATAATCTTTTGCAGATCAATCGATAAGAATGTTTACGATTATAGCTATATTCCTAACCTAAAAAAATACAAATAAGATGGCGTCTGGAATAGTGAAGCAATTTTGCGGATTACCAAATCAAAAATAGTTACAAAATTATAAAAACAGACAACTGTGTGGTAAAGGAAATGGAAATTTAGCTTATTAAATATAGTGTAATGATAACGGGATAATCCTTTAGTAAAGTAGCAAGGTCTCTTTACATGCAATGACGTCATAAAGTAGATGACAATGACAATAAAATTAAATCTCAATATATATATATATACATATATAAATATATACATATAGTATATATGCTACAGTATAGTTTAAAACTTAACTAATAATAATACTACTAATAATATTGAGAGGAAGGAAAACCTTGGCCCAAATTCAGTTAAAATCCCTTTAATAATAAAACGCGACTGCTCTCTTGCCATCAAATCCGAAATATTCTAAATATAAATCAGCGCTCGATTAAAAGGAAAGCATTGAATTACCGTGGTGGTTTCTTCATTTATGTGCCTGTTAATCCGAATGTGACTAAATTCATAACAAAAAGGCACCACACTCACTCACAAAACCGAATTTTGTAGCCAAAACTAAACCACTTGTTGTCCTTTTTTTCGCAATCACATTAATCTACTTATCAATCGCGTTACTTTGTCAATGATAAACATCTCTATAGCACACATTTTCCATGCACACGACGCGAAAATATTTATTTCTATTCTCTTCTTCAATACGACGAACGGGACGAACGAACAAACGAACGAAAGAACGACATTAAAGATTTCACTTTGCACCGTCTTCCCCTCGAGTTTCAGCCGAGGTGGACGTGACCCAAAACTCAATGCGTCAGAAGGATTTCCGCGATAGATGCCGCCACCGTACAGAGTGGACTTGATTACATTGAAATCGATAATTATTGGATCTTGGTTAATATTTGGTGATGTTTATAAAGTATAGAAAATATATTGATTGCAAATGGAATTGTACCAGTGAACATCAACAATCAAAATTTAAGATTAAAAAAACAAAAAAAAAATAATAACACGACGGCCATATTGGTTTAGAAATCGTCTATTAATCAAGTGGCGCCACCCTAACGGCATTGGCCAAAAGCACAGCTAATGCTTTATGTCACGTAACTGAACGTTTTCCAATGGACTTTTATTGCACTCCAAGTGTATGACTGTATTATCTTATTAACACAAGTTGAAAAAGGATAGCTACTGAGATAGCTACACTAAGTGTGACATGCAGAAAACGCTTTTATTTTGTACATACATATATGTATTTTAGCAACAATCTAGATTCGTAATTTATTGTTGTTGTTGATATTGATAAATCTTTAGATAAGGAAGTTTCTTTTGTTTTTATTACCTATCTACATGTTTTTAGATATGAAAATATTTTTAACGCGTCTAAAATCAATATTGCTTGAATTTTTTTTTTTTGATACCTAAACGATTCTAACCTCAACCGCCAAACCAAATTTGTTTTTTTGAGAAAGCTAAATAAATGAAGTAACATTTTTGTTACGAATATATCTTTAGCTTCGATAGCTTTCTCCAATTCAACCAATAATAATATCAATTACTTTTATTTATATAACTTTTACATAAATTTAATTTTCCTTTTTCTAACCCAAGTTATCTTTTAATTAAACCAAGAATTAAACAAATATAAAAGTTCTTCTTTTCCAACTCTATTGCGATGTAAAAATATTTGGCAAGAAAATGCCCTCAAAAAGTATAAAACTTCTGTCAAAAAGCATTAAATTAAAAGTGGTATATTATACCAACCTAAGTTAACCTAAATCTAGAAGGTAAATTAAATTAGGCCAAAAATATTTGAATTAAATGGATTGGCATGCAAGATGGCGTCCTTAATAAAATTATTGCAAACACTTTCACCAAGAGGCATGATTTCTATTGCCTTCCATTCTCTTTTCTGCTATTTTATAACAAAATTCATTTCTACTAGAAGGTTCGAATTTTGATTGGCCGATTTCCGGTCATGTGGTGCGCATCGCGACTGCTAATTGGCTAGTCCACCCAAGTCGTGCCTGGATCAAAGTGACCAACTAAATTCAAAAACACCCGCCAGATTTTGAGACTATTCAAAAATCTAATTGGGAAAGGCCATTACAATCTAAATAATTTGGTACTCCAAAAACCAATCAAATTAGCATATTGGTGAAAAGACGAATAAGTTTAGCCAACAACACGTAATCATTTTTTTCCATAGGAAATAAGTAGCAGCAATATGTTGATAAAAATATTAATACAAATATAAATGATCTGAAACGATTGTTTGTTAATTGTTATAAAATGATTTCTTATAAGAAACAGCTAAAATCCGCTTTCACATTTTCAAAGGTCAACATTAATAATAATAAATATAAAACGCACGTATAATTAAAAAATTCGCATTTAGTGCTAACCTTGTTAATGTGCCTTTTAGCATGGGATTCCGTTCATGATATCCTCCGATCATATTGTCGATTAATCCAACTAGTGCTAGTATCCGTTGATTGACACATATAATCACCACACACACAGATAATTTAATCGAAAAAAACAAAACCACATTAGACTTATTAATGCCACAACAACAAAAACACAAATCACTAATTTAATATCACAGACTGAGTTTAGTTAGTATAGTACGGAGAAATGTAAAGCACGACGTCGATAATTACATTAATAAAGCATTAAATGATTTTAAAACAGAATAAAAGTTTACTATGGTACAAGTTTTGACAGCCGTCAGCGAGCACTAAAGCAACACGAGCGTCAAACAGGTGTTTTCCCCTACCACACAGTGCGCAGCGCATGCATGCATTCGGGTGGGAGAATACATCGTCATCGTCGTCGTCGACGATGCCCTTGATAGCAACTGAACCTATTCAATTAATCTTTTTTATGTAAAATTTATAAATTGCGCTAAAATTCAAATTGTGCATAATAATTAGTTTAATGCGGCTTTAATATTTTGGAATGTAGAGAGGATACTCTAATACTGTATGGTGTGGTAATGATAAGTTTCAGGCGGCGATGCAAGATGGCAAGTAGTACAAAACTACAAACTCTTGAGAGAGTGCAGTCGGCACTTGGACTCGCCAGTACTTATTCAGGAAATACCTATGATGGGTTCATTTATTTTCCACTCTTAAAAAGTGGAAAATAAAAAAAAAAACTTGTAAAATTAATCCAAAACGATCAATACCTACATTTTTTTTTGAAAAATAATCTACTAAATTTTGATGAATTAAATGGTCAATTAATCTTTATTAAGAAGTATATAAAATTTAACTAGACAAAAAAAAATCAAAATAAATCTAATCATTCACTCATCCTGAAGTAGAAAGACAATTTAAAAACAAATAAAAATCATCATCAATAGTACAATAATCAACATATTTTTTTTTGAATCCAGGCACTCTACTGTGTAAAATGAAAATGTAATAAAATGATGAAATAAAAAGTACAATTATTAAACTATGATAATGTTCAGTAAAAAGAAAGAAATGCGTCTTACACATGTAGATGTCGCCGCTGTAGTAATCTAATGGCGAGTTCGCATGTAAATACAAGATGCATCGTGACCATCATAACCTAAACGTCTGGCATGCTTGTAAACTTCATTCGCCGTCGATGCCATAAACAATGGCTGCTTCATCTGATCCGACAAATTTACGGCTAGTCTCATATCCTTTTGCATATGTTCAATAGCTTGACCCACATTCTTAAAATCTTTCTTCACAATCAAATTCGCTTTATTAATCAAATACGGATTAGCCAAGTTGGTATTTTTAAAAATCAGCAACAAATCATTAGAGGAAATGCCGCTGCGATCCGCCAAGGCCAAACCTTCAGCTAGAATTACCAATCAAATCAATTTACTACTAAATGTCAAATGTCAAACTAATACCAACCTAAACCAGCTAAAGCAATACCTTTCATCAACTGAATGATAAGGTTAACTTTGGTAGCATAACCGGCAATGCCGAGATAGAAAGCTGTTTTACCCATCGCTTTGAAACAAGACTGACAATCAGTGAAAAGGGTTTTATCACCAGCTGTCAACACAATCAAATCGCCCGCTTCCGCCTCCAACTTGCTACCCTGAATTTGCGCCTCTAAATAGCGCCCACCGGTCTTTTCAATTTTCTCCCGAATATCTTTGGATGTTTCCGGATCAATTCCAGTCATTTCAACATAGCCTTTGCCATCCAAAGCATTACTGTCAGCGGCCACATGCACCACTCCACAATTTCCATGGACAATCTGCACAAATAAATCATAAGCAACAATCAATTTGGGGACCAATTTTGAAAAGTAGTAAATTACCTCAGTGGCCGAACGTGGATCACCCAAGCAGCTAAAAACAATGTCGGAATTTTGCACGACATCAAATGGAATATCGCAAATGGTCACCAATTCGGTTGAAGTCAAATCGGCGTATTGTTTGATTTCTTCACACTGTAAAAAAATAATTAGGTGTAAAATAAATTGAGTCAAGTAGTAGTAGTAGAACGGTGAACTGAGTGTACCTAATTTTACATTTAGGAAAGAAAACTTTCCGCTCGTCCCGTACCTATAAAATGTTATACATGTTGCCATGCATCGTTAAACAAGCAAAACCAACGAAACATTTATCAAACCTAAACAAATATTTATCATAATAATATTCGATGATGCATTTATTTAAACGACACATTATTATTGGTGTTGTGTATTTTATCAATACAATAATTAATGTCAAAGGTTATCCATTTATCATAGCAGGAATCAGTGGCGGGTGTTCCTTGCTTTAATTATTATTTTTCTAATCTACATTATCTAAGTAAAATAATTATCCATTTTCTTTGTATGCTGCAGCAAAATGTTACATAATGCTCTGCCTGCTTAAACAAATCAATAAATGCCTGGGTCGAAATAAGTAGCGAACCAAACTAAATTATAGGATCTAAACGAAAAATTATTCGAGATACTGGGTACTTGTAAAATTGAAACGCAGTGGATTAAAAATGATGAAAGAAGAAATGTAGTGTAGCCAGTCAGCAGGTAGAAAGAATTGTAGAAACATAGAAAATAGTAGATGCGAAATAGAATTTCTATTTTCTATATCAAGGCGGCCTCCCCTACTTTTCAGAATAAACTCGTCCATTAAGAAGCGCCCCCACTCCATTGCTCGTGTACAGCTGGAAGCTTTTTGTGAAATAATATAATACTC
This sequence comes from Cryptophagus acutangulus, assembly GCA_963556235.1. Classification (NCBI taxonomy): domain Eukaryota; kingdom Metazoa; phylum Arthropoda; class Insecta; order Coleoptera; family Cryptophagidae; genus Cryptophagus; species Cryptophagus acutangulus. Next base: position 72,253 of record OY744570.1, read on the forward strand.
CAACCAAACCATTTCTATTTCTCTTCTATTTGATTCCAAGCAAACAACCCAAATAATATTGATAACCGTAGAATCTTTTTCCACCTAAACTTTTTATTTGTGTGTCAAATTGTTCTTGGTGGTTGTGCATAGAACGTTCGTTATTGACAAAATAAACGAAAGCGCAGCAAAGTGTTGTTTAGTTTGGAGTTTGCACATTGTGTTTGCAAGCCATTTAGAAGGTTAATTCTCATGGAAATATTCGTCAATTCTACAAATTAACTGGGTATGTACCTAGTCTACTACATATAAATAAACTACTCTACTTTAGTTAGATTAGACAAAGCCCAAATCACTTTGCTAATGTTAAAGTTCTCTTTGACATTTAGAAAAGCATTTTCCTATCAATGATTATTCCAGAAAAAATTTCCATCTACTGAGCGAAAAAGCATACAATGCATCCACCAGTCCAACAATGGCAAAAATCAACTGGCTAACCAACTCAGCCGGCCTTTTACTAATAACTATTTTAACCATATTCCCATCGCAGTTAGTGCAATCGCAACCAAACAACGAGAAATGCATTATCCGCCAAATAACCCAAATGGAATGTGCCAATCGTTCCACTGGCGGTTTAACTTTGAGCCAAGCTGTAAGCCGCTTGGACTTGATCAACGTCACTTTGACCGAAACATTAAACATTGCTCATTTGCATCGACTTGCTTGGATTAGCAGCGGCTTGACCGACATTAATTATTCACTAAACAATCCAAACAATTTGAAATTCATGAACCTCACTTACAATCATATTACACATTTAAGCGGCTATCAATTCCAAAATTTCACCAATTTGCTTGTGATGGATTTGTCGCATAATCGAATCAACGATCTTCCGCGCAACGTATTCCAGAATTTAAAACTACAAACACTAATTTTGGCTTTTAATCAATTGCGTGTAATTCCATTTCAAGTATTTGCCCCAATGCTAGATCAGTTGGTTCTACTCGATCTATCGCACAATGAGATCCACAGCATATTCGATCACTTTTTCAAATTCAACAAAAACATTGAATCCTTACATCTACAATGCAACAAAATTATGAAATTAACTTCAAACGCTTTGGCCGATTTGACTGCATTGAAGACCTTAGATCTGTCTGGCAATTTACTCGACAGTTTCTCCAAAGGCTTATTCGACTCACTCAACCAACTAGAACAACTGAACTTAAGCGACAATCCACTACTAAACCTGGCAAGCGGCACATTTCGTGGCTTGAGCAATCTCCGTTATTTGGATCTAAGTGGCAACAAATTGACCCACCTTACTTTCGGGCTACTCCATTTCAGCTCGAAATTAATCGCATTCACTCTTGACAATACTTCCATTGAAACCCTTCATAACACTGAACTCCTAGGCGTACCAAAACTGCGCCAGTTACATATCCGCAACAACGCCCAATTGCGCGAAATCGAATCGTTCGTCTTGAGCGACACGCCGCTTTTAAACGATCTTGATTTAAGCAACAATGCTTTAACGTTTCTGCCAAAAAGCATTGCCAACTTGACACATTTGAATCGATTGAACATCAGTGGCAATTACTGGGCTTGCGATTGTCGCATGTATTGGTTCGCACAATGGGCTGAACTGAAACGTCGCTTAAACTTTACCATGTCCGATTTAACGTGCGGCCCATATTCGTATCCAAACGAAATGTTGCATACATTGATGCATTTAAATTGCACTAGTCCACGAATTGTTTTTAAAACCCCCACCAAACTATATCGCTTGAATTCGGATGCACTTTTGGAGTGCCGCTATGCTGCTAATCCACCACCAAGCATCACTTGGGTGACGCCGGATCGAGCAGTTTTCCATTGGAATCCCGACCCTAGTGTGGCTGGTGTTTTCGATAAGCATCCACATGCCCATGACGTGCATATGATACCAATGAGAGTGATTCCACCTCGAATTCAGGTTCGTCTTCCGACATTCTTCTGCGGATGTTCTTTTCTTTTAAAGAAACTAAATTAGTTAACTAAATTTCCGCTTAGGTTTTCGACAATGGCACTCTATGGATTCGTAATGTAAGTCGTAAAGATTGCGGCCGATACACTTGCTACGCCAGCAATCCAATCGCCAATTCCACCGCTGATGTCCTACTCCACATCGATCCAACCGATTGGAATCACGTGCGGATCACTAGTCTTATTGTGGGTTTGATAAGTGCGGCTGGATTCCTTGCTTTAACCTTACTTGTACAATTTCTACGTTGGTTCCTCAATCGGTAATTAAAAAATTGTTTGTGTGCCAGTATTTTTCTTTTAATCAATGCTTGCTTGTGCTTGCAGGTTTGGAATCCTAAACAACTTTTGCAGTTTCTGCAAACGCGACCGCGTTTCGCCACGTGCTCGTCAAATCTACCAAATGCTCGACAATATTGAGCAATACAAATCGCAGCAATTGGAGCGCCTTCGCGAAAATTACACGCAACAAGTGACTAGAATTCGTGACAATTGTGCTCAGCAGATGGAGTGGATCCAAAACAGTTATCAATCGCAAGCGAAGCATTTGAAAGATTTCCGTGACATTGGCACGCAACATTTGACCACTTTGAAAGATCAATACTACGATCAGGTACAAATTTGTTTCTGTCTTTGTTCCTTTAATTGTGTATTTATATTCTACTTTACCAATAGGTGCGTAAAGTGCGCGACTACTCCACGTCGCAATTAAACTGGGTACGCGAAAACTACGTTTTCCAGCGCAATAAAATCCGTAAATTCAGCGCCCATAAGGTGCTCCAAATTCGGGAAACATACAAATATCAACAGCAAACATTAAACAAGGTGCTCGAAAATTTACCATCATTATACTTTGAGAATTGTCGTGCCGGCACTTGCGACGATACCAATTTTGCTGATGTTGAAAGTATGGATTGCTACATCAAAGCCAAAATAGAAAAACTGGCAAATTTGGCTGAAATTAGCGAATCCAGTTTAAATCAAAGCCACATGTCGCTTTATTACACACCAACCGAACGCAGTCTATCTGGTGATGATCCACTTGCAGGCATTTTGATCAATTATATTGATAATAAGCCGCCGATGCTTATGCTAGAGGCCCCTTCTACATCGCGAGATTATCGGAATTGTAGTGAAGTTGTGCAAGTGACACAAGAGAATGAAGATAGCGATGATGACGATGATTTTGAAGAGGAGAAGAGTAAAATTCAAATTGAGACTGCCTTATAAGTGTGTCGTTTTATTCCTATCCTATGAAGACTGCCTTAATTGATTAACTGCTGTGATAGGTCACAGTGTAGAGTTTGTCCCCTACCTACCCACCCAATAGTGCCAATTTTGTGTTTGTGCTCTTAGATGACGTTTCTTTCATTTGGTCCTAGTCAATCGCGAACAAGACTGATGACATGAATTTCAAGAAGAAGAAGAAGAGTGAACGACGCCCTAATATTACTACTACTTCCAAACGAAACTATATGGCGTTTCTTTAACTTAGCAATTAGAATAATTACTAGCAGTTAATTATAAACACAGTGTATAAATAAATCTTTCTCTACACTGACTGGTTCTTAACAAAACAAAAATGGGATGTTCTTTCGTTAATATTATTATAAGCGGGTACCAAATAAATAAATAAATATGACTATTTTTAATAATAATTAAGAAAAATCAATGTTACTCTTGTGATGACTAGTAGAAATGCGCGTTACTCTTAATTAATAAATTCAATTTTGACTTTATATTGTGACTTTCTATTCTACTGTACCCGCCCAATTTTCAGAATAAAATTATAAAATAGCACTAACCTTTTCTGGTGATCTGTTCCACACGTAGAGGCGATGTCCGGAATTGATGAGATTCTTTACAATTGCACTGCCAATGTTGCCCAAGCCTAGGAAACCAAAACGTTTGGTAGAGGTTGGAATTTTCGCACTCGACAACATCTCTGTGTGTTCGCCCTGTTGCTTAGACGGATCCAAATCCAATTCTGCGCCGTCGGTATCCGCAACATCACTCGTGGTCTGAAACTAAACGTATTAAAACAAACAATTTAGATAAAAAAATTTAAAGAAACTTACGACAGATGCTGGCTCGAACGCATCGGCCGAGATGCCATTTTCTTCAGTTGAAGAGTCGGTACGGATTCGCTTGGATATTGTTTTAGGGGACGCAGTTAATCTGCGTTTTGTAACCGTCTATAATTAATAAAGAATTTAAGTTGTTTAGTAAGCGATTTAATAAATGTATTACTATACCTTTTTCGCAGATTTGGTTGACAGGACAGGTGAAGCAGAGCCTTCGTCCGACTTTTCAAGGTCAACCTATAAATCACCAATCAATCAATAATTAAATTGCTTGCAAATTATCTAGCTTATAAATTACCTTTTTCTTCACTTTCTTGGGTTTAGGAGTAATTTCCAATGCAGCGTCCTCTTCATTTGATTCAGACAAAATGGATACATTCAATTCATAACTCGGATTCTTTTTGCGTTCATTAATAAAATCTTCTATGTCAAGAACGGCTTTTTTAAACTTCACCGTCTTGTAAGCCTGCGTGAATTTACTTTTAAATTCCTCATACGGTTTGATTTGATTATCTTCAATCCAGGCACTGTAAATTCACAATTAGCAACCAATCCCACCCAGTTTTAAATAAACAAAAACACTTACTGATCGCAACTACCAAAGAAATATATCCATTGCATGTTCGATCGCGGTCGTCGTATAGCATTTGGGCCGGGTTTCACAATCTATATAAAAAACATTGTTAATTTGCGAGCATTTAATAGTGAGGTTAGGATTTGCTTTGTTAGTATGACGCGCGCACTGTTTAGGGAGGGAAAGAGAACCGTTGAATACTTACACGGCCAGGCCATGGTGAGAATCCCTTCATCCGTGCCCTAAACAAAACAATCATATAATTTAATATGTCACATTAAAAGGTAATTCGATTGTTAAAGAACTAGTAAAAGTTTGATGACACATACCAAACAAGATCGCCGATTTTCAATTCAAACTCCATGACAACCAAGCGTATTCACAAGCCAACTCAAACTGAAGTTTGTTTTCGCTGTGATGCCGCCTGATGTTGTTTGTAGATGTGCGCGCAGGCGCATTGTATTTTACTATTTATAATTAACCTAGAAAGTAATATTTTATAATAATTTAATGTGGTATGGTAATGATTTTAAATTTGTTTGAATTTTCAATAAGTTAAGATGATAATTATAGTGAATTAATATACTTCTTCTATAAGCGCTACCTATGTAATACAATTCTAAGTGTAAAGTCAATAGAATCGAATTACAGAAACCTGTAAATGTTGTAATCATTTATAAAATAAATGTTATAAATATATGTAATCTTTTATTTATATGCATCTACAATAACTTAAGACACATCAATTTAATGATAATTTATTATTACTATTGCTTATTGAAATAGCCCCCTATGAATTAAGATTGTAAGTGCAATGTCAATAAAATTGAATTACAGGAATCTGCAATGTAAACCTTGATCTAGTGTATTAAAGTTTTAATAGATGTCGCTTAATTGTTAACTAATTATTTTTTTTTCGTATCCATTATTTTTACGTTTACTACACCCTCTATCGCTTATGTAGGTACAAAAGTATAAATTATCAAAAACTTTATTAAAATAGTACCAGAAAATTTCCAAATTTACTAGAGAATCTATCAAAGGAACATTAAAAAAGAAAAAAAAATACGAAAAAAAAGTTTATTCATAAAATCATTACCATTTGCTAATGGTGGTAAACTTACGAAGTTTCAGCACGAGGTCCACTTTCAGGGCGATGATTTTTGGACAAATAATCGGCAAACTCTTGGAACGGTGTCTTGTTCAACGGATTTTCCTTCCACAAGTCTGGTGTCAAATAGGAATAAGTCTTTGCAATAGCTGCATAAGTAGCCTTTGCAAAGTTACCCAGAGTGCCTGTAGAACCACGAGCTGAAGTGTAACAATCTTCAATACCCGCCATTTGCAACAGTTTCTTTGGCACAGGTGCCGAAACAATCCCTGTACCACGTGGTGCTGGGATTAGACGCACTGTCACAGAACCGCATTTACCAGTAACCTACAAACATTTTTTGTTTATTAATGCGTAATGTGAGTTTCTTAAGCAATCACTCACTTTGCATGGCACAGTATGGGGTGTACCAATTTTGTTACCCCAATAGCCTCTACGAACTGGTACGACTGATAACTTGGCCAAAATAATAGCACCTCGAATAGCAGTAGCAACTTCCTTGCTGCATTTGACCCCCAAACCTACATGACCTTTGCTGTCACCGATGGCAACAAAAGCCTTGAAACGAGTACGTTGACCAGCCCTAGTTTGTTTCTGTACAGGCATAATCTTCAAAACCTACAAAATAAATACAATGTGTCTTTAATATAAAGCAATTCTATTCCCATAGCTGTCGAAAGCTGGCCATTGAAACTTCAGCTTTCTTAGGCCATCATGGAGAGTCTTAAGCTAAAACCCATCTGGTGGAAACCACGAAAGAATGTACTAATCATCATGAGAATCAGTTGATAAAGGAGATTTAGCAAGATTTTATTTGTAAAGTTAAGTTACCTCGTCGTTTAGGTCCGGTCCAATGAAAAAGTCGATGATTTCGAACTCTTTGATAGACATGGAGAAGAGATAGATGTCTTCTAAAGAGCGAATTTTGCCATCTCGCACTAAACGGCCAAGTTTGGTTACTGGAATCCATTCCTTTTGGTCTTCTTTGCCACGTCCACGGCCTCTACCGCGGCCACGGCCTCGACCACGCGGCCCACCACGGCCACCTCTGCCGCCTCCAAATCCACCACGAAAACCTCCACGTCCACCGGCTGGAGCTGCGTCCGCCATTCTATTTAGAATATAAAAAGTATTCGTAAGTTATTAATTAATATGGCGTCAGTAGTGATAAAGCACATGTGGTTGGAAAGGAATTTTGGATGCAAATTTGGGTTAAAGAAGGAATAGTGCGTTGTATGTCTATTTAAAATAAGTCAAGTATGGAATTAAAGGATAAATTGAATTTAAACAGCGGAAATTAATAATTGCAAGAGACACTTACGTTTAGATCCTTCTCAAAGCGTTGTCAACGGAAGAAAGAAAAGTAATGGCGCCGTTGCCCGTATTCATGATGGCCGCCCTCAGAGCCTTTGCGCAGTACCAATAAGTGACGGAAGCTAACTTGTATTACTGGTTGCTTATCATCACAAATCTTTTATATTTGTTTGATTGTTAATTAACTTTCGTCATAAATAAAGCCAATACAATCAATCCAAATAAATCGCTTCTTCTTTTATTTAATAAAATTATTCACAACGGAACTATACCTATCGAATTAGAATCGGATCCGTTTCATTCGCTTAAATAGGCTAAATCAATGAGATTAGAAGGAAAGGAATTATTAATGCAGCTTCTTATAGGTCATAAAAATACTAGCTGCATCCTGCTCACCAAAACCTAGTCGCTTAGCATGCTTAAACACCTCATTAGCCGTCGCCGCCATTGACAAAGGCTGCTTCATCTGATTCGATATACCCACCGAAATTGCCATCATCTTCTGCAAGTCGTCTACCGTTTCTTCAACATCCTCCTCAAAATTCTTCCGCAACAACAACTTGGTTCGTTCCAATAAATAGGGATTCGCAAAATTAGTAGCCGCTACTATATTGACAAAGTCTTTGAGAGAAATGCCACTGCGATCGGCCAACGCAAGTGCTTCAGCCACGCCCGACAACAACACTCCACGCATCATCTGAATGATTACATTTAACTTGGTCGCGTAACCAGTCGGTCCCAAATACAGCGACATTTTGCCAATCGCTTTAAAAAAGCTCAAACACTCTTTGAACAAACTTTTATCGCCCGACGACATGATCATCAAACTGCCTTCTTCCGCCTCGATGTGGCTGCCCTGGATTTGCACCTCCAAGTATCGACCACATACTTTCATAATGCTGTTGTAAATATGGCGAGATGCTTCAAAATCGATGCCAGATATTTCAACGTAACCTTTCACTTGCGAATTCATGTCTTTGTTCTCTTGCAGCACAATCTAAATTAATTAATTCAACAAATTAGTAGCTTGCTAGGTACTATTAAACAAGTAGTCACTTACCTCAGTTAAAACTTTGGAGTCGTTTAGACAGCTGAAAATCACATCAGAATTTTGCAGCACTTCGAACGCCAGCTCGCAAACGCAAACCAGACCAGATTTCGTTTTCTCCGCATACGCTTTCAATTCTTCGCACTGCAAATAAATTTGATGCTACACCAAACTTGCGCAAAATTTAAAATAGAACTTACCTTTTGAATAGAAGGATTCCAAATGTACAAACTATGACCCGAGTCGATAAGATGCTTTACTATAATACTGCCAATGTTGTCCAAGCCAAGGAATCCGAATCGTTGAGAAAAATTCGAAATGTTCACAGTCAATTCATCGGAATTTTCCGAGTCACCATCGGCTTTTGTATCAGCCGTAACGATTCGATCGTCGTCCAAAAAAAACTCCTCCTCGTCCCCCTTGCTACTGTTCGAAATGGTGCGTTGAATCTTCCGATTGACCAAAAATGGTGATTCAACTGCATGTCGTTTAAGTGTCACTGGGCTTCTCTTTGGTCGTTCATCCACTTTGGTCTGCAACTAAACTCAAAACAGAGTTTAGAATTGTACAGAACAAACCCTCCCAACTCACCTCCTCGGTCTCACTTTCGATAATGAACGCCTCAATATCCTTGATGGCATTCTTAAATTTGGCCGTCTTGCAGCAATTTACATTTACCGCTTTGAATTCGGCGTAGGGTTGAATTTGGTCGTTTTGAATCCAAGCGCTAAGCACAAATTCTTCAGCTTAATTACAAATTCGCAAACTTGTTTAAGAGAGAAAATCACTTACTAGTCGTGAGTGCCAAAGAAATAAATCCAATGCATGTGTGCTTTCGGGGCGATGTACAGAGGATCTGGTTCCACAACCTAAAAGCCAAACAATTAGTTAATGCGATTATAAAATAAGCGCGAAATGTCTTACTTGACCAGGCCATGTCGAGTATCCTTTCATGCGAGCCCTGAAACCAAACAAAATTTAGTTCAATGCATTGAGCAAGTTGTTGCCTAAAACTTACCAAACTAAGTCGCCAATTTGTAAGTTTCTTGGCATTTTGTACTGCACTATTCACCTTTACAACATAACCTCTACTATTCATGTAAACAGCATTCAGAACTTGTTCCCACCAATGATGCCAGCAAAATGTATTTATTATGATTTAAACCAATTATCGTTAACACCAAACGCTATCAAAAGACCTGAAATATACAAAAATTTATAACTTCACTCTTGCACTTGACCGTAAAACAAAAATGGCGTTAATAACTGTTGTGATAACTGTTGATTGTAGAACTCTATAAAGTTGTTTCATAACTATTCATACGGACATCATACATTCGGCTTTCAATTCCTAGATGGCGATTCCAATCTGTCACGTCCGATTAACAACGTGCTTATGTTTGTTACAAGGTTATGTTTAAGTTTTAAACATTTTAACAATTACAATGAGTGAAACTAAACGACTACTATGCCGCTTAAAATCCGAAGCAGGCGACATTGCCGGGGACATGATGGATTTGCCAATCGATTCATCCATTCAACATTTGACCCTAATTTGTAATGCAATCTTGCAACAACAAGAAGAACCCGTACCCTACTTATTCTACATCGACTCCACTGAAATCACCACTACCTTAGAAAAGGCCTTAACGCAAACCAAAACCATTGACACAGAAGCTGTCATCGACATAATTTACCAGCAACAAGCTGTGTTCAAAGTACGTCCTGTCACACGATGCACCAGTTCGATGCCCGGCCATGCCGAAGCAGTCATCTCCTGCAGTTTCAGCCCAGATGGAAAATACTTGGCAAGCGGCTCAGGCGATACAACAGTGCGTTTCTGGGACATTGACACCCAAACCCCCTTACACTCGTGTCGCGGCCACAACAACTGGGTGCTGTGCATTGCTTGGTCGCCCGACAGCGCCAAATTGGCATCAGCCTGTAAAGATGGCAAAATCATCGTTTGGAATCCAGGCAGCGGCTCTCAGACTGGCAAAACCATGCTGGGGCATAAGCAATGGATCACAGCACTCAGCTGGGAACCGTACCACAAAAATCCCGATTGCAGGTAAACAAACCACCCAATACTTGGTCACGCGCCCATTAACTTAATAATATTGCAGACTGCTGGCAAGTGCTTCAAAAGACGGCGACGTCCGCATTTGGGACACCATTCTCTGTCAGAGCGTTATGACGTTGGCTGGACATACAAAAAGCGTGACTGTCGTCAAATGGGGCGGCTGCGATTTAATCTACAGTGCCTCGCAGGACCGCTCTATCAAAGTATGGCGTGCCAAAGACGGAGTTTTGTGTCGCACTCTAGACGGCCACGCACATTGGGTTAATACTCTTGCCCTAAACACCGACTACATTCTACGAATTGGTGCATTTGATCCCGTCAAAGACACAAATTCCAACCACAAAAAGAAACCGCAAGAATTCGCGTTGAAACGCTATAAAGAAGTAACGGAAGCGGCACAAGGCGAACGCCTTGTTTCAGGTAGTGATGATTTTACGCTGTTTCTATGGCAGCCCGAGAAGGAAAAGAAGCCGGTCGCCAGACTGACAGGGCACCAACAGTTAATTAATGATGTTAAGTTCTCGCCCGATGGTAGATTGTTTGCGTCGGCTTCGTTCGACAAGTCGATTAAACTATGGGAGGGTAAAACGGGGCGGTTTTTGGGCACGCTTCGCGGTCATGTACAGGCTGTTTATATGGTGGCTTTTTCGGCAGATTCGCGATTAATGGTTAGCGGTAGTGCCGATTCCACTTTGAAATTGTGGAATTTAAAAGATAAGAAATTGGAGGTTGATTTACCTGGTCATGCGGACGAAGTCTTTGCAGTCGATTGGTCTACGGATGGACTTAAAGTGGCGTCTGGTGGTAAGGATAAAGTGTTGAGGCTGTGGCAAAACTGATTATCCACATGCATTTTGGTTCTTAACCTATATTTGTTGCCTGTAATAAATTTTAAAATATATAACACTTGTTTTGCTAATTGAGAGTAGATTAAACAATAAAAGTCAAAAAGTTTGTACCATTTAAACTAATTCAAGTAGATGAAATGAGCATATGTCAATTCGAGCTACTGCAAGTGACATTTGTAAAAAATTCGTAGTGTTGCAAGTTACACATGTGCAAATGCAATTTTAAACTACTGCAAGTGCATTTGTGCTAATGTCATTTCGAGTAACTGCAATGACGTTCAAAAATCGATCGCCATTAGTAATCCACATCGCACAAAACTCTTTTAATATCATATACTCTATTTATTAAAATAAGAATTTACTTAACAATATAGTAATGGTTTTGAAACTATATTGCAACGACATGGACCCCGGAGTTAGGGCTGTGTTATTGACAGCCAAGGCAGTTGGCGTCGACTTTGAATTGAAAGAAATCGACATTTATTCAAAGGAGAGAATTACCGAACTATTAGAGGTAGCTAAACAAGTTAAATTCCTACTAGCTTTAATGATGCACTTGCACACTGGTCTAGATTAACCCGCAACACACCGTTCCAACCTTAATCGACCGAGACTTTATACTGAGGGACTGCCACGCCATCGCTACCTATCTAATCGCCAATTTCGCCACTAGCGACGCCCTATATCCCACGGATATAAAAACGCGAGCGCTAGTTGACGAGCACTTGCATCTCGATTCATCTATACTACACCCACCCATCCAAACTCTCATAGTAAGCAGTTCAACGAACCAAAATAAATTATTTATTTTTCATCTAGTATTCGATTGCAGCGGAAAACGAAAAGATTATTCCAAGTGATCGAATCGCTGCGATCACTCAGGCTTATTGCCTTCTCGACGTACTACTAAAGGAAAAGGACTATTTCATGGGAGAAGCCCTAACTGTGGCTGATTTATGTTGCGTGGCTACTATCAGTACTGCCACACTAATTATTCCGGTTTCCACCGAAAAGTACCCGCATCTATCGGGCTGGTATCGCAGATGCAAGGCTCTACCGTTTTACGAAGAGGCGAATGGCGTCGGCTTGAATCGGTTAGATTCATTGGTCGAACTAAAGTTGGGCCGGCCGCGAGTCAAAGACTTGTGCGAATAAAATTTACTCTCTGTGAGTACGCTTAATTTTCAATAAACAGGATAGCAACAAAAATATCCAATTGCATCCAGTGTTTTTATAATATTCATAATACCAAGTCTAAAGTTATTAAGTTAGATACTTTTGATCAAATTAACAAATAAAAAAAAACAAATTATTGGAATTTGAATTGCACAGCCTGTACGAAGTATAATTAAACGCGTGGAAATGTACTTAGTTTATTTACTTACTTTTATAAGGCACGGAATGTGCTAGTCTACGACTTTAACCTCGTAACAAATTGTAGGCGGCGCCAAGGGCCCAGCTTATTTCATGCCCATCAATTTTCTTGTACAACTAAAAAAAATATTAATTATTTACTAGCTAGACATATAAACAGAACAAACACTGCTTACAAAGACATTTGAAGTGCCCTTCAAACCGAAACCTTTCTCAAGCAACACCCAAATAAATGTTAAATCCAAACACATAAACGGCTGCTCTGCATTCGCTTCATGACAAGCTAAAAACCAACTTAATTAATTATGCATATGAAAAATTATACAATTATTTAGCGTACATTTCTCGGCGGCTTTGCGGAAATCATCCACTTGTACTTTCCCTCCAGTCGCTTCGTCTACAAGACAAATCCGATATTACTATCAAAAGAAAGTGGCACAATAAATATAACCTACCAATTAAGCCAACTTCTGAAGCACGATCAAAATAATAACTGAAAGCAAAGATAGTTTTCAATGGCAACTCTTCGGGCGGCGTCGCTTTGCTTTGCACATAATTCGTGATAATGTCAGCACACTGCTTGAAATTCACAATAGGTACTACTTCACCAACCGTCCGATCATTCGTCAAATGCTTTGATGTCGGATAATTTTTATCCAAACCACTCACTTGATAATCAACACCGGCATAGTGAAACTTGCGTTGCTTAATAATAGGATTAACACAATCGCTAATCACATTCGTACCCGTCGTTTCGGTACTATTAGTGGTTAAAATAGCCTGACGTGCCGCCATTAAACCTAAACCTAGATAACTATGTGTATAGACCGGAATCAAACCATTCGGCGACACAGCTTGATGAATATAGTCTGTCTGTTTCAAACTAGATGGCGTTATTGCCGAAAATGTCACTTGTGTGCTGCCGCCGCCTAAATCCAAAGCGGCCACTGTATTCGCAGAATTACCATTAATGCGTTCTGTAATAATACAATATATAATTATACATTCTTTGTTTCGTTATTTCACCTATATTTCACAATACTAACCTAATAAAAAGTTGACTGTAAACCACGAGAAAATTCCCTCATCGGTACCATCCATAATCTCCACCGAGCTGTCACTTGTCAAAAATGGCGTTTTTTTAAACAAATCCTTGACAGAATTCAAAAGATTCTCCGCTTGAATTGCGGGTAATAATCGCAAACCGGCCGTTGCTTTTAAAATTAAAGGCGTCTTAGTCCAATATTCCTTCGGGATTTCCTTTTTGGCATCTTCCAATAAATTGGCAATTGTAGCGACACCTTTCTGTGGTTCGTTGGCAAATGACGATAGGCCTGGCTTAGTATACTTAAATAATTCCTTCTCCAATACTAAATGGCCGTCTAAATATGACTCGTAAAAAGTGAAGGCTAGCACTCTGGATCCCGTGCTGCCTGCATCAATGACCACCGCATGTACTGGTTTGTGGTAACCAAACTTTTTGGCAACTTGATCGACGGCTTTATGGCCCAAATGCCAAGGAATTTGGTCAACATACAAAACTACAAAGCAAGGTTTTTTTAGTACTACTTCTCCAAATAGGTTTTTGAAAACTAGGTACTCACTTATGAATAATGTTAAAATTGTGCCGCTAACGATAAGACAAAGCAGAGATTTGTGGATCGAGGTTGATGCCACGTCTTTTCGTTTTCTATGTGGGGCTGGTGCTTTTCCATTGTGCTCTTTGTTCTAGATTGAAAAATTGAAAACTTTATCAAGTGTCAAAAATTATTTGTAGGTTAGATTGATTTATGTTTGTTCAACACTTACAACGAAATGCATTTTAAACATCAAACTACAGACAGATAACCAAATTTAATCATTGTAGCCGTATAAAATACTGATAAGAATCAAAAAAATGATAAGACACTTTGCAGAGACTGGAGTTGATTTTTCTAAGCAAAGCAAATTCCTTACCTTTCTTTTACGTAGTTCATTTGAGCTCATCGTCATTGTTTCTCGTTTACTCTATTGTTTTTTATTTTATTTATGTATTGATTCAAATTAACTAGGTAGTCAAGGGTTTTCACGACTGAACAATAAGGTTAATGTCGACTGTATCTGCGCAACGTTAAACTAGTACTAAATTAATTAATATCGACGATGATGGGACTGTAATAGTAGATGTAGATTATAAAGTGCTATATCATTCACTCTAAATTATTACGAATTCTTATATAACTCTTACTGATAATTATTGTAATAATTAAGAATTTTCGAATATTATTTTTAGTTGTAAATAAACTTTGTCTAATATTACGTAAACAAAAGCAAACAAACACAAACAAACATTGATTTCTTTTAATACATAAAATATTCATAGCACTCAATCATCTAATAAATAATAGCTTTTCGCTTATTATTTGAATAAACAATAGAATTAATTCAAATATTGATTGAAGTTTGCTTGTGTTGTACAGACAACCAGCAATACAAGACATATCTCATTAAATTAAATCGCCACTAAAATTAATTGATATCGATATGAGTATTATTCTAGATGGATTATTTAAGTGCAACAACATTAAAGCACATTATTACAAACTCTTAAAAAACATTACCAATTTACAAAAATAATAATCTTCCCATATTAATTAATTAAAGTTTGTTCAATGCTATACTACACATAAGCAATAATGAGTTCTAAAATACTAATTTTAATAAATATTTTTTTATAGCACTCTATAATCTAGTTAATAAATATCTTTTTGTAAGAAATTTGAATAGGGTTTTCCACTGAAACGTAAGCAACCAACCATACAAAAATAATGTGACTTGAAATATTAACAGCCACAGTAAGAATAATTAAACAAAAAGGTAAGAAGTGAAAGAATAAACCTGTGATTATTCAGTTTTCCTTGCATTGTGGACGATCGACATTCTGCGGCCAGTCGCACACATGACTAACAGTGTGATACGCAGTACCCGGTTTGCATTCAAACATCATCGGCTTGCCATGCACGCATCTATAATACTACAACACAAAATATACATAAACAATTACTTAATTAAACAATGAAAAAACAATCAAACCTTATCGCAATCCGAATGCGCCATAAAATCATCATTACAATCATCACTGATATCGTTGCCACTCAACGGAGTCACTGTAGTTGTGGTTGTTGTTGTTGTGCTGCTGACTGCAGAAACAGGCTTATCTTGTGGCACCCAAAGACCTGGCTGTGATGTAGATGTTGCCGTTACTATCGAACCATCTGCAGATGGCGTGCTTGGTGGTCGAGCCCATTGTGGCTACAATAATACAATGCAAGTTAAAAAAAAAATGAATTTCAATTAATAGGTACGGAACTCACTCTTGGCGTAGTAGTAAGACTCGGTTCGGGTACATTGTATGATTTCATATTAGCATACAAAATGTGGATCAACGGATTCTTCGGGCCGCACAATCCATGGAAATCATCCATGTCAATTGCCCAAGTCATAGCGCCACCATAACCCTTCTCTTTAATCCAATCCATTTTTATCTGAACACTCTCAGGATCTTCGTATCCGACCCATTGCGTTCCTTTGTATGCATAAGGCACTTTGCCGGCTTCATCCCATTTCTTTGTCCAACCTGCTTCTTTATTTAATACTTCCGTGCAGATCTGAAATTAATTGCCAACTAAATAATAATTCACTAACTATTGAACACAAATGCTTACTTCATAATAAGCCAAAAATCCAGTGGCATTGGTAAACGGTCCAGGCGCACCCCCACCCGCTTCCTTATTAATATAAGTACCTGGATTGTAATTGTTATTACTGGTGCTTAACGTAAATGAACGACCATAGAAAGGTATTCCTACAATTAATTTCTTGGGCGAACAACCATAATCAACCCACAATTGCAAACCGTCATTCTACAAGTGTAAAATCATTTCAATTTTTAAAATCACAGCATTTTGAACAGCAACCAGCAATGCAAGTTGCTGCAAATTGCCTAACCACATAACATTACTGACCGCATTCGAATTGCCGCCATCTAGAGTATCTCATGCAAACTATTATTTAAAATTGTTTAAATAAAAGACTACCCATTAAACGCAATACTTACAACATTTAACTTCTCATATGCCCATTGATCGTGAGGCCGTTTATATAAAGGACTATGCGAATCGGCAAAACCTGCCCAATTTCCTCTTAAATCGTAGGACATAACGTGGATAGCATCCAAAAGCCTTAATGCAAAATTCAAATTAAGATTATTAATTCGCAGCAAATTCAAGGCGCGAATTATTCAAACTTACTCGCATAGTTCAGGTACATGATAGCCTTCTTGCAATCGAAACTTGGCAATTGGTACAGCCATCGTAATTTCCCATCCTTTTGCTTGCTTATCAAATGCTCGTCGTAATTCTTCCACAAAATAGAAAAATTTGTCCTTATCGGAGAAACTGCCACCTCGATCTGCTGCCCCTGGATATTCCCAATCCAAATCGAAACCGTCAAAGTTGTATTGATTCATGAAAGCTAAACACAAATCGTCATTTGTTGTCTAATCGATTTAAATCGTAATCTAACAAACTTACCGACAATATTTCGAATAAAAACATCTCTTCTAGACTTTTCAGCCACCATTGCAGAATATTTACTGCCCCCTTCAGCCCATCCACCAACAGCAATTTGCAATTTAACATTGGGGTGGGTCTTTTTAAGGTTTGTGAAATTACTGAATCCATTTTGTTCAACATCCAACTAATTGATTAAATATTTAGCAATTAATTTACTTATATCAACGTAAAATTCAAAATCGCTAGAATACTTTTTGCGCAACTAAGAATTGCTAGTTGCCTATCTATTCCAAAATATAAAAAAAATTCGAATAACTATCCAAAATGTCATTTGAGTCTAAGTAAAATAACTAATAGGTATTGACATCAAAAAAAGATATCAAAAACCATTTAACATACCAAAGAGGTTAACCAAAAATTAAAAAAAAAATCGATGGTTGAATGAAATATATAAACAAGAATAAATTTAGAATAAATCACGTTCGAACCCAGTTTAACTGTTCCTTTGGACCAGTTTTAAATATAGATACTAAAAGTTCGTCGACTTTACATTAATCAAACCGGTTTTTGATCATCAAATTAAGAAAAGAGAAAAAATACCTCCGGATCGATTACAAGTACATTCCACGTCTTGTCCTCAACACCAATAAAGGAATAAACAATATGAGTGCAAAGATCGACAGGAACATCTTCCAAGCCGTATTTACCAACACCAGGTCGATAAATTGCCCAGTTGCTGAAGTAACACACTATTCGCGATGGACTTGCATCTACAAATTAATTGTGCGATTTATTAATCAATTAAATTGATAAATAATTGATATTACCTAAAGTCTGAGCAAGTATTAAAATGCTGCTCAGTATAAGAAGGCAATGCATCTGAAATAAAAAAATTTAAACCAAATGACATTATTGCTGGTTGCCTATTTTGATTGATTGACCACAATCAAGCCCAGTACAAACTGGACAATCAATTAACTGTATTTTTATTATATAGTACTGTTAATTAGAAGCTTAAATGACCCGAAAAAATTGGTCTGCTTTGGTAGTCGTTATTAATAAATATTTAAATGTTTATTTAAAAATGAAAATAATTATTAATTCCTGTATCGATCTTTAAGCGCTTTTCCGCCTTATAAACAATCCCATAAACAAATTGTTTACCTTCTACTGATCAGAATATTAATATAAATAAAAGTATCATTAACTGCATAGAATATTAATTAAATAATTTTTACCACATAGAAAAATACTTACAGCTACAAATTGGGTTGCACTTTTTCAAACCGCTAATTCAATAACATTGAGTCTTCAACCAGCGCACCATATCTTTTTATACAAAAAGTAACAAAGAAAAAAAGGAGGGTGGTGGCAGTGTCATCGACCACTTAAGGCATCTGAAGATTGTATGCAGATTAGATGGGCTCTTCCACATAAATTAACTTAACCAACCAAACCAACAAACAAATCTTGTGTGGCTACTTGTTCGAAATTTGCATTTGGAAAAATAAAGAAGCATTTGCTCCATAATAATACATTGTAAAAAATCTAATCAATTTTATATAAATCATAAACATTAAATTAATTTAACCAACATTTGTATTGCTGGTTGCCTAAATTAACTTTGCAAAACGCCTCATTGTACGAATTCCGCCTACAACATACATTTATCCAACCAAAGTATTAAATTACCAACTCAAAATTTAAATGCATCAAACCTTAGCGGATTGTGGTAACGCCAATATCCTACGAACAGTCTCCCCGTACTTGTTCAAATTATATTGATTTTCGCCTTCGTTCAACATATCAGCAACAGCTTGGGCATAGTTCGCAATTTTCTCATTATTCTGCTCACCACATAATTTTTGAATCGCTTTTTGCGAAGCACTTCCATCCCAAACGTAAATCTCCATATCCGCGTCACTCTTCTCCCGTTCCCATTCTTCTACGTTCCTCGCTTCGTGACTAAGCGCCGTCAACAAATACATAGCATACTCATAATTCTGCTGGCGAAGTGGACACCGATCTGCCACTATCGTAACTAAATCGCTTTTTTCATCATACCGCTCACCGACAAGACGTCGAAACTTATCCCTAGCTCTATCATTCAATCCCAAACGAGCAAGTTTTATTTGAATGGATACGATGCGAGCCAAAGGATTGCGAATAGTTGGAAGAGAATGGCAGTAGTCGCTTGAACTAATCTAAAAATTAACAATATTCTGGTGTTAGTTTTAGGTTATAAACTGATGATGGCAAACTAACCTGCAAAGGGAAATAATTTTCGCATTTTTCGTCAGTCTCCAGACCTTTCGGCCAAGCCGTGCAGAATCGCTTTAATGCTTCGCATTGTCGTTTGATTACAGGCGGTGTTAAATGCAGAAAGTTCGGAATCTTTATGAGCTCAGCGTTTGCGTATTTATCGGGTGCAACGCCTTTTTCTACATAGCCTTGGCGAATTGGTAGCGGTACAGTTGCCGGGTGGAAAGACCGTGAGCCTAATTATTAATTCATAAGATTAATGGAAGCTTAATAGTTATTGTAATGTAAAGCCAGATATTACCTGGCCAAACGTTGCCCCAATCTTGATCCACAGCCATTTGCGCGCTTCGTGCAGGTAAAACCTCAATTTTCCTTGGTGCTCGTCTAGCACCCACTTGATTTTTCACATGCTTTAGATTAAGTGCACGGAATTCTTCACGTTGTGCTGCTTTTTGGGTTGAATAGCAGCATTCTGCACTTCGTTGGATTAGCTTGTTTGGCAATCGAATATTTAGCATGGTCTATTGGTATTACTTGAATGTTCTATAACCAAGAATCTTTTTTATTCTATGAACGTGCTGTGCTAAATATTTTGTTTTGTAGGCCACCAACAGAACAATTTCTATGTACTGTCAAACCATTGACAGTTAATCGAGCTTCCACAAGCAGGTAACTTCTTTCTACAACTTTCCGCTTGCTATTACAGAAATCTTTTCTTGATTGTCTTTCATCTTCTTCTTCGTTATAATATTTTTGTCTGCACCACGGAAAAATTAAAAAATAATAAATTAAGATTAACAAATAATTATAAACAATAAACTAATAAGATTAAAGAATGTGTCGTTCATCTTCAAAAACTGTCGTTATTTAAAGTGTTTTATCAATTTAGAAACAGGGTAGAAAAAGGTCCTTCTTTTGGTGTCAAACGTATACAAGTAATTAAACTAATTAATCCCGATAGTAGCAAAAAAAATCGGTCAAACACTTTATTTTTAACATATACTAGCGTTCGACACACTCAACCATCTAATAAGTATCTTGAAAAAAAGCCTAAATATATTAAACAATTTAAAATTAATATAAATATATAGAAGGATATCGCTCAAACATATTTTGGATATCTTATTCCTCAATTCATCAATCAATCAATCGTTCGTCATCATAATAATAAATCAATGTTCACATAATAAAAAAAATCAATCAATAAAAGCCTCATTAAAAAATAAACACATGCAAAAAAAAGGATTAACAAAAAAAAATTAACTGGCTTCGACAAAATGCTTTTCCAACAATCGCCTTTTATCCGGCGTCAAATTCGCAAACCGATTGCAATGCTTACTAAAAATTTGCATCGGAATCAACTCAATCGGCTGTGCCACTTTCGCAACCACGCCCGTCAATTCCGACCAACTAACCAAAAAATTTGACCAATCATTTTGCTGCTTATCACTAGACGTAGCCGAGGAAATCAAGTACTCACCGCGAATGAAAAGCATCACCAAAGCAGACACGCCGAACTTATTGAGCAACACAAAATACAGTGGAGCTTTGCCTTGATGGCTTAGCGGCGTACTACGATGATTCTCTTGCCGAATTACCTCCACTAATCCAGTCACCACATCCAAAATGTCCGACATCTTGCTCGATTGAATGAAACGCTTGAAGAACGGATGCAATTTTGGCAGAATATTATCACCTGCCATATCCCTTCGACCTACAATCGCCAAGCTCAACAAAACCCGCGACCAAATCTCCAACAACTCCTTAGCAAACGTATCGGCCGGTAGGTGGGGTAACGTTCGCAACAACAACATCTGAAAATCAATCTCTTTAGTCTCCTAACTAAATCTAAGCGAATTACGGTACATACCTTCCCTTTTCGTATATTCAAAAAGCTAGAAAACTTTTCCTCATGCAACAACCCCGCTACAATCTTCACAATATAATCAAGCTGATTCTCAACAATCGGCTCGCTTTCCAATTTAAATAAACGCAATACTTCCTGTTTCTGTTCGGGCGTTGGGGCTAATTCCAGTTCACGTAATCGTTGCTTTTGCTTAATTTCGCGCAACTTTTCCATATTACTAATAGCAAGTGGATTCTTCAAGTCTTCCGCTTTCAAAAGCTGACAGTACATGGACTCCAATTCGAGAAGCAATTGCTTAGTTTTGCGAGTGTCGCGTGACGACGATGGATTGTCGCCATCCTTATCCGGCGTCACTATATCCATATCGATGATTTTTCGAGGCGCCGTCACCGAGCCACACTGAAAAACAATCATATCTCAATAAATAAAGAATGAATATAATGTTTCTTTTTATTTACCTGCAATTTGCCCAACGAATTCTCAAACTGCAACGGCGTATAGACGCGAGGCGTCAAAGTGTTCGCATTGTCTTGTCGTTCATTATTCCTCTGCTGTTGCCTATTTGGTGGAAAACGTAAATTTCGATCGCTCGGAAAATTCTCCTTATTCGCTTTCAATCTTCTCTCTTTAAAAACCTGTTATAAGCAATTAAAATTAGCCACCTTCTTTAAACTCCCCATAAAACTTCCTACCGTATAATAATAGTCATCAAAATATGGCGTGCCAGTATTGAGTTGTAACATTTGTATATTAAGCAACCATTGCTTCTCTCTATTAGTCATCAGACCATCATATTCATCCTTTTGCTCATAATTCGGCGGCGGCTGCCTATTATACCCACCACCACTGTCATGGCGCACTCTTTGTTGGGGATAATTTTGCTGCATAACCCGTTGATTCATATTCATCTGACCATTATTCATTAGTCGTTGCTGTTGTTGGGGTGGCGGCGGCGGCATTAAATGCATTCCCATCTACACAAAATTTGTAAATTAAAACTTTAATTTTGTTGCAAGCAGCTCTCTAACTTACCGGCATCTGATTATGGCCGGGTGGAAACAGAAATCCAGGTGGTCGAGGAGGGAACTGTTGTTGCGGCGGCATCATGCGCATCATTAAAAGCGGATGCGGTGGCAAATGACCTAAACCAGGTGGCGGTATAGTCATTGGCGGCATACCAGGAGGCGGTAATCGCGGCGCATAACCGTAAGTTGACATTACCTGTGCCGAGAGCGGCGGAAGCGGTTTGCTTTTCATCAAACTCTTCTCCAGCTCTTCGACAGTGCAAAACTTCCGTTGATGATGATTACGTTGCGTTTCGTTTGGATGCGGGGGATTTGGTAGCGCCGGTGGCGCTGATGTCGAATGGAACATGTGCTGGTTTTTAAATTGATCAACATGACTCTCAATCTGAAAATTGAATTGATTAATTTAGATTTAGAATATAAAACGAAACTTACAAATGATTTCGAAGCTTTTTGAAGCGATGATAGTATGTTAGTTTTGAATATGTCGCCATTGCTTGTGGTTGGTTTATAAGACCAAACTGAATTTCTGGAAAGCGATATTGGATCGATATAATCGTCTAGAACCAACTGCGATAGTGAATTTTCTGAAAAAGATCACAAAATTACAGCATCCTGTAAAATATTATAAAATAAAAACAAGATGGTGCTTGCGCCACAAGTATTTGTCATGTTGTTGTTATTTCAACGCCTAAAATAAACAATTAATCCTCACCCAATTGTTCCGAATGTTTGCTGCTCTCAGCAATTTCAGCATATTGCTCATGTTGCTGTTCCCAATCGTCCAAAGTAGTGGCATCTTCAAGGGCCCCAAAAGTCTCATCGTTCAATGCATCGTACTCTTCCTCGTTCTCAATGCAATCGTCCTCATCCGGTGGCAAAATATTACTATCGTTATCACCATTATTCTAATTGCAACATCAAAAACGAGTTTAAACTTAACCTAAATTCGTTTTGTGTGTCACAGATTCGCGACACACTTGATTGCATACCGAAAACACAAAATGCTACTTACATTTAATGACGAGTTAAATCCAAAAAACGTATCAGCCATTTGATTTTCGAATACTTTTCAAGATTATCATTTTACGCACCTTTTTACCAGAATGAAATTCGTTCACAATTCGCTTTTTTACATTTACATCTGTCAAAGTGTCAAAAGTGCCCACCAATGAACGAGTCAAATTTCCCCAGATCATATCATCTGGGGGAATTTAATCCTATAATTGTTAATTGAGTACTTATTAATTAGTACACAATTAATTATTGTTTAGAATATATTTCAATAATTATTAAACGTCAAAGTTAACATAATCACAAAATTATACATTTTCCGTGGTGTAATAGGCAGTGACATGACCTTGAAATAGCTGTGGAAGTTGGCAAGTGGCGTGCGTAGAGTGAACATCAGGGTACAGAAGTGAACGCAATTTGTGTGAAATAAGTGTATAATTAGATTATTGAAAAACATTTAACTTTATTGTTAATGCTTATTGAGTAATTCAGTGGAGTTTCTAAGTAATAACTCTATTTTTCATGTTAAATATAACCTTAAGAGAATAATAATATAGATACGTCCATGGAATTAATGTCATTCCACGTTGCGTTTTCAAGGCCATGTCAAGACTGCCTAAGCATCTGTCAGTCTGTTGTCATTAAGTTTTTAATTTGACAATTGAACAAATTTAACTTCAAATTGCCAAATAAAAATGGTTGACGATGGTACTCGTAAAACTCTAGGCAGCATTCCACTGTTACGTACAAAGGCAGGTCCCCGAGAAAAGGAACAATGGGTTGAACGATTAAAAGAAGAATACCAATCATTAATCAAGGTAATCAAATTATTCTAACCAAACAAATTATATTACCATATGTTTTAGTACGTGCAAAACAATAAAGAAGCAGACAACGATTGGTTTCGCTTAGAATCAAACAAAGAAGGTACTAAATGGTTCGGTAAATGCTGGTTCATTCACGATCTACTCAAATACGAGTTTGACGTCGAATTTGATGTAAAGAGCCGTTCATTACATTTAATGAGTGCTTAAACCAAACTAACATAAATTTACAGATACCGGTAACGTATCCTACAACCGCCCCTGAAATTGCACTGCCTGAGCTAGATGGGAAAACTGCGAAAATGTACCGCGGCGGTAAAATATGCCTAAGTGATCATTTCAAACCTTTATGGGCAAGAAATGTACCCAAATTCGGAATAGGACATGCTATGGCACTTGGGGTGAATTACATTACTAAGTCTACGTAATACATGTACTATAAAGATATTATTTACAGCTTGGACCTTGGTTAGCTGTCGAAATACCCGATTTAATTGTCAAGGGTGTTATTTCCTACAAAGAGAAACCATCTAGTTGATTTTTCATTAGATAAATTATAAATAATGATATTTTTAATATACAAAGTTTAATAAAAAAAAAATTGTTTAATTTGTGTATTTTTTAATAAGCCGCGCCATCTAATCCCCTAGCCGTCAAATTACATTAGTGTAATGATTTGCTGATAGATGGCGATAATGTTGCTAATTGATTTAATTAAACATTTAAAAATTTAAAACAAAATCCTAAACTAAATTACTATTAATAAGCCTTGCTGAATTTTTTAAAAAATTTAGTTCAATGTAAATTGTCTATTGGAAATTTTTCATTGAATAAAAAAAATCCCAGAGCGAATGAATGAATCTATAAAGACGTCATTTGGCGACGCCTTTTGGACTAGACGTTGCGACGCCTTCAGTTGCGTATGATAACAACAAAGAGCAGCAAAATCTCTATTTTATATCGAATAAACTTCCCCGACTGACCTTATCCTAGATTTCATACTTTATTACTGCATCAAGCAACTGCAGTACAATCCAATTAATTAACAATTATAATGAATATATTCTTTAGATTACAGTGGCGTATCTAAATCAAATTTAATCTACTTAAAAGGACGCCAGTAAATCAGTTTTTGCCTCAAACAAAAACCTCAATAATTAATTTCTATATTTGTGTGATTGAATTCAAAAAGCTAAAAAAATGTAATTTCCATTCTAAATTCATTCGCATTCCCTTCGGCTACATATACAAATTGCTGTGCGAAATAAAACATTCCAAGACGGAATAGTTTAGTCCACCCCCCATAATGCGCAAATTCCAACCACCCACACACATCAACCCTGTATAAAACCCCGCGACACAAATGATTTTCTTCAGTTCAGTTCAGTGCCAAACGCAATAACCCGCCACCCAAACTAGTTAGTTTATAGTAGAAATTTCCCCAAAGCTAACATTAAAAAATCGAAATGGCGTCATACAAAAGTGGAAGCTTAATAATGGTAGCATTAATTACAATCGCTGTCATTTTGACAAGCTATGAAAGCGAGGCCCGATATTTACCGACCCGTTCAAATGGCGAACGAATCGACAAGCTACGCGAGCTTTTGAAAGAAGTGAGTAAAATGTACAAGGTTAGATTTAATCACCTACCTTTAATTAGAACTCCAATCGCATTTTGATCCATCGAATTTTTCTGATTAGCTGCTTGAAAGTGAATTGGAAAAAGAAGAGATTAGCGAGATTCCACGCTGGCATCCCGAGTCCAAGTTATTCTACAAAAGAGAAGCTTCTTTGAATATACCACAACCTGCACAATAATAATTATTAACATTGAAACCTACCTAAGTAAGATAGAAATAATAATGTAAAGCAATGAAACATGGTTAACGATTTATGTGTAAATTTTATATATAGATGGATTTTTAATAATATAGCAAAGCAATACTATTTTTTATCTGAACAAAAATGGATTTTAATTATTGAGTAATATTTTTTGAAACAGCTCCATCTGTTGTTCTCAAAAACAAAACCAAAAATGATGTCAATAATAAGTAATTGTTTATATAAATGTGATTTATAATGAGAGTTATATTAATAAATGTGTCTTATGATGATAAAAAATATAAATAAAAATAAATGTGCATGGCAATAAAAACTATTCAAGTTTATTAAATTTGTTTCATTTCTATATATGGATCTATTATAGTTTATCATTGTTAAAATATAAATAACAATCATACATTTATCTTATCGATCAATTAAATAGTCCACAACAACTTGGTTTACTTTACTCCAAAAATATATCAAATTTAATTTGTAGTACCTCTAAATGTGTATTTCTTAGAATAACAAAGATTAAAACAAGTGGTTCTTTATCAAATTAATTGAAACTATAAACAAATTGTATGATTGAATTTCTTGAAAAAATCTCTTTTGCCAGAATTAGATTCGATAAAAAAATCGATCTAGAATTATTCAAAAACCCAAAACTAAAAAATAAAAACCTTCACTCACCTTTATTCTAATAAGCAATATCATCCCAAACAATAGCCTTATAAGGCTTTTGTGCCATCTAGTAGATAAGCCGACCAAATCTCAAGTTGCTGTATCTGTACCTATATAAACCCAAAACCCGGCTTGCAATTCATTAGCCAGTCAACCACAAAATGAAGCAACAAGTTTACATCCTATTTCTCGTTGCACTTGCAATTGCAACTGCCAAATTAATTTCGAAAACGCCAAACGGTTTCACTGTGCAATACAACAAAGAAGACGTTAAAGCCGACGATTGGTGGCGGACCGCCGTTTTCTACCAAATCTATCCTCGCAGTTTTAAAGACAGCAACAACGATGGAATCGGTGATTTACAAGGCATCATCAGCAAACTGCCGTATTTACACAGCCTAAATGTTACTGCCATTTGGCTATCGCCCATTTTCAAATCACCGCAAGTCGACCAAGGCTACGACATTAGCGACTATCGTACAATCGAACCCGATTATGGCACCATGGACGACTTGATGACTCTAATAGCAAGCGCTCACGATTTAGGAATCAGAGTAATTCTCGATTTTGTGCCAAATCACACCAGCAACGAACACGCTTGGTTCAAAGAATCCGAAAACAATCGTACCGGTCCATTTGGTGACTTTTACGTTTGGAGTGACGGTGTAGTTGGCAATAATAACACTCGTCAACCGCCAAATAACTGGTTGAGTGTCTTTGGCGGTTCCGCTTGGACCTGGAGTGATGTTCGCAAGCAATACTTTTTCCATCAGTTTGCTCCTGCACAGCCCGATCTAAACTACCGAAGTTCAGCTGTGGTGGAAGAAATGAAGGTAAGTAAATCTTCAAAGATTAATTAAACAATGTTAACATTTGTACTTAAAAGGATGTAATGACTTACTGGTTGGAAATGGGAGTGGATGGTTTCCGAATTGATGCCGTACCACATTTGTTTGAGGATTTGGAGCTGCGAGACGAACCTTTGATTTCCGAGAATGGTGATCCAAACAACTGGAATGATTTAGATCATATTTACACTAAAGACCAGAATGGCACATACGATATGATTTATCAATGGCGTGAACATATTGATGCTTTTTCAGCACAAAATGGTGCCATAACTAGGTTTGATTTTTGAATTAATCGCTTATACCGACATCTGTATCTTAAATCATAAATATTTTACAGAGTATTAATGACAGAAGCCTACACCTCTTTTGAAAATACCATTCTCTATTTTGGAACGGAAGAACGAGATGGCGCTCATTTCTCTTTCAATTTCGACTTGCTTTCAATTTGGAATGTTAATTCTAATACTCAAGATTTAATGAAATTAACTATGCGGTGGTCACAGGAAGCATTTTTTAATAAAAAAGTCACTCCTAATTGGGTGGTAAGTAATTAATAAAAAAAATTGTGAGAGAATAATAAGTTAGATCTAATGTTTAAAATACCCAAAGTAAATGTTTTAATAACACCTACCTTTGAACAGATTGGAAACCACGACAACCATAGAGTAGCAACCCGTTTAGGACCTCTTAATGTTGACGGTTGGAATATGCTGGTTGCCTTACTAGAAGGCATTCAAGTAACTTACAACGGCGAGGAAATCGGACAAGAAAATGGCGAAGTAACTTGCGAACAAGGCAAAGATCCAAGTGCAATTAAAGACTGCTCCACGTTCGATGCAGTAAGCCGCGATTTCGAACGCACTCCATTCCAATGGGACGATTCAATCAATGCTGGTATGTAAACATATTTAAAATGCTTTCTTGTTTCCGGAAGTGTTAAAAGTCGTCTATTATTACATTTTTTCCTCGATAATGTTATCTCTATTTTCTCCGCAACCAATAGGTATTATACATATATAATTTATTTTGAATGCGACGATCGAATGTAAATATAATCGGTACAGTCGTACTCAAAACAAATTTAATATATTTTTGGGTTTAAAGGAAAAACCAAAAACATAATCGAGGCAATCGAGAGACGTATAAACGCCACGTCACGTTGTTTATAAACAACTTCACTGTATTTTGCCTAACCAAAGTGAAGTTGGGCATAAATACAAAATGTACAAAGCTCATAAATTAAATTATAGGTTTTAACGATGGTGCTGAACCGTGGTTGCCAGTAAGTGAAAAGAAAAATGAAACTAATCTTGCTAAACAAGAACCCGAACGCAAGTCACACTACAATATCTACAAAGAAATAATTTCAATTCGAGATATTTTCAATCAACCTTTCGATTCCATAACGCATGGTACAGGGGCGATTGGTGAACATTCCATTCAAGTAGTTCGATTAATACGACCAAAGAATGAAAATCAAACTTTAAATTACAATTTGATTTTTAATTTCGGCGACGTCGCTGAAGATGTATTAATTCAAAATACTCCAGGTTTAAATATGGTGAAATTGGCAAATGCTGAATCTAGCTATGGTCTAGGGTACGTTCGTTTTACTAAAAATACCATCAAATTTAACTAATTTCCTTTTTTGTTTTTACTTAGTGATGAAATTGATGTTGACGAGTCAGAACCTTTCAATTTGCAAGCACATGAAGCACTTTTGTTATTTCGCATCACATATGATAATTAACATTATTTAATTAATGCTAAATAGTAATAAACGTAATAGTTACAAATCACCTTTTCTAGGTTAGCATTTTTTGTAAACAAAACTTATACCCGCCAAAAATTACGAATGCATCATAGGCAACTGATAATACACACAATTTACCAATTAACTTGTCTTGTCATCGTGTTGATGGCTCTGCCAAGAAAGATAATCCTAAGAAACTTTCTCTTTGAAACGAAATGAATGCATGACATAATAACATAGTGTAACACTAATTACAAAGAGATTTCAAGTTCATTTACATTCGAACGATGATGTTACGTTACGATAACCAAAGCCATAATATTAAAAAGAAATAATATCGAACCATATTAACAGAATAAGGCCTTCGAAACATTTCGATTGATGGACTTCTTTTGTAGAGTGAAAGTGGTGCTCATGTCGACATATCCTCTTCATTTAATATTACAGTAATTAGCTTTAGATACAATCAAAGAAAAAATGCTTAGATTGAATTGGGTTCAAATGACGGTTAGTCAAATCAAATCTATAAACTGTCATTTTGCAGTGTTACCAACTAAACAATAACAGAGAGCTTTTAAGAACACTTGACTTTAAATGGCTGCTGTACTATCCAAAATGAATTCCTAAGTATTTTGTAATACAATATCAGCTCAAGTTGAAAAAAGAAAGAAATACTTTCAGTGTGCACTGCAAATAATAAATATCTCTTATAATAGTTCTATCAGCATCTTTCAAAGCTCTATTCAAATCCTTCTCAGAAAACTAATAAATTAAATCAGGATTAAAATAAGGCAATTTAAAAGTAATTTGCACTAATCCACCTATTCAAATAAATAATGCCAAAAATGCATGCAAAAATCTTAGTTGCACTTTGAAAGCTGACTACAATGTTTCGAATTAAAGTAAGTACAAAACAATTTGAATTATATTCCTCTTTAAATTACTTAACATAACGTATTTTCTAGTTGATCAACTTGGCTGCTATTTTAACAACAGTAACCAGTCATTCAAACCCAATTTTCCAACGAGTATTCAACCAACAAGACTCAAGCAGTCTTGCCGATCGATTCTTCGGCCATGCATATCAAGAAAATTATCCTCAACAAGAAGAACCTGTCTATTATTTAAATCAAGATCAAGACGATTTTTATGACAATGACTATAGTTTCGAAGATGTATTTCGAGTCAATGACGAGACAGTTTTGCCTCACATTTACATCCAGCAAAAGTTTATTGAAGATGAAATTAAAGAGACCGCTGACAACTCAGGTTATTCTGATTTTAAAGTGTTACCTCACTTTGACCATTTGGGGACGTTCCATAAAATTGAGGAAGATACTGTTACAGAATTGGAGCCAGTGAAAACCGTCGAAGACGTTTTAGAAAAAGAAGCAACAAATGTGGTGCAATATTCTGGCTTTAAATTATTGCCACACTTTGACTACTTGAACACGTTCCGCAAATTAGTCAAAGTTGAAGCGGAACTTGAAGAAATTCTTCCCGAAAACAATACAATAGTTCAGTTAGAACCTACAGAAGGAGCAAAATCGGCCTATTCTGGCTTTAAAATCTTGCCACACTTTGAATATTTAAACACTTTCCAAAAAGTGGTAGAAGAATTTCCACAAGAAATAAATGCAACCGAAATACCAACCATAGAAACAAAAACTAAGAAAACTGACTATTCCGGCTTCAAGTTATTGCCACATTTCGAAACTATCCAAACATTTCAATCTACCCCGAATGATTTACTATTAGAATCATCACCAACAGCAACAATACCAAGCTTATTCGAATCTAGTACTGCCAATACGCAAATAAATCGTATGCGATTTAAAACAATTGAAGTGAATCAAACTACAAACTTGACACCGAAATTAGCCTTGAAAAAAGTGATGCGAATTCGAAAGAAAAATGGCAAACAAAAGTTTAATAGCTTACCTCATTTTACACCATCGCGATTTCGTGCAGTAAATCCAGCAATACATCGAAATGATTATAAAGTGGCCAATTTGACTGATATTCCTTTGGAACCCAACAGGATTTTTGACTTGAACAAAACTACAGATGGTTTTCAAAATTCCTATGGTGATAGATTATCGAAAATCTAAAATTAATTAAATATCTTAGTTTTTATGTAGCAAATATACGAATTTAGACCTAATACTTGAATTCTATGATTGTCCGATCCTACAAACCATTAAGGAGTGATTAGTAAGGGACTTTCCCATCCAAATTCTTGGAAAAGACCTATAAAAGTAAAAGTTTCAAATTAAACTATACCTAAGTACTTCAAGTACCTAATTACTTTTCAATAATTATAAATGAGAACCCTATATTAATATAGTTCAGTATATATTTGACAAGTGCAACACCAAAATGAATTATTTAACTATCGTAAGTAATAATCAAGTTTATTAACTAAACAATACGGCGTTACTAGCGGCCATCTTGCTCTACCAAGATGGCGGTGTAAAATCTCAGTAGCGGCGGCTATTTGAAAAAAATCTTACCAAAGCAATTTATTTTGCAGCCAATCATCGTCATTCTAGTGCTCACAATTCATCTTGCGCAACCCAGCCATGCCCAATTGCTAGATGACACCGACTTATCTACCAACTCCGATGTGCCAAATCCCCTAGCCAACTTACTCGTCAACAAACTAACGACAAAACTTCAAACTTTACTCGAAATCATCAACGTAAAAATCCGCATCTTTCAATTCCTTCGCTCCATTTACACGACAGAAAATCTTCAACTACTACGCGATCTAATCAGTCTAACCAATCGCTTTACAGCATTTTTACTAAATATCATCCCGTCAAATGCCGATCAAGCTATCGCACCTGTATTTGGTGATAAAGTAGGCAACTTGGTGGGCCTACTATTGGGATCAATGGTGACAGCTGTCAGTGATAATAATGACAGTTTTCGATTGAATCGCGACACTCAACAACAAAACGAAGAAGAAGAAGAAGAGAATTTGAATTTGGAACAATATCGGCAACCTGTTTTAAATTTGCATCAACTAATTACAGCAGGTGCTGGTGCTGTTGATGATAATGTTGTAATGAGATTATAATTTAATAAATTTATATACGTAGAAGATGGCGGCGCTTTAAATTATGAAAATTGTGTGTTAGCAATAAGTCGGCATTGATGTTTGGCTTCTAGTCAAAATTATGATGGTACTATTACTTTTCAAGGTAACTTATTAGAAGCACATTCCAATCCATCAATTACGTGGAGCTATTTCTAAAATGAAAGTATTTTCCATTTCATTTTCAATTTCAAGTCGCATCACGGAACTATCAAAACCGCGCTCTGATGCAGAGTGGGTCAAATGTTCATAATTTTAATACACATAAAAACAAATTGATGGTATTTCCAACTAAGTAAATGTGAAATAATCATATTTGAGTAATAATTATTAAATTTTGAATAGTCAAGTTGGAAATGGTTAAGTTAAGACACTCGGTACAAGTCGTGATAAATTCTGAAATGTAGATCATCAGACGCTACACTAAACTAGTTTTTCCATCCATTCAACAACATTTTTCAATTTGTTTCAACTTTCGTAATAATAAATAATTCTTATTTAACAATACGCGGAAGAAGTCATAAATAAATGCAGATAGTTTTCGAATATCATGATGGATGGACTGAAAGATATACATCGCACATTCACGAACGAAACTTTACGAACCAACCAAATTTCTTAATTTTTATAATTATCAATTAAACAAATTCCTTTCAAATTCTCTATTGCGTAGCTAATTATGCCATAAATAAAACCCGCCCCGCATAATCGAAAATTGGAATTGAATTTGCAAAACATTTCCAAATAATTCAAATATGATGATTAGAAATCTTTTTTTTTTAATTGAACATCATCATCATACATAAACCAATAACTCAATTCGATTGCCTCATCTCTCGAGACGGCAAAAATTCAAATTAAAATTGTAATTGCAAAAGAATGAGACGATCAGGCGCTTTTTCATAATAGCGAGGAAACAACGAAATTGTGTTATGCACATTTCATAAACAAAGCGAATCGTTTTGTTTAGAATATTTCTCTCTTCACTTTTAAATGCTTCCTGCTTTTGTAAAACGATTCAGAAGCAAAGTGCACTTTGATGTCACTATGATTTATAATTTTGACAGCAATTGCTTTGTTTAATTAACCATTAAGTGGCGCACTCTCAAATTAATGTAATTAAAATGCAATCGACATTATATTATTAGACGAAAATCAGTTCCAATTTGATTCGTACAATAATTATATTTATTATTAAATTTCTTTGACCAACAACAATTATATTTGTTGACTTTCATAATTGTGATTTTAGAAGTAAATAAATTAATTCATTTATGCAGAAATACTATTAGCAATGCAATTGTGATCGTCTTCCTTTTTGAAAGTTTTTGTTTGTCTATACTCTAACACTTTAGATATTTAATTATCAACTGCATTTTTAATTACCTTAACCTAAGCAACTAAGTGTTAAAATTGCAAATTTAACAATTTCATGCTTTGAATTACTCACCTGAACTAGTAAGTAAGTCAGCCAAATTTGAATTTTTCAAATCCCGGCAGTAGGTACCAACCGACAACCAAACCATCCATCATTAGCATCTGCAAAAAGCATAAATAAATGAATAATGTTTCAACATTGTAATCATTCATAATCATCCCCACTTCTAATTCCACCACAGCCAAATGTAGATTAACTTTTTTCATTACAACCCGTCATATAAATAGTTTGGTTGGCTGATAGACTCGTTAGTCTTCAGTTCAGTGTCCAACACATTCAAAACAATCTAAAGCCAGTGTCCAAAAAGATGAAAGTACTTGTGGTACGTATATAGCAATTCTTTTTGAGCTGTGGTGCATTTTTTAATCAAAAAGTATGGACTTTTTCAACTTGGCCAAACATAAAATTTAAATCCAGCCTAATTGTAATTTGTTGTTGCACATTTATTGACAATAATTATTTATTATCGCATTCATTATTTATCACACTTTCTAAATGCTCACAATTCTTTTTGTGCTTTTTTCGTTTACTTCCATTAAATTGCACTCAGAGTACCATAATTAAATGATATTAAATAATGATCAGATCGGTTTGAATAGGATCATTAATCATTTTTCAGCGTAATTTCATTTCAAATACAAATTGCATCACATTATTCATGTCTGTTGGTTTTTGCAAGAAGAAATGTTCTAATTATCGGTAGCACATGTAATTAGAACAAAAGCAAACAAGCAAAAGGAATACTTTCACTTCACTTTAATTGTTGATGTGCTTTACAATCAAATTATGCAATTATCCATTCAACTTTTAACACTTTTACAATTTTATAGCACATCAATATGTATTGTAATTGTTCGTTTTCTTTAAACTAAAGCAATTTACTAGAAAATCAATTAATTAATGAATTGCAGAATGTCACTCCAAAAGTATTAACCCGCATCAAACAATCAAATCTAGGGACTTTTGTTTTTATGCTAGAAATCTGGCCACTTTTTGTCACTAGAATATTTTCTTTACCGTGTAATTACTGAAAAAATCTAATAAAATACTAAACCACCGGTAATTAGTTAATTAAATCGGCAAATTAAATTAAATTTGAAAGCAAATGCATAATACATACTAAATTCAATAAAATTATCTAAAAATAAAGTTACTAAGTGGTATACAGGGGCTGCAGAGGTGAGCCATGCTACAAGTGCAACAATATTTAATTATTAATAATAAACATATATCGTAATAGTTGTTGCGCAAAATGAACAATTACAATATAAATAATGTAGGTAAAAGAGTTTGTTACAATGCATAAATACATAATTTAATTGTATAAAACCAAAGTTTCGTAAAAGCAGGATTAGAAAGTGACGTTATTAAAAGAAGCGTTTGACCAAAAAAAAAAGAACATACCGAGTGATTCCAAACCATCTTTCGATTAAATCATGGAAGTGCAATTTGTAATACCATTTCTAGGTTATGTCTGCATTGGTAGCGGTGGCTTTAGCTCGACCCGAAGCAGGGTATAGTTATAGCCCACCGAGTGCCCCACCTAGTGGAAATTACGGTCCCCCACAACCCCAATATGGGGCACCCCCTCAACAACCTACCGTTCACAAGCACGTCTATGTGCATGTTCCACCCCCAGAGCAAGAATATCCAGCCGCCCAAAAACCAATCCACGTTGCAGCACCACAGAAACATTACAAAATCATCTTCATCAAGGTATACTTTCTTTTACGCACCAAAACTATTCTATTGGTATTTGTCCTGCAAACACAAGTGCTATATTATAGTGGCAGCCATTTTGCGTTTGTTTGACATTGACATACCAATATGGATAACTCCCACAATGCAACGGTGATTTGATTTTTTTGATTATGCTTAGGCTCCAACTGCACCAACTCCAACGGCCCCAGTTATTCCATTGCAGCCACAGAACGAAGAAAAGACACTTGTTTACGTTTTGGTCAAGAAGCCGGAAGACGCCCCAGAAATTGTAATTCCCACACCAGCTCCAACTCAACCAAGCAAACCAGAAGTCTATTTCATCAAGTACAAGACTCAGGTTCGTTTTTTTATACTAATCTAGTTTAATGTGAATTTCATTTCCTACTGGACACTGCAATTAGAATTTCAAAGCGTTTGTTGAACTTCTTTTTCATTACACATGACATAAAGACATTTTATTAAATTTAGGTTGGTGTTTGAATGAAGGTAGTTACAAACCATTGACATTTACAGAAAGAAGAAGGTTATCCAGCAAGTGGAGTTCCACAAAACCAATATGGCGCCCCATCTGCTCCACAAGCACCATCTAGTGATTATGGTGCCCCAAGTGGTGGATCCGGAGCAGGTGGCTATCAGTAATATAGGAATAAAATTGTTGTAAATACCTCCATGCCAGTGAATAATATATATAATTACAAAGTATTGATTTAATAATTAATGGAATATTGTGATTTGTTTATGAAAGGAATTTAATTTACGGTGTGCAAATGTTTAGATTTTTCTTTTGTAAATATGTTAGATTTTAAGATTAAGAAAGCTTTATACAAAACTCGTTAGTTGTAAGGAATTTTATTCATTTTGTATATTTTATTGTTTATATCTAATAAATAATTGAATTATTTTCTAGTTGTTGCTTTTTATTGGTCAAATTTTGTTGATATGTGTAGGCATTGCAACTACCTTTTAAAAAATGCGCTTGTATAGCTGGTTGTATATCAATAAAGAATAATGCATAAATGCATATTTCAAGCAAAAATGAAAAATAAAACAGATGCAAACAGCAGTGGTCCAGTGACATTTGTTGTCAATAATTAATTATGATTTTGCTTAATAAAAATAACAAACAATACAATCAAAAACGTACTCACTAATTTTCATGATAATTCGAAATCTAGACATCCAATTCGAACTTCTATTATTGCAAAATGATTGTATGCAATATCTTATTTTATAAAACACAATTCCGCAAAAACCTGCTTTCTACAAACTAATTAACAACCAAAAAGAAAAATGATGCCAAAACTTCTAACTTTACAAATGTCAGCCGAATTAGTACTGCCAACATAAATAATTTCCTCCATGTCAACAAGTACAACGCCGATTAGACAACCAGTAATACAATTTGGAATATAATTTAACGGAGAAATTGCGTTAAATAAACATAAACATTACGATTGTAGATGGTATGCAATAAACAATAGGTCTCAATATTAGAAAATGTCTGTCAATCATCAGCAACCACGTTATAATAATTGACAATCAAATCAAAATGTACTCACCAATTTTCATGCAACCAATGGCTTTGCATCCCACAATTTTAATATATATATATAGTTGAATCCAAGCACTTGCTTACTTGATTAAGCACATTGTACTAAAGTACCAATTAACAATTAGTACTGCCAACCTAATTGTGTCAATGTTAGGATCAATATATAATTCCAAATATACAACCAGCAATACACATTGTGTTGTAAAATGCGATAAATTTCATCTCAAATGTTTCTTACTGAAATTTAAAATAGGACTGTTGCAGGATTACATAACAAAAATACAAAAAAAAAAGCCCAACTCATCAACATTTCAAACACATCCACGAATGGTATTCGCTTTTCTCTTCAGCCAGATAGGGGATATGCCAATAGTCGCTAGTCTTCTGCGGCGTAGATGTAAATGGAAGAGGAAGCTGCAAAACAAAATTACACATAGAAAAATGTAGCATAAGAAAAAACACTACCTTAAATATAGGCTTTTGTTGTCCATCAAATCTAACAAGCTGAAACTGGCGCTGCTCCAACCACCGATTAAATAATATCTTTAACCTGGAATTCTTCAATAGAAACCTATGCCCACGCATTAAATCCCTCGTCACTATAATCGTTCCCTTACCACTATTCAAGGCACAATAAAGCAGATACGGATCATCTTGTGAGATATTTTGCGTCAAAAACACCGCCGCATTTTTCAACACGTACGACCAATTCTGCGCCGGCCATCTATTCATGTGCATCCTTCCCAACATT
The DNA here is from genome assembly GCA_963556235.1 of Cryptophagus acutangulus. Classification (NCBI taxonomy): domain Eukaryota; kingdom Metazoa; phylum Arthropoda; class Insecta; order Coleoptera; family Cryptophagidae; genus Cryptophagus; species Cryptophagus acutangulus. The sequence goes on from OY744570.1 coordinate 109,907, forward strand.
AATACACTCTTCTGCTGCTGCACAAAGTGCTCCACCAGACCAGCTACCTATAATCAACAACAAAAAAAAAAGATGCGTTTAATTAGTAATAACAGCAATAATTTATCAAATATCAATAGATTTACTTACAAATGCTGAATACACCTGAGGAGATTTCTTTGTGCCTGCTGAATAAGCCACATTCAAGCCATCCAATACTACATCAAACTTCTGTTTCTGAGCTATAAAGCCTTTAAATTTCTCCAGTTCGACTGGATTTGTCTTGACAAACAAATCTTTTCCCACAATTACGTTTTCTAAGCAGGCAATTTGCAGTTCGTGGAACTCGCTATCGCTCAGCTCCAGTTTCTGTAATTTGGTGTTACATTTGCGGCAAGTGCTAAAATATCACAGTAAAGCAATTAATAACAACACTATTTGTTGGGTTTCATTTAAATATCTGCATTAGATCGAAGCTTGCAAAAGTTCAAATTATGCATGTAAAATTCAAACTTACTTGCGATTAATTGTAGTCGGACCACATTTCAACCCAAATTTATTTGCAAAATTACTAATAATTTCAGCGACCTCATTCTGAATATTCAAGTCATGCTTTTGAATGAAAGCAAATATCTTCTCTAACTTATCTAAAGAAGCTGCCTTGTCCAACTTCCCGTCCAATTCTAAGAATGCTGCATACGGCGACGCATTTGGCAGTCTATTATTATCTACAAACAACAAAACAAATTAAGGTTTTGTTAATTATAACAAAAGCCAAAACTAACTTAACATTTCATCGAAGAGCTGCCAACCAATCTCTTCTTCTCCATTTTTAAACGCCGCGGCGGCCGTCGCAGAATACGCCACACTAATAGGCTTATTACTAACCCCAATTTCCTTCAACAAAGCCAAGCAAACTCTCCATTCGCTGGTCAACGATAGTGGTAGAATTGCATGTTCTAAAGTAATTGAATCTAAAATTGGATACCGTAATCGCAATTCCTTATATCTGCAACCAACAATACAAAAATTAAACTATAAATAAATCAAAATAATGTGTTTTCGATGTTTATTTCTTACATTGTAATAATCCGCATCTCATCTGCATGGTTGAGCGTTTGCGTTTGTAATCCAAATCTAACATGCAAGAGTTTGAAGTAGTTTCCAATGGTTGCTAAATTCGGCTTCTCAATGAGACTAATCAATTCATCAGCCAATTCGTAATTTCTTTTATGTAGGCAGTGAGAAATTAGCATTGATTCTATATTATTTGTATTTATATAGCCACGATTCAATGGACTATCAATAACACGTGCGCGAAAATTCATCCAATTTTCCTTAGTCTTCAGCAGTTTTGGATCAGCAAGTGTCTTATCAATAATTTCAAACACATTTTCCTCAGCATTACTATTTTTAAAGCTAACTCGCTTAAAGAAGCGCTTTTCTAGGCCAAAACGGTGCAAATACCTGCCGACTAACATTTCTAACCTAACTGAAGCGAAGTGAGACACGCATTTTAATTTGACATTTCATTGTAAACATTCCACTCCACCGCGGAAAATAATTATTTAAACAAATTTATTGAATTAAACAAAAAATATGACTTAATAAGAACAAACAAAATCAAATCAATCTACTCTCACTCTCACCAGTCCAAATTCACTCTTCATGAATATTAAAAAGCTTTGCCACCTCGTTCAAATCATCGTACTTGCGCTGATCTTTTAGCACTTGTCGTGCAATCGACATACGATTGAAAACGTTCCACAACACAATACCAACTACAATCTCATCACGTAAATAAAAAACAACTCCTTTACCGTAATCATCGTCCTCCTGCTGTGCTTCATTCGATTTATCCCCAATAACTGTCGCCACTTTCTTGTTCTTGCACTCATCATCCTCTTCCTCTTCGGCTTCCGACCGCACGCCTTCGCCTGTCACCGCTTTAGGATTATCACAAGAGGTCGCTTTTGCAAAAACTCCCACCGTAGGCAAACTTGAATCAATAATACCAATCGCTTCGTAGCCAACATCCGGGCCCAAATCAGACCAAAACATGCTTTGATGCAAATACGGCTTAGCACCCCCTGCCATATTTTCACCGGCCAAACGACCACTTACAACAGCGTGGTCGTGGTGCTCAATTCGTCGACGACCCAGTCGTGCATCGTAGAAGCAAGCGCAATCGCCGGCCTAAATAAAAAAGTTAATTCAAAATTATAAAAATACTAAAAACAAAAATCAAGTTTACAATATAAAGATTGCTACGTGCTTGCAACTCAGTATTAACCAAATATCCACCCAATTCAGGATCCACCTCCAAATCGGACTTTTGGGCTAGATCTGTGTTGGGTTCGACACCAATAGCTATAATAGCCTGATCCACTTGCACTGTCTTTCCATCGCTTAGCGACAATTCGAGACCTGTTTTATCACCTCGCACGCCAGTCACTTCAGTTTGACTCAGAACCTTTAAAAGAAAATGCACAATTGTACATCAAGCAGGGCAAAATATATAATTACTGACATTAACGCCTTCGCCTTTCACTTTTTCCGTCGTCCAACTACTCAAATACTCCGGTAAAATTTTGCCCATATTACCGTTTTCACGGAACAGCTGATAAATCTGTTTTTCATTCTTTTTATCTGCAAATAAAAACAAAATAAATTGCGAAAAGTAACTCAGTAGTGATGTATTGATGGTTGTCTACCCGCATATATCTAACCATGGCCACCTAAATCGCAAATTGTAATATGGTATTATCATAAGTTAAAAAAGTAGCAAATACGTTTCTCACCTTTTCGAGCTAAAGCGCACGCAAGTTCACTGCCCAAGAACCCGCCGCCCACAATCGCAATTGATTTCGATGCGGCGTAAACTTCATTTAACTCGCGGAAGTCATCAATGTTTCTATACAATTTAATTCGGTTACTAACTTCTGCATTAGCATCGGCTGCTGCTTGGAACACTGGTAAACTTTTCGGCGTCGCTCCGGTTGCAATTAGACATTTTTCGTATTCGATTACAGCGCCATCGTCCAGTGTAGCACGCTTTTCAACTACGTCAAGTTCAGTCACAGTCCAGCCTTTTCATATAAACACATAAATAGATAAAAATCGTAATAAAACTTCAATGCAAGCTAACCTTTGGCTACAGCAACGCCTCCATGTTCACTTGACATAAGCTCCTGGCAGTTTGTATAGAAATCTTCAGGTTCGTAGTAGAGGCTACGTTCCGATCCATTCCATTGCTTGAAAATTAGTTTATTCGCGGTTTCTTTGTCGTCGTTGAACCATATCTCTTTAGAAAGTGGTGGCCGCATATAAGGAAAAAACGGTTCACTGCTCACCACTAAAACCTGCAAGCAAGAACACCAAAATAAGATTGAGAAGAATTCAGATATTGATAGTTGTATTAAAATATTATTATACAATATTAATAAACCCTCTAATTTTAATTATATAAAAAAAATATTACCTTTGCTGTTGGATCTGCCGATTTAATGGCACGAAAAGCAGAAAACGAAGCCGTTCCACCGCCAATCAGCAAATAAGGAACCTTCTTAGGTATAGAATCCGAAGTTAATGGCACTTTAAGCGAAGTTTTTTCTATAAAACAAGACAAGTTAAAAAAATTCCCCAAGCCCAACCTCTATAACTAGTCTACTCACTAGCTGAACGCTTCACTTTAGGCTTCACCTTATCCTTAGTCTTCGTTGTCAAACCCAGATAATTAACTGCCCCTAACGTAAACGCTGTAAATAAAATGCCAAATAAAAGCACCCGTTTATAGCGCTTTCGATTGTTCCGGTCGTGCTCTTTCCAATTGCATTCCGGTTGCGGTAGTTCGCTCATCAAATTGGGGGTAGGACATTTTTGTATTGATTGAATGCGCTACAAAAATAGTATACTATCAAAGTTACATATTTGATTAATTAATCGATAGGAATGTACGGAATAGTCGAAGGGTTTGCAGGGATTAATTTCAATAGGACTGCATTCTTTCAACATAGGTTTCTTAAATTTACGAGCAGGTGGGTCGCTAGATGGATAATCAGGTTCGGCTATTTTCGGGTGTTGTTCAATGCGAGTGGACGTTTCCTCTTCAACATTTCCTACCTTTGAGCTCTTCGTGTCGTCCTTTTTACTCGAGTAACATCGACTCACCAAATCTGCATCAAGTTCAAAGATATTAAACTATATTACTAACTAAGGATAGTAACTTACCGGGTAGTTTTGCATTTGTACGTTCCACTAATAAATAATGAGGTTTAGCATATGTTGTAGCCAATAAATTCGTTAACGGTTTGATTCTTAACATGTTTTACTTCGTGGTTAGGTTGGATTCAGAAAATGCACATTACAAATTCACAGCTTCTAAATATGATTTGGTAGTTGATTAAATGGTTCAGCTCTTAATTGACTGGATTTTGACAATTGTTGTAGATTTGTTTTGTTGCACCGCCTAACTAGATTGTTGCACTGTTCCTAAATCCTGTTCCTAATCCCTTAACCTTAACTGACTAGAAATCACTTGTATTAAACTAGAATAATAACATACACTTGCAATTATAAATGTGATTGCTTGAGAACTTGAGAATAATTTGTTAGCATGTTTTTAAATTTACTTCTATAAATTTCTAGGTTCGGTTTGCGTGAACACGACAAAGAAGAAGAAGAGATTTTTGTGATGTGACAGCTGACAGTTCATAAATATCTGAAGCCGATTTTCGGTGACGAACTTGGTTCAAACAGATTTGAAATTGTAATCGTACAACCCCTGACGTTGTCTTTCTTATCGAAAAAAGTGATCGTCTAAAATGTTATGAGAAATACCGTCAGATGTCGTACTTATCAACGACGAAGGGCGTCATCTAGCAGCCAGTAGCGCAAACACTACTGCAGACGTCATCCAAACAAAAGAATAAGACCAATATATAACCAGCTTTCAACAAAATCAATGGTATTTAAATCTGACACGTATTAATAATAACAATAAAGCAATAAACAATAATGAAGCCTCTTATAAAAATAAGCAACACAGTAATAAAGGTAAATTTCCACTCGACCACTTATTTGCTATTAGTCACTCTAATAAAACTCAATTCTATTCCAGCGTATCTTAGCCACAAAAACCGCTTGCAAGGGCAAACTATACGGCAACATCTTTAAGAACACAATCACAATCATCGGCCTACAAACCTGCAACAACGAAAACAAGGTAAACCTAGTGCATGCATTTCCCGCGGAAGTCGACATATGCGGCTTTTTTGAAATCGGCGACGGTTCTCACAATCCCACCCACATTCTCAATTGCGCCAACCAAGTGGACGTTACCGACAATCCCGTTTTCATCTGCTGTAAAATCGCCGTGAATAATGCACTAGTTGTCAACGTCGTTACCAACGAGCAAATTGAAACGATCAAATACACCTCAGTAAACGAACAGGAAATCTACTCGCAATACGTGCACATCCAAGTCAAAGGCCATCTACCTTTAAGTTGCGAAGCAAATCCGAAATCGATCGAAGCTGCATTCGCTGTCATTCGGAAAACTGCGACATCTGGCGGCATCGGCTTCACTTTCGCTACCAACAAAGTGTGCATTTTGGGCAACGAATATGATAACAATTTGACAGCTAATCGCATGAGTTTGGAAGAACTCTGCGTGGAATTCAATGGACAAAATGAAGGCAATGTACGAAACAAGAAAAAAACTGCAGAAAAATTCGGCATGGAGATTATCAATGTAAATCTACTCCGACGTGCAACTAAAGATAGCGAGACGACTTCTAATGAACACGCCCCATTATGCATTTTAACTAAAAGTACGTACCCAATTTGGTTTTTCTTTTTTTTTTACTTCTTATGGATGCCATCTATGATTTTCTTTGACTTCAGAGCCAGTCTCGGCCTTTTCCATTCCAATCATGGTAGATACCTTATCAATGGTACACAAACAAACCGAGGTACTCAAATTGTACGAAATCTTGGTCGAATCAGTCGTACGCTATATTAAATTATTCGAAATGCAATATTTGAGCTCGCTTAATAATAAAGAGAATTCTGTCAGCATATCAATGCCGGAAACATTCCACTTTTATGCGAGCGAGTGTGGACATTTTTTGAGCCAAATTTACAAGAAAAATAGAACCGAACAAGATCTTGGTAGGTATAAAAGTTACATTTCATTGCATGATAATAAATTAATTATTTCACAGCGGTACATCGAAAGCAGCTGCACAAAACATTACTGCTACAGTTAGAGCGCCCTCTATTCAGGAGAGCCAACTGCTATGCTTTCAAAACCACAACCACAACCAGTGGACCTTTAATAAATCCACATGAATCAGTCAAAATTACCGAAAATGGTAAGAATCTAAAATAACTCTCGAAAAAAGTCACTAACGTTCTTGTACCTAGGCGGCCAAGTTAGTCTTGTAAAGGGAAATTACGAATACTATCACTACTGCCAACAAAACATGGACGACAACGGTTGGGGTTGTGCTTATCGTTCACTGCAAACACTTGCATCATGGTTCAAACTGCAAGGCTTCACCAATAGGGCAGTACCGACCTATAAAGAGATACAAAAATGTTTGCACGACATTGGCGATAAACCGGCTAGTTTTGTCGGGTCAAAACAATGGATAGGCTCCACTGAAGTCAATTTCGTACTAAACACGTTATTAGGCGTGACGTCCAAAATTTTGTTCGTTAGTAGTGGAGAAGAAATGGCTAGTAAAGGTCCCGAATTAGTGCACCATTTTGAACACCATGGTGCACCTGTTATGATTGGCGGCGGCGTTTTAGCCCATACTATCTTGGGAGTCGATTATAATAAAGAGAGCGGCAAACTAATGTTTCTAATTTTAGATCCGCATTATACGGGAGCGGAAGATTTACATGTAATTACGAGTAAGGGTTGGTGTGGTTGGAAAGGTTGTGATTTTTGGAACAAAACTGCCTATTATAATATGTGCATGCCGCAAGTACCACGAGAAATATAAATGTTTAGACCACTCATTTGAAATATGCATTAAGTTTTGAAATTCTAATTATCTAGAGATATACATTTATTTACAATTACTGCATTTTATATATTTATATATATTTTAAAGCTGTACACATATTTATTATGAAGCAAATATATTTTGATGATTGTTGAAATTTTCACTTAGTTTTATTGAAACTGTTCGAAAAATTAAGGTACTTTCTAAAATAGAAGTACTTCCTCAAAGCGCCATCTTTTGAGGTAATTTAAAAGGCAGTTAAACAAATGTATATCTTAATTAATCAAGATATTAATCAACAGTAAATACCTGCAATCTTCTCGTTCTTTCTCTTGAAACTATATTCACAATTCAACCAACAAAATAAATCCACCACCAATTTATTCAACCGGCTCTATTTTACCCATGGCCTCATCATCGGCATGCACACTCGTGTAATGCGAATACATCATCGCATGTGTCGTAAACGTCTTATGACAGACCAAACATTTATGCGGTCGCTGTGGATCCGGCAAATCCTTGTCATGCTGCAACATATGTTGATGCAAACTATAACTCTGTCGGCAGGCATATGTGCATTGACTGCACTTGAACGGCTTTTTCCCCAGATGTATCTGAGTGTGCGCTTTCAAACTCGAATTCTGCTTGAACGCTTTATCGCAATAGGCACAAGGAAACGGACGCTCATTACTATGTGTTTTTGTATGCTCCACTAGATGGCTTTTCTGTTTGAAGGTTTGGCCGCATTCTGCGCAACAATATGGTTTCTCACCGGTATGTTGGCGCATGTGCAATCTGAGTTCGGCTGGGCGACAGAAACGTTTCAAACAAATTGTACACAATTCCGGGCGACCTGTATGCAAACGCATGTGCGTGTTAAGCACGCTTGTTTGGGCAAAGCCTTTTCCACAAACGCGACATATATGCGGCTTTTCACCGGTGTGTACTCTTTCATGCACTACTAGTTGATTGCGGGTGCCCATTTGCTTCAAACAGTATCGGCATTTGTATGGAGTCTCTCCAGTGTGGACCCGAATGTGTACGTTCAGCTTTGAATTTGTTCTACAAGCAACAAAATTGTTAATATGCTGTAACATGTAATATATCAATAAAATTACTTGAATTGTTTGCCGCAATATGTGCATAGTAGTGAAGTACTTGGTGCATTTAGAACGCCTTCTGCTCCGGATGGATTATGGAACTTTTTCTTATGATTTACTAAGCTTCGCACTTTTTTGTTACATTCGGTGCAAAAGTTTTGAGGCAGTATGTCGATTCTAGAAATAAATATAGTAAATTATAATACAAAAAGTGTGTTGAATTACTGCTTGCCTACATCGCTAAATACTCACTTTTTCGTCACATTCATCCCTCCTTCATCAAAGCAACTGTGGCCTTCATACACCTCCACCCCCTCGAACTCCTCCTGACACATCTCACACACCATTTTCGTCCCGACATGATTCTTATTTATATGCGCCCTTAACGTATTTGTCGTCAAAAACGTCACACCACAATGACACTTAAACGGCTTCTCAACTGAATGAATGCGATAATGCGACAACAAATGGCGCTTCGAAATAAAAGACTTATCGCAAACCTGACATCGATGTGCGCGTTCACTCGAGTGACTCGCCAAGTGCTCCAAAAAATGACTAGTTGATAACAAGGTTTTGTTGCAAAACTCGCATTTCAGGCAATCGTGCAAATGTTGCGATTTGTGCTCACTTAAGTTGTCAAACAGTTGATTGCAATAAGAGCACCAGCTATCCTTCACTTCCCTAAAAAATATTATTTTTGCTTTAATATTAATAACGGAAAGCAGATTAATTTACTACTTGTGCAAGCGAGCCACATGCACACCCAACGAACGCGTCGAAGCACTTTTAAAAGTGCATCGGATGCAATCGGTATGTTTTGGAATGCGGTCGCGAAATCGTTTTACGGCTTCGTTCACAGCCTCAGCCGAATATTGTTGCAATCGCATTGTTTGATTCGTACTTGTTCGTTGATCAGTTTTTTCGTTTAGTTCCTCATCAGTGTATTCTACTTTTGCTTCATCATCTTCTTCCACGTTTACCTAAGAAATTAAAAACTGATTCATTAAACATAAATTAAATTGCGAGCTTAGCTTACAAATTCGGGAGGTTGGTTTACAAACTCCAACATCAAATTATGCGATTTTTGCGCTTGCATTTGGAATTCGTAGAATTGCAGCACTTTTTCTTCGCAAACTTTACATAGATTTGATGGATAAACATCATTAATTTCAATCTAAAACCAAGATATTAGCGTTTTACATAATTTAAATACAAACTAATCTAACCTCCAAATTTGAGACTGACGAAAGTTTGCCTAACAGTTTTAATATGTCTTCATTGTCCACGTTTGCTAATGAAACCATACATTCAGTTTTCAATAAACAAACTCTACAGACTTCGTTTAGATTAATTATTAAGTTTGTTTCGTTGTTATTCATGTTTTTTTATTATTGTTTGGACAGCCACTTGACAACAATCAGCTGATCGTGGTCGTAATCATCCGAAGAAGCACGAACGAATTAAGCCGTAGTTTATAGTCAAAATAATAGAGGCGCTGCTAATGCAAAAGCGGGAAATTTGAATTAACATTAAACTACATAATTATTGCTTAAATTATCGATATAAAAATAGAAATTAATTTAATTATATATAAATAATATTAAAATACCCTCTATATTAATTGTAATTGCCTCATGTCTAAATAATACTAAAAAAAATTGTAGTCTTACTTAAATAATTTGACAACTACCTACTTATTACAAAACCAGCATAAAAAACCCAAAACTCTTCCTCTTTTCAATAATACTGTAGGCAATTAAAAAAGTAACTTTTTAATGTTTAAATATTACATGAAAAAAAACATTCTTTTTCCCACAGAAATTTATGAGGTCGCGTTTCTTCGAATGCAAAACGATGCTAAACATTTATCCATCTATTTATTTATTTACTAATGTATTTGTTAAACTTTCACCAATTATTATATTTATTGTTAGGCAATTTTTCAATGTCAAGGTGTTTCAATAACCCACAAAAGAAAATTCATAAATCACCAATCTAACGCTACAATCGACAACAATCTATTATGATTTAATTGCTATTTAAATTTAATTAATTAGATAAATAAATATTCGATTACAATTGTACATGGCACTGTTTCTTATATTATTTATATTTTAATATTAGGTTCTGCGTAATTGCATAAAAACTGCCTTAGAAATAATTACAAGTGCACTAATTTTTTTGAACAATGCATGAAACGAAATGTTGTAAGCATTTAATTCTTTTAATTTTCTCATAGTGCTATTTTCTAGAGCAAAGTTCATTAAAATTTAATGCATATAATGAAAATTGGTGAGAGTTTCATAAATGAGAAAACACTTATTCGGAATTAATTCGATAGAAAATTAAAAACTGCCTCTTGACAACACATACATTTCCGATTAGAAATCCTTTTTAATTAAATTGTTTATTTCTTACTGCTTATAGTTGCCAAATGAAAATTAGTATATCCGCCTTCAAATTATTAATAAATGCAACAATTGAATTGGCGACCAAAAAGTGCCATCCGAAAGTGGAATAATAGTACGACAATGAACGAAGCCTGATTTAATCCAACAAAAGGGCTTTAATAGCCATGACAACGAAGACTCACTTTTGGATAGTGTCGCTGTATGTAAACATCTGTCGATTAATCAGTAGCGTCGTAGACGCATTTCTCAAGAACATCCAAAATAATTCAATAATAAAAAATGCGCCTCTGCTTTGTTCTATTGTATTCTAGGAAATTGTTAGACGTACATTTTGTGTGTAAAAGTTTCAAATTCATTGCATGATTTTTTCCTGATGCTGAGATTATGTGAGTCCATACAAACGACGAAGAGTCGATTTACTTTCACATAGTTTACTGACCGCCTCTTGAAGAACAAACAAATAAGGCGGCTATTTCCGATACTTTACTTGCATTTTGCATTCATTTCACATCTATTATTATTATTATGGTTGTTGTTGTTGCTTGGCGGAAGACTATTTGAATTTAATCTGTCATTCTAGTACGGTGGACACTATGCTAGAGGCCGTGGTGATCGAAAAGCGTAGCAAGCAATTACAATTATTAGTATTATTATGAAATCAGGTGTAATATAATTAGTCGGTCATTGCAAAGTATTTGGAGCATGATTTCTGCATTCGTAAGAATTGCATCAATGTTGATGCTCTCGTTTAGATTGGATATTAACTATATTTAGTATAGATTTGACTTTTGACACAATTACAGGTCAATTATCCATCTAGGGGATTTTAATTTTTTTACTAACGTTGATGTAATAGCTTAGCTTATTAATATTTAAAATAAAATAGGAAAAGTGAATGTATGAGATTTTAATAAAATACTGCCCGTGATTATCTGACATTTCCATTTTCAGAACATTACGTTAAATGAATTGATGCAGTTCAAAAAGGTCAAGATGTATACTCATAAACGCAATATTTACTAATTCTAACCTAAAAATGTCAATCAAAGTGAGTGCCAACCAAACAAAAAAATAAGAGCGCGCGCTATTCAAATTAAAGGAAAAAACAATCAGTACGAAATAAAAGTAAAGGCAAATCAGTAAAGCACTGAAGACACTTACTACTAAAGGCTATGGGTCAACTAATATTCAACTTTCGTACTTTCACACTCAACGATAATGACTTAAACTAAACTAAAAGTAAGGTAGACGTAACGATAGAAGCCAAAAAGCACAAATTTAATCAGAACGGGATTTAAATTATTTTCTTAAGGAGATAGCCCAACCCCAATTATAACAAATCGGAGTGGAGTTTGAAATCGTCCAAGTACAATCCTGCTCTTAATGGACGATTTTCCTTTCAATTTCAAACAAGCACTGCGTTGTTATAATAACTATAATTAACGGAACAATTTACTATTCAGATAGAATGTAGGAATATGCATTTTACATCTTGTCTTGTCTTGATATTATCTAATTACCGATAAATTTAGCTAAAATTATTTGCCAAACTAATATTTATTAATAAAAGAAAGAAACTTTTATCTATTTAGCACATTTGTTTAATTTAATTAGCACCGACCAACATCTCAAATGCAAAAAAGAGTTTCATGATGGAGAAATTTTTGAATACAATTAGGATGAGATTTTATTTTGTTGCACAAATTATATTCTGATTGTTTTATTTGTAAAAGTGTGCGAATGGGTTGAATTTCATGTAATCCACTTTATTATTATGTAATAGAATTCAATTTGGCGCTCTATTTGCATTCGTAAAAGATCGGCTTTGATCACCAATCAAATTGTTGCATTCGTTATAATTTGTTATTGAAATGAATATTTTAATTAGTAATTATATGCAATTTTTATGCATAACAGATGCAACCAATCGGATTGCATGCTCTGCTTGTTTTGTTAATCGTTAGTTATTCAGTTTGGTGTAATTCCCAAGCGATTGAATCGAAAAAAAACCCTAATTGAAACTTCTAATGACAGATTCACCTATTAAAATTTGTTTTTTTTTTTGTTTTTTAATATTCTAACTAAACAAATTCTTCATATATGCACATCTACATAATAATAGTTAGAAGAGGTAGTAAAAGTAATTTTTCTTTTGTAAAGAAGTGAATGTATTGAGGAACGAGTGTGAATCTTCCAATTCTGGGATGTGCAATCTGAGTGGGAGAATCATCTATTTAAATCATTTGGGATCAACTACTGACTATCATTTGATCCTAGTTTAGTGTTATTACAAGATGAAACCATTTCTGGTATGTACACACAATTATTTTACATATTAAGCTACACAACATTAATTATTACTGTGTTTTTCTAAGCAAAATTGCATTTATGCTATTTAGTAATTAATGCAAGTAATTAATCAAGATAAAATTATAAATTTAGCATCGAATTGTGCAATTACAAACTTACTTTCAAAAAACGGTCAAACATTTTAACAGATAGTCAAAAAAACTGTGAATTTTCACAGTTTTTCGCATTATTATTAAAACTCACCCCAAGATTTTCCAAATAATTTCCAAACTTGCATTAAACTTTCCAGTCTACACTTAATTTAATAGTTTCAAGTCGATCTATCAAACATTTTCGAAAATAAGCTGCTTGCAAAAAGCTCTCTGATCTCTGAAGTTAGCAATTGCAAAAAGTTAGCAATTACACCACGGTAAAAAAAACAATTCATAAAACTCCCACACTTTCTTTCCTACAAAATTTCAACAATTGTTCCCTCGCATTGTCGCACTTGATTGTTTTCCCATTAATTGCAGATTTAATTGCCATATTAAAACAATCTAAAAATGGTTCTCTTCACTATTTTCAAAAAAGTAAGTCGTAAAAAATTGCGCTTTTAACTCTCAGCAATCATAAATTGCATGCAATAATTTATTACTAACCTAAAATTCGGAACGATTCAAATCAACTTTCTAATATCATTAAACAACGGAAGAGTTCGATGTCAGGTCACTAAATAATAGAAGCGTGGGTGCTTTTCGCTTATCAACTATGTAAAGAAAGTTCAAATCGATGCTAATAATATTTATGCGAAGGCGAACAATAAATTTAATCTTTACGCCACCTACCTGCAAATTGCTGAACCGTACTTTGAAATCAAAATGGCCCTCCAAATTAATCCCATGCAATTTTTCCACAGCTATTGACAACGTTGGTAGCCCTGGCTAGTGCCAGACCGGAAGCGGGTTACAGTTACAGTCCCCCATCTAGTTCGTATGGCGCTCCATCAGGGGGCGGTGGAGGCGGCAGCTTTGGCGGCTCCGGTATAGGAGGTGGATTTGGAGGAGGCGGCGGCCATGGTGGTGGCGGCGGCGGATTTGGAGGCGGCGGTGGCCACGGAGGAGGCGGAGGATTTGGAGGTGGAGGCGGCGGTGGTTTTGGAGGCGGCGGCGGATTTGGCGGCGGTAAGTCAAGTATATTCTACTATTCTCTGTAAGAAAAATGATAAATTTGAATTTTTATGTGGTTGCATTAGTATACTTAAATCAATTGTCTTATATTTAAAGGCGGCGGTTTCGGCGGCGGAGGTGGCGGTGGATTTGGAGGCGGCGGTGGTTTTGGAGGTGGCACTACTGTACAGAAACACATTTACGTGCACGTACCTCCACCAGAGCCAGAAGAGTTCCGACCCCAACGACCAATCCAAGTTGGACAAGCCCAGAAACATTACAAAATTATTTTCATCAAGGTGAGACTATTTGCAATAGGGTTGAAAATCTTAATTTGTTTCCATGTTTTCTAATTTAAATTTGACATTTGTTTTGTCTAGGCTCCAAGTGCACCAGCACCAACCGCGCCAATAATTCCAGTGCAACCCCAGAACGAAGAAAAGACTCTCGTCTACGTTTTGGTTAAGAAACCGGAAGAAGCACCAGAAATCAACATTCCTACTCCAGCACCAACACAACCCAGCAAACCGGAAGTTTACTTCATCCGTTACAAGACTCAAGTAAGTGATTGTATAAAAAGTAGATGGCGCCTCGAGGCGCCTAATTTAAATTTCTAATCATGGGAAGGAAATTGATTCACAACTGTTGTTTTTGTAATAAAACTTTCACTTCAATGTGAAAAACGTTTTATTTTTTTTGGGATAATAGAACGACCGGTAGCTCACCGATTTGAAAGTTTAGCGCATCTTCATTTATTGTGACTTTCTCCGCATTTTAATATCTAGTTGCCCATTTAGCAGATGATTGGAGAAAATAAAATAAATGACATTGAAGATGCACTTTCATTACATTATTCTAAGAGGTCAATGTCTCTTTCACTTATTTTTTAAATTAGATAATGCAAAGTGAATCAATCAAAGCGCCATCTATATATGGTAAGAGGTAATAAAAATTCTAATCACTTTTTACAGAAGGCTGCAGGAGGTGGTGGTGGATTTGGAGGAGGCGGCGGCGGTGGATTTGGAGGCGGCGGCGGCGGCGGATTTGGAGGTGGCGGCGGAGGTGGATTTGGAGGCGGCGGCGGAGGTGGATTTGGAGGAGGACATGGAGGCGGAGGCGGCGGTGGAGGCGGAGGAGGCGGTGGCATATCCGGTAGTTACGGTCCACCTGGCAAAACAGGAGGCCCCTACTAAATGAACCAGCCAACTACAACGTTACCTCCGAAAATGTTGATTAATTTGTTTTAATTGCATTTTCGAACTCGATCCGCAATGGTGATTTTAAATAATTATTAATAAATAAATAGGAAAAAAGAGCAAAGTAATAATAATAATGCCCGAATTGTTATTATGTTGTGATGCTTTTGATAAAGTTATTCGATTCGAGCTGCTCGTGTTTGAAAAGACTAAAAAAAAGTTCGCCGTATTTTTGTTTTACGAGACTTGTGGATTAAGTTTATCAAAGGTTTTGCATTTCTTATTTTATACTTTTTGTAAATATCGTGCAATATATTCTATTATGTTTTATTTTTGTATATTTTTATGAATACGGTGACAAATAAATGTATTTTTTAGTATAAAATTCGTTGCAATTATTTACTCTGCATAGGCGAACGGCCACCAGTAATACACCTTGCTTAAAATTGATACTAATTCGAGTGGCTACATTAAAAAACCAATATGAAAACTGCTTTACCGATATCTCCGGTAGTTGTCAATAAGAGTTTCATGGAGCGTGCCATTAAGTAAGAAAAGAGAAGGCTATTTTCTGGGTTAATGACAGATACTTACTTTGTAATAAGAAGCCAAAAATTCACTTGCAATCGATCTGATCCAGCAGTTCTGACCTCCACCTGTTTTCCAAAGTCCATTTCCAAAGAACAAACTATAATTAAAAGAAATTCACTCAGAATATACAGTTGAGTGCACAAACTTACTTTTCATCGCCTGGTAAGATATTAAACTTAACTTAGCGTTGAATGTGTATAAAATCTAGACACAATATAACTGTATTATCGGTTACATACCTAAAGCACACTTAAAATCACAACACAAGTCCAATTGTAGTCATCCATCTTTACTTAGTTCAAGTCAACTGTTTCATAATAGATGGCGCTTTGACGACCGGAATTGGTACTTAACACAGCCACAAGCATAAGAACGCCGCACACGGAGACCGGATTAGAAACATATTCTTAAAAATAATAAAAAAAATTGTATTTAAAAGGTCAACAACGACTGAATTGCTTTCACTACTTAATAGAAATACTAACCTACACTTGTTACAATCAACACATATTTAAAACGTACGATAACATTAATGAATATATTTATACAAGAAGAATAAGAACGAGAGATATATAAATTGCTGTTAAATGGAATTAACTATTTGACACGGATTAAAAACAAACAATTTAAAAATCTAGTTTGGCATAAAAATCTCAGTTCCTCAACAAAAAACTGGAATGCACCGCTTCATCAAATCACAGACAGACAGACAAACAGACAGACAAACAAACAGATCGCGTTAAAATCAAATATTAGCCGAGTGAATTTTTTGCTGTACCATATCAAGCAGAATATCCGAGTACTGCTCCATAATGGAAATAACCGCATTCGGACCACTCGTCGACCCCTTCAACACCAAATCATTCAGCTTCTTCACCGTATCAGTCTGATTCACATCAGCCCCATCCAGTGCACTATTGTTCTGCTTCAACTCATTGAAAATGCAATCGTGCAGCACCTTGTGCGTGCGAATCATCGACATCTTCAAGCGATCCAACTGCTCCATTTGCCGATCGCTGCACGCACTCGCTGCTTCGTTCTCTTTCTTTTGGTGAGTGAAAACCTTTACTGCATTCTCAGCCGCCACCGTCAATTGATCAATTACGTCATTAACCAGTTGATTCGAAACTAAAACAAAGCAAAAATAAAACTATACTCTTACGTTTCAATCAAATTTAAACTACTTTCAATTGAAGACAGATCTAAACTTTCATTCGATGACAAATGCAGATCGTCATTTGTTAAAGTGGTATCGAAATCAAAATCATGTCTGATGGAAACTACAAAAATAATATCCAACAAAAAATAAAAATCGAAACAATTAATAACTGATAGTAATACCTTTGGATTTATCGGTGTTGTTTGAATGCCGTCTAGGCGTCACCGGAGGTTGTCCACCATTTCGGGTCCTAGGCGGCACCACTGGTTTCTTCGGCTCCATTTCATCGTCAGATGTTGAAATGTTGTCGATTATTCCAAGTCCAACTGTGCTCAAATTACCTGCAAATATTTATTTTGCAATAAAATAAATATTTCTCAATATCAATCTTTGGAAATAAGTTAGGCAACTAAATATACACGTGTACTACTTTTTTTTCTACTTACTAGTAGAATAAGACTGTTTCTTGCGATTCTGCAAGGAACTAGGCTTATTATTCATCTTATTATGCGAACTAATAGTAGGTCGCATTAACCTAGACACCTTCTTCTCCGAACTGGCATCATTTTCCGAATCAGACTGGTTCAGCACTCCACTACTCCGACTTCTAGTCATCATCGAACTATTCTTACTATACCTGGAGGAATTTCGAGTAGCCGCTTGATGTTTTTTACCTGAAACTACCCTCAATTTCAAACATCACTATCAAAAAAAGGTTTTAAAAGAAAAAGAAAATTTTGACAGGTGTCATTGAAAAACTGGAGGCGCATGCGCTCACCTTGTTCAATTTTACGCTTTGAAATAATGGGCTTTTGCATGCTCAAGTCACTCAAGCTGCACGATCTGCGCAAACTGCTATCGGGACTGCTTTCATCTAAATAAACTAGAAAACATGCGACTAATTAAAAACAAATAAATCAAACAAAATATGTGAGAGAATAATAAATAAATTGAAAAGGCAAGCTAAGCTGAGGCGGTGGTGGAACAACGAACGAACAAACAACACATGCGCACAACAATCTGTTACTGTTCTTGAATCAAACCTTGATTAGTTCGGGAGGGCGCTGCCTTCTCGAAATTCAAACGACGTTCAACAAAACAAGGCAAACTCAAATTCCTTCTACGAAATTTCAAAGGCTCCGCCGTGGCCAATCTCAAATCGTTGCATTGATAATAGCTCGCCGATTTCGAGATAGAATCAAATAAACTCGTCAACGCTTTCACTTTACCGACCCGCTTATTAAACACATTCACTAAACTATTAATTTTCTGCACACGCTTTTGAATTTCGTCCAAAATACGCACACTTTCATTCAGTTCAAAATTGACACTACTAACTTCTAAACTGTCATACAACTTGTCATTAGCATTGTTTAAGTTATTGACTTCCAGCGAATCACAGTCGATTTTCGAATACAAACTATCAAATAGTTCAACAATTGAATTATTACTGGCTTCGCAGTCATGTTCAACCGCTTTTTCCTTGTAATTCAATTCAATTATATGTTCCGAGCTCACCTCCATCTTGAAATTTCAAATTCAAATAATAAAGCGCCACCTATTCATATCTAATAGCGTTTTCCATTGGTCGTTTAGATGTATCTCCATCTCATGCCATTAACACAAATGGAAAGAGGACAGATGCACACTAGTAGTTCCAATGGAAAACACCATGAAATAAACTACCCTACCTTTTGATTATTTTTCTTTTTCTGTGGCTGATAGAAATCTTCCTTTTTCACATACTCGTACGTCGTTTTCAATTTTCTACTCTTTGAGCTGTGCCTGCGCACTGCTTTTGGTGGCTTATGTGTAATTCTAGCCTCATTCGCTAATAAATTCCTCGCAAATAAATGTCTATCCAAACTGGACGTCTCCTTCTCACTATTCCGCTCATTCTTTTTACGCGGCTCATTTCGATTATTGTTAAGTACGTTGCAATACTGCTTCTGATACTGCTGATTCTTACTGGCCAAACTAGGAATATACATTGGCACATTTTCTTTGTAGCTTATACTTTCGAACTTGAGCAACTTTTGCTGAAACTCTTGCGAAACTGATTTCTTACAAATTTTATCAGCAATAAAATCAGTTTGCGTTTGGCTAGTTTTCAATTGTGGCCGCACGAAATGTGACTCAGTTGGCAAACTGGTACTCATTCGCTGAGCGCTAAACAGCGCCTCTAACGGCGCCGACTTGCAATCACTCTCATTGGACAGAATACTTTCCATGCTATTTGTTTTACTGGCTGGATAATCGTCGCTTAAATAAAAACTGGCACTCTTTGGCATCAATTCATATTGCTCGTAATTATTATTAGTATAAATTTCGTTATTCGATACGCAACGTCTAGGTGGAGCTTTTTTATCACTAAAATCATCCTCTAGCGAATCTGAACTGAAATTCGCTTCATCGTCCTCGTCATCATCACGTCTTTTCGTAAACTGTTGAATTTCGCCACAAATTTGTTCCAATTCAACAAAGTAACTAAAAGATTTGCGCATTGCCGATGGATTTCGTTTGAAATCGTGATGCAAAAACGGCGTGTTTTTAACAATGTCTTTCATGTAACAGCCGCACAGTTGCAAGTCGTTGCTGTTAGTCGGATTGTTAGTGTCGTTATTAGTTACCGGCACGCAAAAGCATTGACTAGTCGCACAGTTGTAGTTGTAGTGTTTGTTACCTGATTTGTTGTTGTTGCTGAGATGGTGGCTCCATCTGTCGCGTTCCGGAATATGAGACAAGTCGTGAATCGATTGGCTGTATTTCAAGGGAGATCCATGTCCCACCTAAATACCACATTTAATATTAAATCCAATCCTAGATATCTCATTAACTTACACTCTCTAATTTCTTCTTCGTATCTGCAATGCGTTTATTCAACTCCTCCCTTTTCTTAATTGCATCCGGATCACTTTTCGTCTGCTTCAACGCTTTAATAGCATCCTGATTTCGATCACCGCTCCTCGTCAAAAATTTAGCCGAAATCGACGTCTTATTACCTAAATAAAAATATAATAAAACATATTCTAATAGTTAAATCGAATTAAACTCACTTGGAGTAGATTCCATTTCCATACCGCTCATACTTTCAAAAGTCGACTGCAGATAGCGCTCGCGCGTTACAATTTGATCCAGCGATTCTGAACTGACCGAAAACAGCGACATTGGATTGCGATCGGTGTTTTCACCGCTAGGTGTCGACACTTCATCATCTTCTTCATCGGACTCGTTACTGCCATAAGTAGACGAAGCGGCTTGCTGAATTAATAGTTGCGGCGCGTTCGGCTTCTTTTTCCGTTGCGATTTTCGTAATTCGTCAGCATCGATGTTTGTCACAGTGAATTCACCACCACTGCAAACATTCCAAGTGTTTTGCTGGTTGCCTAAATTACATTTAAAAAAATATTATTTACCTGGGCGATTCAGCTTGCGATGGGTAATAAAGTGGCCTATGCCGATATTCGTGATCCGAATCTATGTCGCCATCATGCGCTGTGTCGCCAATCGCCGAATCATCAGTCATTATACCTCTCCTATTAGCCTCACTAGTGCCAGCACTGTTTCTTATAGTGATGCCACTGCTCACCTGCTTGGAAGTAGAAAGGCGCGATTCCGTAATGATATCAGTACCGCTATCTAATGAACTGTCCTTTGAACCGTCTGAATCGAATCGACGGTCTAACAAAAACGTAGAACAAAAACGTATAAGCAATTGCCTACCTTGGCTATTTATAAATTCTACTAACCTACAGTCGGAAACGGAATCGGCGTATTCGAATAAAACGATTTGACACCGAGTGTATTCTCGGCACGTTGAGCCCATCTCCCCTTCGGCGCAGCCACCCCTTTCGTCAACGTGACCTCCGGTTGAGTTGCCTCCTCTACAAATTGCTTCTTCGCCCATTGCGGCAATTGGCCCACACTAAACCGATAATTTGTATCAACTGCTGCACTATTACTCTCATAAAAATCATAGGTGGCGCCATCTGTAAATATCTCATCATTCCGCTCCAAAGTTTTGCCTTGACGCATTGCTTGCTGACTTAATCGAGCATGCATTGTGACCACCATATCGTGTGGCACACGCCAAACAAATATGCAGCTAGAATCAAATAATTCACAGTTAGTTGGAATTGGAAATCTTAAATGTATCATTAACTAACCCATCACCGCTGGCTGAAATAAGCCGACGACAGTCATTGGTAAATCTCAATCCAGTCGCCAATTCAGAATGACCACACATAGTCGCCATACATTCGCCCGAATAATAATCGTAGACTGAAAGCGACTTGTCCGTGCAAGAAGTGGCCAAATAAATACCAGATCGATCTAGCACCACTTTAATCAAAGTGCCATCATCACCTGTGCTACCTTTAAAACTTTTCGTATGTTTGCCGGTGTTTACACTGTAAATACGCACGTTTCGATCTTGACATGCAGTAATCACATGCTTTTGACCAGTGTCCACTTCCATGTCGTATAAAGTCGTTTTGCCGGTTGCATTGTGATCGCGTATAAACTGCGGCTTACCATTCAACTACATTCGTAAATTTAATTTAATAATTATATTAACATTGTCCAAATGCACTAACCTCGCCTAATGATCGAAATATTAAACTCTTATCAGCACCGCAACTGACCATTTGGATAGTATTCGAGTGGTTCAGAAAACGCACTGCTGTAATTGAAGATGAATGGTCGTCGAGTGTTTGTAGAAATTCATAACCCTAAGAACATTTTTCAAAAATAATTTTAAAATTAAATTCACATCATAATACAAGTATTGTTGGTTGCCTATCGACTCACCTGTTTCATATCAAAAACATGAATCAACCGATCCCTGCTTGCACTAGCCATCAAACTGCCACTTCCGCCTTCTCCATACTCCAGACACAACACTTCCGCATCATGTGCTTCAATCTTATATAGTTCCTTCATCCGTTCTAAATCATGTATGCGAATATTCCCAGCTCGATCGCCACTCGCCAAACGCCCACCATCCGGACTAATCCGAATACATCTAACACCATTCCTACCATCATACGAACTCGCCTCTTTATCTTGCTGCGACGTATCCAAATCCTTGATAAATCCTAACTCCTTATCGACATAGACAATTTTCAGCAATTCATTACTATAAATGTTCTGCTGAAAACTGTTTTCTGATTGATTTTGATGCGGTTTATCCAAACTCCAAACGCGAATTGTATCGTCACTACTGCAAGTGAGAAAACTACCTTGCGGCAGTGGCGAGTTAGAGGGCGCTGTTTCAACGCCCCAAATACAAGCGCTATGATAAAGGAAGCTAAATGATTTGCCTACTCGCTTAATATTAAATACGTCCCATATATAAATAGAGTGATCGTTGTAGATGCTAGTTAGTTTGTGCGTGGCTTCATTATAAGTGATGGCTATGGTGTCGGGATACTTGGAATCGCCAGGTGGCGCTGCCATATGACTAAAATTATAAGTTAATAAGCGAGCAGCAATATATTAAATAATACGCACGCTATGTTAGTACCGAGACTGACATCGACACCTAAATAATGCGTGCGTGGTAATGTAGTGATGAATGTAAGAGTAGCTGGGTCAAAACAACGTACGATACCCTCGGCGCAACCAACAAATATGTATTTTTCGCCGACTGTTATACAATTTGCGCTTGTCGTCTAAAATATTAATTATAGAACTTAATGCAATAAAAAGTTAAAAAAACTACTAACCCGTAACTCCACCCACTTATCCAACAATCGTCTATTATTAAACTCGCACAACAAACCAGTACGCGTAATGGCATACGTACTATCGCCACATTCGGCCCGTCCACACGCCACATCGCAGAAATAATTATTCCGCTGTTCGCCGAGGATAGCCGAACGTCCCATCAATGGCACTGCCTCTTTGTACTTGGCTTTTCCATGCTCCAAGTACCAAAACTTAACATGCCTATTGCCTACTGTCACAAAATAGCTGCCATTCTCAGCGAAAGCAATCGATTTGACTTTCGTGCTCACTTTATTCGAGGCAACTTTTACGTTAGTTTTCCATTCCCATACGTTTACAATCATATCGTGTTGCGTGCCAACGCTTACTACATATTTGCCAGTCGGTGAAAAAGCGACGCAATTCACGCCGTGTTTGTGGCCCAAGAATTCGGCCACTTGTTGCGGTTGCGGTGCTAAACCGGGCTGAGTTGATGTTGGGTCCGATTGTAAGTCCCAAACCCTTACAGCCGGTTGATGGCCACATTCGCCGGTTACGATATATCGGCCGCATGATGAGAATGCGAATGATGTAATTGTTTTCCTACTAGTGTTTATTATGTGATTTTGTTGTTCAGTTCTTGTGTTGAATAATACTACAGTACATCTGTAGAAGAACAATTTATAAATAATTCAAATTTGAATTGACCACCATTAAATAATAAATAGAAAACTGCAATGGTCGATAATAATATTGATAAGTCAGCCCTAGATGGCGCATTATCTGCAGATTACCAAATGCAAACAAAAACGACTCTTCTCCCATTTAGATGGCGCCACAATATTTTCAAATTAATATATTTTTACTATTTATTTATTTTTATATTTCGGAACTAAAAGAGCCTGACTTACATTGGATAAATTTTGCTTGTACTACTTCTTTTTGCAAACCTTATAGTACTTATTTAATTTCGCATTTATTTAAACAAAATAGATCATATGGTCAGTGAGCATGCAAAATACACGCTGTGAGACAATTTAACAAACTTAGCGTGAACCTTTTACATTTTCTATTCATTATAATATTAAATTAACAAGAAAATTAAATAATTAACCAATAGTAAGAATTTAATTCGATTATAATGGTGAGAATCCAAATAAGGCAAGCTCTAATTCAATTGATTTTCGATATAAAGGTTACAAACAATTATTGCAAAATATGATTGATTGCCATTGTATTTAGGTTATACGTTATAATATCGATAAAGATCAGATGCGCGCTGCAAATCTCGCCTGCATCCTTCCGAGCAAGCAACACTTTACTTAATGAAACTCCGCTAGTTTCATATTAATTAATATAGTTAAATTAGCAAGGCATTGTTTTGAGTGGCGTAGCATAGTGAATGCACTTTGCTTTTGCATATGGCAGGATATGTAGAACAGAACCGTTTCAGCCACACCTTCTCATTTACTTAACAGCATGAAGAATTTGATCCGAAACCAGAACAAATCAATCAAACGAAAAACTGATGCAGCACTTTCTAGTTGTTTCATTTCATCATTAACAAATTGACATATTTTGCAAAGTTATCTACTTTGTCGGCATGGCGCTGTCAAAGTGCGTTCAGTTATTATAAAATTACTGAACGCATCTTCTTGACTTGATAATTAAATAAAGTAGTAATTGTAAATTAAACTTACCCTGCTGGATATGCAATCAGTCCACTGGAATTGGAAGCCAAAGCGGCATTACTATTCACTGTAACGCCTAATACTTTTTCAAGCTTAATCTACAATAAATCGAGAAAACAAAACAATAGATCAACAAATTGGAATAAGAAAGTGTTAATAATTTGAATAAATTAGCAATTTTGCATTATTATTGTTTCAATCTGCAGTATTAAGGTTAGCATCGAATTACTATAGTACATATATTGAACACCGCCAACTAATTAGTCGTTTTTAGGCCAGTTTTTCCTCCCATCATGTTAATAGAATTATTATTATATTATCAGCTTGGATCGATCGAAAATTACCTTATAAGTGCAAACGATTTCCTTTTCTATAATAGGCGAGGAATTTCTGGGCATCATTTTTATTTACTAAATAAAATAAATATGTATCTAACTAGATAGACTCATGTAAAATTATCAACCGTAACTACTAAACGTATCAAGTTTTGTTACAATGAATGTTACACCTACAACACAAAATACATCATATTAATTTACCTAAGCTAAGCTAACCTTGTGCTTGGTATTTGTTTTTCAGAGGCGAAAAAGAAATAGTGAAAGCATTTCTACGATTCTACAAACTGGTGAGAAAAATGTGCATTGAATGGATGCATGTAATAGCGGGGTCAATAGGTCACAATGCACTTGGCTTGCATTTTGCATTTTACCTTTTTCAAATACTACATTCTACATATTGCGAGAAAGTTTTCAAACTTGTAATGAGGAAAATAAATAAATATTAGATCATCCTACGTACAAATATTTTCGTTCGTTTCGTTGGTGACATAAAAATCTATTACAAGGATACTATTTATTGTTTATTTAAACAAAAGTTAACATTTATTGTAATTTTTTTTGGACTTTTTAAAGTTTAAACTGATTTTTTATGTAGATTTAATTGGCTTTGATTGGGACGTTATATTAAAATGAAACACGTGCGATTTTTTAGCGACCTTCGGAAATTATAATTGCACTAGTGGATTGCTATTTTTAAAGATTTGCAACAATTTCATGTATTTATTGGAAAGAATTATTATTTGTTTATGTGTTTGTTTTTATGTAAAGTATTGAGCACAAGGTTGGGGTAATTTGTTCTTAAAAATGGACTGCAAATTAAAATTTCATAAATATTTACCAAGCAAAATTATCTCGCAGAAAAATGGAAATTTTAGTCTAGCTTTGGCTTTTTCGTCCAAAAATCACAAATATTAGTTTCAAAATGGTCACAATTTTCCTCATAAATAAAAAAAAGCCACTTTTACCAACAACAACTCGTTCGTTCCTATTATCCACTAATGCGAAATGCAAATCCCTCATAATTTAAATAATAATCACACGCAAAATTGAAATCAAACCAATTACAATGACCTATAAAAAAGAATCTACCACACAATATCCTAATCAATTAGCATAGTTTTTTGAAAACTCGCTCACACTATAAAAATAACGTGTCCTATCCTATTTCAAACACACTCAATTACTATTAGCAAGTCAATTTAACAATTTATTATCAAATATTCCACTTGTTGCAGTGGGCAGATTATTTAAATTTGAATACATAATAAATACACCGATTCAAACATATTTATTATTGTATTTAATTTATGCTATTACGTAATAACAAGTCCAATTCAAAAACGGACAGAAAGCCCACCAATAAATGAATGAAAATGCACTTTGCTTAGCACCGAAATCGCTTCTCAAAAGTCAAATTCAAATCTATTTTACCTGATGCAAACTCATTATTTCGAATCACAATCAACCAACTACTTGCATATGCATTTTAATTGACTAGAATTCAAGCACTTTTTATTATTATTCATTAATTCGTAAGTGCAAACGCGAGTTGTATTCGATTCAAGGTAGAAAATCAACTGGCGTCATTCACTGACCGTCTGTTTTTGTTCTCATATGAGGAAGGAGAAATATTCACATTATTCATGTTGTATGAGTATGGGACAAGCTGAGAAGCCCCACTCTGCTTCTAATAGAATTTCAAAGCCTTTTTTTAAAAAAAAAACCGCTAATTATTATTTTAATAATAATTCAAAAACATTTGAAGTATTTCGGCATTTGACTAATGCAAGAAAATGTTCATATTCGTGTCAATACATGCTTGAAACTAATGCCATACCCGTCAATTATAATTACTTATAAATAAATAGAGTAAATCGAATGATTCTTCAAAGATCATTTACCGCTAGGCTTAAAATTGCATAACAAACCTTAAATAAGGCCGCAAACTTGAATATCAATGTCCTCGAACGCACTGAATTTGCATTTCAATTAAGCAGGTATCTATATTTTTTTTAAATAAAAATTCACATCAAATTACTATTATATCCTGCTCACGTTGCTTGCATCCATAAAAGCCAACGAGGAAATACAAAATCAATGCGCACTTTGACGCAAATCAATGTAAAAATTCAAACTTACCCGATCAGTAATTTTATCCTCAATTTTGCCCCGTTTTAAAGAACGAGCCCGCAACACTTTTCCAGGTTCATCAGACGTCTTATCCATTTCAAACGTTCATTCCGAGGACCCGAAGTTCATTCTATCTGAAACGAAAGCATTTCGAACGGTTTTCAAATACCACAACTATTTATTACTATTATCATCTAGCCAGCGGATTATATGTAATTCTAGATAATATTGAAATTAAACGAAGCAAAACCGACTAGTTTTGTTTTTCGTTTATTTGTAGGTATTATTTATTTGTCGAAAAACAAATTAATTAATTTGATCATTAATTTGACAAGTTGCTACCACTAGTGCCATCTAGTGGCCAGTAGCGCCACTGACTAATGGTAACTGCCGCCTAAGCCATCTATTTGTAATAGAAGGCAACTATTAGTTACCGGCAATTACAGATCGTCTTTGATTAGGTGTTATTAAACCTAGTAATTAAATTTAGTTCATGGTACATTTCAGTTAATTTTAGCAACAATGATTATGTATAAATAGATAAATTAAATGTCGAATTAGTGTAGCATATAAACAATACCTATTGTATGGGAAAATTGTAATTCTCACGTAAATAACTGTTTTGAAAAACAAAAATAAAGCAAGTTTTACGTGTTTTCTAACTGTTTCCTTGAATTGACCAAAAGTACAATACCCTGGCGATATGTATGTCTAAGCAACGATTAAATTAATAATCAAATTAGCCTTGAAGCATGCGATAAAAAGGCCGGGCCCCTTTTACTCATAATTATCGATCGAGCAAAATAATAAACAAACGTTATCAACAACGCCAAAAAAAAAAAAAAAAAAATGCCAATCGATTTCTACGAATACAATTAGAAACTAATTAAAACTGCTTTAGTTATTGGTTAATCTACTATTAAACTAGCTTGAATTATTTAAATTTATTTAAACTCCAATGAACTACTACAACCAAAACCAAATGATATCTAACCTAAATTCAATGCATAAAAAATGGAAACGTACTCACAAATACTAGATAAGATTGATTAGTGGCACTGTAATTTAATCAAAACACTTCAATTTATGTAAATAACAAGAAACATTCACTTTATTATTGAAGAAATTGACAATTTGTGAACCGCAGGGCAGCCATATTGAAATTAAAACTGCCGATACTACTTTCTACCGTTGGCGCTGTCGTTCTTTAGTTTTTCCGCTATTAAAATATTTAAAAAAAGTAGATTAAAAATTGTAGAAAGAAATTATAAATTAAACTTAATGTAATTAAAGTGCAATTGCATTATAATTGTAGTTGTGTATGCGTTTTAGTTTGCAATTCTAATGCAACATATATTTTTAATGCAGTATAGTAGTGCCACCTATGATGTTTTAATTACATTACACCACCACTTACAGATGTCTATAATATTTTTATAGTAATTGTTGAATAATAATTAATATTTATTAATTATTTATAAGAAATAGTTGCAAACAATAACATAAATAGTTAAATAACAATCCAAATTGCATACATGTATTATGCAACTATTTAAATAATGCTTAATTGCACTACTTATATATTAATAATATTATTCAAGTAAATTAATTAGTGCAAAAGCAAATTATAATTATTAATCTAAAAAATTGGGTTATTAAACAAATTAAAATTTATTATAACTAAATTTAGCGCCATCTATTACACAATACCTACACTACCACAAATTTTGCAAGTAACTCGACCTTGACCAATCTTGCACAACAATATACAAGAATGTTTGTTCCTTTTACTACTAATTATTACTAAATGATTAATAAAATTGCATTTACATACTCATTAAATTAGATTGGAAAAAAGTTTGAGCACCAAAGCTAAGCTATACAATGCTACGCCAAATGGTAATTTTAACTCAAAATTAATTTCTCAGAAGGATTATAAGGGAAAGTTGTCGAAGATAATTATTATTTCTTGACCCCGATTCAAATTATTATTATTCGTAGAGAGGTATATCCTATGTCAAAGCAACAAGACGTTCAATTAGAAGAAAGTGAAATTCGATTCGTTTTGTTTTAGTTTTTAGTTTCTTAGTTTATTTGAGAAAATGAAAGTGCACGCAGTGATTCTGGTCTTAAATGTTTTACTTTTAAGTATATTTAATAATTTAATTAAGCGCTTTTGGCTTTAAATTAATATCCATTCAATTGCAGCTGCTGATTCTTTTATTATACCCGATGAGCTACCGTCGATACTTTCGGTCATCTATTCGAACATCCCAACAATTAAAAAAGGTAATTATAAATATTTAAACTCAAAAACCAATAACAAACTTCACAATATATACCGCCACCTATTGTCCAAAAGCATAATATCAATCTACGCGCCCTCTGTGATCTACTCTGACAATTCAAATTACAGGAACGGACTCGCGCTTTGGTTGGGGATTTCGACTAGGCGACCGAGCCGATTTTCAAACACTAACTGAACTTGGACCGCAAACTAATACCCAACCATTACGAAACCAACCTGCTTCCGGAAATAGCAAACGACAAGCTATCAATAATCTAGCAAACGTTTTATACGCGCAACGACAACAAGAGAAAAAAGTGGTAAGAAGTTGCGTTTATGGATCAGTTAGAGGGTAATTTTTATTTTGTTGTTGCAGATTTCGAACACAGATGGTGGAAAATGGCTGGACGAGTGGAGCAAGGATATGAATTCTAAAGAAAATGAAAAGATTCAAGCGCTACCGGGATTGGCAGTAGGAGAAATTGATGCAAAATCTGTAATTCCCGAGGATGCTGGTAGTACCAGTGTAAAAGAGAATAGTACTACTACAGCTTTAGATGATGTAGATTTGGATTAGAAGATTTAGTGTTGGTTTTATTTATTATTGTTATTATTTAATAGTATTTAATGGTTGCAAAATGGCTACGCAAATATGTAGGCAACCAATAATACCACGGTGATGACGTGGTTAATTGTTATATTATTAAATTTAATAAACAAAATAGTGTAGTTCTTTAGACTTATTTCTTTCGCAAATCTCATCCTTGATTGATAATAAAACTAGTCCGTCTTCGTTTTGATTATTAATTTTACATTATATTTATAATTATCTATTTACATTATATCCTGAAAACACATAATTAAGAAGTAAATTATTGATTGTGCTTTCGAAACCTCATTTAAATATATAATACAATTTTTACATTAAAAATAATTCAAATCAATTAAAAACGCAATCAAGTAACATTAATCTCTTCATCGCTGTCCGAACTGTCATAATCAGCGCCATCATACAACTGATAACTGGACATGGGCATACAGTGTCCTACATTGCCCACCTCATTAGCCGGTGATCCAACCGGCGAAATATCATTCACATCTGTCAAGTCGAGCTTCGGCTTATCACCGTCGGCGTCGCTTAAATCCGGATGCGGATTATTTTTATTCGGAAGTGTTTGCTCCCGCGAACCTCCAGCTGCCAAGAGTTCTCGCTCTTTCGAGTTCCGCCACTTCATCCGTCGATTCTGGAACCAGATTTTCACCTGCGAAAATTTAAATTGTGGTGAAAAATGGCGCGCTACCCGCATTTGCAAATGAAATTAATTAAAATGCGGATTCTAATCGCTTTGAAAGGAGGGTGCGGCCACCTTTAATAGTGAGTGCAGTAGGCGGCGCTTGCCGAAGAAGATTAAATAAGAAAGGGCGACCAATAGAAAAGCAACGATCCCCACTTTCTACCCTTAAATTCCTTTCTCGCAATGTTTAAATTGGGAGGGATGAAACCAGAAAAACCCCTAAAACATCCCGAACTCTTGGAAAAACAATAAAAGCTCGATTATTATTTGAGTTTCCCTTTGTGCTAATTTAATGCTTTTTGGAGTCAATTTTTTTCCGGTTGTGAACTGTCTGGAATTATTATTCTTGCATCTATCCTAGAAAATAGTCGTTGAAACCATTGCTTTTATAAATTAGTTTAGATAAGGATTTTATTGTACTTTTAAAGTGAATCCACAGCTCAAATAAACATGAGCTGTCACTTTTGTAAGCGAAAGAAGAGTTACCAACATGACAACCATATTGCGCTAGTTATAACAATAGTTATTAATTATTTATTTACTTATGAACTATTAAAATTATAAGTAAATTCATAAGTCTTCATATTAATTGTCTTCATATCTAAATGCGCTTCCTTACAGTGAAAAATTACTTTGAAATAGGAGGTTATAACCACTTAAGTGACATTAGTGATAAATAACAATAGAATAGTAGTGCGTCGCATTTAATTCGGATGCTATAATAAAACAATGAAAATAATGGATCAAAGCCGTTTAATTCCATTAATAAGCTTAAGGAAGAGCACCACGCCGTGGTCTCTGGCATGCATGCATTTGACAACCGCTTTTGTAATAATCCCCCGGTAATTGTCGATTTCCAACAAGTAGTGTATGTGATTTGTATACGCAACCGAAAAGTAATATATCTTAGGGTGAAATAGTCCTAAATCGTATTTTTAAATGGAGATGAAACAAGCACACGCTCTCTTGTATTAGGGTGCCATCAAAAACATATGTTACAGATCTAACACAGTGGATATAATAGCTGAGACTTTTTCCAAATGTATATATGGGGGAGAAGTATTTCAATCTATTACTCCAAATCGGCAATAATAATGACGACTTTCTGCATTTCATCGATCAAAACCGATGAATCGCCAACCGCAACTGGCGGAAAACCCAAGCGACAAACTTTTTTTTAAGGTTAGAATTAATTTTGATGTGCATGTTTTGCAATTTAATATAGTGTGTGCGCTAATTCGAACAAATGGAAAACATTTTCTGTATAATTACTTTTAAAATTGAAATTTGTAATTAAAAATCACTTATCTGGAAGTAATTTGTATATGTATACACAATTTTAATTTTTCCATCCAAACGAACGAACGCACCCGTCCACCACCACCCAACCCCCAATAAATGAATACTAAACAATGTTTTTTTAATTGCAGAGCAGTGAATGTGTGATCGCCTACCTGACTGTCCTTTAGGCCTAATTTTTCGGCCAGCTTCTTTCGATCAGGCTTGCTGATGTATTTCTGGATCTGAAATCGCCGTTCCAATCCTTTTCGCTGCAAATCGCTGAACACGGCTCGTCGCATCATTCCTCTTCGCGGCTTGCCGCGACCACTGTGTGCCCATGGAAATGTACCAGGTAGCGGGAAAACTGTCGATTGTGTCCCCGAAACCGGTGTGGAAACTGCAAATTCGCCAGAAAAGCCCGTCGGTAAGTGTAAGTTAAGAAGCTCAACTGCGTTCATATTATTTGATTTTAATATAACCGTCTACACATAAATTAATATTAGAAACGAAAGGTGTAAAATTGTAAATAAAAATCTATAGAAACTTTTAATAAGTTGGTACTTAAGTTGGTACAACTGCTGGTTGGTTGGTACAACCACTTGTCTCTAAGCTTTTGACAGTTGAAATCCAAAATGGCGTACCGTGTGACTTGTTAAAGTTATTGTGCTAAATTAAATTAAATTTGTGCTGTGCATCAGACTAATTCAGTGACATTATAATTAAAATCGTGTTAATTCATCCACAACTAATGCATATTAATATCGGCAATCAACTATATCCGTGATTTCAAGCCAATATAGGTAATTTTTTTGCACTCACTCATGATTCTCGAATTAAATATCTCATTTCAGGGGCGGTTTGTTTATATTTTGTCCACTCACCTGTTAGATACGGCTGGGGCCGGCAATGTGCGAGAAGTAGGTGCGGATTGAAATGTGGTCGACTCGCAACAGGTTTGGCTATTGATGGTGAATGGTTATTGAGATATGATGACAGTCCAATTAAACTAGGTGGTGTAACATGCACTATGTTATCTGAAAACACAAAACAGACCAAATTTATTACCTGATTCGTCCCAGCAATGAACGGCTTTTTTATCATTTTGTAAGTACTATATACCAATCATATATGACAGTCAATCAGTGTTGCCCAATGCCCACTATGCGTTTTAGTTTGTTAGTTTAGATTGGTTAGAAAGGCAAACTTATTAAATTTAGATAAAAATAATATTTTGATTTATATGAAAGGGATATATTTCTCAAACGATTTCTCTGAAAATGCGAGAGTCAATTTATTCGTCGAATTTAGCATTCGGAACGGCGTCGTTTGAATTAATACGTGTAAATGCGCGGCATGTTTTTTCGACAGCCGCCCCCGGTCGGTGGTGCTGCTGCTTGGAAAAAGATTTAGTTGCAGTAGGCGTCCGAATC
Organism: Cryptophagus acutangulus; assembly: GCA_963556235.1. Classification (NCBI taxonomy): domain Eukaryota; kingdom Metazoa; phylum Arthropoda; class Insecta; order Coleoptera; family Cryptophagidae; genus Cryptophagus; species Cryptophagus acutangulus. Next base: position 142,972 of record OY744570.1, read on the forward strand.
TCGCCTTTATTTCGTAGAGAGCAAAAGGGCTGCTTTCCGACTTGGAAGGGCGGCTAAGTGCCGGGCCAGATGACGCCAAACTCAAATCAACCCCTTGACTAGCACGGGTGCTTATGCTACTCGAGCGGATTCCGATCTCTTGATTTGTAACATACTAGCTGCTTTGATTTTTCGGGTTTTGATTTTTGACTAAGTTTCTTGACATTCTTTTCTCTTCGCGGGTAATTGTAGACAGCCTTTTGTTTTGTATTTAGAGTATTTTTATTTCATTTTTGGTGGAAATGCTTTGAATTTCATTATGACTTTACAGGATTCAAGTTTAAATATGAATCTAAAGGCAGAATGAGTCTCTAATGCCATAAATAAATATAAAAATAATCCCCTATCATAACATAAAACAAATTGGTGCCCATACAATTCAACAGACACTGTTATCATTTACGATTAAACGTAAACGCCCATGTACAGCTTAAATAAAGCTACAACAACAAGAAAAAATATATAAAAAAGTACCACAACGTATAAAAAAACAATAATTCAAAATGAAAACGAACGAAAAGAGGCGTATTATAATCTGGTTAGATTTAGGGGTGTGGATTTTGGCTTGTAAGTAAACATTTTCAATGAGTTTGGCCACACAGAGCAGAGGCTTATCTTGCAAAATAAATCCCTTGCCTTTGTTTGTCGCACAATAGACCTCGGTTTGTTCGACATAAACTATAAATAGATGCCTTTTGAATTGCCTATGTTTATACAAGGTGCGTTAATACAACACACGAAACATATCTTTGGGGATGCTCTTTTTATTATCTATTATTTTCAAAGTAATCGCTTAAAACAACATTAAATTTCTATTATTACGGCTAAATAATAAACTATAACTGAATCAAATATGGCTGCATTAAGAAGTACTAGCATCTTTTGATTTCAATTGCATCACACATATCATGCAAGGTGGTGGAAAAGGGGGGCGTTTAATGTTAAATGTGACGACGGTGTGAATTTCCGCCGCCGCCGTCGGCGTACTAAATGACGTCACACACTTCAACACCTTTCCTTCGAGAGGCAAAAGTGTGCGGCGGGCGCCCTCTTGCAGGAAATATATATCTCTCGCTCTCTGATGATGATTATTGTGTGTTGTGTGTGCATTACCATGGCAACGATTTAGAAATTAGAATTGAATAAGCTTTCAAGTGTGATTATCATTCCTTAATCGCTTATTCAAAACTTACGGCTATATATACACACACCTAGAGGTTAAATCAATTAGATTATATACGTACATATAAAATCGTTGCGATGCTGCAGCTCTGCCATTATTGAATCTAAGGAAAATAATTTGCTTATTGTGTCATGATTGATCTTTGATTATTACATTTGTTTAGGTTAAGTTTGATAGATTGGGATGGTTAATAGTGTTGCCAACTTTAGGAATATTGTTTTATTTTGACAAGAATATGGTAAATTATTGTTTGGGATATTTACAGTTGGCAATACTAGAATTGACCGTTATTTTAGACTGCACTCAAATCAACCAAAGATGTTTGAAGTATACGAAGATTGAATTTGGAAATTGGATTATTATTTTAGGCATCCGCGGTATCAATTTGGAGAATTTAGGCTTTTTGAATCAAATTTACCACCAAAAATTACTTTTAAATTTCAAAATTACAAACAAATTTGTTTAATATTTATTTGTTGGCAACACTTGAAAATTGAATAGTATGAATACTCACCACTAACCACGTTACTATTCGTTCGCGAGTTCTGCATGATTTTGTCGTCACCCAAAATGGCACTAACACTAAACTTCAAGACCGGCTTATCCTTGTCTTTGTTCAAATCACCACCACTAATGTTAGTGCGACACTGGAAAAAGTTGCAATCAAATCGGCCGCAATTCGAACAAATCCGTCCGGCACGTAAACAATTGTTAAACCGTAAAAGCACATCGTTCTTTTCCATCATCATCATTGCCGTTGTCATTTCACTGTCTTCGTTGTTCACTGAATTTTTTTGATCACCATCAATAATTTCCGGCGAGCATTTGCCATCGTCGCTCAAAAGGTTTTCCATTGAAAAGGAGCAGTTGTTGTTACTGAGACTCTTTAGCATTTTCAGATTTAGAGTCGATGAAGAGTTTTGTAGCATCTTGTTTTGATATATTTTTTTGATTGAAGAGAATTTATTGTTGGGGCATCATTGCGTGCCAGCTTCTAAAACTGGAGTGAAATCGGTGCGCGTTGCTTGGATCGAGTCTGAGCGTTTAAAAAGGGGAGGGTTTTGGGCTTTGAAAGAGGCAGGGCTTTGTATTTTTATTTCAGTTGTTTCTTTCATTTTTTATGTATTTTATTTTCGGTGGGCTGATGAATTAGTTTCTTTTGTTTCTTAAGTTGGTATGTCAAAGTGAGCAACTGCTATATCTGTATTGTTGACGTGACGTTTTGCTATTGAATTGTTGAAGTTGGTGTCAATTTTTATTTTACAAGTACACCTGTTGCTGATGGTGCTGTGCTGATGCTAAAACGGATTTTTAAAAATCGAAACGATTTTCAGTTATATATTTTAGAAGGTATCATCATCAATCAATTTTGAACTAATAGAAACTGATTTGTCATCAAAGCTTTTGTCGTCGATTCATTTCGTAACAATGCAAAAAATATCGACAATGACTTGCCACAGAATCATCCATCATTTCGACCCATAATGATACGCTTGTTAAAAGTATATCAATTATTTAAAAGGCAAAAATATTTGCTCACAATTATAGCTAATCTAGAATGGAAAAGTGTTGCCAACGTAAATTTAGTAGCACAAAAATCTCTAAATTGAAATTTGTGGTTTTCAGTCAGTAAGTTCTTAGGCAAACATTAATATCGAAATGAATTTGTATGTATTTGGCAACATGTGTTATTGTGTAGTTGTTAAAATCGTTGGATAAGTATGTGCAAATATTTGGCAAGCGCTTTTAAAAGCTATCAGCTTACAAATGGATCAGACCAAATCTGATACTTTATGTTATTATTCTCTATAGCTCCCTCTTCCTCCCCAATATCTTGTTTTATTTACTTGGACTTTGGACAACACGACAAACTTTGTTCTCCAATAAACTAATGAAAACAAAGCTTTGTAATTTAATGTTATGTTGAAAACAATTTGAGAAAGACATTGGAGTGAGTGAGTGAGGGAGTGGGAGAGTATAAAACTGTGCTCGAGTCTCATAAAAAAGAAATAAAAATTTCGTAAGAGGCACATTTGATAGAAAGGCGGCGCTTAACCGCTTTTATCATCTACTTTGATTGGTTACCAATTCTCCTTCTACTGCGCGAAAGCTACCTCTTTCACACACACACACACATCCTGGTACCACGATAGAACGAACGAAAAAACGTTATTCGCAAGTTTAGCAGTAAATCAATGATTTTTATTTGCTCCTTTCTTCGCGGTGCTTTGTTGAAAATGGGACACTCTGTAGCTTTGCCATTAATTCAATTAAAACGAAACGCAGTCGCTCGTTATTTTCAATTTAAATTCTGATAATTAATTTATAGAGGTGGCGCACAATATTTTTACTATTTTGTTGTAAAGCAATTTTAATTCTGGGTACATAAATCGGTATGTATGCATGCACCAGGGCGTAAGTAATAAAATGGGATCTGATGCTCTTTGAAGAATGATAGGATCGTGTGTGTGTGCGTCTCATTATCGTGTCCATAACATGCAAAGGGCTGTCCAACACAGCACCACTATTAATAGCAATTACCCTTAAGGCGTCGTTCGTCGTTTAAATATCCCCCACATTTGAGCCGAGGTCAATCTCTGTGCAATCATCATGTAAGTGACATTAATGTATAACCGAAATCTAGCACGTGGCTAGGTTTTCGATTACATCTCTCATCTGTTTTTTATGGTTATTTCCAAGAAGACTATAGAACCTAGAGGAATACCAGGTGGCGCTGAAGGTGGTTCAAGTGTTGTTTTTTCTTGTTCTGCACATTCTTCTGCGCAAAACAAAATATATCCACCGTCATAAACGTCAACAATGTCAAAATAATTAAATGGCGTCGAACAGCTGTTGGCTGTCTTTCTAGTCTTCTTGGTTATGATAATTTTAAAATGGCAAATTAACTGCGAAACAATTTAAGTTGCAATTTAATTTGTTATTAATGTCTAAGGGTTAAAAACAAGTTTTCAATTTTGAAAGAGAGAGGAGTCGAGCCTGTTCAGTTGTTGTTTTTTTCAATTTAAAACCTTTTAAGCCATTCTGAACAAACACAATAATCAAGCCACTCATGTATGTATTACCTAATGGGCAAAGTGAAAAAAAGAAAAAGTGAACCAGAATTCAGGGTGGCTTTTCGCCTCACAGTTTGTGTGTGGATCGGAACTCATCGACCTGTGAAATGGAATCGAACGAAAATGTATTTGGGTATACAAAAGCAAAAAGGGTTCACTCGAACGTCTCTAACCATGCGTTTAATTGTTGATTAATCGACATCCTTACATGCAAATTTTGCCATAAATCTCGATTTCGTACAAGTCTGTTTAGGATTCGGTAATGTGACACATATGGGGCGCTTTTATTACGCTAGTTTAGGCTGCTGCTAATGAATTAATTGGGAGCGTTATTAACATCTGACGAGCGTATAATTGCATAGTTTATAACTGATGCACCTTTCCTATTTAAGTTATATTTACAGTTTTGTTTGCTTTCAGATGGATTTGGGCTTTCCGAGGGACTTTCGAGGGCGTTGAAAGATTTTTATTTGGGGTAAGTAAATTTAATTTGTCTTTAAAACGGGAATTACAAATAGAGATACTCAGAGTCGTACAGTCGCTGCCATCCAAAAGTGAACGGTATCTCGTTGTCATCCGTTTCTGTTGGTATAAGAGTGCAGATCTGAATTAAAACTAATCAAATATGAAAAATCCCTAAAACGTGCACGTAAATCGTATAATCGCACCAACTTGACATCAACTTCCGGCGGCCAAATAGATCCGAAATTGTTTTAATCCGGCCGATATGAATATAGCGGGATTCTTCCGGGAGAGGCGGCGAAAGAGTAGAGTTTGGGCTTGAGGTTCGGTCTGTTCGGCCGTTTGCTTTGTTGTAGAATTGCTCTCGGTTTGTCGCGCCCTTAGAGAAAAGCGAGGAGAGCGACGCGCTGCCCTGCAGGAGGCCCGACACCCTTATAAAACCTGTCACTTGCAGCAAACTAGAGAGAGGATATTCCGGGAGGACGTGGATCCGAGATCGGATCGGCGAGGCCCACTCTCCACTATTACTAATGCGATTAACGCCCCACGCTTTTTCCACCATCATCATATGATGATGATGTTTCGACTAACAACTTGATTGATTTTTACCACAACAATATTGTATAACTATGCCCGAAAGGCGAAAGGGTCGGCCCCGGCTCGTTGTTTAGATTTGGCATTATGCACAATCAAAACCAGGCGCATTCGCCATTATTGTTTTGTTTCCAATCTCATCATTGATGCTTGCTCGTTTGCTTTCCGATTCGATGCGTTTTGCAAAAATTGCTAATTTGTTTTTTCTCAAGGCCGTCAAAAAAAAAACGTAAAAAATTGAAAGTATTTACAAAATAAACAATTTATCAAAAGTGTCTAATCGCTCTTAAACAGCCCCTATTATATAAGGGGTTCGTTTCGTTCGATGAGAGAAAAGACCACCCTGGGCACTATTATGGTACATTAGAGAGTGCGGGTTTTAAACTGAAATAAAAAATACAAACTGGAGCGTTTTAAATTCTATACCTGTTTTTTATTGATAAATTGTTTTCTTTATGTTATTTAAGATAGGTGTAAAAATAAATGGGTGCATGAATGGTAACAATGCGCACAATGTAACAATCACAATAAGTGTTTTTCTTTTTTTTTTGCAAATTCAGATTAGCGCTTAGAAAAATATTGAAACGTTTTCAGTATGGGATTTTGCGAACCTTGCTGTACGAAATTTGATAATTAAATCAAGATCCATGAGATGAGAGGAAGAACTCTATATGGTTTGTTAAAACAATCCTTAAATAATAATAAAAAAACTGACAATGCATAACATGCATGCGGAATGGTCATTTCCCACTCTCATAAACGTTTGTGCTCGTGGGAAATGGCTATTATTCCATGCTCGTTGCACAATATCTATATTACATTCTCTCGATCAATTGGTATGACAAAGTTGTACTTTCCGCATTGGTTTCCATTCTATTCTCACTATTTGCACGAAAAGGTCACTAAAAAAAGAGAATGATAAAGAATGTGAAGCAATTACCTCTTAACACTTGGTATAATTAATTGGAGGTAATTTTTGAGGTTAGTTTGCAACATAAAATTAAATAAATAAATGCACATAGTACATTCCCGTATTAGTAAAATAAAATCGGGGAATAAATTCATAGAAATATAAATGTTTGTTGTGTGGATGACGGCTGACGGGCTGTCGTTCAGAGTGATATGAACAAAATTTGCCTTTGTGTGTGTGTGTGTATTTCAACTCTCTGTGTGTGTGTTATACAAATACAGTGTTTTGATTTTGAAATTCAATGTATCAGAGAGCAAGCGATTTATATTTATATAAACCCAAATTTAATAAATTCAAACCGCATATCTTTAAATGACTGATATGCAATGTTGTAATAATTTGATTTGTGCGTCAATCATTTATTTGAAATTAACAAACCGTTTTAATACATTTGTTTTAATGCAATGGTACCAACTTGGATTTATGACACAGTTAAAATAATGCACCCTTTACATTATATGCAATAACAATGATTGTAGTTTTTATTGTTCAAAATCGGTGTAAATGTTAACTTATGCACATATTAATATAAATTTTGGGGTTGATTTTTTATTGTTGCCTTTTTTTAGTTTGGGGTCGTTTGGGTAAATCGACTAATTCATCTTTTAGCTGTTAACGCCCACTGACCCACACAATATAAACTGTCAACGATTTTTCTAAAAAAATTGCTGCTTTTCTATTTGCATTGTAATTGTAATGTATTATGTTGGTTATTTATTTAATATAGTATGTATAGGTAAAGGAAAAGAAATTATAATTAAATTTCTTTCATTTATATATTTGCAAACTAACTCAAAAGTCACCTGTCAGTTAATCATATAGATAATGTACCGGGTGTCTCAGAGTAAAGTTGCACGCAGTAAAATGGGAAAGGTAAATATTGTGACAACAACGAAAGGGGTTCAATTCGATTTCATATGCACAATATGATTTGCATACATTTGAATTTAAATAAATAAATAGATAGATACAATATAAATATTTGCATTGGGTATGTATATATCTACTACTATGTAGGACGTCAAAAAAGCTGTCACAATTATTATTTAATTAAATAAATCGGCTTGGTGCGATCGAGTCGAGTGTAAAAAGCAAGTTGCGGAAATAAAGATTCATTAAATTGAATAATATAAGAGATAGAGGCGATTATTTCAGTTTGAGATGCTGAAATGAAAAGATTGAGGCGGAGTTGAGGAGGCTCAATGCGAATGTAACCGAAGCAGTGCCGAAGAGAGAACTGTTGTTGTAAAAGAGGGAGGATATTAAATCGTCGACATCTGGTCGCCAGTTCCGGGCTTCTTTATGACATATTACTTTATTACTATAATAGAGGGAACATTGAATTATTAATATAAGATTATGAAGGCACATGGCGCACCATCGTCCACCCCTCATCTCATTTCCTTTCTCGCTCTCGCCCAATCTTTTTTCTTATTACATATTATTATGATTTCATTTGTTCAGCTGATTAGTTAGTGATTTGATCTCAAGTCAAATGTGACAAGTGACAGTTGACATCACTGTCAACAGATGATGGTTTTTTTTTCTTTCTAATTAGATTTTGTGGCAAGCAAGACGCTGCCTTGCTTCTGCTGCTTATTTTGTTTTTTTACTTTTTTTTAATTTCATCATCTTGAACTCGTTCATTGCAGTTGACAGGTGGCGGGGTGGCGGCGGCGAGTGGGAGGCGAAATTGTAATCTCGGATGATGATGATGATGGCCGCATTTAATTATTCTTTATTTCGTAGAAATTAAATTGCACCGCTTTCTTTTGCGAAGGCGCTTTTTGCTAATCTTAATTTTTCTTGTAGCTCGCTCGCTCGCTGCTTGCCCTGCTGAAAAGAAATCCAATCAAATTTGTACAAAAAGCTCATTTAATTTTCTATTTAACCTGCGAAATTATTTTTCAAGTAGATTTGCAGATTAATTATTTCATTATGCATCATGCTTTATTAAGTATTTTGTGGAAATGTTGAGGATTTTTTAGAACACCCGGTATTTTGGACCTTGTTTTAGTCAGTTTATTAAATAGTAGCTAATTTTATTAATCTACTAACGCTCAAGTATGTCTATTTGAATTAATTAAGTTAATTTAAAAAGTTAGTAAAACTAAATTCCCCCAAGTTAGTTACCAGATTTTAAATTGTCTTTTTTGTGAGGTTATGTGTTTTGTTTTACATACATAATTGATTTATTTAATAGAAAACTTTGAGAAAAAGCAATAAAAACGTGCAGAGTATACTTTTTAATTTAATTTAAAAGTTCGATATATAACACTTGCTACTGCAAATAGAAATAAAACTTGTTTCCCATCGCCATGATTGAATGTAACGATAAATTTTAAAATGTGCGTCGATTGTGTCATTGGAATCAATTCCATTCCAATAAATATTGATTTACGAACTGGGTATAGAAAGAAGGAAAAGTGTTTTATTTTGCTATAAAGTGTCGACATAAATTCTCATCGACAATACAACACTATACTTGTATTTATTATCGATCGATTGAAGCATTTGCTTTTGTTCATACAAAGTAAGAGGTTGAGTTTTGTTGGTAGCATCAGAATTAATTCATCACACGGTATAGAGTGTAGCCTTTTCCGTTCAACTGTTTTGATTTTCGCTATTTATCGGGGATAACAACAAAACATGGCACAAGTGTTTTTGACGGTGTGATTTTTCACTTTGATATTTTGACAGGGGTGTAAAACTGACCGAAAAAGGAAATACACCCTCATATAGTCGCCTATTTCTCATACTCTGCCCCTTTTCCAAGCTTTGCGGATATATTTTTGAACAGTTAACACTGATTATTAATTTAAAATGTCAGCTGTCACTCGCCATTAGATTATGGCCGCCTGGATTGCATTTTAACCAAAGTGATACCAACCTGAAGATACAAAAAGAATGCCTAAGCTAATATTTTGATATTTTTTTAATATCAAAGCTATAAATCGTATTTAGTAAAACCATATTTTACAATTCGAGGCATAAAATTGCAAAACCGAGAATAATTGTAGCGCACGGACCGAAACCAATGTATTATCTCTTTTTTATTTTTCAATGCGATTTAAATGGAAGGGGTGCAAATAAATAAAGGGGATGCTATAGCGTAGATAATCAAATTAAATGTTTTATTTGTCAATATTATTAAAAAGGTGATTCGTTTTGCTTTCGATTTAAGGTCGTTTGTCATTAGTTTAATTTGCAAGATGGCGCTTTTATAGGTAGTATTGTTTCTATTCTATTAATAATAATCAACCCCTTTTTAGTGGGCATCCCAGAATCCGTAACAAATTGTGTTATGGGTAACACACGCATATAAGCTTCTATTCAAATATTTTCTATAGGGGGATGATGATACGGCTCATTTAGAATATTATTAAATTTGCATCTAATCAAAATATAGGATGTTGGTAATAATATCGTGGTAATAATTTTTTTATTCGATTTGCAGAGTTGTGGTGATGATGAAGAAAAAATTAATTATGTTTGACGTGCACGACCGGAAAAGCTGTCGCACACTTTTCGAATTCAATTAGAAAAATGGAAGGAAGGAAGGACAAGGAAAAGAAATGGAAATCCTGCAAGAGAAGCTGAAGCACGAGAAGAGAGCGAGGTAATAATATATAAATAGATTGTAGCGAAAAAGAGGTTTGGAAATTGTGAGAAAAACTAAAACATATATTCGGATCGTTTCAATTTCTGTTTCTGGCATATTTGAACGTTAACTCTCTATATAATATGAATGCTTTAACTTTATACCGGGGCCGCTATATTTTCCAGTCGTTCAATTCATTCTTTCGACGAATAACCGAGTCGCATTCTAATCAAGTGCTTTGGCCTGCATTATAATGCATATATAATGTTATATTGCAAAAAAGTTTGCTTGCGCGCGGTTGATGGCTGTGTGCCAAACCATCATCACTATTTCCTTTCAAATCTCTTTTGGTCTTTTTCTACCTTTAATCACTCTTTGCCATTGTAATTATTTTTCTAGGTCTGGTTCGCATGTTGGACGGATTTGGATGGCAAGGTGATTTTTGGCGGATTTTTTAAAGGTAAGTGAATGTTAGTTGCGACTTGGGGGTTGGTGGAGTTTGCTTATTGCCTGGCACACAGCCATGCTATTGGAATAAGGCGGCCTTATAGTATGATATTAATCTTCAAGCTTCTGCGGTTGATGTATATTATATTGGATATTATAACCAGAGAGCAGAGAAGAGAAGAGAGAAGGAAAAAGCATTTCTCAAACATATTATACGCCCAACACAAAAGCTTCGTTTTATTGTGTCTATATTAATTAACAGCGTTTAGTTGGTATTTAATTTAATTTAATGCATCCCTCGCTTATTCTCTTCTCTTTCTCTATCATTTGGTTCTTTTATTTTATTAACATGCAAATTAGTTTATCATCGTGAAAGCTTATTAAGTTCGGATTATGACTGGCATAGATGGCGCTGTTTAAAATTTTGGAAGATCCTAATCACAATTTACCTACAAAATATTTATTATTTATTTCAAAAATCTAAATTATTTATCGAAATGTTGAGTTTCCATAGCCATAGTATCGAATACCAAAACTGTCATTGTAGCACCCTAGAAAATGATCCAGAAAACCGGTATTAATAGGTGCTTGCTTAGTAGGGGTAAAATAAATTTACGTTTGCAATAGATTTCGCCACAATTTTCATAAACATTCAAAGGATTCAACTGTTTGCGACAACAATAACAGGAGAAGCAATTCGTATGATAAGCACCAGTCGCCACTAGCACTTTTTCTGCCAGATAAACCTGCAAACCAAAAATAAGTACAAAATTAAAGTTCCAACTCTAATCTTACTTTACAACCGCATCGCACACAATAACTGGTACAAACTTCACGCAACTGATTGAACTTGCAACTGCACGGATTTAAACCGCCACAAATGCAATATTTTCCGCCACGTTTACAATTTTCATTATTTTTAAAGCAACTAGTATCGCACGGCGACAAACAGCGCCGCCTCGGCGGACATGCAGTTGCAGTTGGACAACATGGCGGCGGCTTCGAGCGACATGAACGTGGTCGAGGAGGTCGGCAACATTCTCTTCGTTGTGGCGGAGGACAGCAATCCTTTTGTGCCGACGAAGCACAGCAATTTTGTTGTTGCATGCAACAGTTGTTGCGTGGAAAGCAACATTCAGGCGGTAAACATTCAGGAGCGCACGGATCGCATTTTTTGGGAACTATACAAACGCTGGGGGGGCAACATTGGTTAGGGGGGCCGCAACGGTTGCAGCATTTTTTGGGAGGGCAGCAATTTGATGGGATGCCGCTGCTGCGTAGTGGTGGACAACATTCTTGAGGAGGGCAACATTCTTTGGGGGGACAACATTGCCTTTTGGACGGGCAACATTCTTGAGGAGGGCAACATTGTTTTGGAGGACAGCATTGTTTTGGGGGACAGCATTCTTTTGGAGGGCAACATTCTTGAGGAGGGCAGCATTGTTTTGGGGGGCAACATCCTTGAGATGGGGCACATTGTTTCTTTGAGGAGCAACAGCTTTTTTGGCAAGGTGGACAGCAGACGTTGTCGGGTAGATTCGGAAAGCAAAACGTTTTGCGTGGGAAAGGAGGACAGCTGTTGAAGAAATTTAGGAAATTGATGAATAGTTAGGAATTTCAACACTTACTCGAGTTTGCATGGCTTCATGTGGCCACGACTGTAGTAGTTGGCAACTTCGCGTGGTATTGGATAGGAGAAACAGTAAAGTTGGTCATCTTTGCAATCGGGAAGGCAGCTGCAAGATTGCGCTGGTTTGCATTCAGGCTAAAGCAATTGATTTGTGACTCTAGCTTATGGATAATGAATTTTAGTACCATTTCCTGGCCGCAACAGGCGTCTTTTTGGCTACAGTCAGCACAGCCTAAATTGCAGCTGGGACAAGAAGCAACTTTGCATGGTAGGTTGTAGCAGGAATCTGTAGGTGGGCAACATTCGCAGCAATATATATCGCCCTGGAAGATTTTTGCTGTGGTTCGGTCTAATTGGCGTTCGCACTTGCCTATTTGTGATACATGATAATTTTATTAGAAATGTTTGGTAATACAGCACTGGAATTTGAATTTGACAGGTGTTAAATGACAGATTTAATTTTGTTATACTGGCGACCAGTAATACATGTACTAGTGCGTTCGTTTTGCATAGTAATCAAATAATTACTATTCCAAAAGGTGGCGCTGTTCAAAAATCATAGTAGCGCCACCTTTTGGACAGTAGCTACAATGCTGAGAAGCTTGCTCTTAATTTAGGGAATATTATTAAGGCATTGACTTATTAATTAATTTAATAATATGAATCGGTGACATCCAAATTAATTAATTTTTTAGATTATAAATTGACACTTACAGCAAGTGAAGCAGCATCTATGCCAGATTTTATTCATTGCAATCTGATCCTCTGAACAATAAACACCATTACCGCATCGTGCACATGCCATTATTGTTGAAATTTACTTAAATATTGTTAAATTAATCACTAGAATTTGGTTACAATGTCATTACACTTCAAATTTAATTATAAACTTACTAAAATTCAAGTTGCGCGGTTGTTTTTAGAGCTATCTGGTGCGGCTTAAATGCAACTGTCCAATTGACATTCGGGCCTCCGACTTGACATTTCATAACCAAGAAATTTGTTATCGACGATAATTCAACAACAAAACGAACAAATTAATGTGATTAGTATACAGTGTTAATTAATTCTGTGTGTTTAGTTTGCTATGGACTAGCAGCTAGAGCAAGCCAGGTTAGTGTAACTCCAATTTTAGAGCAATCAATTTCTTTCGTGTAATTCGTGTAGGTGTTTCTTTGCTTTTATCTTTTAACCAAACCTATTTTTAGACGGTTAGTACATTATGGTAATTAGTGTAGTCTAGTAGATTTGAATGAAGAATTGATTAAATTAGAGCATGAGTCATTTGATTATGTTTCCATTTGCAGAAGAGTTAAAAATGGTGCCGAAGTCGAAACGAAAACTGCCGAGCTGATGAGTATAGAAAAATGTCGCAACAAAACGAGCGCAAAAAATTCTACTGTCGCGAATGGGCTTTTCAAAAGTTGTCGCATTGTCTCGATCAACGGCCCGCTTCCAAAACATGTGGCGCCCTCCTGCTAGGCGGTTCAGGATGCGGCAAAACAACGTTTTGCAGCGAACTTTGTTGGCCGTCGCAGGGACCAGCGGCACGTCAACAACGCTCGCTAAACCGTCGCTTATTATGCTACCATTTCTTGCAAGGTCATAACGAGAAAAGTCTGAGTCTCAGCGAATTTGTGCGATCTTTAGTGACGCAAATTCTAAACCATTCCAGTGAGAGCCACAAAGAGCGAAGTATGCGCCGCAAGATGGCACAACAGGAAAGTAAATCGAATATAAGCTACGAGCAGAATTTGAGCGACAATTGCAATTTGCCACAGGAGAGTTTGTACAGTAACGTATATTCAGATAGTTTATTGTCGCCAACTCTAGAGGCCGCTAAGCGTGCAAGCGAAGTAAGTAGTTTACCGACTAGTCCGCGCACGCTTATTGCCGATGCTTACTTGGACAAGCTTAAATCGGATCCGGAAATACAAGTAGCACTGCGCGCTAAAAATATCGAGCTGAATCCGGACGATTGCCTGAAGCGGGCGCTGCTGTTTCCGCTACTAGAAATTGATCCACCTAAGCAAGGTTTGTTCATCATAATAGACTCAATCGATGAGCATTCGTTTGTCTATGCAAATTCCACGCTGACGCGTAGTAAACCACGCGAGCGTTCTGCACATTCACGTACTATCGCAGAACTGCTAGCCAATCATCACCATTTATTTCCGCAATGGTTGCTATTAGTTTGCACGGCAAAAAAGCAGTCGCGCAGCATTTCGAAAATGTTTACCGGTTTTCGTAAGCTGAGTTTGGACGATTTACGCAAGTCGCAAGTAGTGCGCGATGTGCAGCAATATATTCTAGCGCGATTAGATCAAGAGAATAGTTTACGACAACATATTAGTCGCGATACAGCCGAAATGCTGAATCAGTTGCATATTAAAAGTAATGGTTGCTTTTTGTACCTCGAAAAGGTCTTGGATGGCGTATCCGATAGCTTTATAGTGCTGAGAGAAGTGCGCGAAATTCCAGGCACTCTCAATGGTCTATATTTGTGGCTATGTCAGAAATTGTTCAATCGGCGGCAGTTTGCCAAAGTGCAACCCTTTTTGAATGTCATCTTGGCGGCCAAGTGTGCAATCAATGAGAGTTTCCTGTACGATATCGTGCATGTGTTTGACCACAAAATAGCACCAGATGAGTTCGACCGACGATTCAGTCTGATGCGGCGGATCGTGGTGTTTGGAAAAACTGGCGCGGTACGATTGTTTCATCACAGTTTTGCCGAATGGTTGCTCGATATTAAGCATTGCACACAGAAGTATTTGTGTAACATTTTCCATGGACATTGTATTCTGGCGATGTATTATACGTTGCACGCGAAAGTGTTGAGTCATCGGGAGATTTACGATTATGCGTTCCATCTGACAAGAATGGAGCAGTTTTTGAGTGAGAAATCGCCGAGTGAGAAGTACAAGTTGAGTGCTGGCAGTGGCGGTGGCAAGGATCCGATTTATGCGGAGGTAAAGAAGGTGAGGAAAGTGCCGCCAGTGGTTGTCGTAGAGGAGGAGAAGCAGGAGAAGGAAATGGTCGAGTTGGATGTGCATAGTTTGACGGTTTTGTGGCTGATTAAGAGTGGGTGTCGTGTGGAGGATTGTTTGTTGGACGGGAATGAGATGGCTGGAGTGAATTTTGGAGCGTTCTTGCCGACAGATCCGAAGGTGGTGAGATTGTTGTTGGAGGCTGGAGCGGTGGAGCAGGTTGACGGAGATATTGGCGATTATGAGAGTCAGGTTGGTATTTTGTTTAAACAATAGGATCAATTAAAATATTACTTAAATGTTATTTGTTCATAGATGTCGTTAGCGTCCACGTCAAGCGAGCAGAGTCCAGAACCCCTATTCGATCTGCAACATGATTTACACGGCCAGGCTGCTTTGCATGTAGCTGCTCGACTAGGACAAGCAGAAGTAGTCAAAGTAAATATCTTACGATAATTTAATTAAATACATAAAGTAATTAAATATAATGTAGGTGCTGCTCGAAGCAGGTGCGAATCCAAACCAAGCGGACATCGACGGTTGGACGCCATTGCGAGCAGCCGCATGGGGCGGCCACACTGAAGTGGTGGAATTACTGGTAACTAAAAACTCTACTCTTGATAGTGTCGACGCTGAAAACCGTACAGCTTTACGCGCTGCCGCTTGGTCCGGCCACGAAGAAATCGTCAAAATCCTATTGCAGCATGGCTCCGATGTAAATCTAACCGACCATGAAGGTCGTACTGCTTTAATCGCAGCGGCCTACATGGGCCATGCGGAAATTGTGGACCATTTGCTCGATTATAGTGCAGATATTAACCATGCAGATGCTGACGGTCGGACAGCATTGTCAGTGGCGGCGCTGTGTGCGCCAAGGACGCCAGGCGTGAGTGTGGTGGCCACACTTTTGGAGCGTGGAGCCGCGGTGGATCACAGAGATAAGGAGGGCATGACGCCGTTGTTGGTGGCTTCGTTTGAAGGGCACCGGGATGTTTGTGAGTTGTTGTTGGAGAATGAAGCGGAAGTGGACCATTGTGATTTTGGGGGCAGGAGTCCATTGTGGGCGGCTGCTAGTATGGGCCATGCGCCAGTGGTGGCGTTGTTGTTATTTTGGGGCTGTTGTATTGATTCGATGGATAGTGAAGGTAGGTGTACGATTTTACCTGTATTGGTGGTTGCCTATATGTGCACTTTACAGGTCGCACGGTGCTTTCGGTCGCCGCCGCTCAAGGTTGCGTTGAAGTGGTGCGACAATTGCTTGATCGTGGATTAGATGAACAACATCGTGATAATTCGGGTTGGACACCTTTGCATTATGCCGCGTTTGAAGGGCATCGTGATGTTTGTGAAGCATTGTTAGAGGCTGGAGCGAGAATTGATGAGACTGATAATGAGGGCAAGGCGGCACTTGCTTTGGCCGCACAAGGTGGTCACACCAAGTTGGTCGAATTGTTTATGGAGAAATATAATGCACCAGTCGATCAGAGGCCACATGATGGTAAAACCGCATTAAGGTTGGCGGCACTGGAAGGTCATTATGATATCGTGCAGATTTTGGCTGCTAGTGGTGCTGATATCAATGCAAAAGATGCGGATGGTAGGAGTACATTGTATGTTTTGGCACTTGATAATAGATTAGCTATGTCGAAATATTTTATACAGCAAGGTGCTGATGTGGAAACTAGAGATTTAGAGGTAATTATATAGCAATTTAATTGATAGCAAAATATTTTAATATGAAATTAAATTGAATGCAGGGTCGCACTCCACTACACGTATCATCTTGGCAAGGCCACACCGAAATGGTCTCATTACTTCTCACGTACGCTGCCCAAGTAGACGCAACCGACCACGAAAACCGCACTGCTTTACATAGCGCTAGCTGGCAAGGCCATGCCGACATTGTCAAAATTCTCCTCGAGCACAACGCCCTCCCCGACCACACATGCAACCAAGGCGCTACTGCTCTAGGCATCGCGGCGCAAGAAGGCCACGAACTGTGCGTAGTAGCCCTGCTCGAACACGGCGCTGATCCGAACCATTCGGACGCATGTGGCCGGAACGCAATGCGTGTGGCCGCCAAATCGGGACATCGAGGCGTTGTAAGATTATTGGAGGACTTCAATGCGCGTGCACATAAGAGTAGTAGTGCAAATTCGATTTCGTCGGCTGAGACAAAACCATCGTGTGCGGTGTTGTGTGTAGGTGGCGTGCAAGCGCAACCTGAGCAATGGACGCAAGAGCAACAAAGAAGATCGATGATTTCGCTTGGGAATCATAGTTCGAATTCCAAGTCGAGTTCGAACTTGACGGGGAGTAGTCAGTCGAGTCGATTGGAAGAGGAGAAGAGTAAGGATGTGGTTCAGCCTCTATCATTTACGCAGCAACTGCAGCAATGTTCGCGAGGGGGAAAGACGAGGCCGTTGAGTAAACTGTTGTCGCCTTTGCAAAGTGAACCGCAAAGTCCAATTTATGCGTCCCCGCCGCTTAGTCCTGTTCACGATGCTCGCAATATTTTTGGTAAGAGAGTGCTTGTTTGGTAAATTGTTTTCTACTTTTTCTAATTTAATTAATTATGCAGGTGAGATGAATATCTATCAGCCAGTACTGCGTCATAATAATTTTGCGAAAGCACCGGATATGCATTTTGCACGCGATACGCATATGCGTATCATTCTGGGTAATTGTAGTAATTCGGCATTTGGAAGTAAGTCGACAACGACGACTAATCAGGAGACGACTAGTAGTAATAAGTCGAAACGGAATGGAATTGTAACGAATCCAGCGTTGCGTTTGGTGGCGAATGTGAAGAATGGGTTGGATTCGGCTGCGGCGAATTTGCGGAAGTCTACGTCGAGTGCGAATCCGAGCACGAAGACGAATAGCTTTCATTGGCGAAAGGAGACGCCGTTGTAGATAGTAAGGTATAATGCTAGTCAATATACTATAAGTATTGGTAGAATTATGTGCAAAGTTGCAATTAAGAATGTGAGAAAGTGAGAGAGAGAGAGAGAACTCAGCTAGTCTTTTAACAATATCAAAGAATTGTTGTTTATTAATTTATATTTATGGCCTAAGTTTTTTGTCAACGAGCAATAAGGTTGCAATTATTTCGTACTCTGCTTTTTAGTTTTAATGCGATCTCATTAATGTTTTTTGTTTGTTCATTTGAAAGGAACTTGTACTAATGAAATGAAACATATTTTTCTATTTATCAACAAGAATCTATTAATAATTAGGATTAGGGATGTGTGTGTGTGTGTTAATATTTCCTTTAGTTTCGTATTAGTTCTAGAATTTTTGCCACTTTTTTTGTTTGTTTTGTTTAATTGCTTTATTTATTTATGAGAGAAGCAGGACGAAGGGGTTTACCTTCTTTTTTTGTATTACAACAATTTAGATTTACAACTGCAATTTCAAATCAAACAATTATTATAACGATACTAATTAATTATAAACAAATTTTGTTTACTCTATATGTTCAGCAGTATTAAACAAAGCAACAAGACATGTATATGTACATTTAAGATCACAAAATTGGCTGACTAGACCACAAGCATTAAACAACATTCAAATGATATAATAAACATGTCTAAAGTTAAAACGAAACTATTTAACCAACTAATTCTCGTTTAACCTTGCAACTATCGGTAACTGATTAACTACTGCCGGAAATTAGGTGGCAGGGTTCTACAATATAGAATCGTTGCAGGGTTCTGCAATAAAGAAATTATTATTGCTAACGAGTTGAGGGCTACTGCCAACTAGATAGCGGAGGTCCGTTTGCAGAGCTCTGTAATTTATGGTAACGAGTTAGTGCTACTCGAATCAGAGGGCGCAGATGTGTTTACAGAGCTCTGTAATGGGTAGTAAGGAGTTACTGCTACTCAAAACAGATGGCGCAGGTGTGTTTACAGAGTTCTGTAATATTGGGACGCTGCAAACTTTGAGATTTTGCAAGTTTTGAACCATTGCAGACTCTCTCTCTATTGTCTCTGAGACGTATTTCCAATAACTTTGAATTTTCAGAATGAAATGAACGTCAAAACGCAACATTCACCAAAACCTCTTATGGTAAGCTTATCTGGCAATTTAAATAATTAACAATTCTATTCTGTTTTGTTATCAGTTTTATTCTTTTAAATTTTAGTACAGGATGTTTTAATTTTCAGAATGGAGTGATCATTGAGGATGGACATTCCACAACAATTCCATTTGGCAACACTCTGTATAAAAAAGTTCCTAAAGCTATAATTAATTATTTAAGATATTTTTCAAAAGTGTCAATTCTTTTGTAACACTGTATAATTGTATAAATTTAGTATCAAAAGATAGGTCTTTTTGCGCTGCAGCCATAAATGGGACAGCAATCTGTATAGAAATATGTTTGAAGCTTGTAAATTGTTAGTACTCATAAAACATCCTGTATATTTAAATAATGAACTGCTGATTCATGAATAAAGAATTTTTTTTGAATTTTCTGCGTATTTTTTGTTCATTTTTCGACCAAAAAATAGATTTTTCTCCGATCTTTACGAAACTTAGCAGGGTGATTAAACATATCGTAATGAAGATATTCAGCAAGTTTCAGGTCAATCGTGTGATTAGTTTTTTTTTAAATAAATAATTAGTGTCGAAAAAAATTTGAAAAATTAACAAAGACGTCTTTGTTCATTTTTTGACCAAAAAATAGATTTTTGTCCGATCTTTACGAAATTTAGCAGGGTGGTTAAGCATATCGTAATGAAGATATTCAGCAAGTTTCAGGTCAATCGTGTGATTAGTTTTTTTTTTAAATAAATAATTAGTGTCGAAAAAAATTTGAAAAATTAACAAAGACTATTATAGTCTTTGTTCATTTTTTGACCAAAAAATAGATTTTTGTCCGATCTTTACGAAATTTAGCAGGGTGGTTAAGCATATCGTAATGAAGATATTCAGCAAGTTTCAGGTCAATCGTGCGATTAGTTTTTTTTTAAATAAATAATTAGTGTCGAAAAAAATTTGAAAAATTAACAAAGACTATAGTCTTTGTTCATTTTTTGACCAAAAAATAGATTTTTGTCCGATCTTTACGAAATTTAGCAGGGTGGTTAAGCATATCGTAATGAAGATATTCAGCAAGTTTCAGGTCAATCGTGCGATTAGTTTTTTTTTAAATAAATAATTAGTGTCGAAAAAAATTTGAAAAATTAACAAAGACTATAGTCTTTGTTCATTTTTTGACCAAAAAATAGATTTTTGTCCGATCTTTACGAAATTTAGCAGGGTGGTTAAGCATATCGTAATGAAGATATTCAGCAAGTTTCAGGTCAATCGTGTGATTAGTTTTTTTTTAAATAAATAATTAGTGTCGAAAAAAATTTGAAAAATTAACAAAGACTATAGTCTTTGTTCATTTTTTGACCAAAAAATAGATTTTTGTCCGATCTTTACAAAATTTAGCAGGGTGATTAAGCATATCGTAATGAAGATATTCAGCAAGTTTCAGGTCAATCGTGTGATTAGTTTTTTTTTAAATAAATAATTAGTGTCGAAAAAAATTTGAAAAATTAAGAGACTATTAGTAAAAAAAATTTATTCATGAACCAGCAATAAATTGTACAATTATACAGGGTGTTCTATCCGTAATGACAATTACATTTTTACAAATATCTTTAAATAATTAATTACAAGCTATATACAGACATTTACGCAGAGTGTTGCCTCAAAAGAACCTATCTTTTGATGCTAAATTTATACAATTTATCAAGAGTGTTACAAAAGATATTGACAATTTTAAGTTCCGCGGCAACAGAGCTCTGTAAACACACCTGCGGCATCTACTTTCGAGTAACACTAACTCTTTACCAGCAATTACAGAGCTCTGCAAACACACCTGCGCCATCTGTTTCGAGTAGCACTAACTAGTTACCAACCATTACAGAGCCATGTAAACACACTTGCGCCATCTAGGTACCAATAAAAGTAACCAATAAAAAAAGAACGATCCTTGGTAATACCCTACTTTACCAACTATTTGTGAAAATGTCGCATTTTAGGTTAGATTCATAATTGTAACGTTTATTTGGCATTTAAAAATACTATGTCCGATGTAATCAATTTTTGCTCGAAGCCAGAATCTTTACTAATGAATGGCTCAACCAAAAATTTATTAATCGCTGAAAAAACGAAATACATCAAATACAAACTACTTTGCGACGTAATTAATGAGTGCCTAAATGAAACCAACGCCTTAAAAGACGAATTGATTTGCAAAGTGAAGAACATACAAATAATCGAAGAATGTAGACAAATCAATAGTTTAACGGACAACACCAAACTGTTTGGCGCAACACTAAAGTGCTCCGACCTTAGCTATCGGGAACAAGACTGCCTTAAACTTAACCTGGAAATAAAACTAGCAAACAAACTTTCAAAATTCCCTAATCTAAATGAGTTTAACTCTTATTCGAGTCGATTGGAAGAGTTTGAGTTAAATCCGCACGATGCACGTTTAGTATCAATGAAATCAGAATTGCATCGAACGCAACACGAATGCCTCGACCAGTTGCAAATTGAACTCAGATTACTGCAGGAAGTTGCCCAGGTGCGAACGAGGGTGTTACCGGAAGTTATGAGGAATAAATTGCGTGAAAGTCAGGCAGTTTCGCGGATCAGTAATTTAAAGGCGAGGATTACCGAGTGGAAGTTTCGGGTGGACGTTTTCAGTGAAACTCGGAGTGCGTTGGAGGCATTTAAATTGCTGATTGCGGATGTTAAGGAGGAACAAAGGGATTGTTCGGGGGAGATCAAGAGGTTGGAAGATCTAAAAGAGGAGTATAGGCTTGTGGATTGTAAGCAGTATGATGATATTTTGAAGTCGTATTTGCAGTACAAAGCGAATATTGCCAAGAAAAAGTTGTTGTATGAAACATCGCGATTATGATTGATGATTACTATTATTGTTTGAATAAATTGATTTAATTTAGTTGGTTGTGGGTTTTATTTATGTGTATAATATTAGTAATTGACGATTGATATTGAAATATAAAATAGTGAATTATGAAGCTGCATCTTTTTTAAATTAACCCACAATTACCGAATAAATGCTTTATTTAAATCGAAAAACATTTTAGAAAAG
This sequence comes from Cryptophagus acutangulus, assembly GCA_963556235.1. NCBI lineage: Eukaryota > Metazoa > Arthropoda > Insecta > Coleoptera > Cryptophagidae > Cryptophagus > Cryptophagus acutangulus. Next base: position 165,085 of record OY744570.1, read on the forward strand.
TACATTACATCGCCGTAGAAAAACATCAAATAAGCAAGCCTCGCAAAAATTGAGATCGGATTCAGAAAAGAGAAACAAACTAAACTAAATTAAAGTAATATTGTACTGGCACTGGCAAAACTCGCCATCACACGCAAAAACCAAACCTCAACATAGGAAATCCTATATTAAACCTAAACCAAATCCCCCAAAACCCAACTAATCGCTCTCATCGCTATTGCGCCCCCCATTCCTAACAATCCCCGACTTACAGCTCTTATCCTCAATCATGCCATGCTCCACCAAAAATCCTTGCACATCCTCCGCTTGAAAGTCGCCTCCCAAATCATCCGAAATTCGCACAAAGTTTCCCACCAAATTACCTGCCTTATAAACAAGCAAAGCAGGCACGCCACCCGATTTAAATTGCTTACTGATCGCCGCTTTGCTGCCCACAATGCAACAGAATTTCACATTCGGGTACATTGAGACTAAATCGTGAAGGCAAGCGTTCATTGCACGACAGGCATCAACGTTATCCTCGTAAATGTGGACGATTATTGTGACGGATTTGTGTTCCTTATCGATTGCGTCCAAGAATTCTTGCCCACTCGATAAAACAATTAGTTTACCTAAATCCAAAAACACAGTTAGCTATAAATGTTTATCTAAAAGAATACCAACTAGTATTACCGAATTTGATATTGTGATTGGTCTGTTGCATCATTTCTTGCATTCGCTGCTTTTGATAACTAACCAGAAAATCGTCGTTCAACAATTCGGCTAAATCCGGGTCTTCTCGTGCAGCAGCTTCGCGTTCCTCGTCCAAAGCCGATTGTACGGTTAAAGTGAGCTTTTTCATTAATTCCAATTTTTCCCTGTCGTCTTCGAGACGCTTTTCATTTTCCAATTGCTTGTAACGTTGCCAGTCTTTCAGCACGCCTTTGGGGCCTGTATTTGTCGAAGTGCCCTCCCATTTGTTGGGTTCGGGTAGTGTTGGTGCAGTTTCCTGCTCCTGTACCACCGCTTTCGGTTCCGAGTCAGAGTTTTCTTCGTCGTTTTCACTTTCTTCGCTGCTGCTGCAGTAATTGTGGTATTTTTCGCCCAGGATTTTGTCTTCGAGTGTTGCCATTTTCTGAGCTACGTTTCTTATTAAGTTTGGCTAATTGTATTCACTTAACGCTAATTTGAACTTAAAAAAGGAAGGTAAACAATTTAAAGAGTAATTATCTCTGACAGTTGTTGTTTGTTCTGACTTTTGACAGGTTGCAATTCGGTGTATTACTAGTTGCCAGCTTTCCGCAGCTTGTAGTGCCATCTTCGAGAGTAAGTTTAAACGACTGTAATATTCTATCTCTCAAAAGTAGGAATCTACTTGTCAGCTCCCTCTTTCGAGAATTACTTTAAATACATTTAAATAATTGTTGTTATTTATATTTTTAATTTTAGATTAACATTAATTAGTTAACATCTCATTGAACTTAATTCTCGCTACAATGCTTATTTATGTAACGGTTTCTTCAAACCCTACGCAGATTTTTTCGATAATTTTTTTATTAAACAAAATACTTATCCGCTTATTCATTTCCTCCTCTTTTGAATCATATTTAAATAACAAGATAATCAAATTACACATGTGTGCGTAAGATTTGGACGATTAGAATAAACCTAAATGAATTATTCAATTTAATTTAGATGATTGGTTACGCCGTGATACAATTTTGGTTTAACTATCGCATGATTTATTATCCAATTTAAAATAATTTATGCTTTTCGCTATCGTTTATTTTTAATTTCATCAATCTTGCCAATAGTTAACACATTTATTTTTAAACCATATATAGTATGTGTGAATCATTTGCAATACGGGGAATTCCAATTTCTTTTCGTTTTTTACCACAGTAACAATATTAATTTTCTCACACAACCGTCACAAAATAAATTAATATATAACAATCATCAAACCTCAACTGTTATATTAAAATACTAACTGTCACTTGAATTAAAAGACGATAAAGCATGATATATATTAATTAATACTATGAAGAGGCAGAGTGCAGAGAGACTGAGGAAAACTGAATTACTATTTATAGTTTATCAAATACTTTGAATCGTTTAATATTGTTTACATTAATGTATTGTAATATTTATTAATAATCGATTAATAATTGTATCATACCATTAGCTAATAAGCTAACTTTAACAAAGTAAACAAATCTTGACTATAAATACACTGACTGTTTACTAAACTTTTAAGATTTTTATTTAAAAATAAAAACGAAAAGTTGAGGTTATGTTTGCTTGTCAATGTGAAAAACACGGACACTAATTGAGGTTAAAAAACTCATAAAAATGTCTATTAAACCATAATTCTATAAAGCTTGTTTATTATCGCATCGCGCGCGGTACAAGTTGCCTTTGATTTAAATTTATTTATTTTCGTTATCAAAAAATCCTTGACTTTTGTATAAAAGTCGGCGTGATTGCAAATAAAAATCGAAATATTTATTTTACTACATCGAGTACATATTTGCACAGCAAACATCGCGTACTAGACAACCATAACGAGAAATCTATTTTTAAACAATACCAGACCGCAATTAGACGCAAACGAAATCGGTGAATTTTAATGAAATGCATTTAGATTGCATTGGAATTGCATATTGCATTTCCGAAGAATCGCGTTAGTCATCAAAAGACCCTAAGCGACAAAAAGTACGTCCACCACTTTACGAAAAATCTACTATAAAAATGGAGCAGTGCGGACGGAAATTTCATTCCGAACCATCCACCACTCCATCACCATCCTCGAAAAATGAGCTTAAGTAAAGTGCTAGTGTTTGGCGTGCTTGTGCTACTCAATCAAAGCAGTGCTTCCGCAACATTTCGGGAACATTTAGCCCGAGTAGAGGGATTTAAATGCGGCGTGCCGCAACCGCGACTAGTGCCGCTCGAACACATCTTCAGCAAAGAGGAATTAAACAGTTCCAATGGGGTGGTAAGTTAACTCGCTTTGAAATTTATTGACGTTTAATGACGTTAATTTTTTATTTAGGGCTCAATTGAGCCGTCAGGGTCGGTGTTGCATCGATGCGAAGGAAGTGGCTATTGTGGTAGTGGTAAAAACAGTTGCAGAAATGATGAGAGCACTTGCTTTTGTGGATTTTCAAAATTCGAAAATGTGAATTTGTGGTTTTTGAAAAAGGGTTCACAGAAACCGTTTATTCAAATGGCGCTCAATCATACGGAATGTTCGTGCCAGTCGCGAAAAGATAATCCGAAGTAACGTCAGATTAGTAATTAATTATTTATTCGTTCTGTGATATTATTATGATTGTTGTGCAACATGTATTATTTATTCGACTTATTTAAACTTGTTTTTTTAATAAATAATTGGAAAACCAGTTCGATTACATTTGCATTTTAATTTGATTGCGGTGTGGGCACACCGGGCGACCAATTAGTTTTAAATTTAATTCGACTAAATCAAAGCACTACCATGCGCATAAATTAATTTATTCAATTAACTATCGCGCCCCGCAATTAACAATCTTACGTCTTTGGAATCTCCTGCTCCATCCTCGTCAACTGAATATTGCGATCAGTGTCCGAAACCGGCCCCGCAAACTCACCAGTCCTCAATCGAATACGCAAATCCAAACAACGCACATCCGTCATAAACGACTGATTCTTATCGCCCAAATCGCGTGCGATCAAAACTTGCTGATCCTCCAAAGCATTGTAAGTCGCTTTAGCGCAATTAATTTTATCCATTAAAAAGCGCCTGGTCTCAGTCAACTCGCGCACTTCATTCTGCAATCCATTCTCCGACTCATCGCGAGCCAACTCGAACCCTGGCCGATACATGCGATTTTCTAATCGGGTCTCACACAACTTAAGCGCGTCACTTTTGGCTTTCAACGCCTGCTCCAGAGTTTGGATTTCTTTCAACAACTTATCCATTTCTTCGCGCATTTTCAACTCCTGCCATTCGAGCTCGTTGCGCGCTTTTTGCGTCTCGTAGATACGTTTGCGTAGAGTGAAATCCACGCGGTCGCGTTGCGATATTAAATCGTTCTGCGCGCGATTACGCACGACAAATAAAGCTTCGCGCAGCTTATTCGTGTCGGCCAGCTCGTTGTCCGCTAGTTGCTTTATTAATTGCGAATGTTCTAGCCAACTTTCGTACGGGATCGAACTGTATTTACAAAAATGTATAGTTGCTGCTACTGATAGTACTAAAACTTACTTTTTGGCAATGCGTAGCGGATCAATTTTAAAGCTAATGTTGGCACAGTTTTTATCCAAATCCAACTGATCCTTATCAATTTCAATCGCCTCGTACTTGTCGTTAATTTCCAAGTTCAACTTGAATCGCACGTCTTCCAGCTTGTTAATTTTCTCCCAAGTCGCTTGGCATCGTTCCACCAGCAACTTCTTCACACCCTCAACAACACACAGCTCCTAAAAGCAAAACATCAGCGCTTTCCATTGTCGCAACCTTCGCATTACCTTCTTCAATTCAGTATCGCCATCATCGTACGTCAATTCGCCCCCTTGCCGACAATCGCGCATCGAAATGCACTCCGACACCACACTGAGCGGAATTCCGAGCGCATCTAATTGCCGCTCGGTGGAAAACTTCTCCGCTTTCAGCATTTCCATTTCGCTATTCACCTTCTGCAAACAGGAAACGAATGTGTCGCGCCATCTATCCAACTCAGTAATGCGATCGGCCAAACGCACGTTGTTGTGATACGTGTCCCAATTGGTGCGCACGTTTGTTTCGTTACGCAACTGGCGAGCTTCGTGTCGCAAATTGAAAGCGTCCGTGCGTCGAGTGTCGTTCGTTTGCTGGTTTTGCCATTGCTTCGCTTGCCAATCGGCCAAACCGACATGCGGAATTGGCTTTTCGTACGTCGGCACCGACATTTTAGGTTCGACTCTGATTTGTTTATTGGGCGTTGCTATGGCGTTGCATTGTTTCCGGCAGCCATTTTTCATTCGAAACTGCGGACGTTGCCATGGAAATGTTGCAGCATTGTTTCCGGTAGCCATTTTTCACTAAAAAGCGCTTTCCAATTGCAGTTTAATGTAAAGCGCTTTCCAATGGTAAGTACAAAGTTTATTTCAAATAATCAACTACAAACTAAACCAACTTTGCCAAGTTTACAATCGAATTTAAATGCATAATCAACAATATTCTCCTTAGTTGAGCCAAATAGGCAAACACCTTGTCTCGAATCGCGATCCCATTGGATTCGCTCGCCAACTCGAATCGGCGCCACTGGACCACCCGATATAATTGTGTCATCAAAATACCAATCTAGCCAAATAGCCACGCCATTACACTTACTAAAAAACGCAAAAAATCAAACTCAAACTCCACAAATAAAATAAAACTTGCCTCTTAATATAAATTTCACCAATTTCCTCCACCAAAACATCATTCCTTCGCAAATCAATGCAAGCAACTTCCAATGATTCGCTCAGAGCGACACCGGGGTACTCCCAAAGTGGCTGTGCCTCAACCAACTCATCACTAATACAGCTTGAAGCCTCAATCAACTCATCGAAAGCTTCCATTGCAAAACCCTCACAAACGCCTAAAGGTGCCCGAATTTTATGCAAATCATCGAAACAAACCGCGACTGCGCAAACCACTCCTTTTTGCGGATAAATTTGCACATCATCTGCGCAGCAGCTGCGCAAATCCGCCACTAAATGAGCAAAATACAAATTATCCCACGGTAGAATGCTGCCGATAAAATAGGGCTCGCCTACAATTAAATCAATACGCACGCTTTCCAATTGCAATTGCGATTTCAACGCATTTAAACTGTCAAAAACTCGAACGCTGTTGCTTAGCTTGTTGGATTGGACGAAATCCAACATAATTCTGCGACTAAAACCATTCGATTCGAGGTAGAAAATCTGCTTGGCGCCCATTTTCAGCGCAGCTAAACTCGCGTAGAACCCATCGCCCAACACTAGAACCACACTGTCCGCTTTAACTTTGCGTTCGAGTACGTTAAGCAACTGCTCAGTGCGCTTTCCATTGTTCAGTTGCCCGATGCGCGTTCGACTAAACGCCGTATGCAACCAACACGCACAACTTGGCTTCACACTTTCATTCAAACTAAACCACAATGAATATTCATCGTGACTACTAACTAATTTCAAATCGTCCCCGCCATTTACTGGCAAAGCATGCGGGAAATAATAGATGGCTTGCATCCAATGATCGCGCCAAGGTTTATCCGAACGCGGCGCACAACTCAAAATTATACTACATTCGTCGTCCATTTTTAAGTCCCACCACATAAAAACGCCTTGCGCGACCCCTTTTTGTTTCGCTTTGAATTCTAAACTAACGGACCGTTCGAATTCAAGCGGGATTTTACCCGACCAATCGAATTGGAACACTGCAAGGGGCTCGGATAGGCTTCGGATAAGCTTGGCGGGCACTTGCGTTAGTTGCAAATCGTGCACCGCGGCTGATCCGGTGCAGTTCCGCACGGACTCCGGAATAGTTACTAAAACGTTCTTACCTTTCGCGATGTCGTGTAAATTGTTCCAACAATGCATGAGTGGTGAGTCGATTACTTGAGCGTAGATGGTGGCGGAATGCGGGACGACTAGGCTGTTTTTCTCGAGGAGGTACTTATGTGCATGGGCATACGTTGATAAAGCGCCTTCTCCAATTAATTCGGTGTCGAACACTTCAGTTACCAAAATATTACAACGCTCTTTCAAATCGCCGTTTTCACTATCCACTGTTAAATCGGTGGATCGTTTTGCGATGACCTGCAAATTTAATAATTGAACCTTAAATATTGACTAAATATTATCCGCAATTTCTAACTTGTATTTTGTGAGCGAAACCATTTCCGGCGATGATTTTGCGGGCACACTGGCTCATAGGTTGGAAAGCCTCGCAAGCGATTATGGAATCAGCGCCGTGTTTGGCTGCCATCAGCGAAAGCAAGCCGGTACCCGTGCCAATGTCGAGTACCTTTGCCTTTTTACCAGCGGCTTTGGTCTTTTCAATGGCACGTTTGAGGGCTTTTTCGTAGAGTTGGTTGCGTTCGGTGTCGTGCAGCATGTCAGCGAAAGAGGATCGTGCTATTTCTTGGTGGTAGTCATAGTTTTCGTTCTGGACGATCCAATCGTGCACGCCGGTTATGGGGTTTAATTTCTGGATAAATATGCTGCCCATTCTGATAGATTTCGTAGAAAGATTTGGTTTGAAACGGGTGAACATATGTGAGGTTATGTTGATGTTGTTAAACTGTCACATGTGGTGGCTACAGTTACGTTACCATGTACTTTTCTTGTAAATAATTATTGCTTATTGTTTAATTTAAAATAAATATGTAAATTACTGTAACTTGTTTAATTGAGTAATGCTTATTTATTTATATAATGCAATAAAACGCGTTTTAATAATTACGTGTAGTGTCCTCTATGAGAGAAGCAGCAAAGTTTCTGTAATTTTAGAAGAAATTGATAATATACAGGGTGTGTCTGCTCAAAAAATATAAACAAACAACACTATTTACTATTATATCTATTAATAACAATATCTGTTAATGTATTATTAAGTAAATAAACACATACCCACAAAATTACTACTACAAAAATTCTCCCACTCAATTATTTTCTAATAATAAATCGTTATTAATATTATTTATGATGTATAATTTTTAATTAATATCGTTAGTACAATGGTAATTAAAATTACATAATACTAATCACTGAATTATGCAACAAAATTTGAATTTGCACACTTACCCGCGCAAGTGCTACTTCCGGAAACTATATGGATACGTCATATCGACTTCCGTCCTCTTCGTTATTCGTTTCGTGCGCTCAAGCTGTGTAGATGTGTCGCCATCATCCTCAAATGAAATTCCATAATTTCCTCTACAAAAATGCATAACGGCAGTGAAATGTTGCATTTATGTCGACTCTGTTTAGTGAAAGACAAAGTGAACATACCAATATTCGCTGAACAGGACGATTTACGCCAGATATTCGTCAAAATCAGCTCGTGTCTACCGGTAACGGTAAGTTGGCGTCTATCCGCCATTGTCTTTTTTACAACAATTTTCAACAACAAACTTGTATTTTCGCAATATATTACCAACAATGCCACTGAATTGAGGGATTATTAGTAATTTAGCGTGCGATTATTGAATTTCTATTGGAATTACTGGAATTTAGTTGCAGTTTTGATAAATACTAGAAAATAAATATTTCATTAATTTGGTTGTCAGCATTTTATTAATATCAATTATTGAAAAATGCTAGGCGAAGACGTTAATGAAGTAGTTTAATAATTATTTGCAAAATAAAAAATCAATATACCGTGTGTATAAAATAAATATGGCGGCGCGTTGGTTTGGTGACGTGACCTTCATTGCAAGGCGCCATATTCAAAACTTAATTATCGATTTTTGCCGCAGGTTCAACGAGAGGATCAACTGCCTAAGAACATTTGTGATGGATGTTCGTACAAATTAGACTTACTATACGAATTCTGCAACACGAGCGTGAATTCGGAAAAACAACTACTGCAATGGATACGAACGCAAAATCCCACGGCCAGCAAAGCTGGAACCACTTCGACAAAAGACAATGACATAATCAAACAGGAAGCCTTAGATCCGAGCGAGCCGGCGGTGGCGCTCGATGACAAACCGGATTTGAATTTGTTCGATGTCGAGCCCGAAATGGTCGAAGAGCCGCCGTTCAAAAAAACGAAACGTGCGGCAGCGCAAAAAGCGGCTATTGCAACGCAAATTGAAGTGACCCCGGATAGTGACGATGAAGATGACGACAATTTCGACGCGGACGCCATTGCTAAAGTAAGTGTGGCTTTATGTTAATAGAGAACGTTGTTTAATATTTGTCGTTGCAGATGGAAGATGAAAGTGACGATTCGGATGCGGAGGGAGAAGGCGAAGAAGACTTAGAAGAACCGGCGTATGTTGAAGTGCCATCGGCCAATGTAGAGGCGCAACCGGGACCATCTGGCTTAGGCAAGGATGGCGTCGAAGCACCGTGAGTAGTTTTTCTTTTCTTTTTATCGTTGGAAAATTCATTTGAATGCATTTTGTTGGATTTCACAAATGTATGCTGTTTAATTGTAGATATAATAGTGCATTCAAGTGCGTTTTTTGTTGTTGGAATTTAATTCAATGAGAACAATACAATTTTTTTCTCATTCAGTTTTTTGACTTTGCTGCTACTTTAAGATTTGTTGCCATTATTGTGATTTATTTGTATGTTTGCATTCGTTATTAATTAATAAGGAGTGCGTTTTTGCTTTGGTGCAATTTTGCATTGAAGTATATTGTAATTGAAGGCACATTTTTGTCGTTCAATCATGTAAGTGATTAATAAATTTGCAAGTTTGCAATTTTATTTATTTTAATAGCAATGTTGCAATTGCAGCTTTGTTTTTTTATTACTAATTTAAATTCTAATTTTAATGTTTTTTAATTAGAATTTAAAAATCCCGTTTATAATTTTGTTGCTTGCAAAAATTCTTCGCAGGATTGTTTTAAATTTAGGATAATCCATTAGCCAGAATTTTTTGTAACTAAGAAAATTATGACAAAATTACAACCAATACAAATTAAATTACTTAATTATTTAATTTAATTATAAATTACTAATTGTTTGGCAATTAATTTAATCAGTAAGTATAATTTCTTTAATTAATAATTGGGTACCCAAACAAAAATGGAAACGTTTCACTGCACTATTTTTTTTAATAAAATTTGGAATAGATTTTAATTCAAATTGTTTATAATTTTATTATGCAAACAATGAAAAGTTTGTCCTGTAGTTGGATACGAAACTACATCCTTTGGATTGCAAGTCTACCAAGTGCGCTTAGCAGGATCAATTTTATTTTATTGTTGTATTAAAATTTTAATCTATTTGAATTTATGTATTTCTATTACACATTTTATGAAAAAAAAAACAATAAATAATAAGTTATAATTTGTTTTTTGTACATATAGTAATAAGTTAGTTTCTAAGATAAAAAGCTAAAGCTACCATGCAAAAAGGTAAATGATATTTAAATCATTTTTGTAGAAATTTCTACTAAAATGCAAACAAGGTAAGGTAAGTTTCAGATTGTTGCAGGTTTAAATTTATTTGTCATCTTGCTTGTAATCAATACGCTTTCCCAGCAGCTCTTGATACACCACCAAGTGACAAAAATTCGTCTCTCTTAGTACATTTGTATTTAGAGAGATGCAAAATAAATTGTGCATTATTTACTACATTTTAGATTATTATTTATTTTGTAAAATGTAGTGCATAATTAAATACAATGGTAAAAGCAGAATTTTGTATGTTTGCAAATAAAATATTTACAAAGAGATAAATACTTACTTTAGTATTTTTCTTTCTTGATTTATTATATTTGATTTGTGGAGATACATTCATTGTATTTTACTGTTGTGATTACTTCACCATTTAAATACTTTAATCAATTATTTATTCTGTATTTATTAAGCAACACAAGTGTTGGTAAGGTAAGACAATCAACTTGTGAGGTACATCGTAGTGAATTAAAGTAAGTTGTTTCCCTTCCTTACATCGTTTTATATGTTATTTAATTTTTGTGTTTAATTATTTATGAAATCGCTCAAGCACCGATACGTTTATTTGTTCATATGTATGTGATTAAAATTCAGAGATGCAAGGCGCTGGGAAAGTGTCTAACTATTTCTAATCGGTCGATTTGTTTACTTTATCGGTAGTACCCTTTTTGTATGGAAGCTTCATCATCAAATAATGACTTATAACGTGTGGCGTTTTCCATTTTGCAGGTTCGCCGATGTGCTATGCAGTTATTGTAAGAAATTATTTGATGATGAAGAAAGTTTACGCACTCATTTAGAAAATTTAGAAGCGCACATTAAAGCGTTTTGTAGTCATTGCAAAAGTTTCACGCGATCCGATGAAGTTGAAAGACATTTGAATGTGACGTATTCGTGTACGCTTTGTAAGCTTATTTTAGATAATGATTATCTTTCCCATACGTGTTTGCATTCGATGAAGGCGACGATGGCAGCACAAGAACGGCGACATGAATGTGGTGTTTGCGAGAAGGTATTTTTTACAGCGCCTGATATTGAGCTGCATATTAATGATGCACATCGTACGATTCGCTGCGAATATTTTTGCAAGTGTTGCAACGTGTATTTCGATACCGTGCTCGATTATAATGAGCATATGACTAATCACACAGAATTGTTAACTGATTTTGCTATCGACGACTATTGCAATGCAATTATTAATCTCAAAGAAAGCGTTGATTTAGATAGAAGTTTGTATTGTAAGGTTTGTAAGGAGTGGTTTGAGACTTTGCGATTGAAGGAGATTCACATGAAGAGTCAGCATTTTAGGCGAAGCACCAGGCGCTCGCAATATTATGTTTAAATTCTTTTTTTGCTACATTTTTGCTTCGTTTTTGCGAGCACTACTATCTACAAGACTGCTTTATATTTTATTTTTGTTTGTTTACTAGGCTTAATTTGTAGGAATTGTTGCAACTATAATCTTTCAAAACAAGCCTACTTTGTTATGTTTTTTTTAATAAACTATTTATCTTGTGTGTTATTTGTTATAAATCCATACCAAAGTCCTTTTCAATTTTTTACACTCAGATTGGAATCTTTTTTGACTTTAAATTAGACTCATTGATATCAAATTTTGGGAAAATGAATATTAATTTTTGTTAATTGGAGAATCATTCATGAATTTTTAAAATAAATAATTAAAAACGTAATAAAATATACAAGTAGACATACTGTTGGAAAGCTCTTGATGTATGCAACACGATGCTTTTTGAATTTTTGAAAAATATTAATTTGCATAAAAGTTATTAAAAAGTGCCGAAATTATTATTTCAAATTTGATGAATTTTTAAAATAAATAATTAAAAACGTAATAAAATATACAAGTAGACATACTGTTGGAAAGCCCTTGATGTATGCAACACGATGCTTTTTAAATTTTTGAAAAATATTAATTTGCATAAAAGTTATTAAAAAGTGCCGAAGTTACTATTTCAAATTTGATGAATTTTTAAAATAAATAATTAAAAACGTAATAAAATATACAAGTAGACATACTGTTGGAAAGCCCTTGATGTATTCAACATGATGCCTTTTGAATTTTTGAAAAATATTAATTTGCATAAAAGTTATTAAAAAGTGCCGAAGTTATTATTTCAAATTTGATGAATTTTTAAAATAAATAATTAAAAACGTAATAAAATATACAAGTGACATACTGTTGGAAAGCCTTTGAGGTATGCAACACGATGCTTTTTGAATTTTTGAAAAATATTAATTTGCATAAAAGTTATTAAAAAGTGCCGAAGTTATTATTTCAAATTTGATGAATTTTTTAAATAAATAATTAAAAACGTAATAAAATATACAAGTAGACGTACTGTTGGAAAGCTCTTGATGTATGCAACACGATGCCTATACACGCCAAAAAAATTAAAGAAATAAGCTCTGTTCCTTAATAAGCCGTAAAATTCAGGATTATTATTGCGAGCAGTAACAATATAAACGTAGATTTTTAATATCGAGGCACTCAAATTTACCAAGGATACAGAACTAACATGGTAGAAAGGCTATAGGGGCACAATAAGCTTAAACTTCATTGCAAGGGGGATTAAACCAAATCCCGTGAAAAAAATGTTGATCCTAAGAGGTCGCGGGTTTTAAATCTGCCTTATGTATAAACGATCTCATTAAACCTTTATTGACGTATTTAGAGCGCATCCGCAATACAATTGGGTTTTTTTATCACCCCTATCATTGATTTCTCGTAGAAAAACATTTTGAGGGACCCTCACCTGCAACATCCCTTATCCTTTTGTTTTAAATTATTTAATTGTTAGATTCTGATAGAAATCTTTTGAAATACCCTATTTTTGCAGCCAAAAGAAATCTAAAAGGCCTAAGAGAAACTCTAATTCATTTAAGTGCAGTCTGTGCCCCAAATCCTTTCACTTGAAGCAACTATTGCAATATCATGCAGCGCGACATGCAAGCAATTTCAAAGTAAAATGCCCTGAATGCAACAAAGGCTTCTACAGAAACTCGGATTATAGACAGCATTTGGATGTTCATCATAAAGGCAACACTTTTAATTGCTCTCATTGTAATAAACGATACTTTGCCAAGTCGAATTATAAAAAGCACTTGGAAGTGCATGATAAAACTGCAATCCCAGCGCGATTTCCTTGCATCCATTGTAATAAAATCTATGCTAGACGTGATAGTTTGAATAAGCACATTCGGTCCATTCACGACAATCGCAAGTTCATATGCGATGTTTGTGGAAAATCAATAAACAGTCAAAGTAGCTTGAACGATCACAAAATGCTTCACACCGGTGAGAAACCATTCAAATGCAAAAGCTGTGCGAAGGCGTTCAATAAGCACAGCCTTTTGAAAGCGCATCTTCAGCGGATCCATTCAAAAACGAGCAATAGGTTGTTTGAATGCTCGCATTGCGATAAAAGTTTCAGTAGCAGAAGTGCATTTAATGTTCATGTTAATTTTTATAAGGGAATCAAATCATTTGCTTGTCTTATTTGCGGGGAGAAATTTATCTCGAAAGCTGTCTTGAGGAGTCATAGTAAAGTCATTCATAATATCTTGTAATATATTATTCATTTGGAAGACGTTGCGCCATTGAGAACGAAGGTACCATTGAATCGTCCGAATGGCTTTGATAGTACCAGAATAATATTGAATTAAGTTGCTCAGGTTCTCCCAGATATAAGAACTTTCACCTAAGATCAATACAGAATAGAGATCCTAGTTTTAAGGACCTTCTTTTAAGCATTTGTATCAATTTGTCAATAAAGGAACTCTTTCAAAACTGCCTTTTATTATCCCCACCTCACTTAAATAAACTATACTGTAAGTATATATCCAAGTAAGTGTTTTATTTGAACGCCATTCCACTTTGACTAAATGTAAATGAATCTCTAGGCATAGAAGATATTTGGTTACAGATCTGATGTATTACTTTTCAGATGGGCCGAATTTATCGATGGTTCAGAAGCACCAAAATACCAATGCGGAGTGTGTTTTGAGGTGTTTCCAACAAAGTCGCATTTCTTGAAACACCACATGAATTTGTATGGACAATTGTTTACGTGTTGTAGATGCGATCAAAGTTTCATCAATTGCACGCAGTTGTACCAGCATTACGAGATCCATAAACTGGAGACGATGTTGGTGGATGAGACTACTGAGGGTTCGGTCGAAGAGATCGTCTTGAACTATCAGGACGAGGAAGAAGAAGTGGAGCAATCGGTTATAAGCGATTCGAATGAGTTGATGTACATTCTGGATGATGCACAATGTGTGAACGAAGTGGTCATCGAAGAGGATGACCCTCAATTGCTGTCCGATAGCCAGAAAATGAAGTCGGAAGCTTTACGAATTGTTAAGTTGGAGCATGGTTACATGATGCCTAGTGGTAGTAGTGTGGAGGAGCAAAACGATGAAGAAGACGAGACAATTTATGATGACCATAGTGTCGTCATTCGGAAAAGCATACCTTTCGCCAAAACAAATGCGTATCGAAAAGTAAGTACACCATCCAAACGGCGCAGCACTCCACTGTTGAAACGGAGACAAGTGCCGGACTTTTCGGCCTCGAATTATATTTTTATTGCCGCTAATGATGAGATTGAAGTGGCCCATTTCAAATGTTTGCGATGCGAACAGTTATTTATCAATAAGTTTGGATTCTTTAGGCATATTGAAAAGGGGAAATGCTATATTAACCATTGTGATGTATGTAGTGCTTCTTTTAGTAAAAATAGTGAATTTTTTGAACACTACGTGTCTGAACATTCAGAACGTGCTGTTTGCAATTTTTGTTTCCGAACTTTTATGTATGAGAAGAATGTTAAGGAGCATATGCTTCGCCATTTGGATCAGTTTAGGCATCGTTGCGAGGATTGCAACAAGGGTTTCTACACTGTAAGGGAGTATAGGAATCATTATAAAAATAGACATATGGGAATTAGACAGAAATGTAATATTTGCAGTAGGAGCTATGCGGATCAGTACTATTTCAAAAGACATTTGGCCACACATGCTAATAATGATACTATTTTACAGTTTAGCAATTAGGGCTGCAGTATTTTTAGTTTTGTAAAAATATCTTCATTTGCTTTATTATTATAACTTTCTTGTTTTAATTTTAGACTGAATTGTTCTCATCATTGATTGTAAATAACAAATACTATATTGTACATTGAAAGTGTATTCCTTTATGTATCACAAATCTGTTAATTGGATCCATTAGTTTACTAGATTTTTTAAGGAACATAATCTACATATTACGTACGTACGTTGATTTAGATAATAAAATGATCAAGATAACGATATTCTTTTGTTTAAACCCGTCGAACATCTTTAAAACATCCCTTTATAATTTCTTAAATCCAAAGTGTAAATTATTGGCTGAAAGAGAGTAAAGTATTAATTTGAATGTTCCAATACTCTTTAGAATTTTTATTAAACAATATAATTCTCTTTCAGATCCAGATTAACTAGGTCAAGAAAAGGCAAAACGGAACACTTCTCCATAGACAAATACGTTCCTAAAACTCTACAAGTGCGACTGTCTAAAGTCGACCTGAACAAACCGTTAGATAAACTAAATTGCTGTGTTTCAAAATACACGTGTTTGCCATGCAACGAAACCTTCTCCACCATCTACTTGATGGAACACCACAGACAAAACGTTCCACATTCCAAATATGTACTGAAATGTTCCTACTGTAAAGTCACCTTTAACACTTGCAACTTATTTTATACACACATTGGCATCCAAATTTACGGCAAAGGATCTTGTCATCATATTGAATGCGACATTTGTAAACGCGTCTATCTCAACTACTTTGAGCTTTTGAAGCATAAAGTCATGAACCACAAGGACCATGTGTTAAATGACGTCAAAGATGATGTAAAGAAGAAGGTTGCGAAAAAGTCTACAAGTAAACCTTCAAAAAGTCCCACTCGAAAGCGATCTAAAAGTCCTACAAAACCTATTAAAATTGTCACCCCGAAAACTGTTAAAAGTCCTCCTCCCAAACCCTTCAAAAGTCCTCCTCCCAACACCAGATCTTCTAAAAGTCCTATCACCAGATCTGCTCAAACCTCTCCAACTAAATCTCCGTCGACCAATAATCTGGAGCCTCCAGAAACCTTTGAACTGAAAAACGAATCCTTTCACATTGCCTCCAGCGATGATGATGACGAAATTGAAACCATACAAGATACCACTGTTTCAACCATTGAGCAACCGTTAAACGTGACTCCAGAAAATGGTTTCGGTATAAAAATTGTGAGCACTGAGTCAATCTTTGAAGAAGGGAACGATATGAATATTCAAATAGTGAGCACTGAAACTGTGAAAGAATCTCGCGCTATGGCTGTGGCTGGCACTGTTCTGTGTGAAGCTTTGGAAACCATGAAGCCTCAAGCAAATGGCGTTGCAGAGTTAAATGTGGTGCCTGCAAAACCGGCCGTTATTGAGAAACCCGTTGCGCAAGTGATGGTGTTACAACATGCAGTTGTACCGCCAGAGTATTTAATCTCACGTGATGATTTAACGTGCGAAATTTGCTACGATGAGTTTCATTCCAAGGAAGAGTTGGACCAACACTTGAATCTTCATAAGAAGTTGGTGAAGTTTTCCAATAATACTCCATCCGAACATGTGGCTTGCTCGGATGATGAAGATGTGGTGGAAATAGTCGACACAAGTGATACATATAATATTGTTACTACTTTGAAAACCAAACCTAAGAGTATTCCAATGAAGAATGTTCAACCTCCGACCAAGAAGAGGAAAACGCTTGATTTGGCCCCAGTTCGTTGTAAGGTAACTTCACCACCTACAGCGGTTGTAAATCCTGCACCACCTCGTCCGATTATTGCAACCCCAAATGAAAACCAAACATATTATTTAGTCCCTTTCGCAAATACGTCTAAACTTGTTCCGATACCAAGTGCTGCAAGTGCTAAACCTGTTCAATACTCTCCATTCAAATTGAAACCCCCTGAAGAGCCCAAACCTATTCAACCGACAGTCATAGTAACACCAAAGGCAAAAGACTCGAAAGCAGCGACTGCTAATAAAAAGTCAAACAAAAACTATAAATGCAGAGTTTGCAATACGGAATTTCGACGCGTGAAATCGTTGCGTTTGCACATATCCAAACAATTGGCCTGCTCGTATGGAAGCTGCAGTTTTGTGACTTGCAGAAAATTGGAATGGAAGCGACATTATCAAGACAAACACAAGTTGTTTGCTTGTTCGCGTTGCTCGAGTGTTATGAGCTCAGTCAAAGACATGGACTTTCATTACATGCAAACCCATCAATGCCCAATATGTCGGCATTTCTTTAAAGATGTAACTTTGCACGAGTGTAGTGAGAAGCTGAAACTCAAAAAGGTAGAACCTTCAGTGGTACCACCACCTCAACCTGCCAAGGTCAATGTGGTAGCCCCTCGAAGGAGCTCTTCGAGTCTTAGATTAGTTATTGATATTGATAGCGATTAAGCTTGTAATTTGGGAAATAAATTTCGACATTTTTAATATAAAAGCTTGTCTTTTTCCTATCCACTCATCCAGTTTATTTTTGCATTCATTCTTGGTATGTACAACTAGTAAATGCATCTGAATGAATTTACTAAAGCCCTCCTATTTTCCAGATCCATTTATCAAGATCAACTCTACTCCACCAACTTCAATCTGGACTCTTGCAAATATTTCATGGACAATGCCAATCTGACAAACATATCCGACACCATTCTAGACACTTCAGTAGTTGACCAACTCAACGAATCCGATGCCGAACTGCTCAACCTTCTAACAACCGAAGAAGATTGCACTGCAATCCTGCACAAGATAGCGACCAACGAACAATTCCAAAACCTAATCAACCAAGAAGCTAACTTACTCCCGTCCAACGAAATCGAGCAGTTTATGAACCCGAAATCTTTTATTGAACTCCAACCAGTTGAACCAAGTAGCTTCCCTCCCACTCTAATCCAACCAGCGGAACCTGAAGGCTTCAAATGCGACCAGTGCGGAAAAATCAGCTCCACCAAGAAGTTGCTGAAGAAACATCTCCTTGTCCACATAGCTGAACGCAGATTTCCTTGTGAAGTTTGCGGCAAGTTGTTCAGACAACGCTATGAAGTCACTGCACATTTGCGAAGCCATCAAAAGCCGAGCTTCCAGTGCGACATTTGCTCCAAGATGTTCATCCACAAGTCGCATCTGACGACCCATCGACGGAAGCACATGGGCGAGTTTGTAGCTTTCTGCAACGAGTGCCAAATTGGATTTGTCACCCAAAGCTCCTTCAAAGCGCACAATAACATCCAGCACGAGAACTTGCAGTTGGTTTGTGATGTGTGCGCCGCTCGCTTAAGCTCCTCATCGGCCCTTAAGGAACACAAGCTGATCCATCTACCCGATTATGGGAAAGATCGCTCACACGTCTGTGAAGTTTGTGGTAAAACTTATCTGACTTCGAGGAACTTGAAGAGCCACATGAAACTTCACGCCAAGATCAAGCCGTACATTTGCAGCATTTGCGGGAAATCGGTGACGAGCAAGAAGATCTTGGAGACGCATTTGAAGATGCATACGGGAGTCAGAGATTTCCAGTGTCCAGTGTGCAGCAAGACTTTTGCGTCCAAGGAGTATTTGATTATCCATCAGAGGATCCATGATGGCGATAAGCCGTATGAGTGTACGGTTTGTGGGAAGCGGTTCACTCAGAAGACTTCCTTGACGGTGCATATGCGGTACCACACTGGGCAAAAGCCGTACAAATGCGAATGTGGCAAGGAGTTTACCACCAAGAGTCATCTGATGAGTCATTACAAGACTCATGATACTGGAGGTGTGGAAATTGAGTACATTTCACATCCTTATCGATAATTTTAGTAACTTAAGCTCATTATTGTGATAATCTCCTATTTTTAATAAAAGTACTTTACCTAACAGGTTTATTTTGGTACCCTAGACTTTAAGCGTCTTCAATCCTTACGTGGTACTAATCAACAGGTTTTTCTTTCAGGTGGAAACTTAAACAAGCAGCAAAGTACCTTTGCTCCATTTGCCTTACTCAGTTTCCAAGCTTAGCAAACTTGCGTGATCATACTTGCAAGGCCATATTCTCTTGCAAAATTTGCACCAAGCAGTTTCCCAAGAAGAGTTTGCTTGGGCAACACGCCAAGCAACATGTTTGCTTCGCTTGTACTAAGTGTAAGAAGAAACTTCCATCTCTAAGAGCTCTTCGCATCCACACCAACCTCTTCCACACGAAACATTTCGATCTAACTCCAGAAGCAACCTTCCAATGCAAGCTTTGCACCCAAACTGCTGCCACGAAGAAGTTGATCTTCAATCACATCAATCTTAGTCATCTCCATGTCAGTATGATTTTATGTGACGTTTGTGGCAAAACTTTCTTAAGCGCAGCAGCTTTGAACGCGCATAAAAGTGTCCATTTATTTGATCGGCCGTTTCGTTGCCAACGTTGCAACAAGGCTTTTAAATCGTCGACTTTGTTGTCGCAACACAAACAGTCGCATTCGGAGACGAAGGATTTTATGTGTGACGAATGTGGTAAACTGTTTCAGCGTAAAAAATCGCTGAATCTACACCTCCAATCGCACACCAGAACGTTTAAGAACGAGTGCCAAATTTGCAACGAACGCTTCACGTCTAATCTCAGCTACAAGTTTCACTTGAAAAACACGCATTAATAAAGTCCATGTTCTGATAAAGCTTCTTTTATTGTTCTTTCGATTTTCTAACTAATTTAATCTATGCATTTTCTTTTAGGTTGCCAGACAAATCAAGCGATTGCACGGTTTGCGGAAAAACTTGGAAGAACTTGCGTAAGCTCAAAAAGCACATGATCTCGCATAGTACCATTCGAGCGTTCACTTGTGAGACTTGCCCGAAAGCCTTTAAAACTAAGTACCATCTAACTGTCCATCAAAAACTCCACACAGACGAAACGGAGTTCAAATGCGACATTTGTCCGAAAGTCCTGCGAGCGAAGAGCTCCTTCGTGATCCATCGAAGGCGACATTTCAATGAGTACATCATCACTTGTGAGGTGTGTTCGAAGGGGTTTGTGACCAAAAGCGAGTTCCGCAATCACGTCAACTTCAATCATGGTCCTCCTAAGCACATTTGTGAAGTTTGCGGACGTGGTTGTTACGATAAAGTGGCACTTGATGGACATATGGCTCGCCACGCCGAGAACTACACCGAAAACAAAGACATCAAGTGTGATACTTGCAGCAAAACCTTCCTTCAAGAGAGATATCTTAAGCATCACATCACACGCATTCACAAAGATGGTGGCCAAATGTTTGTTTGTGATCTTTGCGGGAAAACTGTGTCTTCCAAGAAGAGCTTAAGAGACCATAAGCTGCTGCATGATGGAGTTAAACCGTTGCAGTGTTCCGAATGTGGGAAGAACTTTACTTTGACGAGTACTCTTAAGTTGCATATGAGGACGCATACTGGACAACGGCCTTATCATTGTTTGGAGTGTGGGAAGAGCTTTACGCAGAAGACTCCTTTGAATGTTCACATGCGGAATCATACTGGGGAGAAGCCTTATGGTTGTGAAATATGCGAAAACGCTTTCGTTACCAAAGGTGCTTTGCATTCACATCGGAAGAAGAAGCATAATGCTGTGTTGTAGACTTTCTATTATAAATTGTTTTGTTTGAAGGAAGAAGTTGGAAGCTTAGAAGAATCCAAAGAAGAAAATAAATAAAAAGTTTCTTAACTAATCGATTGTTTGATTGAAGAGTTCTTCCTATATTATTTTCTCAAGCATTCACAATAAACCTTCTATTAGTCTTAGACTGTTCTTATTGTTCTAGGTCTGTCTCAATAAAACCGCGACTGTACGCTTGCGCATTATGCCCGAAAACCTTCACAAGTCACCAGAAAAAAACGGTGCATTCTAGAGATCACAAAACAACGCCTTTTAAATGTGAGATCTGTCTCTCCAGATTCCACGCGCCTTCCACATTAAGGAAGCACTTGGAACGAACGCATCAGACCAAAATGGGAGGAACTGTTTGGAGTTGCGAGTATTGCACGGAACAATACAGAACCAAGGATTATTTCGACAAGCATGTGAATATGGTGCACAAGAAGATCTTCAGATTGGAGTGTGCCGAATGTGATATGAAGTTTGATTGTGATCGACATCTGAGGAATCACGTGGATCGAGAGCATAAGAACGTGCGTTACCAATGTGACGAATGCGAGAAGAGCTACAAAGATCGTTCGGGCTTAGCTAAACATGCGACCACTCATAACGATATTGTATACCAATGTTATCTTTGTAATAAGAGCTATTCGTACAAGCCGTCGTACAACCGACATATACTCACCCACAAGGAGTATAAGCACGTTTGCGATATTTGCGGCAAACATATCCTCTCAAGTAGTGCTTTCAATGAACATTTGAGGATGCATACAGGTGAGAAGCCATTCCAGTGTGAGAAGTGTGGAAAGACCTTTGCGGCCGAACGGTACCTCAAAGATCACATGGCGACTCATGAGAAGAAAGGCCCTCCATACAGGTGCACATATTGTTTGGTGAAGTTTGAAGAAAAAGGGGGACTAAGGCTTCATATGCTAACTAAACATCCGACGCAGTTGCGTTACAGTTGCAAGCAATGTAAAAGAGTGTTTGCTAGGAAGCGACCTTATGAGAAGCATTTACTAACCCCGTGCGAAGAGAGACCGTTTGAATGTCCTAAATGTGATAAGGCATTCACCAGTAACATTTTACTGAAAGTCCACTCTCGAACCCATGATGCTGCGAAAACCGAAGAGTCAGGACATATGTGTGATATTTGTGATAAGCAATTTCGATGGACTTCTTCGTTCATTGATCATATGAAGTTGCATTCGGATGACAAACCATTCGTATGTGAGGTTTGTGATAAAGCGTTCAGGCTGAAGAAATACTTGAAGGAACATTTGTCAACTCATACAGGAGAGAAACGTTTCAAATGCAAGTATTGTGACAAGGCGTTTGCGCAACAGTTTACTCTTACCGCACATGTTCGTTTGCATACTGGAGAGAGACCTTACGAATGCCCGCGTTGTTTGCAACACTATATTTCCAAAAAGAATCTTAAAGCTCATAATTGCGAACATTAAACTACTTGTTTTTTAAATAGTTGATTGTCTTATTTGAACCCTTTCCTAATTTAAATGTGATGAGTGCAATAAGGGCTTCAGCCAACAATCTTCATTAAGAGTCCATCCATAGTTTTCTTACAAGAAAGTTGTTAAAAGGTCATAACTGTCTTAATTAAGTTTGTGATCCATAATAAAGATTTGGTACGATCTACTTTTGGTCCTTGTCCAAGTCCTTCGTCCATTATATTTCTGTAAATAATAATGTTATTGTTTTAGGATTGACCCATTATTAGAGCCACGCTTGTACTATTGTGAGCAATGTCCCAAAACGTTCACCGTATGGGCGAAAAGAACGGCTCATTACGTAACACACAAAGAAAGGAAGATCCCATGCACTCAATGCACCGCAAAGTTTCAAATCCCATCACAATTGAGGTACCACATGAAGGCTCGACATCAAAAACCGCCGAAGAAACCGATGGTGTACAATTGTGAGTATTGTAGCAAACAGTACGAAATTTGGAAGTTCTATGATCGACATGTAAACTTTGTGCACAAGAAACTCTATAAAGCCGAATGTGTAGAATGCGATCTGAAGTTCAATTCGGTGACGGAGTTGGAGAAGCACATGAAGAACTCCAACCGTCACAACAATTTGGTGTTTGTTTGTGAAATATGCGACAAATCTTTTAATACTGAGAAGTCACTAAGGCTGCATACGAAGATACATACTGTTGCCAAATTTCCATGCAAGAGTTGCGATAAGACATATACAAGTCAATCATCATTGCGAAAGCATCAAGTGACTCATCTAGAACCTCAACATGTTTGTGATGTTTGTGGCAAACATTTTAAATGGCAAGGCTCTTTTATGTTCCATATGCGGATCCATTCTGGCGAGAAGCCATACCAATGTCAACATTGCGATAAATCGTTCAGTCAGAAAAAGTACCTTGATGGACATATGGTGACTCATACTGGGGCAAGGCCGTATAAGTGTGATGTATGCGAAAAAGCTTTTACCCAACGCGGTACCCTAAGAATACATCAAAGAATTCATACCGGCGAACGCCCATTTAAATGTGATATTTGTTTGAAGGGGTTTATCACAAGAGCCATGTTAAAGTCTCATAAATGTCTTGATTAAATATGTTTAGCTGACTGTTTGAGAAGATTTATTGAAGCCCAAACCATGACTCCTCTAATTCCCAACATGTTTTGTCAATATTAATGCTCAACTTTTTAGGTCTGATCCATTAGAGGTACAACCAAAACTGTACTATTGTGAGAAATGCCCCAAAATCTTTACCACAAGGCGCAAACAAACGTCTCATTCTGCGAGTCATGGAGAGAAGACGATACAATGTCCTCTATGTCCAACTAGATGTCGCATTCCTTCGCGAATGAAGTACCACATGAAGAAGAAACATAAAGAGCCAATAAAACCAAAGGAAGAACAAGTGATTTACACTTGTGAGTATTGTTTGAAACAGTACGAAATTCGGGCAAGTTTTGAGCGACATGTAAAGTTTGTGCACAAGCAAGTCCATGAAGGTGAATGTACAGAATGCGAGCAAACCTTTAGCTCTTTGGAATTGCTTGAGAATCACATAAAGCAGACTCACAAAGATGTGGTGTTTGTTTGTGATTTATGTGGCATGTCTCTGAAGTCTAAAAGAGGGCTTAAGGAACATATGGAGAGACATAGTGATCTTAACTTTCCATGCGATCTTTGTGATAGCAGTTACTCGAGTAAACTATCATTGAACAAACATCGCTTGAGTCACAAGAAACCACAGCGAGTTTGTGGCGTTTGTGGTAAAAAGTTCAAATGGGAAAGTTCGTTTAGGTACCACATGAGGAACCATTCGAATGAGAGACCGTTCCAATGCGAACATTGCGAGAAGACGTTCACACAGAAGAGATATCTTCACGGACATCAAGTGATTCATACGGGAGAAAGACCGTTTAAATGTGATCTGTGTCCAAAGACGTTTACTCAGTCGACTTCACTCAGAATACATAAGAGACATCATACGGGAGAACGACCATTTAGATGTGATATTTGTGAAAATGGATTTATAACGCGGGCGATGTTCAAGTTACATAAATGTTTTGATGAACTCTATTTCCCAAAAACTCCAAAAATTGAATAGATTAATAAATATTGTTACTTGTTAAATATAATTGTTTGAATTAGACCCTTTACCTAAATAGGAATCCCTTTTAAAATACTAATCGCCTTCTTTTTAGATCGGATGACCCTTTAAAGACCCCGCTGTACTATTGTGAAGAATGCCCCAAAACCTTCACAAAATGGTCCAGCAAATCAGCGCATTATAAAGCCCATAAAGAAAAGAAGATCCAATGCGAACAATGCCCAACAAAGTTTCACATACCTTCACAATTAAAGCGACACATAAAGTTGAAGCACAATACTCCATCACAAGAACCAGCCTCGATTTACAATTGTGAATATTGCCCTAAACAATTCGAAGTCAAGTCTTTTTATGACAGACATGTAAACTTTGAACACAAAAAAGTCTATAAAGCCGAATGTACGGAATGCGGAAGGAAGTTTAACTCGATGAAGTATCACCGCTATCATATGGATAACTATCACAACGATTCCGTGTATGTTTGTGAACAATGTGGGAAGTCGTTTCCAACTGGAACTGCGCTTAAAGCCCATACGAAGATGCTGCACAATAATGTTAAATATGACTGCAATAGTTGTGATAAGAGTTACGGCAATAAACTCTCCTTGAAGGCTCATCTGAAGACGCACAAAGAAGCGCAGCATATTTGTGATGTTTGTGGTAAACATTACCGATGGGAACATTCCTTTATAATTCATATGAAGACGCATTCGGGTGAGAAGCCATTCCAATGTGAAGAATGCGATAAAGCCTTCACTGCCAAGAAGTATCTCAAAGATCATATGGTGACTCATACAGGAGAGCGACGTTTTAAATGTGAAGAATGCGAGAAGTCTTTTACCCAATCAAGTACTCTTCGAGTACATCGGAGGATCCATACGGGCGAACGACCGTTTAAATGTGATATTTGTTTGAAGGGGTTTGTGACCAAAGCGATGTTAAAGACTCACAAGTGCCTTTCTTGATTAAATTGTTTTATTGAGAAGTTTGATTGTTTTATTCTACTTTTAGATCCTTATTACCCAAATTGAATTGCTCTTTCGTGTAAATACTAAATTTTTTATTTGTAGGTTTGACCCATTAGATACAGACATCTATCATGTTGAGGAATTCCCAAAGTCGTACGCCGAATGGTCCAGAAATGCTCCTCGCGATATCGTGTATTCGGAAAAGAGGATCCAATGTAAAGTATGTCCGAATAAGGTTTACAATCTGATGGATTTGAGGCGGCACATGAAGACCAATCACCCAAAACAACACGAAACCCAATTGAAAGATACGACGTACAATTGTAAATATTGCCCGAAAGTGTACCAGAAGAAGCTGTATTTCGAACGACATGTAAACTACGTTCACAAGAAAAACTACTGTTGCGAACATTGCGAAAAGAAGTTCGATACGATGCACAAATTTTATGACCACTTGCAAAAGAAGCACAATGGTAGCGGATTGCACGTTTGCGAACAATGTGGCAAGGCATTTATCTACAAAAGATCCCTTACGTCACACAAACAGAAACATTTGAATGCCAAATTGGAGTGCAACATTTGTGATATGAGTTTCGAATCTAAATGCAAATTGAAGCATCATCAAGCGGCCCACGAGGCTCCGCAACACGTTTGTGAAGTTTGCGGTAAACAGTTCCGAATGAGGAGTTCTTTTGTGAGTCATTTGAGGATACACTACAATGCGAATCTATATCAATGTGACCAATGCGGGAGGGCATTCAGTGACCGGAGCATTTTGAAGAATCATATAAGGACGCATACGGGGGAAAGACGGTTTAAATGTGAGGTGTGCAAAAAGGCTTTTACCCAATCTTTTGCTCTTACAGTGCATAAGAGGATACATACAGGAGAGAGACCGTACAAGTGCGAAGTTTGTTCGAAGGGTTACACCACCAAACAGCAGTTGAGAATTCATAAATGCCTTGGTTGAAAGTATTGTAGAGTTGTCATAATATGTTTTGATGGCCCATATTTCATAAACATGATCACAATGTAAAGTTATCAATTAAATTTTCTTACGTTAATGTTTGTTTGATTTAGACTTCTTTCCTCAATTGAATTCCCTTTTTAAATGCTAGTCTCCTTATTTTTAGGTCTGACCCATTAGAAACTGTGATATATTATTGTGAAGACTGCCCAAAAACGTTCACAAAATGGTCCACTAAATCTGCGCATTATAAAGCCCATAAAGAAAGGAAGATCCAATGCGAACTATGTCCAACAAAGTTTCACGTTCCTTCCGAATTGAAGCGTCACATGAAGGCCAAACATCAAACTCCCTTAAAGGAAGAAGCTGCTGCTGTGTACAATTGTGAATATTGTCCAAAACAGTACGAAATGAAAGTGAATTATGAAAGACACGTGAATTTCGTGCACAAAAACATCTACGAAGCGGAATGTGCAGATTGCGAAAAGAAGTTTAACTCCATCAAACTGTTTCGCGACCATATGGACGTCATGCATAATAATTTGGTTTTGCATAAATGTGAAGAATGTGGGAAGTCTTATCCAACGGAAGCTGCGCTCAGGACACACAAACGGATACATGACAACATAAAATTCCAATGTAATGTTTGTGATAAGAGTTACAACTACAAAAACTCGTTGAAAGTTCATCTGACGACTCACAAAGACGCTCAACATATTTGCGACGTTTGTGGTAAACATTTTCGTTGGGAAGGCTCTTTTATAAATCACATGAAGATGCATTCCGGCGAGAAGCCGTTTCAATGTGATCATTGTGATAAAGCGTTCAGTCTCAAGAAGATTCTTAAGGAGCATATGGTGACTCATACTGGGGAGAGGCGGTACAAATGTGATGTTTGCCAAAAGGCTTTTACTCAACATAGTTCACTCAGAGTACATCAAAGAATACATACGGGAGAAAGGCCATTTAAATGTGATATCTGCTTGAAAGGGTTCATCACAAGAGCGATGCTAAAGTCTCATAAATGTCTTAGTTAAGATACTTGTCCCAAATAAAATTGAGTGATATTTCCACAGTTGTTTGATTGAACGTCCTCTTCCTAAATTGAGTTTCCTTTAGGTACTAATCTTGTAATTTTTAGGTGTGACCCCTTAACACCCGTATTGTACTATTGCGAAGAATGCCCAAAGACCTTTACAAACTGGTACAAAAAGGCGGATCATTCTTCGACGCATAAAGAAAAGAAAATCCATTGTGAACTGTGTCCAACAAAGTTCCACATCCCTTCGCAATTGAAGTACCACATGATCTACAAACACCAATTGCCATTACCTGAACTTACAGTCATTTACAATTGTGAATATTGCCCCAAAAAGTACAAAAATAAAGAGTGCTTTGAGAAACACGTGGACGTGGTGCACAAAAACCTCTACATAGCCGAATGTGCGGATTGCGGGAAGAAGTTCAATTCCATCCACCACTTTCGCTTACATATGGAAAGCATGCACAACAATTTGGTGGTGCATTTATGTGTCACCTGCGGTAAGTCTTTTGCGAATGAGAAGACACTTACCGCCCATATGAAGTTGCATAGTGATCTAAGATTCGAATGCACCGTTTGCGATAAGAACTTCACACGTAAATCCACATTGACGGTGCATATGAACAGTCACACGGAAGCACAACACATTTGTAACGTTTGTGGTAAAGAATTCCGATGGGAAACTTCGTTCCTGAATCATCTAAAGATCCATTCTGGTGAGAAGTCCTTTCAATGTGATCAATGTGATAAAGCGTTCAGTTGCAAGAAGTATCTGGACGGACATATGGTGACTCATACGGGAGAAAGACGGTACCAATGTGATCAGTGTAATAAGACTTATACTCAACGAACTTCTCTTATGACGCATCAGCGGAAGCATTCGGGGGAAAAACCATTCAAATGCGATAGTTGTTTGAAGAGCTATGTTACGAAAGCGACGTTAAAGTCGCACAAATGTCTTGGTCAAGCTATTCTACCAAAGATTGAGATCTTGGAACCTCTTGACAGTACTATTGACGATCCAGGTCCAACAGTTGAATGAGACTGGAGTTATCTTCTTAGAGATGCAATTTTAAATGTGTGTTCTTAAATAAATCTTACCAATCTAAGCTACTTTTTATTACATCCTCCCTTTATTAATTTAAATACGAAATGGCACTCAGACCAAATGACTTAATACGTTTTATTTTAGGACTAATGAAGAAACTACAAATGTAATCGAGATAAGCGACGAAGATATGGAGGAAGAAGAGGAATCTGAGAACGAAGCAGAAATCCTCGCAGACTCTCTAAGAGAAATTGAAGTAAAATGTTACAGATGTCCGCGAATCTTCCAAAACGCGACAGTATTTCGTAAACATTTCTTCGCAACGCATCGCGAACGTCCGTTCGAATGCGAAGTTTGCCATTTTCACACTTTCACAGAGGAAGCATTGGAGAAGCATAAAGCAAACGTGCATGGAGATCGCGAAATACACAAATGCGAGTTTTGTCTCAAAGAGTACAAATGCAAGAACTCTTATCTGCGCCATGTCGATTTGATCCATCACAAACATGGCGAGTTAAAATGCGACCAATGCGATGAACTCTTCTACTACAAGCACAAGTTGCGCATCCATGTCGACAAAGTCCACAACAACGTGCGCTACACGTGTCAAGAATGTGGCAAAACTTACGCGTCGGAAAGCTACTTGCACATGCATCACAAAGTCCACGACGAAGGACGACAAGTTGTGAAGTACACGTGCGAGATTTGCGCGAAAGTGTTCCATAGCAAACAAGGTTTCTATCAACATAAAAAAAGACATGCTGGTAACCGGTTTGTTTGTGATAAGTGCGGAAAGAACGTGGCTACGAAAGGTAGTCTAGATTTGCACATGAAACTCCATAGTGGCGTCAAACCGCATCAGTGTGCAGAGTGTGGTAAATCTTTTGCTATTGGGTACACGTTAAGGGTCCATATGCGCACCCATACCAAAGAACGTCCTTACAAATGCGAGTTTTGCGATAGGACCTTCACTCAGAGAACTACAATGATGATCCATAAGAGGTACCATACTGGAGAGAAGCCATACAAGTGCGACCTTTGTTCCAGAGACTTTGTTTCCAAGTCTATCATGAAATCTCATAGATGTGTACGTTAGTTTAGAAAATAAATCATGTCCAACAAATCCTTTGCCTTTTACTTCTTCTTCTAGTTAGTTGATGTTTTAGGTGTTGGAATAGCCGTTTGGTATTTAATACAGAAATGTTTTAGGAGGCGGAAAGAAGATCCACTAAAGCACTTCTTCCCATGCAGTTTATGCTCCAAGGCTTTCAACACCAAGAAGAAGCAGACCAGACACATTCGCTATCATCGACCGAAAATGGAAAAATGCGACTTGTGCAACAATAAGTTCCATCTACTAAGTGAAGTTAAAGTGCATAGAAAGCAAGTCCACGAAAAGCAATTGGTGTACCATGAGTGCTTATACTGCGACCGAAAGTACAAAAATAGAAGACGATTTGAAGACCATGTGAATTTGGTACATAAGGACCTCTACAATTACACTTGTGGCGATTGTGATAAAAAGTTTATAGACATCCACAAGCTCCAAAACCACATCAACGTGGTCCATAATGGTATCCGCCATCAATGTGATAAATGCGGGAAACTCTGCACCTCCAAAAGCAATCTTGGTCAACATCAAAGTCTCATCCATCGCGACCTTTCTGGTACTTTGAATTGTGAGATTTGTGGTGAGACTTTCTCGCATCCAAAACGACTGTACAATCACAACAGAATGCACAAAGAATCGTCGTTTGTTTGTGATGTTTGTGGCAAGAATGTGAGTACCAAACAGACTTTGGCGGAACACATGCGAACCCACACTGGAGAGAAACCGTACGAGTGCAATATTTGCGGAAAATGCTTCACGAAGAAGAGTTATCTTGTTATGCATATTCGCATCCACACCAAAGAAAAACCATTCAAATGCCAATATTGCGACAAGGCGTTTTCGCAAAGGACTTCTCTTTGCGTTCACATGCGATGCCATACTGGAGAGAAACCGTACAAATGTAGCATTTGCTTCAAAGCATTCGCCACAAACAACAGTCTGAAATCCCACACTTGTAACTTAAATTTCCAATAAACTATTTTCCAGACTTGTCTTTTTTTTTTACTCTTGCTTCCCGATTATCAATTTGGTTGTAATCCAATATGTTTTAGGACCTTTGAAGAACGATTTCGATGCGACCAATGTCCCAAACTGTTCACCTCCGAGAAGAAAATGAAGAAACATGCGTTTTGGCATCGAGAGCGTCTAGTGAAATGCGAGCAATGCAACAGGAAGTTTCACTACATCAGCGATTTGAGGGTGCACATTAAGAACACCCACGACCGAAAAGTGGTGATCTACGACTGCGAATTTTGCAGCAAGCAATACAAGAACAAAAAGACGTTTGAAGATCACGTCAATTTGGTGCATAAGAACTTGTACAATTTTGCTTGTTCGAATTGCGAGGAGAAGTTTGTGGATGCGAAAAGATTGCAACTGCATATTGATAAGATCCACAAGTGTGTTCGCTATCAATGTGATGAATGCGGGAAATGCTACAGAGATGAGACTTATCTGAACTTCCACAAGAAAGTGCATGCAGATGTGGTGGTTAGACTGAAGTGCAACATTTGTGATAAAACCTACTCGGACAAAAGTGGACTAAGCAAACATAAGAACACCCACAAAGGGATCAGTTTTGTTTGTGATGTTTGCGGGAAGAACATCACTTCCAAGAAGGGGTTGGATGAACATATGCGGATCCATACGGGGGAGAAGCCGTATCTTTGTGGGGTTTGTGGTAAGACTTTTGCCAAACGAACATATCTTTCCACTCATAAGAGGATCCATACGAAAGAGCGGCCGCATAAATGCCAACATTGTGATAAGACTTTTACTCAAAGGTCTACTTTAACTATACACTTGCGGTACCACACTGGAGAGAAACCGTACAAGTGTCCGATTTGCCTCAAAAGTTTTGTCAGTCGATCTGTTATGAACGCTCATAAATGTTTGAGCTAGATTTGGGACGCGATTTGTAAAATAAAACTTTTAAAATACATTGCGTTTTAAATTGTTTCTTCCTATACCTCAGAGTTTCTTCTTCAGGTACCTAATACCTTAAATCTTCTACTTAGAAGCTTTAAGGATGCTTTTAGTCCAAAGATCAAGAAGCATAAAGATCTAATTTTAGTCTTAAATAATTTGTACCATTTTCCTCTTGACTAATCAATCTTGGTTTTAGGCTTAGATTGAAGAGTGAATTCGATCCTCTTGGGGAACAATATGCATGCCCAATATGCTTCCGACTTTTCTCCACTAAAAGAAAACGCAGCAAACACAAATACACCCACAAAGAGAAAACCATCAAATGCGAGTTGTGCCGCAGAAAGGCTGCAACTCCTAGTGAGATGCGAAGACACATGATTGTAGCTCACACGGTAAGAACTGGCCAAATTTACGAATGCGACTTGTGCACCAAGCAATACAAAAGCCTCAAGTTTTACGAGCACCATGTCAACATGGAGCACAAGAAACTGTACAACTTCATTTGCGATCAATGTGACGCCAAGTTTATGGAAGTCGCGCAATTGAAGTTCCACATCGAAAAAGACCACGAGAACATTCGCTACGAGTGCGAGGAATGTGGCAAGTTCTTCACCAGCATCTATGGCTTGAAGTACCATAAGAGGATGCATAAGGATGGATTCACTCGCCGCTTGTACAAATGCGAGACTTGTGGCAAAAAGTACAGTAGCAGAGAAGGCATACGAAGACATAGAATGGGTCATAATGGATTGAAGAAGTTTGTTTGTGAAGTTTGTGGGAAGAAGCTGTCGGAGAAAGGCAGTTTGAGGAACCACATGCGGACCCATACCGGGGAAAAACCGTACGAGTGTCCGTATTGTGATAAAGCTTTCACCACTAAGCAGATTTTGGAGCTGCATGTGCGAACGCACACCAAAGAGCGACCACATAAGTGTGAAGTTTGCCAGAAGTGTTTTACACAACGAACCGTTTTGGTCATCCATATGCGTGGTCATACTGGAGAGAAACCGTACAAGTGCGATATTTGCTCGAATTGTTATGTTAGCAGGTCGGCTTTGAATGCTCACAAATGTTTGGTCTAGTTTTGTTGATAATAAAGTTGTTTTTAATTTATTTTAGTTTACTTTCTTCCTCTTGATGTCTAGTTGTTAGTTTTGAAGTACTCTAATGGACATATTTTTTAGGAAGAAGAAGAGAATTGAACTAGATCCGTTAGGTGATTTGCATCCATGTCCAAATTGCTCGGAAGTTTTCAATACGAAGCGTAAGAGAAGAATCCACATGTACAAACATCGAGAGAAAACGATACCATGTCCAATTTGTAATAAGAAGTTATCCATCCAAAGCCAATTGAACACTCATTTAAAGGTCGTCCATTCTCCTCACACAATCATAATGCACACTTGTGAGTTTTGTTGCAAACAATACAAAAACAAGTCGCATTACGTGAAGCATGTAGATTTTGTTCACAAGAAGATTTACAATTTCGTTTGTGATAGATGTGATGAGAAGTTTCGGGATGAAGCTGCTTTAAAATATCATGTAAATAAAATACACAACAATTTGAAGCATCAATGTGATAAATGCGGAAAATGCTACACGAATACACGTCATTTGAATCATCATCGGAAGACGCATGACGAAAACTACACCTTGCCTTCATTCGAATGCCAAAAATGCGATAAAGTGTTTACTAGCAAAGGGGGAATAAAATCCCATTATAAAAAACTACATTTGGGGATCAAGTATGTTTGTGATGTTTGTGGTATCAACGTGTCAGACAAAACCAGTTTGAACAACCACATAAGGATCCACACCGGGGAAAAACCATTCGCTTGCTCGCAATGCGATAGAGCGTTCACCACAAAGCAGACTTTGAAGGTCCATATTCGGACGCATACCAAAGAACGTCCATTCAAATGCGAAACGTGTCAAAAAACGTTTACGCAACGCACAACTTTAGTCATCCACATTCGAAGTCATACGGGAGAAAAGCCATACAAGTGTGGAGTTTGCTCCAAAACTTTTGCCAGCGGAAGCCTTTTGAAGGCACATAAATGTAGAATAAATAAATAAATGCTATTCCTATCTAAGCGACTTGGTTTCATTTCACTTTCAACTAGATACCTTTACTTGGAGTATTTCGATCTAATACGCAATCTTTTTAGGTATTTGGAGATAATAAGGACACAAGATCCACTCGGCCAATTATTTGCATGTCCAGATTGTCCTAAAATGTTCACGACTTATTTGAAGAGAATGAACCACATGTACCGACATCGAGAGAAGACTCTAACATGTCGGATTTGTAACCGGAAATTGTACAGCAAAGGAGAATTGAACACTCATTTAAAATACGTGCACACAGCTCAAACGTTCATAGTCTACACTTGTGAGTTTTGCAGCAAAGAGTACCGAAGCAATAAGTACTACACGAATCACGTGAATTTGGTTCACAAGAATATTTACAATTTCGCTTGTGGGGAATGTGACGAAAAGTTCATGAATGTAACTCAATTGCAAGTGCATGTGGATAAGAAGCACAACAATTTGAGGTACCAATGTGACCAATGTGGGAAACGCTACGCAGACACCAGATATCTAAAGGACCATCAAAAGACTCACGAAGAAAACTATTCCTTACCGTTATTGAAGTGCAAAGAATGCGATAAGGTTTACAACAGTCGAAGGGGATTGAAAGCCCATCATCGATTGCACCATTTGGGGATCAAATACGTTTGTGATGTTTGTGGTATTAACGTGTCAGATAAAGGAAGCTTGAAGAACCACATGAGAATCCACACCGGGGAAAAACCGTTCGCTTGCACGCAATGCGATAAAGCTTTCACCACACGGCAGACTTTAAGAGTTCATATTCGGACGCACACCAACGAACGACCTTTCAAATGTGAAACGTGCCAAAAAACTTTTACTCAACGCACAACTTTAGTCATTCACATTCGAAGTCATACTGGAGAAAAGCCATACAAGTGTCTTATTTGTTCGAATGCTTTTGTTAGTCGCGGAGTTTTAAATGTCCACAAATGTAGAGTGTAATTGCTGCACAAATAAATCCTTTCGTCCATCATCAAACTTATTTATTATTTATGTAGTTAGTTATTATTTCTTTATGTTAAGACCCTATTTGAAGACCTGCATGGCGCACTTACTAATTGAGATTCTTTTTAGATCTACCAACATGGAAGTTGATCCACTTGACATAGAATATCAGTGTGAAAAATGTCCGAAAACTTTTCCAACGACTGTCAAATTGTCAAAGCATATGCGAGCGCATAAAGAGAAGCTGATTGAATGTCGAATTTGTGGACACAAAGTGGCGGTAAGAAGCGAGTTGAACACTCATTTGAAGAACGTACACACTGCACGCATCAATCAAGTGTACACTTGCGAATATTGTGGCAAAGAGTATAAAGACGAAAAGTTCTTTAACAATCACGTCGATTTGGTCCATAAAAAGATCTACAACTTCACTTGCGCACATTGTGATGCTAAGTTTATTAGCAACAGAGATCTTAAGGGCCATGTTGACAAGGTGCACAATAATATGAGACACGAATGCGATATATGTGGTAAAAGATACGTAGATCCAGTGTATATGAGGAGACACCAACGGACTCACAAGTCCGATTTCCAAACGCCAACATTGACTTGCGATCTGTGCGATAAAACGTATGCAAGTAAGAATGGTTTGCGAATTCACAAGCTACAAGCCCATAAGGGCTTTTCATATGTGTGCTATATTTGCGGCAAACATTTGTCAACGCAAATTGCCGAGCATATGCGAACACACACTGGTGAGAAGCCATTCCCTTGCGAAGTGTGTGACAGATGCTTCATTACTAAGCAGGCTTTGAAAATTCATAAACGCACTCATACTAAAGAGAAACTTTACAAATGTCCGACATGTCCAAAAGGGTTTAATCAAAGAACTTCTTTAGTAACCCACATGAGATTCCACACTGGAGAGAGGCCTTACAAGTGCGACATTTGCCCTAAAGCTTATCGTACTCGCTCAAGTCTCAATATGCACAAATGTATTGCCCTTGCTGAATAAATTGCACCAATTTTTGCATCTATTTTTTTTTTATTTCATCCTACATTAAATTAAACTAGCATGGGTTGAAGTTCTAAGTCTAGGTCACCACATCAAGTGGATGGATTTATAGAAAAGAATATAAAAAGAGGACCATCAGTCAGATGAGGGAGTTCTTTGGGACAATCCTTTGTAATAGTTGAGAGACAATGTTAATAGTCGAAAGATAAATGTCGTGACCAAGTTGGAAGTTGTTCCAGATTGATAAGTTAGTGAAGTTTAAGTAAAGCAAGTACTACCTGGACTGCGGGGTGCTGATCACAGTAAGTCCAAGCCCCTTTTATTAACCAAATCTAAGGAGTTAACCCAAATTTATTAGCTAGTTATTATTTGTTGCTGTTAAAACCCCATTTGAAGACCTCATGGCGCAGCACTTACTAATAGAGATTCTTTTTAGATTTCCCAAAATGGAAGCTGATCCCCTTGACAGTACATATCAGTGTACAAGATGTCCGAAAACTTTTCCAACGACTAGCAAATTGTGGTATCATATGCGAGCGCATAAAGAGAAGCTGATTGAATGTCGAATTTGTGGACATAAAGTGGCAGTGAGAAGCGACTTGAACACTCATTTGAAGAATGTGCACACTGCACGCATTAATCAAGTTTACACTTGCGAATATTGTGGCAAAGAGTACAAAGACGAAAAGTTCTTTAGCAATCACGTCAATTTGGTCCATAAAAAGATCTACAACTTCACTTGTGCACATTGTGATGTTAAGTTTATTAGTAACAGCTACCTCAAGGTCCACGTGGACAAGATGCACAATCATATAAGATACGAATGCAATACATGTGGTAAGAAATACACAGATGCGGTGTATCTGAAGAGGCACCAAAAGACTCACGGGGCCGATTTCCAAACGCCGACATTGACTTGTGATCTATGTGATAAAACGTATGCAAGTAAGAATGGTTTGCGATTACACAAGCTAAAAGTCCATATGGGCATTAAGTATGTCTGTGATGTTTGTGGTATTAACGTATTAGACAAAGGATACTTGAAGAAGCACATGAGAATCCACACCGGGGAAAAACCATTCGCTTGCTCGCAATGCGATAAAGCCTTCACCACACAGCAGACTTTAAAAGTCCACATTCGGACGCACACTAACGAACGACCATTCAAATGTGAAACGTGCCAAAAAACTTTTTCTCAACGCACAAGTTTAGTTATCCACATTCGAAGTCATACTGGAGAAAAGCCATACAAGTGTCTTATTTGTTCGAATGCTTTTGTCAGTCGCTCAGTGTTAAATGTCCACAAATGTAGAGTGTAATGGCTGCACAAATAAATCCTCTCATCCATCATCAAACTTATTTATTATTTATGTAGTTAGTTATTACTTGTTTCTGTTAAAACCCTATTTGAAGACCTGCATGGCGCACTTATTAATGGAGATTCTTTTTAGATTTCCCAAAATGGAAGCTGATCCCCTTGACAGTACATATCAGTGTAAAAGATGTCCGAAAACTTTTCCAACGACTGGCAAATTGTCGTATCATATGCGAGCGCATAAAGAGAAGCTGATTGAATGTCGAATTTGTGGACATAAAGTGGTAGTGAGAAGCGACTTGAACACTCATTTGAAGAACGTACACACTGCACGCATTAATCAAGTGTACACTTGCGAATATTGTGGCAAAGAGTACAAAGACGAAAAGTTCTTTAACAATCACGTCGATTTGGTCCATAAAAAGATCTACAACTTGACTTGTGGACATTGTAATGCCAAATTTATTAGCAAAAGGGACCTCAAGGGCCACGTTGACAAGATGCACAATCATATAAGGTACGAATGCGATACATGTGGTAAGAAATACACAGATGCGCGGTATCTGAAGAAGCACCAAAAGACTCACAGGTCCGATTACCAAACGCCGACATTGACTTGTGATCTATGCGATAAAACGTATGCAAGTAAGACTAGTTTGCGAGTACACAAGCTACGAGTCCATATGGGCATTAAGTATGTCTGTGATGTTTGTGGTACTAAGGTATCAGACACAGGACACTTGAAGAACCACATGAGAATCCACACCGGGGAAAAACCATTCGCTTGCTCGCAATGCGATAAGGCCTTCACCACACGGCAGACTTTAAGAGTCCACAATCGGACGCACACTAAGGAACGATTATTTAAATGTGAAACATGCCAAAAAACTTTTGTTCAACGCACAAGTTTAATCATCCACATTCGAAGTCATACTGGAGAAAGGCCATACAAGTGTCTTATTTGTTCGAATGCTTTTGTCAGTCGCTCAGTTTTAAATGTCCACAAATGTACAGTGTAATGGCTGCCCAAATAAATCCTCTCATCCATCATCAAACTTATTTATTATTTATGTAGTTAGTTATTATTTGTTTCTGTTAAAACCCTATTTGAAGACCTGCATGGCGCAGCACTTACTAATAGAGATTCTTTTTAGATTTCCCAAAATGGAAGCTGATCCACTTGACACAGAATATCAGTGTGAAAAATGTCCGAAAACTTTTCCAACGACCGTCAAATTGTCGAAACACATGCGAGCGCATAAAGAGAAGCTGATTGAATGTCGAATTTGTGGACATAAAGTGGCGGTAAGAAGCGAGTTGAACACTCATTTGAAGAATGTGCACACTGCACGCATTAATCAAGTTTACACTTGCGAATATTGTGGCAAAGAGTATAAAGACGAAAAGTTCTTTAACAATCACGTCGATTTGGTCCATAAAAAGATCTACAACTTCACTTGCGCACATTGTGATGCTAAGTTCATTAGTAACAGGGACCTCAAGGGCCACGTTGACAAGGTGCACAATCATATGAGACATGAATGCGATACATGTGGTAAAAGATACGTAGATCCAGTGTATATGAGGAGACACCAACGGACTCACAAGTCCGATTTTAAAACGCCAACATTAACTTGTGATCTGTGCGATAAAACGTATGCAAGTAAGAATGGTTTGCGAATTCACAAGCTACAAGCACATAAGGGCTTTAAGTATGTGTGTTATATTTGCGGCAAACATTTGTTAACGCAAATTGCTGAGCACATGCGAACACACACGGGTGAGAAGCCATTCCCTTGCGAAGTGTGCGACAAATGCTTCATTTCCAAACAAGCCTTGAAAATTCATTCGCGAACTCATACTAAGGAAAAACTGTACCAATGTCCGACATGTCTCAAAGATTTTGGTCGAAGAACTTCTTTAGTAACTCACATGCGCACCCATACTGGAGACAAACCTTACAAGTGCGACATTTGCCTTAAAGCTTTTCGTAATCGCTCAAGTATCAGACTTCACAAATGTAGTGCCGTTGCTGAATAAATTGTGTTTTGCATCTAGATATTTTGTTTTATTTGATCCCTCCTTGAATTAAACTAACATGTGTTGAAGTTCTAATGAAGATTGATTTTAGGACGAAGGAAGAAGATCCACTGCAAAAGTTATTTCCATGTCCAATATGTTTCAAAGTTTTTGGAACCTTGAGGTACCAAAAAAGACACATGTACATTCATACAGCGGAGAGAATTGCATGTCAAGTTTGTGGCTTGATACTTGCCGGAAACTTCTCTTTGAATGCTCATTTGAAACAAGCCCATACTGTTAATATCGTCCAAATCTACACGTGTGAATATTGCGGCAAGGCCTTTAAAAGGGAAAATACTTTCAACAATCATGTGAATTTGGTCCATAAAAACGTCTACAATTTTTCTTGTGGACAATGTGACTTAAAGTTTATGAACTTTAAGGCTTTAAATAGTCATACTGATGTTGTGCACAACAATATCAAATACAAATGCGATAAATGTGATAACTCCTATAGACAATTGAACTATTTGAAGAAGCATCAAAAGATGCATCAATCCAATTTCCAAAAGCCAATATTTAATTGCAAGAAATGCGAGAAGACTTACAACAGCCATATTGGATTAAAGAGACACAATGAGCAAGTGCATCTAGGATTGAAGAATATTTGTGAAGTTTGTGGTAAAAATGTTACTTCCATAAAGGGTTTGAAAGATCATTTGAGGACCCATACTGGAGAAAAACCATACCAATGTTCATTTTGTGATAAAAGATTCAACACGACTGCAAACTTAACCACTCATAATAGAATTCACACTCAAGAGCGACCATACAAATGCAAGATCTGCCAAAAGGCTTATACGCAGAGTTCAGTTCTTATCATTCACATGAGAAGCCATACCGGAGAAAAACCATACAAATGTGACATTTGTTCCAACGCTTTTGTCAGCCGATCAATTTTAAACTCACATAAATGTAGATTAAAAGTTGAATAAATGCGTCTATTATCTATATCCTCTTTTATTTAATTCTATTGCAAACTTAAAATAATACCAATGTCTTGAAGTTCTAATGCAGATTTATTTTAGGACGAAGGAAGAAGATCCACTCCAGTTCAAAAAAACACATGAATGTCCAAAGTGTTCCATAGTTTTTAGAGTTGTGCGTGACAAAAAAAAACACATGCGCATTCATTCAAGGCACCAAGAAACATGTCAAATTTGTGGCTGCATATTTCTTACAGAATCCAATTTGGATGCTCATTTGAAACTAATGCATACTGTTAATATTATCCCAACCTACACTTGTGAGTACTGTGCAAAGGTATTTAAAAAAAAGCCCAATATGACCAAACATGTGAATTTGATTCATAAAAAGGTCTACAATTTTTCTTGTGAAAAATGTGACTCAAAATTTATGGAATACGTCGATCTAAGTAATCATATGAACAGTACTCACAACAAAATTAAGTTTCAATGCGACCAATGTGACAAATGTTACA
The DNA here is from genome assembly GCA_963556235.1 of Cryptophagus acutangulus. Taxonomy (NCBI): domain Eukaryota; kingdom Metazoa; phylum Arthropoda; class Insecta; order Coleoptera; family Cryptophagidae; genus Cryptophagus; species Cryptophagus acutangulus. Next base: position 205,482 of record OY744570.1, read on the forward strand.
AACAGTTGAAGACCTTCAAGGAGCATAAAAAAAGTCACGAATCGAATTTTCAACCGCCAAAATTCAATTGCACTAAATGCGAGAAAACTTATGCCAGCGATGGCAGTTTGAAAACCCATATTTTTCGAGTGCATCAAGGATTCGTCGTTGTATGCGAAATTTGTGGTCAAAAAATGTCAACTAAAACAAGTTTGAGAGTCCATATGGTGCAACATACTGGAGAGAAACCATTCCAATGTTCATATTGTGATAAAAAATTCTCCAACAAAAGTGGTTTAAACACGCATATTAAATCTCACACTAAGGATGGACTACCCAAATGCAAGATCTGCCAAAAGACTTACAGTAGCAATTCATCTCTTGACATTCACATGAGAACCCATACTGGAGAAAGACCATTCAAATGTGACATTTGTTCCAAAGCGTATATCAAACTATCACTTTTAAACGCACACAAATGTAAATTAAAAGTTTAATAAATATTATATTATAAGTTGAATAAATGCGTCTATTATCTATATCCTCTTTTATTTATTTCTATTGCAAACTTAAAATATACCAATGTCTTGAAGTTCTAACGAAGTTTTATTTTAGGACGAAGGAAGAAGATCCACTCAAGGTCAAAAAAATATATCCATGTCCAAAGTGTTCCAAAGTTTTTAGAAGTTCGTGTAACAAACAGAAACACATGCGCATCCATGCACCAAACAAAATACCATGTCAAATTTGTGGATTCCAATTTCCTTCAAACTCCATTTTGTACGCTCATTTAAAACAAGTCCATACCGTCAACATTGTCCAAATCTACACTTGTGAGTACTGCGGCATCGTATTCAAAAGGAAGCCCACTTTGACCAAACATGTGAATTTGATCCATAAAAAGATTTACAATTTTGCTTGTGGACAATGTGAGTTAAAGTTTATGGAATACCTCGATCTAAGTATTCACGTGAAGAACACTCACAACAAAATTAGATTCAAATGCGACCAATGTAACAAATGTTATCGTCAGTTGCGCAACTTGAAGATGCATAAGAAATCTCACGAATCCGATTTTCAAATGCCAACATACAATTGCAAAAAATGTGAGAACACTTATACCACGGAGAACGGTTTGAAGAAGCATAATTTGCGAGTGCATCTAGGATTCACTGTTGTTTGTGACGTTTGTGGTAAGATAATGTCTTCTCAACGGACGTTGAGGAACCATATGAGGCAACATACTGGAGAGAAACCATTCCAATGTTCATATTGTGATAAAAGATTCGTCAAGAAGGATTGTTTAGTCAGACATATTAAATGTCACACTAAGGATGGCCCGAAATGCGACATCTGCCAAAAGACTCTCAGTAACAATTCAGCTCTTGTCATTCACGTGAGAACCCATACTGGAGAAAGACCATTCAAATGTGACATTTGCTCCAAAGCGTTTATCCAACGATCACTTTTAAAGTTACACAAATGTAAATTAAAAGTTCAATAAATATATGTCAGATCTCCCGAAATCTTCTTTCTTTTCGTCCTCTTACAAAATGGTGCTCTAAATGTTTTGAAATTCTAATAAAGATTCATTTTAGGACGAACGATCCACTCCAAGAGATATTTCCATGTCCATTGTGTTCCAAAGTTTTTACCAGCAAGAGAAACAAAAGAAGACACATGCTCGTGCATACAGCGAAGAAAAGCAAGTGTCGAATTTGTGGCTTCAAATTCATGCTTGTTGGAAAATCGTTTTTGAATGCTCATTTAAGACAAGTGCATACTGCTCATATTACCCAAATCTACACTTGTGAATTTTGTGGCAAAGAATTTAAACGGGAAAATTCATGGAGCAAACATGTGAATTTGATTCATAAAAATATCTACAATTTCTCTTGCGAACATTGTGATTCAAAGTTCATGGATGTTAAGGCTCTAAATAATCATATTGATAATGTCCACAACAAAATCAAATACAACTGCGACAAATGCGGCAAAGTTTATTCGGAATTGCAAACTTTAAGGAAGCATCAGAAAATTCATGAATCCAATTTTGAAATGCCAAAATTTAATTGCAACAAGTGCGAGAAATGTTACAACACTTCTAACGCTTTAAAGAAACACTGCGAGCGAGTGCATATGGGAGTCACAAATATTTGTGAAATATGTGGTAAAAATGTTTCTTCCAAGAAGAGTTTGAGCGACCATTTGAGGACCCACACTGGAGAAAAGCCATACCAATGTTCATTTTGTGATAAAAGATTCAACACGAGTGCAAACTTAACCACTCATAATAGAATTCACACTCAAGAGCGACCATACAAATGCAAGATCTGCCAAAAGGCTTACACTCAGAGTTCAGTTCTTACCATTCACATGAGAAGCCATACCGGAGAAAAACCATACAAATGTGACATTTGTTCCAACGCTTTTGTCAGTCGATCACTTTTAAAAGCACACAAATGTAGATTATAAGTAAAATAAATGCGTCTTTTAACTACATTCTCTTTTATTTAATTGTGTTGTAAACTTAGAATAATATCAATGTCTTGAAGTTTTAATGAAGATTTATTTTAGGACGAAGGAAGAAGATCCACTCAAAGTCAAAAAATCATATTCATGTCCAAAGTGTGCCAAAGTTTTTAGAAGTGCGCGTCAAATAAGGCAACACATGCGTATCCATGCACCGAACCCAATACCATGTCAAATTTGTGGATTCAAATTTGCGACAGAATCAATCTTAACTGCCCATTTAAAGCAAATCCATACTGTTAGTATTATCCAAATCTACCCTTGTGAATATTGTGGCAAGGAATATAAAACGGAAACTTCATGCACCAAACATGTGAATTTGATCCATAAAAAGGTCTACAATTTTTCTTGTGGACATTGTGATTCAAAGTTTATGGAATACCTCGATCTAAGTATTCATGTGAAGAATACTCACAACAAAATTGGATTCAAATGCGACCAATGTGACAAATGTTACAGACAATTGTCCAAGTTGAAGGCGCATAAAAAAACTCACGGACCAAATTTTCAAACGCCAATATTCAATTGCATCAAATGTGAGAAGACTTATACCAGCGAGGATGGTTTAAAGAAACATAATTTGCGAGTGCATCAAGGATTCGCAGTTGTTTGTGAAATTTGTGGTCTAGAAATGTCTTCTCAACACACTTTGAGGAACCATATGGGGCAACATACTGGAGAGAAACCGTTCCAATGTTCATATTGTGATAAAAGGTTTGTCAAGAAGGCTGGTTTAGACAGGCATATTCAATCTCACACTAAGGAAGGACTACCCAAATGCGATATCTGCCAAAAGACGTGTAGTAGCACTTCAGCTCTTGTCCATCACATAAGAATCCATACTGGAGAAAGACCATTCAAATGCGACATTTGTTCCAAAGCCTTTATCGAACGATCGCTATTAAAGAAGCACAAATGTAGATCAAAAGTTGAATAAATATGTTTGTTATCTATATCCTCTTTCATTTGGTCCTAGTATCCACATTTTAAATTCGTCCATCTAATGAAGATTGTTTTTAGGAAAATGAAGATAATTGGACAAGATCCACTAAGCCAGTTGTACCCTTGTTCAATTTGTTCCAAAATGTTTACATCCATTCCCAAAATCACCAAACACATGTTGATCCATCGAGAGAAGAACATCTCTTGCCGAATATGCAAGAGATTGTTTGCCCAAAAAGGCAATCTACTCACACATCTAAAACAAATGCATACTGTTCGGACCTTTGCAATGTTTACTTGCGAATTTTGCAGCATGGAGTACAGAAGTTACAAGTTCTTCACGAAACATGTCAATATGGTCCACAAGAAGTTGTACAATTTTTCTTGTGGTGAGTGCGACGAGAAATTTATGGAAGTCAGACAATTGCAAGCCCATATCGAGCAAAAGCACCACAATCTTAAACATCAGTGTGATCAATGTGGCAAATGCTACGAACATCTTCGGAATCTAAACGAGCACCATAAGATACACCAACCAGATTTTGTAGCACCAATGTTCAAATGCAAGAACTGTGACAAGATCTATGAAAGTAGGACTGGTTTGAGGACGCATTACAAACTATCCCATTTGGGCGTCACATATGTCTGTGATATCTGTGGTAAAAGCTTAACAAGTAAGACTGGCTTGTGGAAACATTTACGAATCCATAGTGGAGAAAAACCATTTCAATGTTCACATTGTGATAAAGCTTTTGCCATCAAATCGATTCTAGAAACTCATATCAGAACTCACACGAAAGAGCGACCATACAAATGCGACGTATGCCAAAAGACGTTTACGCAGCGAACTGTTTTGGTCATCCATAAGCGTGGTCATACTGGAGAGAAGCCTTATAAATGTTCTATTTGTTCTGCTAGATTTATTACTCGATCTTTATTGAAAGCCCATAAATGTAAAGGTTTTTCTTCAGACGGAATGGTAAAGTGATGTTCCAAAAAATGTTACCAATTAAGATTAGTTGTTAATAATAAATTCTTTGACCTTTTCCACCACGCCTTTTATTTATCAAAAAGTCATCCAACAAAATAATTTAGGTAGTCTTGTAATAAATGTACATTAAATCTGGTTTGAATTTTAGGCAGTATCAAATTGAAGAAGACCCCGAACAGTTTATTTGTGAACTATGCAAAGAGTTCCTTCCTTCCCACACCGATCTGGCAATCCACTCAATCAAACATTCAAAAATCGCCAAGTACTATTGCCACTTTTGCCATTACAAAACAGCCAATGAATTCCACATTGGAAAACACATGCTCAAACATATTGGTCGACGAAAATTCCCGAAAAACTACACATGTGCACAATGCAAGAAGAAATTCAAAGAGCAAAGCTTACTGGATGACCATCAGAATCTGCACACTGGTCTGATGCCATACAAATGCGACATCTGCGAACGGTACTTTATGTATTCGTGGTTGCTCCAAGTGCACAGCCAAACCATGCACAATCGACGAGATGAAGTGCATTGTCCTTCCATCTTCTATTGTGTGCTTTGCGACATGCATTTCAACACATTTTCCGGCCTGCGCAAGCACAAATTCCGGAAGCACAATGCGGTGAACAAGGAACCAGTACTATGTGATATTTGTGGGAAGAGTTTGAGCAGCAATGAGTCATTGAAGTTCCATCGACGTACTCACACGGGTTACAAACCCCACTCTTGCAAGACCTGCACCAAAAGCTTTTCTCGCAAATGCTTCCTCATCGAACATGAACGCGTCCATACTGGTGAACGACCATTCAAATGTCCGTACTGTTTAACAGCTTTTTCTCAAAGGGCTTCTTTGAAGATCCATATTCGTACTCACACTGGTGAACGGCCGTTCATCTGCAAAATGTGTGGCAAAGGCTGCATTGCTAAAGGAGTACTTAACGCGCATTTGCGCAGCTGCAAAGGTTATCTTGTTAATTAGGCTTGTACTTGTACTATGAATATTATTTGTTGATTAAATATGCTATTAAACTTAAACGTTCTTTTGTTTCCTTAATTCCGATGTGATCAGTTGGAGTAGGTCATGATTCCATCCATAGCCTGCTCCAACTTGAAACTTTTGACAAGCAACGTCAAAAGTGTAATAATTGTGTAGGTATGACTGCTTTTGGTTTGATTGCATTGACCACAGAAGTAAATTATGCTCACACTCAATCTTTGTTGTAGGTACTTCGATCCGGCACTCTTAAAAAACCTAATTTACGGTCCTGGAATTTCGATAACGCCCGTCCAGAATCAGGAGCTTTTAGATTACAATACGAATTCGTCGTTTATGAGTAGCTACAATAATGGACTGAGTCCCTTTATGGCCAAACTGCTGGAACCCGAGACGAATTTAAAGGAACCAAAGAAGAAGAGGAAGAAGAAACCGAAAGTACCTAAAGGTGAGGCAACCGTTCCGCATCCAGATCCTATCGATTTGGATGAGCCAATTCATTGCGACGTTTGCAACGAGACTTACAAGAACAATGTCGCATTTGCTTTGCATTCCATCCGACATACTGAGGATGGAAAGTACTCGTGCCATTTGTGCTCGCACAAGAACGCTTCCAAGTACCACATTGAGATGCACATCCGAGCTCACGAAGGTACCACCAAATATAAATGCGAGATCTGCAGCAAAGCCTTCACAGTTAGTACCCATGCCATTGAACACAAGTACTTCCACACTGGTGAGAAGCCGTTCCAATGCGAAATATGCGGCAAGCATTTCATGTTCTCTTGGTTTCTGACTTCGCATCGACGGACGCAGCATTGGGAGATCATGACTGGTAGTCCTTTGGTCAAATACGATTGCACCGTCTGTAATAAGCACTATACTTCATCCACTGGTTTGAAGCGACATAATTTAAGCAAACATAACGTATCTGGTATTGATTCGTCGGTACTATGTGATGTATGTGGGAAAAGGCTATCATCCAAAGAGAAACTCAAGTTTCATAGGCGAATCCACACGGGGTACAAACCATATTCGTGTGAGGTCTGCACCAAGTCCTTTTCAAGGAAGGAGCAGTTGAAGGAACACGAACGAGTGCATACTGGTGAGAAACCTTACATTTGCAAGTTCTGTGGGAAGGGTTTCACTCAAAGGTCTCCTTTGAGGATTCATGAACGCACTCATACAGGCGAAAGACCTTACACTTGTATGATTTGTGGAAGAGGGTTTATATCAAAAGGGGTTATGGATACCCACATGAAAAGTTGTTCGGCGGTACCATTGTATTAATTAATTGTATTTATATTCAGAGTTGTTTCGTTATTTATGTCATTTTTGTTTATAAACTGTTGGAAATAAACTATAGCATTTTATTAGTACCTATTTGTCTTTCTTTAAGCTATTTTAGGTTTTAATTTGGGCAGGTAAGTAAGAATTGAGCAGTAGCTTGAAGATCTTCTAGACTTATATTATCTTCTTAGGTGATGATTAATGTACCAATTTTTACATAGTGTTTTGTTTTAGATCGACCATGAAGGCTAAAGTTAATACTAAGAATTCCGAGACGATTTTTGAGTGTCAACCTTTGAAACTAGAGGAATCCCTTGAATGTGATATTTGCCATGAAAGATTTTCGAGTAACATTAATTATGCCTTTCATTCGATTAAACATAACATAGACAAGAAGTACTCGTGTCATGTATGTGGACGAAAAATTCGATACAAGTACAGCATCGAAATCCACATTCGGACCCACGAAGGTACTTGCAAGTACAAATGCGAGGAGTGTGACAAAACATTTCCAGTTTACACGCAATGGAAGGATCATAAGAATTTCCATACCGGTGAGAAACCATATCGATGTGAGTTTTGCGGCAAACATTTCATGAGTACTTATTTGCTTTCCTCCCATCGACAAACGACTCATTTCGAAATTATCACTGGTAAGAAGTTTGATAAGTTCGATTGCAAGAAATGCAAGAAACATTACGTATCAAGTGGAGGATTGAAGCGACACAATTTGAGGTACCACAACGAAGCTGGAATTGATATATCGGTACTGTGTGATTTATGTGGTCGTCGATTTGCTACCGCTGAGAAGTTAAAGTTACATAGACGAATCCACACGGGAGATAAGCCATATGGATGCAAAATCTGTGACAAAGCTTTTGCAAGGAAGTCTAACTTGGTGGATCATGAACGTGTGCATACCAAAGAAAAACCTTTCATTTGCAAGGAGTGCGGTAAAGGGTTCACACAAAGAAGTTCCATGAAGTTGCATAGCAGGATTCATTCGAAAGAACGTCCTTTTGCTTGTGTGATCTGCGGAAAAGGGTTCATGTCCAGAAGTATACTGAATAGTCATACAAAGAATTGTTCAGTACTATAAATAAAATGTTTTTCATAAGGCGTCTTATTATTTTGACCCATTTTCTTCCTTTCAAAAGAAGCTTTACTACACCAAATCTCACATGAAATTTTGTTGTAGATCTATCGTCAAAACTGAAGCTTTAAGCAATCCCGAAATGTCGGTTGCACCCGTTCAGAATCCGCCGCTTTTCATGACTAACGGAGTTCTTCTGGTAATTACAAAAGTACCAGACTCCAATGTAAAAGAAGAACCACAAATACAACATAGTACAAATGAGAAGAAACCAATAGTGTGTGATATCTGTGCTAGACAATTTACCACCACCAAGAACTTAACGTTACATCGAAGAATCCATACTGGAGATAAACCTTATGAATGCAAAACCTGCGACAAAGTTTTTGCAAGGAAGTCTAACTTAGTAGATCATGAACGCGTTCATACCAAAGAAAAACCCTTTACTTGCAAAGAGTGTGGTAAAGGGTTTGCACAAAGAAGTGCCGTGAAAAGGCATAGCAAACGGCATATTAAGAACCGTTTATTTGTTTGTGCCATCTGCCATAAAGAATTTATGTCAAAACGTGGTCTGAACGCACATCGAAGAGATGACCACGCTGAGATTTTGACTGGTAAACCCTTTGTCAAATTTGCTTGCACCATCTGCAAAAAGTCCTACAAATTAGCCACTAGTTTGAGCCGACATAAATTGAAGACGCACAACAAATCGAGAATTGGTAATGATTTGAGGGTACTGTGCGATGTTTGCGGGAAGAAGTTCTCAAGTCAATATTACTTAAATCTTCATAAGTTGACTCATACTGGAGATAAGCCACATGTTTGTGAGACTTGTGGGAAGTCGTTTTCTAAGAAGGAGTATTTGAAAGAACATATTCGAGTGCATACGGGTGAGAAACCTTTTACCTGCAAGTTTTGTGCGAAAGGCTTCACTCAAAGAACTTCGTTGAAGATTCATGAACGGACTCATACTGGCGAACGACCTTATACTTGTATGATTTGTGATAAAGGGTTTAGCTCCAAAGGAGCTAAGGATGGTCACATGAAGAGCTGCTTGTAAATAACTAGAATTTATAAACCAAAAATTGTTCCCAATAAAATTCTATCTCTTTGACTTATCTTTTATTTCTCAAACTTCAGATGAAGATCTTCTATGAACCTTTTCAATTAATGTACCAATTTTTACATATAGAGTTTTGTTTTAGATTCGCTAAGAACTTGGAGCCAATTATTGCCCGGAAAATGATCAGAGGGGTACTTAAAGTTTGTAAACCTGAACCGTTGAAACTATCGGAACCACTTGAATGTGAAGTTTGTAATGAACAATTCTGGACGAACCTTGATTTTGCGTTCCATTCAATCAAGCACAATGAGAACAATAAGTACTTTTGTCATTTATGTGGACGAAAATATCAATTAAGGCAGAGCATCGACACGCACGTCCGGACACACGAAGGTACTTGCAAGTACAAATGCGAGGAGTGTGAAGAATCCTTTCCAGATTACTCCATATGGAAAGACCATCAGAACTATCACACTGGTGAGAAACCATACAAGTGTGACATTTGTGACAAACACTTTATGACTGCTAGAAAACGTTACTCGCATCGACGTGCCGCTCATTTTGAAATCGTCACCGGCAAGAAAATGGACAAGTACGATTGCAAGATATGCAACAAACAGTACAAGTCTTTTGGAGGATTACATGGACATAATTTTAGACACCACAAGGAGGCTGGAGTTGAGAAATCAGCTCTCTGTGATTTCTGTGGGGCATCATTTTCAACCACTTATAAATTAAAACTACACAAAAGAACGCACACCGGGGAAAGACCGTTTCAATGCCAATACTGTGACAAAGCGTTTGCGAGAAAACCTGGTTTAACTGTGCATGAACGCATTCATACAAACGTAAAACCGTTCAGTTGCACAGAATGTGACAAAGCTTTTGCACAAAGAAGCTCGTTGACACTACATACTAGAAGTCATACCAACGAACGTCCTTACATTTGCAAGATGTGCGGAGAAGGATTTAGATCCAGCTCTTGTCTGAGTCGCCATACTACGAGTAGTTCTCATAATGTTATCGCCGATGAGGGAAAAGAGAAGAAGAGGAAATCTGGAAGGTTGCGTAAGAAGATTGAAGAAAAGCCACATCTTTGTGAGACCTGCCAGGAGAGCTTTTTGACGAAGGAGAATCTGATTGAACATGAACGAGTGCATTCTGAAGTTTGGCTCAAAGATCTCTAGTGAAATATATGAATGTTATTCTAATTATGTCTTTTATTTTCCCAATATGTCCCATTTTAGAAGAACTAAGACGACTTTATGGTACAGTTATACAAGAAGAAAGATCCTTTCTTCAAACTGAATTTCAACACCCAATCTAACGACCAAACTTTGTTGTAGATCTCCCATCAAAATTGAAGATACAAGTTACGAAGTACTACTACATTCCAACGTAGACATAAAACCAGAACCAATTCTGGCTGAAGAAACTAAACCAAAACGCAAAAGAGTCAAACATATCCACACTAAACCATTATTAATACTTCCACCATTAAAATGCGAACATTGCGATGGATCTTTCTATTCCCACATAGCTTTCGCTCTCCATTCGATTGAACATAACGAAGATTTGAGGTTCCATTGCCATATGTGCGAACGATCCTACTTGGCGAAGTATAACATAGAAATGCACATTCGAACTCACGATGGTACTTGGGATCTCAAATGCAAACACTGCGATAAAGCTTTTACAACAAGGAACCAGTTGGAGCAGCACAATAATTTGCACACCGGTGAGAAACCGTTCCATTGCGACATTTGCAATAGGCAGTTCTTCAGTAATTCGGTACTAAGGAGTCACCAACGCACCAATCATTTCGAACAGATAACCGGCAAGAAACTGGATCTATACGATTGCAAACTTTGTAACAAACACTACATCTCCTCAGGAGGACTTCGGCGACATAATGTAAAACACCACAACGAAACTAGAGTTAATTTCTCAGCTCTTTGCGATTTATGTGGAAGAAGCTTTACGAGTAATGAAGGATTGAAACTGCATAAAAGAACGCACACTGGTACTAAACCGTACTCGTGTAAGTTTTGTGACAAAGCGTTTTGCAAAAGCCAAGGTTTGATTGAACATGAACGTGTCCATACCAAAGAGAAACCATTTATTTGCAAAGAGTGTGGAACTGGTTTCACGCAAAGGGGTTCCTTGAAGATACATTTGAGAATCCATACGGGCGAACGTCCTTATATTTGCAAGATCTGTGATAAAGGATATGTATCGAAGACTGGGTTGAATTCTCATACTAAAAGTTGTACTAATAAATCTGGAAAGCTCAATAAAATCTAGCCCTTTAGTTATTGCTTTTTATTTATTTGTTTTAGATGTTAAGATGAAGATTAGAAGAGGTGAGTTGATGCCCAATTTGTTACTAGTTGATCTAACATATTTGTTTCAGATGTTGAAAGTTGGAAGGAAACTTAAATAGTCGAATTATATTTTGTTACTTTTATTTTACCAACAATCCTACTTTTACAAGCATCCCAATCTCACATCCAATTTTGTTATAGATCTCTGGATATCGTAAAAATAGAAGATTTCTATTCCGAAGTCAAAGTTGAACCGGAACCACAACCAATTCCTACAGAACCACCAAAGAAACCTTCTAGACGCAAACGACCATCACTCAGAAAATGTAGCCCTCAACCAGAACCTATAAAACTCGAAGTTCCACTTGAATGCGAAATTTGCAAAGAAACTTTCAAGACAAACATTGACTATGCCTTACATTCACTTAACCACAACGAAGACAAACGGTACTCGTGCCATTTATGTGAAAGTCGATTCAAGTCCAAGTACCAAATCCAAATGCACGTTCGAACCCATGAAGGTACTTGGAAATACAAATGCGACCAGTGCAACAAAAGTTTCCCAGTTGGCTCCCAGTTGAAGGAGCACCAGAATTTCCATACGGGTGTCAAACCCTTCCAGTGCGAAATTTGTGGCAAGAATTTCGTAAACTCCTCGAGTCTTGTTTCGCATCAGCGCTATCATCATTTCGAAATTGTAACTGGTACCAAAATGGAAAAGCACAATTGCAAGATTTGCAACAAGCACTTTGCCTCGCAGAGTTCCATCAAGAAGCATAACGATACTTTCCATATGGTAGCAGCAGGTGATACTTCGGTGTTGTGTGATTTGTGTGGCAAACGATGTGCTACCAAAAGCGCCTTCCATTCGCATAGAAAAAGACATGGTGTTAAACGATATACGTGTCAATTTTGTGACAAAGCTTTTATCAATAAGCAGGTTTTGGACGACCATAAACATGTCCATACGAAAGAGCGGCCTTATCCTTGTAAAGAATGTGGTAAGCGCTTTAGTCAAAGAAGTTCGCTGAGGCTCCATGTCAGGATCCATACAGGAGAACGTCCTTATAAATGTATCATTTGTAAAGATGGATTTATCTCAAAGTGTGCTTTAGATAGACACATGAAAACTTGTTCACCTTGATTGAATGTTCAATAAAAAATAATATGTAGTCGTCTTTTAATTTTGATTTGTAAGTGGTACTACTAGAACGGTAAGTAAGTCTTTTGTTCCAGGTGGATGCTCCATATCTTTAGAATAAACCACATTATTGTTATTATTTTTGACCCATTATTATCCTTTTAACTTTGGCTTGAAGTACCAATTCTCATCCAGCATTTTGTTGTAGATCGCCGATTAAGAATGAAGATTTAGAATACGTGGAAATCGATTCCTTGTTCAAAGTGAAGCTGGATGTGGAAGAACGGGATTGGGATGAAGACCAAACCAACAATCGCAATAAGAAATCCCAATCGAAAAAACCAAGTCGTCAACCTGAACCTTTGAAGCTCGCTGAGACGATTCAATGTGTTGAATGTGGCGAACGGTTCAATACAAATGTAGATTTTGCTGTCCATTCAATTGACCACAATGACGATGAAAAGTACTCTTGCCATTTCTGCGAATGTCGCTTAAGATCTAGATATAAAATGGAGCTGCATGTTCGTGGCCATGAAGGTACTTGCAAGTACAAGTGCGAACTGTGCGACAAGACTTTTCCCATCCGCTCCCAAGCCATCGAACACAAAAACTACCATACTGGTGAGAAGCCGTTCCAATGCGAAATTTGCGGCAAGCATTTCATGTACTCTTCCTTCCTTTCTTCGCATCGACGTGGTCAACATTTCGAGATCGTTACTGGAACGAAACTGGAGAAGTACGATTGCAAGATCTGCAGCAAGCATTATGTGTCTAGTGGTGGCCTAAAGCGTCATAATTTAAGACACCATAATGAAGCTGGAATAGACACTTCAGTCCTTTGTGATTTATGTGGACGAAGATTCGCTAGTAACGAAAAGTTAAAGTTCCATCGAAGAACGCATACTGGAGATAAGCCATACTCTTGTAAAATTTGCTCGAAAGCTTTCACCAAGAAGCAGAACTTAGTGGACCATGAACGCGTCCATACGAAAGAGAAACCTTTCTTGTGTAAGGAATGTGGTAAGGGTTTCACACAAAGAGGTTCCTTACGTCTTCATAGCCGAATTCACACCGGCGAACGACCTTACGTTTGTGTGATTTGTGGTAAAGGGTTCATGTCCAAAGGTATTCTGGATACGCACACGAAAAATTGTTCGCTTTAGATCTTGTTGAATAAAATCTTGCACGTACTATGCGTTTTATTTGTGTCTAGTGAAGTGCTTCTAGTGTGGTCCTAATGATTTAATTTGTTCATATGTGTGTAACAATTTGTGTAAACCTTTTTGTAATCTTCCCACTAATGTATGTTCTTTTTTTCAGGTATTTACCAGACGTATTTATGCCAATAGTGACAATAAACGAGCAACCATCTAAGAAGAATAAAGAGCAAGCGTTGAAAGCTGTAGCATCAATACCGAAAAGCAAAAAAGTACCTAAAAACAAACCGAAGAAATCCTCGAATGGAAAAGTTACCACTGTAGATCCGCTCGACGGCGAATTGGACGATCTAACTACCGATATGGACATTGAGCAAATAAAACGCGATTTGGATAATCTCCAAGAGGAGAAGAACATATTCCCTTGTCCTCTATGCAAAGACGAAGGAACCTTACGCAGCTTGAAGGATCTAAGACTCCACTACCGTTCGGAGCATAAAGGCAAACGTCTTCGTGCTGCTCGCTTCTCCAACGAGGTCCATCCATGCGACATATGTGGCAAGGAATTCAAATTCCACAACAGTTTGAAAGACCACATCGAAACCCACAACAGCTACTTCCAATGCAAAGAGTGCAACTTCTCCCATAAGAAAATGCTGGACTTTGTGATCCATCAACGCACCCATTCGGTCGAAGGCATGTTCAATTGTCTGCTCTGCGAATTTGTAACCGTGGACATAGTAGCCGTCACCAACCATGTGAACAACAACCACGAGGACGGCTACAAGTACTGGTGCGCTAGTTGCCAGAAAGGCTTCCCAGTCCTCTCGTGGTTCCAAGAGCATGAGAACTACCACACTGGTTTGAAACCATTCGATTGTGATATTTGCAGTAAGAGCTTCATGTATTCGCGGTATTTGTACGCCCATCGCAATTACATGCACAAAGATGACTATGGCCCCAATTTGCACATGTGCGTGATCTGCAAGAAGCAGTACCAACATCGGAACAGTCTCAAGTTGCACATGAACTCCCATACAGGGAATTGCGCCGTTTGCGAGGTTTGTGGCAAGATCCTATCCAGCAAGGAGAAACTCAAGTTTCACATTCGCACTCACACTGGATACAAACCGTTCAAGTGTCAGTATTGCGCCAAATGTTTCACCAAGAAGCCCATTTTGGTGGAGCATATTCGGATCCATACTGGAGAGAGACCTTACAGTTGTGAGTACTGCGGGAAGTCGTTCTCGCAACGGTCCAGTTTGGTTATCCATATTCGTAGTCATACTGGGGAGAAGCCCTATGTGTGCCATGTTTGTCAAAAGGGATTCGTAGCTAAAGCGATGCTCAACTTGCATTTGAAAGCGTGCAAGGGATTTCTAGCTTAAGTCGTCGTACTTTTGTTGTGCAAGTTTAATTCTAGATTGTATTACTAAGTATATACCTCATTTTTTTTATAATTCTTGTGTATATGGTAACTATAAGATATAATATTGATTGTAACTAGGATTAGTTAGTTAGTTGTATGTTAACGTTTTCGACGAGGGAACTACGTAGACTGTGATTGTACCCTAGAGTATAAGTTGTGTATAAGCACAGTCTAAGAGTCTTCAGTTCCCATTAAAATTGTAGAATATCTTTTGTGACTTGTAACTTTTTAATTCAATAAATTACATGAGCCAGCTATGAAGCAGTGTTCTTCATTTAGTCTGGTAAGTAGTCTCCTTTAGTTTAGATCCTCTTAGTTTAGCTCCTCTTAATTGTATTATTAACATATTTTTATTTTAGCTTTCAGTTAGATGACTTTATTAAGGAAGAACAAGAAATCGACTTGGAAGAAGAAGAAATTCTAATCTCCATTGAGCCAGAAGATGAAGCAGAACCGAAAAAGGAAGGTGCTGACGACGATTCAGAAGAAGTCGCGACGCAATTAGTCGAATACAAAGGCGTCTCGGAGAAAAAGAAGAAGAACTGCCTCTGCAGCATTTGTGGCGTGTTTACCAACGCCAAACGCTTAGCTGCTCATCTGGCAACGCATGGTAACTTCAAATGCGCCAAATGCTCAGATTTATTCCAAAACAAAGCGGAATTGCAGGAGCATTACAAACTACACGAGCAAAATTGGTACTCTTGCACTGAATGCGACAAAGTCTTCGCGTTGCCAATGCGTTACGCCATACATTGCTTCCATCACTTCCAGAACTACATCTGCCCCATCTGCAACTTTGGTACTACGTTGAAATCTTCGATAAAGTGCCACATTAAGCGACATGAAGGCAAATTCAATTGCCGCTGCGAAATTTGTGGACGCGGATTCTTCGGGCAAGCCCAACTAAAAGCGCACGAAGACATTCATCTGGATATTCGCACACACAAATGCGAATTTTGCGACAAGACTTTCGCAGTCAAACGCTATCTCTTAACGCACATGCGACTGAACCACAAGAAGCAGTTGTTTGGCGTGGACGAGATCTTCAAGTGCATTTCTTGTGCGAAGGAGTTTTCTTTTGAGAGCAGTCTGGTGCGCCATTTGAGTGTTATCCATAATATTGGAGAAGATCGAAGAGTGGAGTGTCCTGTGTGCTCGAAATTAATTGCCAATCCGTACAATTTGAAGATGCACATGCGAACTCATACTGGTGAGAAGGTATTCGTTTGTGACTTGTGTGGCAAGTCTTTTACTAGTTTTAAGTATATGAAGAAGCACAATTTCAAGCATCACTTCCAGCCGGCTGTTGAAGAGGAGAGCGAAGAAAGGCCTAATGAATAGCTTCTGTTTTTATTTTAATAACTGTAGGAATTACCATTTATTTTGTGTTTTAATTTGTAAGGAATAAGAGTTACTTTTTTATGATAATTTGTGTTTGATTCTTTTGGCCCTTAAGACTGACCTTTTTGCTTCTAAAGAAGATCTTCTAAGTGGTAACGTAAGTTTGGAAGATAAATGACTGGAGCATGTTCTTACTAACACTCTTTTACTTTCAGATACAGAAGAAATTGATTGTGATCTTGGTACCTAAGTATTTCTTCCAAAGTTAAACATCTTTAGAATTCCAGAAGTACTAACATGCATTTATTTCAGATACATGGATAGAGACTTTAAGTCTTTGGAGACCAACTGTTCATTGTGAGATGACTTTTCTTCTTCAAAACTTAAGGACCAGAGAGGTACCTTCCACTATGGCTTTTCCAGCTCATTGTTACATTTTTAAAATACATTTTTGCATATACTAGTATTTTTTTTACTGCTGCTGCTCCGCATCCAGATCCTTCCATCTCTACTTAATTTAGTACTTAGACAAAGTCTACTAAACTTGAACTAATCTCTTCTTTTTTAGGGTGAAAATCAAAATAAAGATCGAAGATTGCACAGAGGACCATAAAAGTCGAAAGCGACGAAAGTCCAGCCGTAAAAGTGTGAGTAGCGAAGATGAAGACTACATCCCCCAAAAGAAGCGAAGTAGCAAAAAATCCGCGAAGAAACAACCGCCTCCAACTAAACGTTCCCTCCGTCTATTCACTTGTCGGTTATGCATCAAAGAATTCGATTCCCGTAAAACACTAAACGAACACAAAAGAACTGACCATCCAGACGAAGCTGTACTTAAGGAACAAGAATTCAAATTCCGCTACGACAAAGAATTACGTGTATTCTTCTGTAGTGCTTGTAGCTTAGAGTTCGAAACCCAGGAAGAAGTCGAGAAGCATATTGTTAAGCTCCACACTGAAGTGTACACTTGCAAAATCTGCGACGTAGATCTAAAATCGCCTTATCGTTACGGAATGCACATGAAAATGCACAACGCCGACAACCGAATGTCTTGTCCACTTTGCACTTTAACTTTCAAAGCTCGATCTTCTCTCAGCTCTCACATTAACCGCGTCCACTACAATAAGTTCACTTACACTTGTAAAACTTGCAATAAAGGTTTCGACGATGTGGTCATCTTCAAGGAGCACCACAACGAACACACTGGCTTCAAGCAATTCGTCTGCGAGGTCTGCAAGAAGGACTTTTACTACTCCCGCAATTTGTACACGCATCAACTCCGCATCCATACCGTGCATATCGAAGGCGTGCTTCAGAAGAACCAATGCAGCGTGTGCTTCCGCGTCTTCCACAAGTTCGAGACTCTTTTGAAGCACATGGTGTCACGTCATGAGAACACCAATGTGCGCAACCATCTCTGCGACATTTGCGGAGTCAGCTTCAAAGCGAGTGACAAGTTGAAGATCCATTATCGCGTCCATACTGGCGACAAACCATACGCTTGTTCGTTCTGCGGCAAGTGTTTCACCAAGAAGGATTATTTGGTGATGCATGAACGCGTGCATACTGGTGAGAAGCCGTATATCTGCAGCTATTGCGAGAAGGGGTTTAATCAGAGAGCTTCCTGGAGGATTCATGTCCGTGGTCATACGGGAGAACGACCGTATATTTGTCAGTTATGTAGTGGTGGATATATTTCAAGAGCTTCACTTAATTTGCACTTGAAGGTTTGTAATGGGGCAATTAATTGATTGATTTTATTATGGATAGGTAACCAAGTAATAAAGTTATGTTTAGTATGGTTTGCTCTTTTCATTCACTTCACTTTTAGTTCCAATTTTCCTCACAAAACTCCCTTTTTATCATAAAATCAAGTTACCTTAGAAATCATTCTATCCAGTAGGCTTTGACCAAACAATATCCCATAGTAACCACCTTGCGTCAATTGCGAAGCTTTGGAGAATCGGAAATGGCCCAATGGGACCGTCTTCCTTCCGAACTAATCTCCGAAATTTACTCATACTTACCAGTCAACGATCGTCTATCCGCTGGCTTAGTATGCAACTCTTGGCAAGACGCTCTAAATTGCTGTTCATTATGGCGCTCCTTGACTATCCGATTTGACTCCGACCTTGCAGGTAACTATCCAAAATCCTTCAAAAAAGCTTCCTGCAATTTTATACCAGATCCAAGCCATGCTATCTTCATCCGGAACTTCCATCGCTATCTGAAGACACTTGCGCTGGGCTGGAATTTCCCGCACAACTCATCGCGCTGGTTTTACTTCCATTACCACAATGTTACCAAACATGTCATACAACTAGTCAGACAACTCAACGAAAATAACGTGCAACTTCATTGCATCAAGCTTTTCGACTGGTTTAATGCGTGTAGGTTCAAGAAAATCGTGTATCACATTTGCACGTTCCTCAGGTTGGTACCACTACTATTTTAGTTTGACGTATCAACTCTTATCTGTCATAGGAGACAAGTGGAATTGAAGAAAATCATCATACATAACGCCAATTTCCCGAAAGCTGAATGTTTGCGTATTTTGTCGGCGTGCATGTCGTCGAAGGATACGATCCGCCATTTCGAAGTGTTCAATTACAACTATTATCAGACTGCGTATGAGTCGCCTCAATTCTTGAGCATGATGGGGAGTATGTCAAAGTTGACTATTCTGAAGCTGGATTATTACGTTTTGTCTCGTGGTGTGATTGACGCAATTTTGACCAATGGTAATGACAATTTGCGTGAGTTGGTCGTGAATATAGTCGAAGCTGATCGAATTGCGGTTGATATACCAAATCAACAGTGGAAATTGTTGAAGGAAAAGCACAAGCAGTTGAAGGTTTCCTTTTGTTTAAGTAATTAACTGGTTTAATTAATTTCTAGTTAATTAGTTAACTTCCTTTGTAGAAAACATTTGCCACTATTCCGACGTTTGCATGTTTTTAAAATCCAATATTCCATTGTACGAATTTACAATGATTGTTAATCGAAAAGTTTGCGAGACGAAGAATCGCAACTATCGCGATACAATCAATTTGATTAAAAAGTATTACAGCAAGACTTTAGGTAACCATTTTGTAGTAGTCTGCAGCCAATCGTAGAATTAATTTTGCAGAAAAGCTGAATTTGCAGCTGCAGTTCAATATGGAAGTGCTCGACGATTTGTTGAGCGAAATGTTGCATGTTTGTCCTCGTTTAAGCCATGTCGATTTCCATGGTATTATTAGTCACATTGGTTTCTTACGAAACGTTTGCACTTTTCAAACTCAATCTAACACTGGTTAATTACCGATTTATTAATATACGAACGCATTTACTAATTATAATTTGTAGCAATGAAATCGTTCCGAGTATATGTGAATCAATTAACAGAAGAGCAACATTTTTACATCAGCGAGTTATATGATGACTACCGTGAAGCATTGAAGCGCAAGAGAATTCAATTTGAAGTTCTGAATATGAATGTAAATCGATCTAATGTGATTTACTTCTATTATTAAATTAAAATGATCAATTCCTAATTTGAATTTGGCGCTTGTTTTTTGAATAGTCACGTGACTCTACTAACTTTGAAAATTAAATTAATAAACTTACTTACTGCTTTGATAGGGTGCTTTTTGCGGTTTTTCTTTGCGATTTCGTGCTAAATGCAGTTCATACTAATTTCTCATCGTTTTCGATCCAGTGACGATGATAAAGTTCGTTGATGATGGCGTGTTTGAATTCAAATTTGTTATCCCAGAATGCACTTACAAAGTCAGTTCTACTATATCGACTTTCACAGTAGGTTCAACAGGATTAGTTAATCATAATAATTACCTTAATTAGCAGACGATTAAACAATAAATCACCGTTTTATCACAATTAATAGCACGAACAATTAGTTAGCGTTGGTTTATGAAATTGTAATGGCGGAAACTGCCTTACTAAATTATACTAAATATAACAGATGGCGCAGAACAGATTTTACCGTAATATATTTTGTTTATTATACTTTTAGTTAATATAAATCTGTTATAAATCGCTACATTGAAAATAATTACAGTAATTTTATAATTTTAAATAATTAATCAAGACTTAAAACTACTAAGCGATCTTCAAATTTTTATTTGACATTCGTAATCTCATTCATAGATGTCACTCCTATGAAATGTCACTTTTAAATTGTTCAAAACAAGATTTAAAAACAATAACAGTGATTTGTGTTAATTAATCCGTAAATAACTGGAACAAAACAAAGTAAGTACAATAACTAAATTAATCTAAACATTAAGCAACCGTTGAAACAAAGTGGTTTATTATTGCTATGCAACACAAACAAAAAGTGACATCTAACCTATAAATCTTATGATTTTATCATTTAACTTGGATTAACAATGACCGATTCTCCCAGTATCGAGCGCGAGTCTAGTATAGTACCTGAAGATGCAATTTCGGCTACACAAACGACTGAAAGCGAGCAGCAAAGCGAGGAACTGATTGAGACTGAGAAACCAAGCCATGAATCTATTCCAGCCGCCACTAGTTCCTACCAAATTAAGCCTTCGTTAGAAGAAAAGTATGTTGTTATATTTAGTTTATGCGGAAATGAATTGTTGCTTCGCAGGTTTAAAGAAACTCCAGTTAAAGAAATAATTCGTAATGTGCTGACTGGCACGTTGGCGGGTCAGGCTTACGATGTGGAAAAGGTGAAAAAGTGGACGATTTCCATTGCGAATGATGTCAATGAAAAAGTCAGAGGTACATTATTGATTATTTTATTTCTTTCGCTAATAGTTTGTAATTTAGAGCTGCACATGAAGAGATATCGGCACGTTGTGCAAGTGATTTTGGGCGAAATGAAAGGAGCGGGCGTTAAATCGGGCGTCCGATGTTTATGGGATTCGGACACCGATGGTTACACTAGCGACGTTTTTATAAATGTAAGTAGTAAATTTTTTTATTTAGCGAATGCCTATAAATCGATTGAATTTTATAGGATACTATTTTTTGTGTTACAACCGTCTTTGCCATCTATTTATATTAATTATTATTCAAAATTTACTTAATTTACTTTGGAAATGAGCTAGTAATATATTAATTTAATAAATCATGCACAAATTTCTGTTATCAAGTACAATTTAATTCATCATGCAAGATTCATAAGTAGGTATCAAGTATTTAATATTAATAAAAGCATCTTCTCCACCATACTTTTCCAACACTTCCAAAGTGTCGTTAATTATGTCCGCCAAATTATCGCCGCGAATTTGGCTGTAATCAATCTCGTCCCCACAATTCACTAAAAAAAAACTCAAATACTACGAACTGTCAAATTCAAAACCTACCGTTCTTCTCCTTGAACAAATTAAGCGTCGGCAAAATTTGCCGATAATACGGCACTAAAGCCTCGCCAATCATATCGCCGGATTTCACTAAATGCTGCACAATTTTCAGCGTGGAGCACATGACCTCTTTGTTCTTCGATTTCAGCGCGTCTGAAATTTAAAAATTGTAAAACTAATTTTTTCTAAATTGAATACAATGCCTTTGATCGGGATGACAAGTTGGGGAATGCAAGGGAACACTTTTTGGCCGCCAACGCTGAGCATGTCAGCGATTCCTTGTTGCACGAAAAATTTGTACGGGTTCTCTGTTTCGCAGAGGCCCTCGAAGAACATTGGCAAGTAGTAGTGGAAGTCGAGCTTGTTAATGTCCGCCTTAATTGGATTTAATTTAATTGTCAATTAATTTAAATGTTTGCTTACTTTCCATGAAACGCGGCCCCCTTTCGCTTCCATTGCAATGGGCAAATTGCCACGCTTGTAATTGTCGCGGAATTTGTTGCATTTCAGGACTTTTTCCTTGTAAGCGTTGCATTTCGGTGGTGGGACAACGCAAGTGTCCTTTTGCAAGGCTTGGATGGTGAAGGCTGGTACGTAACGACAGCTTTTTGGCTTTGTTGCACCGGGCAAGGGCTTTTTTAAAGTCTCGCGGAACTCTTTTCCGTTTACCATTGTCGCGGAGTATTTTTTTTCGAGGAATTTGTCGGACAAATGTCAGATTGTTTCGCGTTGCTATGGAGATTGTTTAGTTACTCACTTGATTGGTCGATAAATAATGTTTATCTCAGAATTTATTCCTCCGGTTTTATTTCAGCTGAACAGTATGATATATACACAAAATTATATTTATAAATAGTGATTTAGCCCTAATTAAAACCTCTTCTGTCAAAATTACAACTAACAATCGAACTAATTAACCAACTACAAGCGTATCCTCAGTCGGGAACGTGTAGAACGGCACTTCCAAATTAAGGGGCGCCGGACCTTTACGAATACGTCCGGACGCATCGTAATGCGATCCATGGCAAGGACAGTAATATCCACCAAAATCGCCAGCATTCGCAATTGGCACGCATCCCAAATGAGTGCAAACACCCAACACTATCAACCATTCGGGATTTTGCACTCGGTCGTTATCGTGTTGTGGGTCCCGCAACGATGTTACAGCCACCCCTCTCTCGGTCGAAATCTCATCAGCGGTTCGGTGTCGGATAAATAATGGTTTACCTGTCAGGAATAATATTAATTCAGCCCTCTAACTACTTATAATAACGAACCTCTCCACTTGAAAGTAACCGACTTCCCTTCAGGAATGTCAGCCAATTTAATTTCAATCTTGGCGAGAGCCAAAACATCGGCTGATGCACTCATCGAACTAACAAACTGAGTAACGACCGATTTGGCCGCATAAGCTGTACCCACTGACAAAGCGCCGCTCATCAAATACGTGAAGTTCTTGCGAGTGTCTTCATTGTCGCTCGATTTGATGTTGGCCGATTTTCCACTATCTTTGCGATAGTGCGTCCAGTCGGGCACTTTAATATCGGTATGTGCCCATCGTACTTGCTGGGTAGCAGCAGGGCCACAAGAAATGCTTACATTTCCGCTTGGCAAGGCTCGGCTAAGGGCTAATGCAGAGTTGCCCGAGGATGGGACTAGCACCACTTGTTTGGTGGGTAGAACGGTGGCGGTGCTGGTTACCGTTAGATTATTGCTCACCACTTGGCTTACTGCCTTGAAATAACTGGAAACGTTGACGGGCTTCATCATTTTCAGCAATTTGCGATGGGGCCTCTTATGCAATGCAGTTATGTCGGGATTGTGGTGACAGCTGTCAGAAGTGACACTTGTTAGGGGCAAACATTTAAAACTAAAGTCCCTGGATTTTTATTGATTTTAGTATAATTTGTTTAGATTTTATTTTAAGGAGTTTTAATTGGGTATTTCTCGAATTGTTGCAGATGATATAAGCTAATTTATAATAATTTTTCTTATTTTTATTTAATTTATTGGTTATAGGCCATCTATGAGTGGGGGGACAAACTTGCAAAGTTTGTTATCAAATTTTGATTGTAACATTGTAAAACAATTAAATATTGTTTAACAGGTATTGTATAACATTTACGCAACAATTAATTTAGTTTTAAGCCAGATTTATAGTAATTAGTAATTTTTATATCAAAATAGATTTCGAATATGTGGCTAACTTCACATCAAGCAACACGTGTCGACTTTTGACAGTAGCTGACAAGTGAAGCAACAGGATACCGAAAATATGGTTCAAAATGATGAAGAATCGATCAAATTATTCACCAGCTTGGGATTGAGCGAACAAAAAGCCAAAGAAACTTTAAAAAATGCGAACGTTACCAAAATCCTTACCGATATTTTAAATGAGGTTAGATTGTCTTGTCTTGCTCTAATCATAGTTTTACTACTTAAATCTACTGCAGGTACGTGGAGTGCAGCTTTCCGAAGGAGCTGGAATCCTCCTCTATCATTTAGCTACCAAAACAAAACCCCAAATAGCCGAACATGTTAACACCATTGTTAAATACATTGTATCGAATAAACTCGATTCGACTTTACGTGTCGATAAAGCAATCGAGTTCGCAATATCGCACATTACTGACTTCAATACTGATGCTTTAGAGAAATATTGTGGCGTTGGGATTGTTGTCACACCTGAGGAAATTGAAAAGGTAGTCGAAAAGCTGATTAATGAAAATCGAGCGGACTTGGTCGCAAAGCGATACCGGTTTAATACCGGTCCGCTTATGCAGAAAGTGCGCACTGCTTTGCCCTGGGCTGATGGTAAAGCTGTGAAGAATGAAGTTGATGTGCAGGTTTGTTTATTAATCTCTATACTAATATATAAATAATAATTTTGTGACTGTTTGAAGGTGCTCGATTTATTGGGCCCGAAAAGCGATGCCGATTTGGCCCCTATCGCTAAAACGAAAACTAAAGTCGAGAAACCTCAAGTAACTAAAGCTAAAGCGGCCGAAAGTGTTACCGATTCTCTCAGCATAGTCGATGTTATGAAAAAATTGAACTTCCACGCTCCTGGCGACAATTTCAAAACCGACGGCTACGTAATGACCGAAAACACTCAAAACTTATTGAAACAACATCTAAAAATCACCGGCGGGAAGGTTAGTTATACTAACATGAAGTTAGTCGCTTAATTAATTAATTCTCAAGGTGCGCACTCGATTTCCACCCGAACCGAACGGCATTCTGCACATCGGCCACGCGAAAGCCATAAATATCAACTTTGGCTACGCTTCAGCTAAAGACGGTGTGTGTTTCCTGCGTTTCGACGACACCAATCCCGAGAAAGAGGAAGAGAAATTCTTCACGGGCATACACGACATGGTCACTTGGCTAGGTTACAAGCCGTACCAAATCACGCATTCGTCCGATTATTTCGATCAATTGTACGAATGGGCCGTGCAATTAATCGGAAGCAATCTGGCCTACGTTTGTCATCAGAGTGCGGATGAAATGAAGGGATTCAATCCGGTGCCGTCGCCGTGGCGCAATCGGCCCGTTGAGGAAAGTTTGCAATTGTTTCAGGTGCGTTTGACCTATTTAAATTTGGTTTGTTAATTTTATTTATAACGTAGGACATGAAAAATGGCAAAATTGATGAAGGAGCTGCCACGCTTCGTATGAAAATTACCCTGGAAGAGGGCAAATTGGATCCAGTGGCGTATCGCGTGCGTTTTACGCCGCACCATCGCACTGCCGATAAATGGTGCATCTATCCGACGTATGATTACACGCATTGTTTGTGCGATAGTATTGAGAATATTACGCATTCGCTTTGCACTAAAGAGTTTCAGTCGAGGCGATCGAGCTATTATTGGCTGTGCAATGCTTTGAATATCTACTGTCCCGTCCAATGGGAATTTGGCCGCCTGAATATGAATTATACGATTGTTTCGAAGAGGAAAATTGGCAAATTGATTGATGAAGGCATTGTTAAAGGTAGTTTTAATTTCCGTTAAGTTGGTATTATTTAATTATCCAAAATTTAGATTGGGATGACCCGAGATTGTACACTTTGACTGCTTTACGGCGTCGTGGATTTCCCGCCGAAGCTATCAATAATTTCTGTGCGCAATTGGGAGTGACTGGAGCGCAAAGTACTGTTGATCCGTCGATGTTGGATGCTTTTGTGCGGGATTATTTGAATACTACAGCGCCAAGGTTTGATTTTTCCAAGGTAGAATTAATGCCGTTTAATTAATAGTGGGTTTCAGACGAATGGTTGTTTTGGAACCGCTGAAGGTGACTATTGAGAATTATTTGATTGGCAAACAGCAGAAAGTTTTAGTACCGAATTTTCCCAATAGTCCAGAGTTGGGCAATCATGAGGTTGTTTTTGAGCGAGTGGTTTATATTGAGAAGAGTGATTTTATGGAGGTATTTATCACAATCATAAATCGAAACTAAATTAATATTTTTTTTTATAAGGTTGGCGATAAAAGTTACCGGCGTCTAACGACAATTCAAAATGTCGGCCTGAGACATGCCGGATTTGTACTTGAAGTGACAAATGTCAAAAAGAACGATGCAAATGAAGTGGTTGAACTTAAATGCAAGTGCATTGAAGTGGACAAAGCTCAAACGAAGCCAAAAGCTTTCATTCACTGGGTCAGTGAACCAATCGAGGTTGAAATTCGACTATACTCCACGCTGTAAGTGTACTAAAATAATTTCTCATTAGGTTAATTAATTAATTCAATTAGATTTCAACATAAAAATCCGCAAGACATTAACGAAGTTCCTGGCGGCTTTTTGAGCGACTGCAACCCGAATTCTCTAAAAGTAACGAAAAGCTATGCAGACAAGTCGCTGGGCTCTGCCAAAGTTTACGATAAGTTTCAATTTGAGCGTATTGGCTTCTTTTCGGTGGATCCAGACACTTCCGCGAACAAAGTAAGCATTTTTCTTTTAATTTTTAAGTAATTTGTATTGGTAACTTGTCGATTACTAATTAATAATTTCTAGCTGGTCATTAATCAGACGGTTGGACTTAAAGAAGACGCTGGTAAATAATATTACACTAAACAATTCAAGGTAATTTATTTATTTAAATAATAAATTGTTTATACATTTATTTATTTAATTTTTGTTCACCCTGTATGATTGAGTTTTCCCTCACTGCGTAGGTACAAAACGAACACTCCTAGATTGAACTATCATCTGTCAGACTTTTATAACCCCACTTCGAGTTTTGACCTAGGCTAAATCCACGTCGTTTCACCTTTAAACTGATCAGCAGCACTTATAAACGTAAGTTTCACACCAATTTATTGATAATTATCGTTTTAAATCAAGTACTATTGCATAAAAGTCAACATACGTGGCCTGTGCAAATATTATGAATCATTGTGACGTAGTTTGTTATTTATACTTGGCGACTAAAAAAAAATTGATCTTCATTTTGATAGCTGTCCTAGAAGTTAGTTGTTGTCTATAAATAGCACGCAGAGCCACATCATAGTACATTAACTTTCGAATTATAGCTTCAAGATGAGTTTGCAGTGGACGTTAATTGCCGGTTTCCTCTACATTGAAATTATAGTCGTACTACTTTTGGTATTGCCGATTGCAAGCCCGAAACGCTGGAATGCGCTGTTCAAGTCCAAGTTTTTGCAAGGCTTGCAACGGCAAGCTGGCATTTATTTCCTGATTCTGCTCGCTATTTTGGTGCTGTTCTTGCTCGATGCCATCCGGGAAATGCGAAAGTATTCCAATCCTGGTAAGAAATGTTCTTTTTTTGCTAAATTATGACATTTAACATGAATAATCTGTACAGATCAAGATGAACACGGTCATGCCCATTTGGATCGCGAGATGCAAGGCAGCATGCGATTATTCCGAGCTCAGCGAAACTTTTACATTTCCGGCTTTGCCCTATTTCTGTCCTTGGTGATTCGTCGGTTAGTAACACTGATTTCATCGCAAGCGGCTCTTTTAGCGCAATCTGAAGCTTCTATGCGTCAAGCAGAAAGTGCTACTACAGCTGCAAAGAGTTTGTTGGCTCAGCAAGGCGAGATTCAGCAGAATGACAGCAATGAAGCGCATGATAAGCAGGTAAGTGATTTATTTTAATTTTAAATAACATTTATTGATTGATTGTATTTAAATGGTTTATAGATTAGCAGTTTGAAGAAAGCATTGTCCGATCTGGAAACTGAACTGAAGTCCGAGAAAAAAGATAAGCATGCCATTAAATCACAAGCCGACAACTTGGCGAAGGAATACGATCGCTTAGCCGAAGAGCACAGCAAATTGCAGAAGAAAGTCACAATTGCTAGCGGGGATAAAAAAGATGAGTAATTTTTCATACAGACATTTCAAAATTAAGGCTGAGTTAAAAAAACAAAAAAAACTTAAGTCCAGGTGGCAGAATTTAATCATCTTATATATTTATGATATTTTTACTTCCATTATTGCAATGAATGCAACTTATTTATTCATATTGTAGCCCAGCCTGCACTATAATTTAACTTAGCAGTTTGTTAGTATTAATTTTTGTTATAATAGTTTATTTTTTTATTTATTGCCACCAAAAACTGACGGAAAAACTCTTTTCCAAAGCGCTAATGTGATGCCACCATTTCGTAGGAATGTAAAGCATTTCGCCGCGTTGCAAGAGGCATTTGTACATTTTCGCTTTGCTGAAATCGGGGTGCAATTCCAAGTTCGGTGTGAGCGGGTTTACACGAGCTGTATTGAATAGCAATCGGTCTTCATGCGGGTACAAGTAATCAGAGTGGTTTGGCGCGATTAGTACTACTTGTTTTGTGCCGTAGACCTAAAATTTTTAATTATTTATTTACTTAAATATTTTTTAAATTATTGAACTGTACCTGCGCTAGAATATTATTTTTAGGATCGTAATGTAACGGACTTACAGTCCCTTTTGGCCCAAGCCAAGCATTTATATCGGGCTCTTCGCTATTTTCATAATCGCTACTTAAACAGCAATATTCAGGCGTGCAAATGTCTTGTCTTAATTCCGTTATCTGAAATTAACAATTTGTTAATTAAGTTTTGCAACTTGAAAGCTGAATCGAACACCTACTTGTTCAAACAAATTATGCTGCGCTAAATACCCAATACACTCACTAGAATCGTTTAAATAATGCTGCTCAATGAATTCCCGTAAAGTCATTAATTTCTGCGTCCAATTTTCGTCGACATAATGCGATCCGATTTCTATCGGAACCGTCCGTTCGCTTGCCATTTTAAGTAAATAATTGATATCGTGCCATTTTGTTGAAGCAGGCCAATGTGACATGCAGCCAGTCAACTTGACAGGTAACTGTTGCATAAAATGTGCCTTATTAAAGTATTCTAATGAAGGACAGCTCAAAGTCTGAATTTCTTCGCATTTTAGCGATAAGTAAGCGCTGAAATCCGCTGTCACTTTGCGGTCATTAATTTGCTTCAAAGAGCCACTCAAACATGAAGTTAGAATGCTTGCCGATTCGGTTAGTAGCTTTTCATTGGCACTAAGCGGGGCTCCTAAGAGAATACCGATATCTAAACTTTTCAAGCATAATTCTAGGTTAGAATTTTCTTTCAGTAAAATCAAGCATTTTGCAAAATTAGCTACAGTGAAAGCTTGTCGCGATTTAAGAGCCACTTCACTCCAATGGCCAGTGTTTAGTTCATCGTGCAGGAAATCGACGACCACTTCGATTTCTTTACCTTTTGATTCGAATAGATTGCAATCGAAACCGTAATTTAGGCAATCCCTTAAAGTTAAACCAACGTGGTAATTAATTGATTGTGCTAAACTGTACAATTCATCACGATTGTTGACTTGTTTAATTAATTCATCCCTTAAATTCATTTTTTGAGGTTAGTTTAATTTAAATCACCCGGTATAAAATTGACAAGTTAGTGAAAAGCGTTCGTATTGCAGTTTGGTTGTTCGAAAATAGCGCCCTCTAGTAGATAGTAATTAATATTTAGTCGTAGTTCAAACGCCACGCAATTTCTAAATGTCAAATCAATGACGAATGTCAAGTGGATTTGTTTTGTTTGTAAACTTTAACTTTAATCAATTTCAACAATGAATAATTAACGAAGCCCGATAATAGTGTTTGTTTATAAGCTATAAAAGTTCCCAATTAAAGATACGTGGCTTAGAAAAAGCGAAATTGTGTCAATGCCACCCATTTCAGGATTTGCACTCATTTACATTTAAGGTAAACAAAAACAAGTCCAATCAATTAATTGCACTTAATTAACGGTAGCATGTATTAATAGGATTCCGCTATTTAAGTATGAGTGATTTCAAACCCAAGTTTCTGAAACCATCGGACACTTGCAGTTTTCTCGATCGCAACGAATCCACCTTCACTGCAGACGCCACTTCGAACTTCGTTTTCTTCAAACATCAATCGCAATCGATACAAACGCAACGACAACGATTGCCAATTTTTAATAACCGCAACCATATTTTGTACCTGCTCGAGAAGTTTCAAACGCTTGTTTTGATCGGTGAGACTGGATGTGGAAAAAGCACACAAATACCTCAGGTTAGTGACTTTTTAAGCGTTCTTATCCAATGTTGTATTATCATTATCAATACTTAGAATTGATTAATTTGTTTTTCTTTTATATTACATTTAGGTTGGTAGTACTCGGTATTTTATGGTTAGGATGTGGTTAGGATTACTTATTTAATTTTAATTTTTTTTTATCAATGTTGGGTTTATTGATTGATTATAATCGGAAATTCGTATTATTTAAGTGATAAAGCATTGTTTTTTATTTATTTTTTGATACATACTAGTATTTTCTGGGTGCGTATAATATTAGTCATCATTGTAGTAGACTGCAGTTTTCAGTTTAGTAAATTGTTTGGATGCATTTTAACAGCTAGTAGAAACAAAATTAGTTTAGGTGAGTTATTTAGAGTGTGATTATCATTTATTATAACTCAAAGTTCAATATGGTGGTGCTTGCTTGGTACTAAATCAAGGTCACCTAGATTTATTCTTGGTTTTGCGTATTTAAAATATTAAAAGCAATTCCAACAAAGCGCAGTTTAAGCCTTAATATTAATACTTATTTATTAATATAATTTAGCTTTAATTATAATGTGAAGCATAATTTATTCGTGAAAACGGCCTGAAGCCAAATCCAACATGGCCGAATCTGGTTTCTTACCAAACCAAGGCCGCCTACATTGCAAATTTTTATTAAGCAATTATTATTTATTTAAGCGCACAAAAGTAACACATTTTATTGATTGTTTTAGGTGTACAATTATTTGAACGGCCTATAATTAAAACACAAACTTCCACAAGACATTAACTAACTAACCAATTAATTTTAAGACTGACAAAGTATTTTTCTACTACTAAAAAACAATGGTAGGCCCTTCGTCCCAAATCAGCAAGCTTCTTCTCGCAATATTCATTCTAGTCATTTGCTTCTTCATCTTCATGGACTACAGCCTGTATGTGCGCATACAATACTACGCATTAAACACACGTGACTACACAGACAACGTAACCTCAATAATTCAACCAACGACAACCGCGACCGAGTACAAAGATGTCGCTTGGATTGGTTGCGAATTGAACCCACTATGTGACGTCACAGTCAAAGCAGTCCTCCTCGACCACACCAATTATTTTCTATTTGCACCACTAGTCACCATTGTCGACAAACTAATGCACATTTCGCAAAAAGAATACATAACTCCAAATATGATTAGCGTTTTCCACGTGTTTGTTGCCATTTTGGCAGCGAAATGCATCTCGAGTCATAGTTTATCTTCGCGTCGTGTGGGGGCGCTGTTATTTGAATTGCGCACTTTTCTCGATGATTTAGACGGCCATGTAGCGCGTGCACGTAAACACATTAAGGGTGAACGCTCTGAAGTTGGCACCTCTGGCTATTATATTGATGGATTGTGTGATGCCCTTGGCTGCACCGCATTAATGATTGGAGTTTTTGTGCATTTGAAGAATAATCCACCGCGACGCGGCTATGTGCCATTGTTGCCAACTTTGAGTGACATTGGTAAGGAGCAAAGTGGGGTTACGTACAAGAGTAAAGTGACAACGAATAAGGTTATGTATAAAGTGGCGTTTTTTTCGGTGCAATTGTTTCTGAGTTCGTTGGTTTGGAATCGGTATATTGCGTTCTATCAGAGTATTTTGGAGAAACCAGATGCTAGTCAGGTCGAATTGGCCAAAGAATTGGTTGTGTTTCGGTCTACGTACTTTTTTGCGGTCACGTGGTTGTGGCGCGTGTTCAACGTGCATAATACGATACATTTTCTTTTGTTGCTCGTTTTCTGTGATAAATTGTGGGAGTTTTTGTGTCGCGTGCAGTATATTGGATTCGGGATTTTATTGTCGATTGTTTGCGTCACGGAATTGAATATTATGGCTGTTAAACGATTTATATACAATTACTAATAATGACTATAAATGAAAGTGAGTTGGTACTACTTTACAAATGACAGTTACACATTTGAATTTTTTTCTTGCCATTAATGGATTTTGAATATAATATGCCGCTTGGTTGATTTTTAATTTTTGTACTTATGAATGGTGTTTGAGGCTTAATTAAATAATTAATTGTTTAATAAAAGTGTTGTTGGTTTTTTGGATTGTGGCTGTGTTGTATTGTTTTGTGTTTTATTTCCCATACCTTATTGGCCCTTTTTAGTACTTACTGGAAGCTGATTGGCCGGCGCAGATTGGAGTTTGTGAGCCGAGGAGAGTGGCTGCGACTTCATTGGCTGGACGCGTGGCAGATGAAACTGGGACATTGGTACAAGAGGATTTGGTTGGATATGCGGTGCGGTTTGATGCCTGTACGAATAAGCCGAAAATCAAGGTACGTCTTTGTTTTTTATTCATAAAATTATGTGAAGTACTTTTGAAGAAGCGGCCATTTTGAAATTCAATGTGGCCGTCATATTGAATTTAAAGATGGCCGCAAATGTCAGAATTTGTTAGCTAACTTCTAGTTTATACCGTTTTTACGTGATTATAAAACCAAATGCTGTTATTACTTGCAGTACATGACTGAAGGTATTCTATTACGCGAAATGATGGCAGATCCACTGCTTAAAAATTACTCGGTTATTATGTTGGATGAAGTGCACGAACGCAGTTTGTACACGGATATTTTAATGGGGCTAATGAAGAAAATACTTAAAGTATGTAATAACTTATTCATTTAGTATCGTGATTTAATTTGATATCAATTTGATAATTGTAGCGGCGAAGAGAGTTGAGACTAATTGTCGCTTCAGCTACTTTAGATGCAAAGGAATTGCATCGCTTTTTTAATAGCAACAGCACAGGAAATCCAAAGAATGATACAGCAGTTATAATGTCAGTTGAGGGGCGCCAATTTTCTGTGGACATTTTCTATGTTAAAGGTAATTAATTGTTGTTTACGCCGCCATCTTGAGGAAGCACGTGTACAAACATACATTTGTAATTCATTTTCAGATCCAGTGCCATGCTACGTTCAAGCATCGGTCGATACCGTGCTGAAAATCAACGCGTCTGTAAGTGAGGGCGATATATTGGTGTTTTTAACGGGTCAAGAAGAGGTGGATCGCGCTGTGCGACTCCTAAACGAGCATGCTAGCCTTATTGAGCAGTCAAATAAGAAGAGCAAAGGTAACATGTATATTCTACCAATGTACGGATCGCTACCATTCCACGAACAAATGAAAGTATTTCGACCGCCACCTTCCACAAATTATCGCAAAGTGGTTGTCGCGACCAATGTGGCCGAGACTTCAGTTACTATTCCTGGAATTGTGCATGGTGAGTACTTTTTGATGTTGTATAGATTGATTTTAAAGCGGCCATTTTGAACTTTTAAATATCGCGCTTCTTATAGCGGCCATTTTTTAATTTACGATATTGTATTGCTGGTTGCATCACTTTTAAATTTTGAATTTCCAAGATGGCGGCTACTACAAGACTAGCAACCATTTGAATGATTTTTGTTTATAGTAATCGATTGTGGTTTTGTAAAGATGCGTTGGTTTAATAGTGAAACACACACCGACAGTTTAGTAGTGCTACCGGTGAGCAAAGCATCAGCTGATCAACGCGCTGGTCGAGCAGGTCGTGTACGATCAGGCAAAGTTTTCAGGTTGTACACTGAAGAATTTGCGAAAAGTCTCTCGGATGCCACGCCACCTGAAATGGTGCGCAGCAATTTAACCTACGCCGTCTTGCAACTAAAAGCGCTCGGCATTGATAATATTTTGCGATTTAAATTCCCAAGTCCGCCCCCTTTAATTAACTTAAAAAGCGCATTGGAAATACTCTACGCACTCGACGTGATTGATATTCAAGGTGAGCTCACCAAACCGCTCGGTTTTAACATGGCCGAATTCGCTCTAGATCCACTTTACTCGAAAGTGCTGCTAAGTTCAGGTGCGTTTGGCTGCTCCGAAGAGATACTGACAATCATTGCCATGTTGCAAGTTGAGACGATTTTTACGAAACCGGCAAGTGGCGTTGGCTCGATTAAGGCACGACTGCAGAAACGTTTATTTGAAGTGGAAGAGGGCGATTTGTTGACATATTTGAATGTGTTCAATGCCTTTGTGCAGAGCGATATGTCGCGTGAGTTTTGTCAGAGGAATTTTGTGAATTTGCGCAGCTTGAAGCGAGTGGTGGAAGTGCGTAGTCGGTTGCGCAAGATGCTTTTGAATTATGATGTGAAGCTTGTATCGGTTGAGAATAGTAAGTGTATTATTAGAAATCCAAGTGTATAGATTTAATTTAAATTTATTTTAGATTCGACTGAGGTGATTCGAAAGTGTTTAGTTACGGGATTGTTTCCGAACGCGGCTTATTTGCATCATACGGGAGTTTATAAGACGATTAGGGGCGATGTGGATTTGTATGTCCATCCGGATAGTGTGCTCTATACGATTGCACAGCCACAATGGTAAGTTTTGCTTTTTTATTGGTCGTTCAGAATGCAATTCCATTTTTGCTTTGTAGGTTGTTGTTTTGCGAAGTTGTGCATACAACGAAATTGTACATGCGGGATTTGACGGTGATTGATAGTGAGTGGTTGTTGGAATTGGCACCACATTTTTATCATAAAACATCAATGAATGATTGAAAGAAACAGATTTAATTTGGTTCGTTTATTTTGCCTTTAAACTGACCGGGTCCTGAAACTGTTCGAATATGAGAGAAATGTAAGTGACATTTTGTATTACAGTTCTTCTTAGGGCGGCCATTTTTAAAACATGTTCTCTAGTATTACTGGTTGCGTAACCAATCACTTGACATGGCGGACATTTTAAAAATTAAAGATGGCCGTTTTAAGGAGTATTATGATCGGATATGTCCAAAATGGAAACACAAACTTATTCAAATTCATTTATTTTGCTTCTAAACGTGCTCGTTTCCGTTCTAAATACTCTTGCACATTATCAAATTTTCTCTTATAAAGCACACTAATGCAACTTGCATTTTTTGCAAACAAGTTCTTATAATTATCGTGCAATTTGTCGAAATAACCTGATTGCTTCATTTCGTAATTACTCTCACCACTTAAATTATAACACTTCAATTCATCACTAGTAAGTACAATCAAACTACTATCCAAACTGAATCTAAACCAATCCCTATGCACTTCAACTCGCTGCAGCAATTTCACTAAACAACCCTTACGCAAATCACTCGTGTATAAATGAAGGGAGCTACATTTGTGAATTCCCACCGCAATAATTAATTTATCGCCCAAGTATTGCGTTTGCATATCAACAATAGGCAAAGCAGTGACATCCACTTTTTCTGCATCCATCTCACTCGCAAATTCTTCCAACAGTTCCCCATTATTTATATAATCGTTTGTACAAATTCGGTTTAATTCGCGTCCAGCAACAAAATCCCAAAAGCGAACTGTACCGTCCCCAGAAGCGCTGATTAAGATTTTGTCTACTAAAGACAAAGCGACAACAAATTCTGTATGGCCCAAGCAGAAGCTTACAATATTGTAGGCGTTTGGAAATTGCGACACGCGAATTTTCTCATCGCGATCGCAAGTTATTATAAAATTACCGCAGTCGCTCAGGATTAAATCGAGAATAATGCTGAGATGACCTAATAGTAATATAGGTAGATCATTGTCGCCCTTTAAAGAATATAAGTAGACGTCACCGGTTTTATCGGCCACCAAGAGGTCGTTAGTTTTGGTGAAGTGCAGTTTGCTGGGAGCGCGGCTTGTGGTAAAATTGCGCACGAGTTGGAATTGATGAGTGTATATGATGATTTGCTTGTTTTCGGTTGCAATGGCAAGATATTCTTGGTTTTTTGATGTTTGGATGGTGGTGATTGTTTGTAGGTTAGATTGGCCCTTGATCGGTAGAATTGGTGCGGGAATTTGGATGCGTTGATCATGTTCGGTGTCCAGGTTACTGTGGATTATTTGGTCGCCCGATGCGATCAGTAAATTGCTGTTTTGTTGACGAATTATAACCATTTTTGTGTGTGTTATGATTAGTTAAACATAACCTAGTAAATTACATGCTGATACCACAGTTTAACAAGTGTAACTGTATTACCGACCAAAATTTTCTTGCAAAGTTACAGCTACTGGCCGCTAGATGCGCCCTATGGTTTTAAATGAATCTTTGGTTGCCTACTCCGGTATTAATTGTTTTAACACTATTTTAGATAGTTACGACGTTTATTTTATTCATGACAGCTACTATAATTATTATTTTAATAACTAATTAAGAATTATTAAAGTGTTTAAAACTATTGATCGTGACTTGAGACACTACTTATCTGTCAGTGACTGTCAGATGTCAAGTTGCTTAATTGTTGTTTATTATTCATTAAAATGCAAATACTAAACAATAACAATGTCAAGTTTGCATGAAGAAATCAACATTTTAAGAGAATGGGCACCACTAACCGACTTGTTCAACAAACTGCCAATCCGTACATCAAGCAGCATTTTCTCGCAAGAAGTCAAACTAACCTGCGTCGACGTTCTGACCGAATTCGTAGCACTCGGTACCAATTCCGGCATTGTCTACTGGTACGATCGACAAAAGAACGATTTACAACGATTACGATGCGAAGTAAGTCAATTTATAAATGAGAATCAAATTAATTCAAATCGAATTAAACTTAATGTAGAATCCGAACGCGATGGTCACTTCGGTCAAGATCGTATCGACAGTCGACTATATGGTTGCGTGTGGCAATTGTATGGGCAATATTAGCATTTTTCAAATACCAAAGTCGCATCCCGACTCGATCCCCGACTGCTTGAAGCCGAAAAAGCAACAAGTTGAACGATATACGGTCGCCGGCCTGCACAAAGCGGCGGTCAGTGCAATCGAATGGTCGAAGAATGGCATGAAGTTATTCTCGGGCGACCGCAAAGGTGGCGTAGTTTATACGGAGATTGATTTCAATATGGTAAGAGTATTTATTAACGTTGGCACATTTTTTAAAATATTTCTTTAAAGCATATTTGCAAATCGCTGGAAATTCTCAATGAGGCGTATGAAGTGGTGCAGTTGAGTTACAATTTGCAACGTCTGCTGGTCTCGACCACATATCGCAGCATTATTTGCCAAAAGCAAGAGAAATGGAAAGTTTGCCAAGTGGGAAAGAAAGATAGGAAAAGGTATTTAGATCAGTTTATTTACGTTACATTTTCTTAACGGTGTTTTTATAGTGTGGGGACGTTTGGTGGTTTGATTCACCAGAATGGTTTGCGAACCAGCGATACCAACTTGTATTGTACGCGGCCAGGTTTGCGTATTTGGATTGCCGATATAGAAGGCAATGTGGAGAAAACGTTGCTTTTCAAGGATTTGTTGAATAAAGAGTGTCCTGAGGTGCCAATTATTAATCCGATTTCGAAAAGTCTGCGCTATTTGAAGCCGCAGAAGGAGCCGTCGTTTGGAAAGTTGCTTCCTTTCAACGAGCTGTTGGTGACGTTTAATAATGATGTTGTTTATATTTTGGATCCGCAATTAATGACTGTTTTATCGACAATCAGTCATTTAAGAAGTGTGCTCGACGTGTCCACCTACAAAAATGAAATCTTTATTCTCGAAGAGGAACGAAGTCTCATTCGTATATCCTACCGACCGGAACTAGCACCGGAAAGCGACCAATACGCATCGGCAATCGGCCAAACATTTCTACCAATCTCCACGTCAATCAAAGATCTGAAAACGAAACTGCAAGCTTCTAACATTCTGCCTGCCATTCCGAGCATTGTCAACGTGCACACCGACGAAACGCTGATAATGAACGCAGAAGAAGCTAAAGAATCTCCCATCAAATTGAAGAAGAACTTTGACGACATTGGTAAGCGCGAATTCAACGAAACTATATTGTTTAAGAAATATAACAACAAAAAGAAAAAGTCGGATATGGCGAGCAGTATGGCGAGTTTGAGCTCGAATAGTTCCGAGGAGAAGGATTTAAGTTATGCGCGGCCGACTTTGATGAATTTGAGTGCGGTGGGCGTGTTGCCGGACTTGCGCAGTCCGCAGTCGATTAATACGGATATTGAGTATAAGGAGAAGATTCTGGCTGATATTCTTAGCTTAGATAAGGTGAAAATCCCGTTGGAGAAGTTAGAATTGGAGATTGAGGGGGAAGTGGAAGAAGCGGCTACTTCGCAGTATCATAACAATGTGAGTGTTGTTATGCCGCGCGTTCGCCCTGCGGTTGTACGTAGAAATGAGACACCTGGTGCGTATTTACTTTATTAATCTAATAATATATATGATGATTTTCTGTTTATTTTTAGCGTTGAAACAATGTCCGAACGATTGGAAGATTAATAATATTAAGTTAACGCATCGCAAGCAGAGTAATGCATCTGAATCTGATACATCGTTGAACGATTGGGAGATTATCTAGGGTTATTATTTTTATTATTTAAATATTATGTTACTAGTCAATTATTTTTGTCTTTTGGTTTTGTAGTATAGCAGTCCTTTAATCGCTTTGTTCGTTCTGCTTGCAGGTTTGTTCGAAATGCGGATGTGAATCCATTCCATTCATTTGATTGCCGGACGGTAAGTGATTTGTATTTTATTTCTTTGCGTGCGTATTCATATGGGTCTTCAAGCAATGTGCTTGAATGAATCCTTTACCGCAAACGGTACAAACATGCGGTGTCTCCCCCGTATGTATCCGTTTATGCACCGTTAAATTCGTGCTGCGATTAAAGCTACGCCCACACACATCGCAACTGTATCGTTTATCGCCAGTATGAATCGTAATGTGTCGCTTCAATTCGGAGCTGAAGGTGAACGCCAAACTGCACATGGTGCAACTAAACGGCTTCACATTCGAATGGCGTTTCTGGTGATTGCGTAATGCGCCTGCTCGACTAAACGCAGCACCGCAAACGCTACACACGAAATCTTTGCGATTCGAATGGCCCGCTTCGTGTGAGCGTAGCGCACTTTGTTGTGTGAATCCCCGGCCGCATTGCGTGCACGTATACGGTTTTTCCCCGGTGTGGAGACGCCGATGGGCTGCCAAGTTGCCAGCCAATGCGAATGACATGCCGCATACTTCGCACGTGTGTTTTTTAACGCCACTGTGCACCAATAGATGGAGTTTGAGATTCGTGCTTTTGAAGAAGGTTTTGTCGCAATGTTGGCAGCTGTGTTTTTTTAGGTTTGCGTGGGCGTCCGACATGTGTTTGGCTAGCTTGTACGGACTAGTAGGAGTGTAGGTGCAGTAGGGGCATGTTTTTGTAGGGGCGTTATGCCGTTTGATGTGTTTTAGTAGACTGGAGCGGTATTGGAAGGATTTGGTGCACTCGGTGCAGGAATGTTTTTGTACGTTGTCGATCGGTGCACCTCTAAAATGTATAATTTTATTAATATTTGTAGATTTCATTTAACTTTAAAGCTTACAGTCGTTCGGTTTTAGTATCATTGGCTTTGCTTAGTTGTCTGTCGGACTGTAGACACATTTCACGGAACTGGTACGATTTCGTAGCGGCGTTTTGGCAGTCTAAACATATCGTTTGCGGTAAATTATCGTCAGGATTTATCTAGAAATTTGCTATTTAATTTGCAAATTCGAGGGAGATATTCGAATTAATTAAACACCTTTAGTGATGTGCAGCGATAGAGTAGATCAATTAGAGCGATTGTTTCGTTGTTTATTATGATAATTGTCGAGTGTAGTGGAGTAGTAGCCTTTAATTTTATGGTTTTCAAGCAAGTACGGCATAATTCTTCGTCGGACATTGTAATTGTAAATAAACAATTTTTTTTGGTTAGGTTATTTACGGGGATGTAGTCATTTAACATATATATAGAGGTCGCGCCATATTCAAACTTTTGCTAGTTCAAACTTTTTCAAAATTTTGAACTCTTACAAGCTTCTGTTCAAGATTGATCTTGATTCTGTTTTATTTCTTTCAGTGAAAGGTGAACATCGCCTCAAACAAACCATTCATCGAGGGCGAGGATGGACAATGGATGTAAATGATCAACAAGTCAAGTTTTAGATGTAGCGCTGGTGTGTTTACAGAGCTCTGTAATTGTTGGTAACAGTTAGTGCTACTTAAAACAGGTGGCGGAGGGGTGCTTACAGAGCTCTGTAATTGCGGGTAATGAGTTCGTGCTATCCGAAACAGATGGCGCAGATGTGCTTACAGAGCTCTGTAATTGTTGGTAACGAGTTAGTGCTACTTGAAACAGATGGCGCGCAGTTGTGTTTACAGAGCTCTGTAATTTAGAAGCCCTTAAAACTTTGCAAGTTTTGAACCAGACGTATAATAACTTTGAATTTTTGGAATAAAATGGACATCAAAACGCAACATTTACCAAGACTTCTTATGGTAAGCTTAACTGGCAATTTAAATAATTAACAATTCTTTTCTTTTTTGTTATCAATTTAATTTTTGTAAATTTTAGTACAGTATGTTTTAATTTTCCTCTTGACTTACCTTGTATAATTTTTAATTATCATTATGCCATGAAAGTTTCAGTTCAATCGTGTTTTTTTTAAAAACAAGGTAAATTTTTAGCAGTTTTGGTTTTTCTTAATTATTTAAAAAAAAAAAACTAATTACCCGATTTACCTGAAACTTGCTGAATATCTTAATTTCGAGGTGCTTAATCAGCATGGCAATTTTCAAGGAAATCTAATTTTCGAAAAAATTCGAAAATTAACAAAGTATAGTCTTTGTTCATTTTTCGACCAAAAAATAGATTTTTCTCCGATCTTTACGAAATTCGGCAGGGTGATTAAGCATATCGAAATGAAGATATTCAGCAAGTTTCAGGTCAATCGTGTGATTAGTTTTTTTTTAAATAAATAATTAGTGTCGAAAAAAATTTGAAAAATTAACAAAGACTATAGTCTTTGTTCATTTTTCGACCAAAAAATAGATTTTTCTCCGATCTTTACGAAATTTAGCAGGGTGGTTAAGCATATCGTAATGAAGATATTCAGCAAGTTTCAGGTCAATCGTGTGATTAGTTTTTTTTTAAATAAATATTTAGTGTCAAAAAAAATTTGAAAAATTAACAAAGACTATAGTCTTTGTTCATTTTTTGACCAAAAAATAGATTTTTGTCCGATCTTTACGAAATTTAGCAGGGTGATTAAGCATATCGTAATGAAGATATTCAGCAAGTTTCAGGTCAATCGTGTGATTAGTTTTTTTTTAAATAAATAATTAGTGTCAAAAAAAATTTGAAAAATTAACAAAGACTATAGTCTTTGTTCATTTTTTGACCAAAAAATAGATTTTTGTCCGATCTTTACGAAATTTAGCAGGGTGATTAAGCATATCGTAATGAAGATATTCAGCAAGTTTCAGGTCAATCGTGTGATTAGTTTTTTTTTAAATAAATAATTAGGGTCGAAAAAAATTTGAAAAATTAACAAAGACTATAGTCTTTGTTCATTTTTCGACCAAAAAATAGATTTTTCTCCGATCTTTACGAAATTTAGCAGGGTGATTAAGCATATCGTAATGAAGATATTCAGCAAGTTTCAGGTCAATCGTGTGATTAGTTTTTTTTTAAATAAATAATTAGTGTCAAAAAAAATTTGAAAAATTAACAAAGACTATAGTCTTTGTTCATTTTTTGACCAAAAAATAGATTTTTGTCCGATCTTTACGAAATTTAGCAGGGTGATTAAGCATATCGTAATGAAGATATTCAGCAAGTTTCAGGTCAATCGTGTGATTAGTTTTTTTTTAAATAAATAATTAGTGTCAAAAAAAATTTGAAAAATTAACAAAGACTATAGTCTTTGTTCATTTTTTGACCAAAAAATAGATTTTTGTCCGATCTTTACGAAATTTAGCAGGGTGATTAAGCATATCGTAATGAAGATATTCAGCAAGTTTCAGGTCAATCGTGTGATTAGTTTTTTTTTAAATAAATAATTAGGGTCGAAAAAAATTTGAAAAATTAACAAAGACTATAGTCTTTGTTCATTTTTCGACCAAAAAATAGATTTTTCTCCGATCTTTACGAAATTTAGCAGGGTGATTAAGCATATCGTAATGAAGATATTCAGCAAGTTTCAGGTCAATCGTGTGATTAGTTTTTTTTTAAATAAATAATTAGTGTAAAAAAAAAATTGAAAAATTAACAAAGACTATAGTCTTTGTTCATTTTTTGACCAAAAAATAGATTTTTGTCCGATCTTTACGAAATTTAGCAGGGTGATTAA
This sequence comes from Cryptophagus acutangulus, assembly GCA_963556235.1. Taxonomy (NCBI): domain Eukaryota; kingdom Metazoa; phylum Arthropoda; class Insecta; order Coleoptera; family Cryptophagidae; genus Cryptophagus; species Cryptophagus acutangulus. The sequence goes on from OY744570.1 coordinate 247,836, forward strand.
GCATATCGTAATGAAGATATTCAGCAAGTTTCAGGTCAATCGTGTGATTAGTTTTTTTTTAAATAAATAATTAGTGTCAAAAAAAATTTGAAAAATTAACAAAGACAATAGTCTTTGTTCATTTTTTGACCAAAAAATAGATTTTTGTCCGATCTTTACGAAATTTAGCAGGGTGATTAAGCATATCGTAATGAAGATATTCAGCAAGTTTCAGGTCAATCGTGTGATTAGTTTTTTTTTAAATAAATAATTAGTGTCGAAAAAAATTTGAAAAATTAACAAAGACTATAGTCTTTGTTCATTTTTCGACCAAAAAATAGATTTTTCTCCGATCTTTACGAAATGTAGCAGGGTGATTAAGCATATCGAAATGAAGATATTCAGCAAGTTTCAGGTCAATCGTGTGATTAGTTTTTTTTTTAAATAAATAATTAGTGTCGAAAAAAATTTGAAAAATTATCAAAGACTATAGTCTTTGTTCATTTTTCGACCAAAAAATAGATTTTTCTCCGATCTTTACGAAATGTAGCAGGGTGATTAAGCATATCGAAATGAAGATATTCAGCAAGTTTCAGGTCAATCGTGTGGTTAGTTTTTTTTTTTTTTAATAATTAAGGTAAATTTTTAGCAGTTAATATCTCCTGTAACACTTTGTATAATTGTATAAATTTAGCATCAACAGAAAGGCCTTTTTGCGCTGCATCCAAAAAGGGGCAACACTCTGTATAAAAGTACTCTTGGAGCTTGTAATTAATTATTTAATATATTTTTTTAAAGTGGGAATATCTTTTGTAACACTCTGTATAATTGTATAAGTTTAGCATTAAAGGAAAGGCCTTTTTGCCCTGTTTTCAAAATGGTACAACACTCTGTATAAATGTCTGTATATAGCTTGTAATTAATTATTTAAAGATATTTGTAAAAATGTGATTGTCATTACGCATAGAACACCCTGTATATTTGTACAATTTATTGCTGATTCATGAATAAAGAATTTTTACTGAATTTTCTGCGTCTTTGTTTTCTTTCATACACCCTGTATAAGTAAATAAACGTCTAAATTACACCAATTGAGTCTAATTTTCCCGCCAAAATCTCTTTCAGGCGTAAAAACTACGTGAAATAGGTTTTTGAAACAAAGTAAAAATTTTGGAGAAATTGTCCTCTTGACACACTCTGTATAAATAATAGAAGGGCTAAATCTCTTCTCTCTGCATCGCCTGTATATTTTGTATCAGGAGCAAGTCGAATCTGCGCATGCGCGGCACCTCCTCGTGTTTCTGTGATCCTGATAGCAAATCCGAGATTTGCATCTTTTTTCACGAAAAATTTCAACAAAAATCGAACAAATAAAATTTTCGAGAAAATGTCCTCTTGATCCACCCCGTAGTTTTTGTCCTCTTGATACACCCCGTATAAGTATCAGGCGCATACCTCCTCGCCTTTCTGCGATCCTGATACCAGATCCCAGATTTTCGTGATTTTCAGCGTTTTTCGTTGTTTTCAAAGTTTCGAGCGTCAAAAAGAACGAAAAACGCTGAAATCGACGAAAATCCGGGATGGGCTACCAGGATCGCAGAAAGGCGAGGAGGTATGCGCCTGATACTTATACAGGGTGTATCAAGAGGACATATTATACAGGGTGTATCAAGAGGACATTTTTTCCAAAATTTATTTTTGTTCGATTTTTATTTAAATTTTTCGGGAAAAAAGATGCAAATCTCGGATTTGCTATCAGGGTCACAGAAACGCAAAGAGATATGTACTCCTGATACTTTTCGCTCTATTTTACGTGATAAGTCGAATTATACAGGGTGTTTTAAAGAAAACAAAGACGCAGAAAATTCAGTAAAAATTCTTTATTCATGAATCAGCAATAAATTGTACAATTATACAGGGTGTTCTATGCGTAATGACAATCACATTTTTACAAATATCTTTAAATAATTAATTACAAGCTATACACAGACATTTATACAGAGTGTTGGCCCTTTTTGAAAACAGCGCAAAAAGGCCAATTATTTAATGCTAAACTTATACAATTATACAGAGTGTTACAAAAGATATTGACACATTTAAAAAATATCTTAAATAATTAATTACAAGGTCCAAGAGTACTTTTATACAGAGTGTTGCCCCTTTTTGGATTCAGTGCGAATAGGCCTATTTTTTGATGCTAAATTTATACAATTATGCAAAGTGCTACAAAAGATATTAACACTAAAATCTTAAATGATTAATTATAAGCTCCAAGACTACTTTTATACAGAGTCTTTAAGGGCACGAAAACGCCTTTCAAATTTATGCGTGAAACGTTGCTTGGCAGCTCAGGGAATTTAACGCGGAAAAGCAGTTTCAGACGCTATTAATTACCCTAGAAAATATCTAATGGTAGATTTAGAGAGAGAACAGATGAAGCAACAAATGGACGAAAAAAATTTTTTTTTATCTTCTTCCGCTAATTAGCTAGCGAGTGGTTAATATTTGAGGGAGGTTTTTTGTTCATATTTCACTTATTTAATGGCTATTCGAACAAATCTTTCGTCGAAACATAAGTATTTTTTTTCTCTAATTTTTGGTAGCATTGGAAATTTTCTAGGAGTTATAACAAGGCCGCAAACTGCTTTACCAGTTTTTGAGAATTTTCCTCACCTCTCAATCTTTAGTAATGTTCTCGGCTAAAACACGTAGCAAATAAGTCAGATCTTGGTCCATCTATTCTTTAACAGATGTCGCAAAATTTGCAGTGAATTTAGATATGCAAAACTATATTTATTATTGTAAATAATCAAGTTTTAATAAATTGGCGTCTGTGAATTTTTGCAGATACATTTTTAAGCGGCTGGCCGCTCGTGCTCTGAACCGTAGAGAACAGTACCTTATTGCCAAAGCAATATTTTTCCTTTACACCGTTCTACTTCCATTATTGTTAATTTCATTAAAAAATACACAATAATACCAGTTTAAGATTGAAGTTTCAGGATTCCAAATCATTTTTTATTTTTTTATTACCGTCAATCAGTAGTTTTTAATACATTTTATTCAGAGCACCTTACAGTGATCTTTTAAGGTTGATTTTTGTTTGTTTTTACATAGCCGGGATTGTGTTACGGTTCACGGTTAGTGTTTATTTCTTCTTTATTTCTTTCTTTATAGAAATAAATAAATAAACAAACGGCTTATTGGCAATTTTTCTTCGTAATAGTAATACTAATTAATATAGATTCATAAACTATGAATATATACTGGAGTATTATTTTAATAAATGAGTAACTCGATATATAAATTAATTGCTATCTGAATGGGAACATATATATATTATCGAAATAGTACCGAGTTTTTAATTTCTTAGAATAAAATGGAAATTTTATTCTAAGAATATTAAGTATTATTAATCAATATTATGAAAAAATTGCAAAAAATGCGTTTGTTTATTTCTAAAATGTGCAACAGTGAACAACGAACACGCAGGGCCTCAAAGTCCCTGTGGGCTTTTTAAACAAAAAGCTGAAATTTTCAGCAATGAAAGCTTATGACCCAAATATAATACATCTTACTTCGCCAAGCAATCGTCCTGTGCTAAAAAGCACTAATTAAAATTTTTAATTTTTTTGAATGAGGTAATAGGTCATTGCATCTGTGAGCATTTAGCCAAACAAAGATAGACAATTGCGTGGGCAGTATAGTAGTAATGCGCATGCGCTTGCAGTTTAGAACGCCTTCGAAATGAATAAATAAATAATCAATATTTTTGTCTTTATATTTTTTTCTATAATCGCATATCCGCGATCGATAATTGAGCGTGACTGAGCGGAGAGCATTTCTGACGCATGCGCATGCGTTAGAAATGTTCTATATATTCAAATGATCGAACCCACGTAAAATTCATCAAATTTTCTTGCTTTTTGTAGAATATATCGAATTCTTGGTTATAACTCAAAAATGTTTTTTGGTTAAGTTGCTTCCCTATTATTTGTGATTCATACAGTACCATTCATACAGTACCATACAGTACTTTTTTGTGAATCCTAATAAACAAGAAATAAAAATAAATGTAAGTTGGTGTAAAAATGCCAAAATCTAGCTCTTGCTGCTTCACTGCCAGATCTTCGATCCTCGTCTCCGTCCCCGTTATACGTCTCTCCTATATTATAATGGCTCGAAATTCAAATATTCTTGTAATAACCAAACGCCCAATAATGATACAATAACGCTATTTTTGGACTTTATTTAAAACTTTGTTTTCTGCGAAATCTTTTTGAATCTGTGACGTACTTAGGGTTGTTTGTTCGTACATAATTGTAGAAGCCAAACATGTGGATTTTTTAAGATTGGACCAAGCTACCAAAAAGCCCTGATTGTGATATTTTATTTCCATACCGTTTTTTACAAAATATACATTTGTTTACATCAAAAGCGTCTTTTCGCAATGATACTGAAGCATGACATAATTCGTGTAGGTGTGAATCCTGATTAAAAATTTCTTCACAACCAATTTTTGGGTCTGCCCTAGTGCGGAGAAATTTAATGTTTCTTTTACTTGTGAAGCTAGAATAAAATTTTGGTCCCAGAAAAGTATAACTATGTATTTGTATAAAAGTATAACTTCTTTCTGCTTTTTTGATAGTTTCGCTTTAGTTTTAAATTTACACATTTGGAAAAAACGTTCTCTAAGATTTAGGGAAAGTTTTATTTGAACTTTGGATAAAACTCTTGATGAATTTTGGCAGAATGAACGTATCTTATATTTTTGCTTCCTTACTTTATAAGATTCACTCTCCGAGCTTGTATCATTTTCTGACATTTTATCTATAATAATATTCTATAATATTGCAAAATATATTAGCTTATAATATTACAAGAATATTTGAATTTCGAGCCACTATAATATAGGAGAGACGTACAGCGGGGACGGAGACGAGGATCGAAGCTCTGGCAGTCAAGCAGCGAGAGCTAGATTTTGGCATTTTTACACATTTTTATTTCTTGTTTATTAGGATAGGATTGACAAAAAAATAATAATGGTCACAAACCGGTATTCACGCGTCTCGCAGTGCCCACTCACCAATACCCAAAGTATCTATGGTTGCATGAAATACATTTATTTTTGTTTTAGCCCTACCTATCAGTGACTGACCTTACTAGCGGACTAGCTAGTAAGGCTAGCTAGTAACTTAGGTTTCTACCGTATACCCGAAAATCGCAAGGACACATTCGTTTCCGCCAGTTTTTCCCTGTAGATTCGCTAGCTACCAGAGCGGCTATATATGTACCGGTTTCGCCACCTTAAGACGTACTACAGTATAAAAATAACAAATGCAACAGGCCATGGTCCCCTCCTAAATCCATGCTGTCCAGTTCCTTGAATGTGCACCTTCAATCTTCAGTCCATTCTGAAAATTAAAACATGCTGTACTAACAATAAAATTGATAATAAAAAATAATTGAATTGTTAATTATTTAAATTGCCAGTTAAGCTTACCATTAGCAAGTTTAGGGAATGTTGCGTTTCGATGTCCATTTCATTCTGAAAATTCAAAGTAATTATAAATGTCTGACTCTCACCGCGCATAGAAATATATAAATAAGATTTGAGAATGGGTTGTGCTTGCAGTACTTTGAAGCGTAAAAGTTTGAGCTTGCAATGATTCAAAACTTGCAAAGCCTCAAACCCTGCAGCGCTTCTAAATTACAGAACTTTGTAACACTAGATCGTTCAGGACAATTACAGAGTTCTGCAAACACACTTGCGGCATCTACTTTCGAATAAAACTAACTTGTTACCAATAATTACAGAGCTCTGTAAACACCCCTGCGCCATCTGTTTCAAGTAGCACTAACTTTTTACTTACAATTACAGAACTCTGTAAACACACCTGCTCCATCTAGATTCAAGTAGCAGTTGACAATTAAAGAGCGCATTTACTGAAGAATATGTAGTGGCGCCGTCTATGTAAGCCAAAGCCACACTACATCAAACTCTTTCATTCGTCGGTCGTCCATTTAAGCAGACGTGCATCCATAAACATGACGTAAGTTTTTGCAAATATTTCACCCATCCTGCATTAAATCAATTCAAATTTGCGCTAATTTACCAAACAAATCTACCATACATCTAACTAACATAATATTATCGATATGAATCTAACATTTAACTCTTACTTTGCAGTTCAAAAGTGTCCCGTGACACGCTCTACGAGTGTGTCAATGCTGTCTTGGAGAAATCCAAAGACAAGAAACGGAATTTCTTGGAAACCGTGGAAATCCAAATCGGTCTGAAGAATTACGATCCACAAAAGGACAAGCGTTTCAGCGGAACCGTAAAGTATGTACGACCTAATTAAAACCACCAAAAATGGAGGATTGATTTAAGTGACCTGTACCCAGGGTCTTAAAATAACTGGGAAGATTTTGTTCGCTTTTCATTACTTAATTAATGAGCAACATTATCGCACTTAATATTAACTTAAGTTTATCAATTATGGTAAATAATGTTTTAATATTAAACCCACGAATCAGCATTCCTTTTGTTACACGTCTTGAAACTCTCCACTTTAAAATCTAACTTCTAATTCGTTTCCTCTTTCTTAGATTGAAGCACATTCCTCGTCCAAAGATGCAAGTATGCGTTTTGGGTGATCAACAGCATTGCGATGAAGCCGCTACCCAAAAAGTGCCTTTCATGGACGTAGAAATGTTGAAGAAGTTGAACAAAAACAAGAAACTTGTAAAGAAGCTGGCGAAAAAGTACGATGCATTTTTGGCATCCGAAGCTTTAATCAAACAAATTCCCAGATTGTTGGGGCCTGGTTTAAACAAAGCCGGTAAGTTCCCTGGTTTGTTGTCCCACCAAGAATCAATGACTCAGAAAATCGATGAAGTTAAGGCAACAATTAAATTCCAAATGAAAAAGGTACATAATTCTTTTACGGTTTTCCAAACAAAATATTAATCAATGAACATTTGTAGGTGCTTTGCTTGTCCGTGGCAGTTGGTCACGTCGACATGACCACTGATGAACTGGTGCAAAATGTGCACTTGTCTGTGAATTTCCTCGTGTCGCTTTTGAAGAAGCATTGGCAGAATGTACGATCGTTACACGTGAAATCGTCGATGGGACCACCTCAACGACTATACTAAATTTTTGACAATACTTATATGTATATGTTTACATATGATATGTATGTATTGTGTACTATATTGACTATTTATTGTAATAAAATAGTTCAAAATAAATTTGTTAGTTTTTTTAACGTACTTTGCTGTCCTGGTTAATTAGAGCTGTTCGTTTTGATCTTTGGCTACATTTACTTCAAGGATGATCATTATTAGGGTAGTTCGTTTTGTAAGACTAGAAAAAAGCGCTTGCATCAGTTCGAAATGTCATTACATAAAAATTTACTTGCATTGGTACAAAATAATTCAAATAAACTTGCAATACTTAAACCTTTTGAATTCAAACCGGAATGCAAATGCTACCAACTAAAAGTTCCATATCCGGTCGGCAAATGTAATGGCGGACAAATGCGCTCAATTCTTCTTTTGTTTCTACTCACTTTAAAATAATAACAAAGAAGCCCTTTTTAAACAAAAAACCGTCACTAATTTATCTACATATAGTACATTCAACAATCAGTATTTACATAGTCAAGTCAAAGTCGGAAAAATTGATTTAATACGCTCTATAAATTCAGCCGCAAGGCGAGATTTCTCTATGGCTGGGAACGCAAAAGCGCCAACTGGAATGAATTTCCAGTCGCCTGCGGCTTGATAGAAATGCGAATCGTAGTGGGGATGAAAAGTTTGTCGGGGGTGGTTCGTATATTTTGCACAACCATTGTGGCGGGAGTTGAAGCGAAACTTTCATTGCGGGTGGTTGTGAACGAGCTTCCGAGATTCACGAAAATATCACGAACATTATTATTAATATTGTAAGTAGAAAAATAAAAGATTATTTAAATACGAAAATATTTGCATGGAAAATTAATTTTTAAAACGAAATGCACACTTTTTAGGTTAGCGTTTTTAGTTTAAAAGTTGACGCGTTGCAAATAGAAGTGAGGTTATGATGGACTTTTTTGTAAACGCTTAAGCGTTTAAACTAAGCTAGGTATTGGCAAGTGTGGCACATTATTGAATTTGGCTTGTTATTCCGCATAGAATAAACTGATAAAAGTTATTAATATCGCTCAACTAAAAAATATATACGCGAAACACTTTTAGAGTGATTGATTGATTAGATATAGTGTGAAACAGGCTTTAAACATATTTATTATGAACGTCATTAGCTACTTAGAAGCGTAAATAATGTGTGCGTGACTGATAATAATGTATGGATTAGATTACTGCACTTTAATTTAATCCAAAACGCAAATGTCATTTATCTGTCAAAATAAACTAACTAGATCCGCCGCAAAAATAAAGGCAACTTTCTGATTCGTTGTTTTCCTTTGAAATGATAATTATGCAAGAAACTTCAAAGAAGATTGCATGTTTACATAAAGTACGAAGCGCACACATTAAGCCCACTTCACACGTATTGTACTACCTGTTTCGATTGTGGCGGTTGGCAATGCGAGCGAGTTACGTGGAGCTGGGACATAAAGCCGATTGAACAATATGACAAAATAATAATAATAATGAAAGTTTCATTTAGCCCAGACGAACAACAACGATATTGCATGACATTAAATTAAGCGCGTGGCTTGGTTTTGCCGCTTCTCGCATTCATTCGGCGGCAGCTATAGGTGGAATTTAATTGCATTTGTGCCTGAACATAATAATTCACTTTTAGATTAATTGTAATATTATTATGTATGCTTATGGAATGGGAATACATTGGTTGCGTTTTATAGAAAAATATATTTTTAGGATATTAAATTTTTAAAATAACGACTGACCATTAAACAAATTAATTACCATTTTTTTTGTTGAATGTATAGTAAAATAAATCATAAATAATTCATCCGCTAAAAGGTATTCGAAGTTAAGTGAATGGAATTGTTTTAATAATAGATGAACACTATAATGAGCATTATTAACTCGCTATTGTGTAGTTGAATGAATTTAGCGCCACCTAGTTGCATCATCGTTAGTTAAAGTTAGTTAAATCTAGGCAAAACATGATAAGACACATAATTATCTCTTGCGTATGAATTTCAAATAAACTTAACAGCAAAGTTTGCCAAACTCGATCTTGTTTACGAATATTATGTAAAGTTCTTATGAAACTCAAACTTTACTAATTTATACTAGTTGAAAGTAAATCCGGCACAAGATGGCCCTGTTTGCAATATTAATAGTAATAATAATAATATTCAAGGTTGTATTTGTCGCCACGAAATGAATTCAATTTTATTAAATGTAGCAGCAGATACGCGAACACGCTGTTGACAAATTGAAGTAATATATTTGTGTACACACGAAAAGAGAATGAGAGGAGGGAAAAAAAGCGAATTTTCACCATCCATATATTAAACAGCGTTTTCGCCGTCTCTCTGCTTTCCACTTACATGAAACTTATACGCGTACAAGTGTCAAAAGGATCCAAGCAAATTTATCCGGGCACACTTGAGAAATCCATCTAATAAATAACTAAGGAAGTAGAATGCGGAGTTCAAGATAAGTTAGGCAACCAACCGAACTTTGTGTCATATCATTGATTTCACCGAAAATTGGAACGACAAGATGGGAGACTAACACGGCCGCCTAGATACTAAACTTTTCTAATTATAATTTCATATAATAATTAAATAAATAATAAACTTTTTAAATTACTTTCTTTTTAGTTTACTAGTAGTGTAATTAATAAAAGTCGGAGAAGAATGAGCTAGGGTGTTTTTTTGATCGTTATTGCTAAGTGAGCCAACAGTTTTTTACTTGTTAACAAAACTAATGATTGTTACTCGTCGTTTCTTTTGTTTGGTCCCGACAGTTTCTTTTGTGCCACCCTAATTGGAACTGAACGCATTTACTAAAGTTAGGCAACTAGTAAAGCATTTTCACTTTGTATCTAGGCGGCCATGTTGACGTCTTATAGCGTATTAATAATAAATAAAATTGCTGCATCGAGGCAACAAAATAAAATCATCCTTTTTAAGCTTGATATTGCATTTCGTCTAAAATATTTGCCTATATTTTATGAAAACGTATGTCAATATTGATAGTTGACGTAGTGAGGCATAGAGGGCGCGTTCCTCATAATAATTAAATTGTGATGAAATTTTTCGCTTTGATGTTGAAACCGAAACGAAATTGAGGATATAGTTTTGCATTCGCACCCCGGTTATTTCCATTCTTTGTGCATTGAATCAGTCATTCAAAAGAATTCTTTCTTTGTGTGATGCAATGATGATGGAGCGCGCAAAAATGCCGTCTGTCCGTCAGTAACAGCTGCTGGCCGACACTCTTTTTGGCCGCCTTATGGACTGCTGATTTATCGCGCTCCACATTTTTTTTTCATTCGTTTTGTTTGTGCACAAGTTTGAATTACTTTTGTTTAAATGGCATTTGTCATTGTCATTAGTGACAGTTCAGATTGGTGTATGACTGGTTGCGTATGTAATGCTAGTAATAATATGTAATGCTGGTTGCCTACTCTGATATTTTTGGAAAATTTTGTGAAAACTAACGCTTTTTATTATTTATTAAAGCAAAACCACTCTAGTTTAGTTTGACGATGACGATGAATAAATGGAAATAACAAAGTTGAGTGGCAATTTTTCAAGTGTGCTATTTTATGATAAGTAGCGCTTTGCTTGTGTTAATATCGCGATTTCTTTGTTGCAGATCCACAATGAAAGTCTAGTTTGTTGTGGTTATGAAGTCGGCGCTTTTATATCCAAACGACCACTTGAATGGTCGAGGATTTTGTCAGTTGCTTAATGCAAGACAAGCTGCGATTACAGCAGGCATTTATGCACTTGTAAGTACATTTCCTTGTTTAATACGTTTGGGATTAGATTTAAAGGAAACTCAAGTGTTTTCGAATACTGGGCAAAAGCAAGTAGCTTACTTAAGTGGAAATAAATTTGGCACTTACCTTATAATTTGCTTTGGTTTGCAGAACGTCTCCATTTTGGTGGTGCTGATTTACAGTTGGCGGATTAGTGCGAACACCAAGAAGTTTGCAGCCCTGGAAGACGTTTATTATGGTAAGAATTTTAAGTTGGTATTACATTTGAATTAAACGCTCGATTTGAGTTGCGGACATTAATTGTTTCGTTAATTACAGTTTTGTGTTTTCGATCGCGATCGGAATTATTGTCATGCTGAATTATATTTAATTATTCATGATGGACATGTCGTGTAACTGAATTTATTTGTAGCGATTTGTGTTTTTGTAATTATGTTGGAGTGTAGATTGATTTTTCGCTAATTGAATTATTTGGGTTTTACTTTTTGAAGTGGAGGTTTAATAATGAGTGTGGAAATAAAAGTGGAAGCTTCTTGTACGCGACCATTAATATTCGTAACGTTGATGATAATGAGACGGTAAAAAAGGGGACATTTTTATGTCGCTTTTGTGTGTCATCGTGTTACTGTTGAGTGTTGAGTTGAATGGAACTAAAGCGGAGTAATTTAATTGGAATTTTCACTAGATGCATTTAGTAATTAGTAATGCGAATAATTGAGCGTAGATTAATCAAATTGATATTTAATTTCGCTGTAAGCAGCTTGTTATAATTTAATTTGCAATATTTATCATTATATTCACGTTATATCAAATAAACTTGCACTAATAGCATTAGAATTGTTTGTAATTAAATAATTAATAATTTGATTTTACAGGCGTTCAACTGGCTTACTTGACGATCATCGGCACACAATTATTTATGATTGTACTTAGCATTGGACTACTCATCGGTGTTTACAAGGTAATTGCTATTTAATATCTTAAATATGCTGTTCATTCTCATCTCAGTTATTTTTTAAATAAACGTTTGCACGTTATTGTTGTACAAAATGCACTATTCTCCATAACAGTAAAATGCTTAAAGTTTGTGCATTAAAGTGTGTCGCAAAAGAGCCAATTGAAAGTTTGTGCTTTTGAGAAAAATTCAATTTGATAGCAAGCAGCTTTTATCTAGATTACAACAAACTTGCAACGACTTAGTTCTTTCTTGCAGTAACGCAAATGACGAATCGATTCGAAACCCATTCCATTTTATTTTACTATTAAAGGTCTTTTAAAAAAATGCTAAAAATGAAAGAAAGAAGTAGTTTGATGACGAGATCCTCCACCTTTGTAAAGAAGAAACGAAGCAATTTCAACTCGTTATTATAAATTAGAGTTTAGCAATTTATTTTTTCCAATATGCCGGAGCAAAGTTTTAATCTGCAGAGCAAAAAGAAGCCGCAGGCAAACATCAAACATAATTTTTTCTCATGCAACCGATAGAAATAGCATCGAAGAGACAAAATGCAAAAGTCTTACTTATTTCAGCATTTAGACCAAAAGCTCCGTTCAAGTTGTGTGAGCTTTATTGCTGTTCTTTCGATCGTTTCAGTCAAGCAGCTTTATTTTCTGTTTGCTTCAACTTCTAGATTAAGTTAATATTAATTTAAAACATAATTTTGTTTGCTGATGAACTTTGCAGTATAACAGCAAATTTCATTTACTTTTTCTGGAACGAAAGATTTAATTGCCACGCTTTTTTAATTATTAGGAAATCCATCGACTTCTAATAGATTGTTGCCTTTAGTTTTGTTTTAATTAAAGAATACGAGTTAATTGTTTTGATTCAAACGCCTGCAATTTAAATTAGTGTGCAAATCCTAGTCAAATAGCGAGCAGCGCTTTTTGGTAAATTTTTGATTGCATTTGGCCTCCAATTTTTAAAAGCAGGGCAAATCTAAATTGCCCTTATCCCGGCTTATCTCAACATGGGCGATTGTAAATAGCTCAGATTGATTTCATCCTAAAAAAGCGACTGGCTTTATTACGCTTGTTGGTAAATACGATTTATTTTTTTCGCGTTCGGTATAAAGGACGTGCTGAACTTCCAACCATCTGCACAAACGTAGGTAGATTCTAAATTTAAATTCCATCCCCTTTTTCACACTTTACCTCATGATGTATAAAAACGGTCTGTGCAAAAGTGAACGCTCTGTATGAATAATTATGCAAAGCACTAAATAGTAGGATAAGCTGGATGTAATCCTATTTGAAATGAACCGAGCTTTAGTTTGAGCTTTTCTAAAGTAAGCCACTAGTGTTGAAATGGAAAGTCGATGGAAATGACCAGACATAGTTTCGGAAGTAATTAGATCGAGTTGGATGAAAGCGAGAAAGGTTTAATTGAATTCGTTTGTAAATTATTATTATTCTGTAAAGGTACCTATATGATGAGTGGTTCAATTAGTTTAACTGTAACTAAAGTTATTGATTTTGCATCTGGCCGAAGTAGACAAAAATTAAACCAATTAGTAATAGCATGTCGATATTACTAACATACATTGGGCACTAATTATAATTTTCGTAAACGTACAGTGTTGCTTTGCTGTTGATTTGATACCGCTAAAGGCCATGACATAACTTGACCAGCAAACCACATTTTTGATTGATAAAACTAATTAACTAGACATATTTTAGTCAACATTGCAAATGACGCCTGTAAATTCAGTTACACAACAATTTCATCGCCTACTTTGTTCAATTTATACTATTTTATTCAAACTAATTGTTCGGTAAATTAAATAGACTGTATAATAGCTGAAACAATTGAATCATTAATTACTATAAGAATTGTAGGTAATTCCAATAGAATGGAAGAACCGAAATAGTATAATAAGGATTATATGCCTGAAATAATAGCGATGCCGTAGTTTTAGGAACAAAGTCTTTTTAAGCTCTCAGAAATTTATTATGATGTTTTATATTTATATGCAAAGTTTATTATAAGTAGAGTTGTAAATTATGATGCATAATGCGAGTATATTCTTTACTTTTTATTCTGAATAGAAAGTAGAAAATGTTTATTCATATTTTTGCTGCAAATCCGCGTCAAATAATAAATAAAAAGCATACCTTGCAATTTATGTCTTTTATCTATGCATAGCAGTATGAACTAACATTTCTTTCTACTCTAAATGATTAGCCAAATTTATGTGGTTAAAATATGAGAGGAAATTCAAAACTTCTTCTACTAATCTTCGCTATAAACACAAAACACTTGAATTTGAACGCAAATGAAGCAGCAAGTCAACTCCATAAGAGCTTTTACAGTATGTAAGTTCATTAAAAGCGTGATGGGCAAACGCAAACCAACAGCTTTGGGTCATGTTTTGGCTAGTCATAATGGAAATTTGTGCTCCAGGCGCCTTCGCCAAAACTTAAAGGCGGCAAACTTGAACTTCTTTTGTTTTATCGCACTTTCAAGTGGAAATCCACCTTAAGCTATCAACAATCGCTCATTGTTTTATAATTAATATCAAAACAATCAAGTTTTACTTAATAAACAGTCGCTTTGATGTTTTTCGTAATTAAAATAAATTAATTTGAAATACATGCAGAGAACCAACATTTTATTAGAAAAATCTTTTTTAAAATAGAAACAGTTTGCTTGGAAAATGTAATGTTTGATTAGTTTGCTTGTTGAAAGTTTAACGATGATTATGAATGGAAATTAACGACATAATTCGAGAATGATTATGCCAGTCACTTCTTTGCATTCGAATTGAGCAGCAAAAAGCAGGCAAGTCAAGTGGCCTTTGTTATGAAAATGTATATTAATTAAAAGGCTTTTAATTAACTGCCATTAATGGCTTCAATTTGCATCTTTTTACCCAATATTTCTTTAAAGCTCCACATATAAAGCAATTTTTCAATTTGCAAACTTAAAAGTGCAACTTTTGCTGCTTAATTAATTTCTAATCGCTATATTTTTTGCATCCTATTAATAGTAAAAGTGTCAATGTTTTTAAATAGCATAACATGATTGGAAAAGCTTGTTAAGCACCCTTTTGAGTAGCTTTGAAACTCTCAAAACTTCAATTAAAACTTTCTTAATTGGTTGATAAATCGAATTATATCAAGTTTCTGCTCAATCTAAACACTGGTTTTCTACTAGCTAGTTGATATAGAAATATATGTTTGACTAAAAACGATAAAAAGCGTTTATTGCATCGTTAAAACAAAGCGAGCTTTCTCTACGGAAACATTTGAGAAGGGAAAAGTTTATTTCAACTACTGAGCTTTATTAGTTTCAACCTTGATGGATTTATTTATCTGTGGAGAGTTTCTTTTTATTGGGCTCAATTATTTCATCCCGTTGTGATCTACACCTTTTTAATGTGTTTAGATACGCAATCGAATGGCACATTGTAAATAACACAATTGCGGATCTGTTGTTTTGGTGGTTTTCGAATAAAATATCGGACGTTTTGTATAATTTATGTTGGCAATAAAAAGATTAAGTTGCAACAATGTATTGGATGTTGTTTCATATTTTATAGCAGTGTGGCGGTGCTTATAGGATTTAATTTATATTTGGTTTTATCTCTTCTGCAATGGCAGAAACAGAAGCAGATGATGCATTGCTTTCCTCTGCTCTGCTTAATAAATATTAATGTGAAAATGTTTTCTTTTAAGCACACTTTTGATATTTTATATAAAAATTGTAATAAATTTTGTTATAAATTATTAAAGTTTGAACTAATGCAACTAAAAAATTTGATAGTTTTTGCCGCCGAAAAGTTTACGGATTAATTTAGTTAGTAATTTAATATTAATCGCCCTGTATATAAACGAAAAAGCGCTCAATATTCCATTTTGTATTCGTAATGCAGGAATATTGGTTGAAATTAACTTTTGGGCTTCACATATACAACTTTGTTAATTGAGGTTTTTCATTTGCAAACTTTAAGCACTACATACATTTAACTTTTGCTGTATAATTATTTACTAATTAGTCCTCTATTTGAAACCCGCATTTATTATACAGCTAAAAGCTAAACTTATTGACAAATAAATGAAAAGTAAAACTGTCAATATAGTAATAGTAAAATAAGTTTGCTTTTGAGTTATTAAATCTCGAAATAGCAATTAAAACTTTCTTAATTAGTTGATGAATGAACTATCAACTTATTAAATTAGCGCAGATTCATTTAATAACTTAAACTTCAAAATGTTTATTTGAACTAATGCAAATTTGAACTATTGCAAGCGTTCAAATTTATAATTGTTTATCATGGCCACCTCGATACAATTTTGTTTTACTGGTTGCAATTAAACAGTACATTTCGATTTTCAGTCAATTAAATAACTACGGTATTCAAACCAACTTTGCAACATTGTTGTCAAAGTCACTTAAACTTTGCATCGACCAAACTAAGACTGAGTGCCTGTAAAGATGTCGCTTTACGTTATGAATAAATAAATTATTGATTATCGCAGCAGAAATTCAATTTGGTGGATAAATTAAGTTGTAAAAATGAGTCGCTTTATGCAAATTGCAGGAAAAGTTGTTCAGTGGAAATGATTAAAATCTGGATCAGCCTTGAACTGAAGGATCGTTTCGTTTTGCTAATGCGAATCGATAATTCTTGATGCGATTCCTTTATTTACAACTGAATTTATTTCCATAACGATTACAACTTGCTTTTTCGCTTTTCCTATTTATTCTGTTCCGTTGGGCTGTCGAATGTTAACGCAACTATCGATAAGTAGGAAAAGCGAAAAGCTGCAAGCACGGAAGAAATATTGTTCAGGAGGCTGTGCAGAATTAATAGGCGGTTTAGTTGAGTGTTTTCAGTGCTAGAAAAGGCCTGAAATCAAGCTTTTGCAACGATTATCGTCTGGTTTAAAGCACCAACGATAATAGCAGCCCAATTAGAAGCGCACCGCGCGTTAAGTTAATAAATTTCAAATCAGCTTTAGTGGTAATTGTGTCAACATTTCCTGCGACAATTCGCTTTTCAATTTATGCGACTTGCTATTTAATTAATTCATTTGCGAATTGGCTGTTTATTATACGAGCACAATGCTTTTGTATCATGTAATTAAAGCGAAATCTACATGTGTTTAAGTGCATTAATATTAGTATAGTAGTGTAAGGCTAATTTAATTTACGAATAGGTGTTGCTGCAATTAAGACAGTGCGAGTGTCATTTACAATTACTTAAGTGCTTTAATATAATTTCTGCTTGTTTTTGGAATTACTGATTAAAGTGTACTGGAGGATGATGTTACAATTAGCCAGAGTGTTTGAGTTGCTTATATGTGCGATAAGAGAGAGGATATAAATTGAACAAGTTGTTAGTTTGAAAAGTTGCCATCACCTTTGGGAACATCCCTTAACTGCTAAACAAATCGCGAGAGGATTAAAGCAGGATCTGCAGCACTAATCGAGTTATTGGAGATCAAACGATGTTCACATGAATGAAAAATTATCGAACGCGGTCGATACAGTTTTACATCATTTGCAATGTTCAAAATGGCAATATCTATATTTAGAAATAGTTATAATTGGAATTGCGGCATAAATTAACCCACAACTTGCGTTAGTTGAAAAGCAGCCGATGTATTGCATTAAAAATGCATAAATAAGCTCACATTTCGTGTCGGGATGAATATTTTAAATGCAAATATGAAATTTTCGTGGGAAATGGACCGATTGCATTTGCTTTTGGTAATCGATGCGACGATACATTTTTGGAATTACGCGTTCACAATATGCTATTTTTCTCTCGCCATTCCAATAATATAATAAATGTGGCGAATCAAAATTCGCGACTACAACGTAAATCACTTAGTATTTTATCGTCGTCTATTATTCAAATTCAACAGTTGTCAAAACGCGGGGCTATTAAATTGGGTAAGTGTCGATAAAATCGTGTCGTCTTTGTTGTATTGTGGTAGTAACAGTATCGTATTTTGGTGTCAGTGCAGATGTCGACAATAAGAGGGAAATGGAAAATGCGAGTTCATTAATTTGATTGCATTCGCTGAATACTATGTAGATTAATTTCCCTGGAGACGAATAAAATAGGAATTTCATTTGCATTAACTGCTATTAAATTAAAACTAGCTACTTTGCATAACTAAGATTCTTATTCAACTTTCGACAGATAAATTGGAAAAATGAGCATTATAATGATTGCAGGATCACGTTTCACTGAATGCATACAATTGCTTTGCGTTTTTAATGAAAATATTTTAATTATTGGCGAAGTCGCCAGTATTTTTTGAATTATTGGCGGAGGCACCAGTTTTGCTGTTTTTGCTAACAAGTTAGCTTTAGTGGTTGTGTTTCGGCTTAAGCAAAAAGGGTGAAGGACAGAGTGGATGATTTGTGGCGGTGCGAACTCCAAAAGAGATCGATAAATATCGTCATTTCTCTTCTAAACTAAACAAGGGTTTCTGGTGATGGATTGCTTGGTTTTACGTGGTGTTTACAAAGCGCAATGGACGAGAAAACCGAATGTGCACTTGAGAAAAAGTTTGCATTTTTATTTGATTTATTTTCTGAAGGAAGGAAAATGTCGAGCGTCGGATTGATGAACTTGTTAGTTTCCAAGTACAAATTACCTTTGGGAGATTTCCGATACAAAGTTTCAGAGAGGGATGTTCGGCTTGTAATTGAGAGCATGTTGGATCAAAATGTTTCTCTGTATTGAAGTAGAAATTTGAAAAAAGAAATGTTTGTCGTTAAATGTCCGCGACAACTAAAAAAGCTCATTAGGCAATTAAAAATTCAAACGTTTTCTTCAGTGCCATTCTTTTACGTGTTCATTCGTCTGCTTAATGCAAAGTTGTGGTCGATTCAGTTTTTTGTTTGTGAATGAGCGCACATTCAATGCAAATTTGAAGAATGCATTACGCTTTTTGCAAAATACATTATTAGATTTGCGTTCAAGAAACGTGCGAATATATTTTTAGTTTTGCTTTTTTGTTGTAATGTGCAAAAACGTGTTTTTGTTGCAGGAAAGTGTCTCGTTTGTTATTCCGTGGGTGATTGGCTTTATCACTTTTATGGCTCTTGAGGCGCTTTCGATGGTCTACTCGAATGTGCTTAGGGACCATGTTAACAAAGTGAGTTATCTTTTGAATTATTGGCGGAGTCGCCAGGATATTTTTTAAAATATTGGCGAAGGCGCTAGTTTTACATTTCTTTTAAATTTGTTCATAAAAGTTGACAATTCATATAAAAAGTGATGGCATAAATGCTGACAGAGTGCTTTCAACACATTGCAAGTTTCTCATCTCGTTCAATCAATAAAATAAAATTGTTGCATAATTTTTTTAAAGCTCTTTTTGTACGAAATGAATTCGTGTTCAAATAAATGTCAACCTAAAGATACAGATATGTAAATAACATCACGAATTGTGCCTCGACCCACATATTGATTTAACGGAAAACTTGTCTTTGCTAAATTTCTGCTGGATAAGCACTGTACAAGCTGGTGCATCCAAAAATTGCTTTCCTTGCACCGGGATTAAGTGAAACCATTTAAATCAAAAAAAGCAACCCATAATTAAATTACATCGTTCTTTCAGTAAAGTAAAAGCACAATTAATAATTGCTAATTTATGCCACCCTTTCTATGCAAATGCCAAACAACTTTACAAACTTTTTCAATAATTAAAAATGCGACTAATAATTGAATTGTTTCCACAGGAGTTTGACAAACTATGCAAAGCAGAAGTCGCCTTTTTCATAGCGCGAGCCATCTTAAACGTAAGCGCCATTAATTTAATTACGAACAGCATTAATTAATTAATTGCAGGTGATTGCAATTGGAGGTGTGATGCGTTTCTGCAATTTGCTGAAGGCAGGCATCACTTGGAAAGGGCCGGAAGTGATCGAACTCTGATCGAGAAGTAATTCGATGGAGGGGGGACGAACTCGAGCTTTCGACTACGATGATGAGTTCGATTCAGACGATTCCGATTGCTCGTTACTGGTTCGAGTTTCGTCGACAAACAGTTTCGGCAGCAATTATTCGGACTTTGTCTGACATATGCGTTGCTCCATCAGGGGGTGAATTGTTTATTTAAATGTTTGCATGTTGAAAGTCGATGATGATGATTCAATGTGCCAAGAGAAAATAGAGAGGAGATTTATTTTTATATTACTACTATATATAACGAGGACGATGCAGCAATCAAATCAAATCAGCAACGCGAAGTGCAAATGTTTATATTGTAATAATAAGAGCGGGCTTTTATTATTATTATCGTTTTGCAGACAATAATGTTGATTAGTGCTCAATTATTTATAAGTTGGCAATACTTTGCGCTTTCCAATGCAACCAACACAAAAAATGATTTCTTTTCCTTAAGCAGCTTTTCTTCCAATAAGTTGATAACAAGCGAACGTTTTCCTTTCTGCTGAAGTGGGCTTAAAGGATTAAGTTTTAAGCAAACCGATTTTGCTTGATCGGATAAAGACGACGATAGATAACAGACGTGATGGGGAGGGGGGGGGGTGGCTTTTTATTTTGCCACATTGTTAGTTGACATATAAAAGAAGGGTGAGGTGAGTGTCGACGGGCAGGAAGGACGCTTTCAGCAACAAAAGCGTCTCTTCCGAATTGGAACTATTAGTCATGTGAAGCAGTCAATGCCTAGTTCCGTTATTCGTTCGACACTCTTTCCCTCTCTGAGGGATTGCTTTCTTTATTGTACTCTGTAGGAATATTATTTTTGATTGTCTACTAGATTGTTAATAATTACTATTTTTTTTACTAATAATTAAGACGTTTCAACTTAATTTTGTCCGTTTACTATTTCCCTAAGTGTAGTGTCTTTGTGTGTCTAGTTGTTAACGAGGTAAGTATCATGGTTTTTGGGCCGCAAACAATTATTTTACAGGGCAACCAATAAATAAAAATGCAAAAACAACTTACCCCGTCTTTTATTCCCGCGCAATTAGAACATCGCCATCTGCCGCCCAAACCTAGAAAAGAAATAAACTAAAATTAATATCGCAACATCTTCGACGAAAAAAAAATAAAAAAACGTAACTTCCCATCCCAAACACATTAAGAAAGAGATAAGAACGGGTGACGGCCAAGTTTTCACTAAGACCAGACGCCTTGTACGAATACAAAACAAGACGTGTCAAAGGGAGGCGACACGTTTAATCTAAACACAAACAGTGCGAGATTATTATTACTATACAGGGCGAAATGCAAAGATTAGACCTCAAAAAATTGCATTATAAAGTTGTGAAAAGCACATCATCTAGCCAACAATGGCAGCAACGATAGATTTTCCCTTTTTGCAATCGGGTTTCCATCAAGTGCAGAATACGTGCCAGGTGTGGATAATATCAAGAGTCGACTTTGCTCTATGTGGCAAAATGCCCAAGAGACATCTTCCTTTCAAAACCGCCCGCAAGACCCAACTGAATTTAACACAATATTGATTTTGGTTCATCAAAGTCCATTACTAATTGTTATTTCAATAATAAAGCAACACACATTTCATAGATTGTGGTTGTTGTTTGACCTGAAAACGGGATGACTTGGATTGAAACGGGATGATGAATACAATCCACTATTCTGACAAGACTATACACTGTTCAACATCAATCATCTAGTAGTCTTGTTCTCTAATGCTACTTGATTGCATTGTGAAGTGAAGAAACTAAAAAACGCTCCCACTATTTATACTCTACTAGTCCACGCCCATTTCCCCTTCTCCTACATGAATCAACTAATTACATGCCGTACCCCCCACTTTACATTCAAATGTTACTATATAAATAAAAACAGTGCGCTTGGATGCACATTCGGTTAAATGCAGAGCAGAATGTAAATTGTTCCCATTATTCCAATCGAGATATTTCTATAATCAATTCACACTTTGCCTTAATTCGATTCTATTGTCTTATTCCTACACATTAATTAAATCGGACACAATTTAGGAAATGATTGATTGATGGATGTAATCAATGTAGATACGAACGAATTTAATTCGACTTTTTCCTTGAGTGCGTCAATTCAATTTATTTGAATAGGAATTTTTTAATTGTATATTCCAAAAAGGACGTCTTTAATGTATCTAGATGAGCAAGTAAATTGATTGATTGCTCATAAATTAGAATGCAAACTAAATTAACCCGATAGCATATCACAGAGATTGTTTGTTTGTTTGTTTAATAATTTAACAGCAACCAGCTCGGAGGATCGGATTTAACTTGACTTTGCTATGATTGATGTTCAACAGTGTATGCAGTAAGGAAGGAATATAATAGTGCGCACTTTCAGGTCAACTAGCAACAATAATTGCAATTACTATAGTTCATCAAGCATTGGCGTAGAAATGTATTTGAAAGGAAAACCTTCAACAAACCACCCTCTTAAAAGAAAAGTGTTCGTCGTCTGAAACCAAATTCAATTTAATATTGATTTCGTCGTCAATGCTTACAGCACTCACCGCATGTCTTATTTATTTATTGAAAGGGAAAAAAGACCTCAACCCGCTTTGTCCTTACAATTTAATTAAAACCCACTTCATGTACTTTTGTTATCTTATTATTTAAAATCATAAATTGTGCCCACCATGTTATGCGTTCAAAAATCAATAATAATAATCAATAAAGCGTCAATGTAAAATTACAAACATTCAGGATGAAGTGCGTGCAGATAATTCCCAGCGACACAACCTCTAGTATTCCGCCCCAACTTCACGCAACTGCCAACCACACGTTTCATAACCTACAAAACAAAAATAAACAACCACGTATTCGATCATCTGTCACAAATGTCAAAATACCTGATATTCCATGCGACATGGTTTGCCTTCAACTAGCTCGTCATTCTCAAATTCGTCAAACTTGGCCGACTCGTCGTCAATTAATATTTCACGGGCACGTGCCACTAGTATCATACTGATCAAAGTGGTCGCTAATAGAACACTAGTGTGTGTCGCCATTACGCATTATACATGAAATGTGTGTGTTTGGTGGGCACAATGCGGTTTTATACAAATTATATTGACGTGAGTTCGTTAAAAGGTTTCTTTAGGAAAATTTCGCCCTTACTGTATGTGTATCAATCAGCTTTTCAAAGGATTTAATTGAATATTGTCTATAAATAGGATTTCTTAAATTTCAGTGCACGTGAAGAGTTTTGCGTTGAATCAATATGCAGGTCGAGGTACAATTCGTGATGCTATTTACATATTTGTATCTTTATGTCTACCTTTATTTGAACATGAATTTCGTTGCCGCAGAAAAAACCTATTGTAATTCTATTGATTGAACGAGATGAAAATAAAAAAGGTTGAAATGTACCGAAAACAATCAGCCTAATCCTAATTTATTATCATACAGATATAGTAAAAAAGGCTTTTCGGATCGACTACAAATCCGCTGATCGGGAGATTTTTATTGCTAGATCTCATCTCATCATCATCCATCATTATTATACTTTATGAAAGCAAGCGACACTTTTATTTGGGCCGCAACCTCTTATTAAGTGACTTTTTTACCTTGTTAACCGAATAATAAAGTGCGATAAATTTATGTTGGCATTAAATTACAATCTGCACTTACTTTTATAACAAAACCATAACTATCAATTTAAATACGCCACCGCTTTACATTTAAATGGGAGAATAAAAGATAATTAAAGATAACTCACTTTGTAAACATGATCCTTAAGCCCATCGCCTCAAGAGCCATAAAAGTGATGAAGGAACCCAAAGAATCACAAACGAGGCACTTTCTGTAACAAAAACATACTTTGCACATTTCGAAAAGTAAAACTAAGAATACAATCGCACGTGTCAGGACTATCTTAACCCGTTTACATTAAAACGCCCTTAGAGTGCAGATTAAAAGATATCTTGTCATTTTATTAGCATCATCCCTAAGCGGAACATCGGAAGGGCCATAAAAGTGATAAAGCCAATCACAAAAGAGACAAAACACATACAAAAATTCAAAATATATTCGCACGTGTCTTAAACAACGCGAATCTAATAACATATTCTGCAAAAAAGCAAAATCGCAACGCTGAACGCATTAAAATTTGCATGGAAAAAGCGCGCTGACAAAGGAATAGAAATTTTCCTGTTGCAAACCACAACAGACGAATGAAAGTGAAAAAGTATGGCACTAAAGAAAACATTTGAATTTATAATTGCTTAAAATGACCTTTCTTGCTTGCTTTTGACATGCCCCTTCAGCAACAAACATTTCGTTCTCTAAAAGCAATTTAACTTGTCTTAGAATAATTCTTGAGATCACTTTTTAAATAATAAGATCATGCAAACTCAACATTCAATTTTACTTTTACTATTGCAAATGATGTAAAGCTATATCGACCGCTTTCAGTAATTTTTCATTCAAGAGAAACATCGTTTGATCTTCAATAACTCGATTAGCACAAATCCTGCTTTAATCCTCTCGCGATTTGTTAAGCAGTTAAGGGATTTTCCCAAAGGTGATGGCAACCTTTCAAACTAACAACTTATTTAATTTATATAATTTTATCGCGAATATAAGTCAATCAAACACTTCGTTTAATTGTAACATCATCCTTCAGTACACATTAATTAGTAATCAAGCAGAAATTATATTAAATCATTTAAATGACTATAGATGACACTAACATCGACTTAATTGTAGCGACACCTATCCACAAATTAAATTACCCTTTACTACGATAATTAATGCACTGAAACATATGTAGATGTCGCTTTAGTAAATGATACAAAAGTGTTGTTACAGTATAATAAACAGCCAATTTGCAAATGAATTAATTAATTAACTCCATTATTCGAGTTGCATAAATTGAAAAGCAAATTGTGTCAGGAGGAAATGTTGACACAAACGACTAAAGCCGATTTCAAATTTATTAACTTAACGACGGTGCTTCTAATCT
Source organism: Cryptophagus acutangulus (assembly GCA_963556235.1). Taxonomy (NCBI): domain Eukaryota; kingdom Metazoa; phylum Arthropoda; class Insecta; order Coleoptera; family Cryptophagidae; genus Cryptophagus; species Cryptophagus acutangulus. Next base: position 272,673 of record OY744570.1, read on the forward strand.
AATTGGGCTTTTTGCTGCTATTATCGTTGGTGCTTTAAAACCAGACGATAATGGTTGCAAGAGCTTGATTTCCAGGACGTTTCTAGCACTGAAATCGCTCAACTAGACCGCCTATTAATTCTACACAGCCTCTTGAACAATATTCCTTCCTTGCTTTGCAGCTTTTCCTACTTACCGATAGTCGCGATTTGACAGCACAACGAACAGAATAATTAGGAAAAGTGAAAACGTAAATTGTAATCGTTATAGAAATAAATTCAGTAGTAAATAAATATCGCATCAAGAATTATCGATTTGCATTAGCAAAACGAAACGATCCTTCAGTTCAAGGCTGATCCGGATTTTAATCATTTCCACTGAACAACTTTTCCTGCAATTTGCATAAAGCGACTCATTTTTACAACTTAATTTATCCACCAAATTGAATTTCTGTGCGATAATCAATAATTTATTTATTCATAACGTAAAGCGACATCTTTACAAGCACTCAATCTTAGTTTGGTCGATGCAAAGTTTAAGTGACTTTGACAACAATATGTAACAAAGTTGGTTTGAATGCCGTCGTATTTAATTGACTTTAGCACACAAAATCGAAATGTACTATTCAATTGCAACATAGTAAAACAAACTTGTTCCGAAGTGGCCGTAATAAACAATTATAAACTTGAACGCTTGCAATAGTTCATTTGCATTAGTTCAAATCAACATTGAAGTTACCTAAACTTATTAAAAGAATCCGCCTTAATTTAACAAGTTGATATTTCATTCATCAACTAATTAAGAAAGTTTTAATTGATGTTTCGAGATTTAGCTACTCAAAAGTGTGCTTAACAAGCTTTTCTAATAATATACTTAATTATTTAAACACTTTTACTTGTTGGCCATTGGCAAGTTGAAATATCAAAGCGCAAATTCAATCTGTTTATAATAAAGTTGTACTCACATAAAACTTAATTGCTTTATTCCAACAGTTGTTTGATTAATTATTTCCGAGTTTTTTTGCAAATTACTTCGAACTAAACTACTCGTAAAACTGACGGACTCAAAATGTCTACTTGGTAGGAGCACTACCAACATTAGGCAACTAAAATTGCTAGAAACGCATGTATTGCTGGTTGCCTATCAAGCTTAAAACTGACTTACTAATTCAATTTGCAAAAAGAAACCTAAAAAGTGCATTTATGAATAGATGCAAACAATAGCCCTAAAGGCTATTAGCTAATTAAAAAGCTTTTAATTAATAGGCATTTTTATAACAAAGCCCAAGGGTTTTTGCTGCTCAATTCGAATTCAAGGAAAAGTGCCTAGCAATCATTCTCGAATTATGTCGTTAATTTCCATTCATAATCATTAAACTTTCAACAAGCAGACAAACTAATCAAACATTAAATTTCTGCAGCTGGTTCAAAACTGTTTCATTGTGTAGAAGAGTGCATTTCAAACTTATTTTAAATCGAGAATTTAAACTCCAATTAATTACAAGACGATTGTTCTTCCATAAACAGAAGTCATATTGCTTGGATTGTAATCCAAACCAAGCAATATATTTCATGCTTACTCAATTTCAAATTATTTTAATTAAGATAAACATCAAAGGAAAGATTCATTACGTAGATCTACTTTAGTTGTGATATTATATGCATATGCGATATTAATTAATTAGTTTAAAAATCTGAAGTAAACAAAGAGCTTATATCTTCAGCAACTGCATTATTGTATTGTATTCAAAGATAGAAATACATACAGAACATATTAATTTAATTAATATTTGACTAGTTAAAATATTATGCAAGCCAAAAAGAAGCAGTAGAGGTAAAAATTTACATGCATTTTCTGCTTCATATTTCGAATAATAAGTAAAGAATATCCTCGCATTATGCATCATAATATACAACTCTACTTATAATAAACTTTGCATATAAATATATAAAACATCATAATAAATTTCTGAGAGCTTAAAAAGACTTTGTTCCTAAAACTACGGCATCGCTATTATTTCAGGCATATTATCCTTATTATACTATTTCGGTTCTACCATTCTATTGGAATTAGCTACAATTCTTATAGTAATTAATGATTCAATTGTTGCAGCTATTATACAGTCTATTTAATTTACCGAACAATTAGTTTCAATAAAATTGTATAAATTGAACAAAGTAGGCGATGAAATTGTTGTGCAACTGAATTTACATACGTCATTTGCAATGTTGACTAAAATATGTCTAGTTAATTATTTTATCAATAAAAAATGTGGTTTGCTGGTCAAGTTATGTCATTACCTTTGGCGGCATCAAATCAACAGCAAAGCAACTGTAAGTTTACTAAATTTATAATTAGTGCCCAATGAATGTTAGTTATATCGACATGCTATTACTAATTGGTTTAATTTTTGGCTACTTCAGACAGATGCAAAATCAATAACTTTAGTTAAAGTTAAACAAACCCAACCACTCATCACGTTTATACCTTTACAGAATAATAATAATTTACAAACGAACTCAATTAAACCTTTCTCGCTTTCATCCAACTCGATCTAATTACTTCTAAAACTATGTCTGGTCATTTCCATCGACTTTCCATTTCAACACCAGTGGCTTACTTTAGAAAAGCTCAAAACTAAATCTCGGTTTACTTCAAATAGGATTACATCCAGCTTATCCCACTATTTAGTGCTATGCATAATTATTCATACAGCGTGTTCACTTTTACCCAGACCGTTTTTATACATCATGGGGTAAAGTGTGAAAAAGGGGATATCATTTAAATTTAGAATCTACCTACGTTTGTGCTGATGGTTGGAAGTTCAGCACGTCCTTTATATCGAACGCGAAAAAAATAAATCGTATTTACCAACAAGCAATAAAGCCAGTCGCTTTTTTAGGATGAAATCAATCTGAGCTATTTACAATCGCCCATGTTGAGATAAGCCGGGATAAGGGCAATTTAGATTTGCCCTGCTTTTAAAAATTGGAGGCCAAACGCAATCAAAAATTTACCAAAAAGCGCTCGCTATTTGACTAGGATTTGCACACTAATTTAAATAGCAGGCGCTTGCATCAAAACGATTAGCTCGTATTCTTTAATTAAAACAAAAGTAAAGGCAACAATCTAAAAGCAGTCGATGAATTTTCTAATAATTAAAAAAGCGTGGCAATTAAATCTTCCGTTCCAGAAAAAGTAAATGAAATTTGCTGTTTACAGCAAAGTTCATCAGCAAACAAAATTATGTTTTAAATTAATATTAACTTAATCTTGAAGTTAAAGCAAACAGAAAATAAAGGTATTTGCCTGGAAAGATAAAAACAAGATCAAAAAGCTCACAACTGAATGAACCTTTGGTCTAAAAACTAAAATAATATTTTTGCATTTGTCTCTTCGATGCTATTTCTAACAGTTCTATGAGAAAAAAATATGTTTGATGTTTGCCTGAGGACTTTTTCTGCTCTGCACATTAAAACTTTGCTCCAGCAATTTGGAAAAAATAAATCGCAAAATTCTCATTTATTATAAGCATCTGAAATTGCTTCGTTTCTAATTTACAAAGGTGGATCTCATCTCATCAAGCCATTCGACTTAAAGTAACGCTTTGTTATATTACCATTCTTTTAAAAATAAAAATGCGAATACGTTTTAAATCGATTCAAAAATGTACGTCGTTGCAATTTTGTTGTAATTTAGGTAAAAGCAGCTTTTGAAGCAAAATTCGAATTTTTCTCAAAAGCACAAACTTTCAATTGGCTCTTTTGTGGCACAGTTTAATAATAGACAGACTAGAAGCTGATTCTGCTTTCAACTGCAGTTATTATAACGATAAGTGCACTTTTGCGACAAACAATTATTACCTTGGATATTTTAGATAGAAATTAATTTAAGAAATTCCCAAAAGGTAGTAAAATGTTTAGTGGATGCTTTTCCAGTCCAGAGAAACAATAACCGTACTACCTACTAAATGTGATTACCAATTTCATTATAAAATCTCGTACAAAAGCCAGTCGCCAGTGAATTCGATTAAACCCAGTTGATCAAATCACAAATTCGGTTTAGTTACACATCAATTTAAATTTAATTAACGAAACTGCGTTCGAAAAGCCGTCAATTTTCAGGTGCACAACAATTTCAACCTGCACTATTTTAAATTTTAATACAAAAAGTGTCTCACTGAAGCTAAACGAACGAAATGCACTCGATTTAAAAGCTTAAAAGGGTGAACTTTAATTGTTCGTATAAGGCCTGAATTAAATTAGTGACCTAATTGTCAAAGTAGATTTAATTAAAAATACATTCGAGTTGAAATTGAAAGGAAAGTTTCGCGTACGAATACAAAATGTTGCCCAGAAATAAGAGAATTCATCAAAACGACTAAATCAAATCAATATATCCAAATATTTCAAAGTGTTTGCCACATAAATTAACAAGACAACGTTCCATTCAACCCCACAAAATTCCGCATCGTGTAAATTGCGTTTGAAATCGAATGAATTGTTATTAGAACGATACGATAAAAAAGTATTGAATAAAAATTGCGATTCAGCCAAGCGTAAACTGTTTCATAATATTATCTTTTATACCCTCATTCCGACTTGGGATAAGAAAGGCATTCGATTTTACGATTACAATACAGCACTTGCACTAATTAATTAAAAATAAGTCATTAAAGCACCTACCTTATTAACTCCGTTGATGATGAATGTTGAATGCGATCGCAATCATAACCCATCGAACGTAAACGCTTTGACAGTTGAATCCTGCAAAACAAAAAACAATTACCAAAAAATCAATATACATTCAAAATTAATTATAAACCACAAATCGCTACAAATAAATTTACCGCGACATGACATTTCCATTAATAATTGAGCTGGTTTATTAAATTACACTCAACGCGACAATAATATTCCGATCGCAATCGAAACAAAATCTGTCATTACCGACACAATTAATTTGAGGTTATATGCAACCAAGCATACACAACATTCAACTATCACCAAAATTTTAATAATTAAAGCAAATTGCAACGAAAATAATTAAAACCTGCTCAGCAAACTAAAATACCCCTTCATTTAGTGTACAACACCATAAAACCAGCAAATAAACGCATCATTAAATACATACCATTAATATGATAAAGCATCAAAGACCAAGATGAAAGAAAACACTTTACTTCCATTCCATCATTATAAAACACTCTAAACTGCATTTTACATCAACACAATAACGTTTTCAAAACGTTCAAAATGCTTTTAAAGCCACAAATCTATCAACATCAATCAAACTTTATACGAATTTGACGCCATATTGAATACTAACACGACTACACCCGACACCGAGAACTAAACGAACGCGCGCCAAATTCAAACTAGGCAACCCTTAAAACTAGATCAAACAAATTCTAAAGCGCTTTTACATAGAAAAGCAATAATTCTACTCGAGCACTATCTCACCTCATTAATATTAACACAATTCCATTACATAAAGTATCCCAACCCTACGAAATTATACAATAGCAAGCCCACTACGATGCTCTACTAAAACCTCATTTAAATAACATAAAATCAAGACACATGTGCCTGGTTGCTATAAGTAATCTCAATCACAACATTATAGTGTCTACAAAATTCATGGAATTCACCATGGACCATAAAAACACCCTTGGCACCGAAATAAACATCCAAATAATCATATTTTCGGTATACTTTGCCATCCTTTACATCATGGTCAATAATGTTGCTCAAAGAATTAAGAAGCGTCAAAAAATGGCAGCCCTTAGAGGTATCCACTTAAACTAACCTTATCTAACCTAAAAATTAACCAAACAAAATCATTCAGATGCACTTGTAATCCGAAGAGTAGCTGCAATGGAAACAGAATTGCGTTCATTTGTTCAGCAGTACACAAGAACTGAACGAGGCAACAACGTCGCAGAAAGAACAACGTTGAGCGACGTTTTGGATTTGGATTGAATTTGTTTTTGGAAATTATTACTACAGAAAATTGTTTGTAGTAAATCAGTTCAATTACAATAAAAGGCATGCTCTATTACAAGAGGGTATTCAAATCGCGCACGTGCTGATGTGAAAAGCAAGCTATTAAATTGCTCTCGAGGGTTGCAAAAAAAAAACCCTTACTTTGCAAAAAGGATCTAGTAGTTTGATTTCAGGCGGCCAGATTGAATTTGGACAGCTTACTAGGGGTTTTTATTTACTTACGGTTGGCACGTTAATTGAATAACATCTAGCAAAAGATATTCGGCCGTAAAATTTAATTTGCATTGGGAATTTAGCACGTAGCAGATTTAAAATTTGCTCGAGCAATGAATAATTTCCCTCGCAGTAAATCAACCCTGATCAATTTATTACTCTCTCTTGTCGCTGAAATTTATTTTTCCTTAAACAAACTTTCCTGCTCGCAGTTATCTTGCTGCTTTTCCATTATAGATGTTGACAAATGGTGTCAACACATTAATTAATAAAACCACAACTCAAAATTCAAAATATATTTGACCACAAAATAAAAATACAAAACAAATCAACAATCAAACCCCGCCAATCATCGACGATCGTGTTCCTCAATCTGCCGCTCAAGCCCTGCCTTCTTGACATAATCTCTAAAATCCTTATAATAACTATCATCCCCTTGCCTTCCGTTGTAGCCCTTTGCACTATCCGCAAAACGTCCTCTATCTTGAAATCCCTTAGCACCATAATCGCTGTTCCTAAATCCAGCAGCTTGGTGTCCTACTTTAACAAACCCTCCCTTACCACCTCCAAATCTGCGAGCCACCTTTCCATACTTTGTAAATGAGCCACTCTTATCAGACTCATCATAAAAACTGCGCTCCTTCTTGTACTCATCCTTATGATAAACTTTATGGAACCCCACAGTTTTTGAACCCTTTTTCCCGCCACTGGTCTCTTCATATGAAGCGCCTTTAACGCCATCTAGTTGCTGCTTATTAAAACCATAATTACCGCCAATTTCAAAGTTCTTCGCTTGGTTGCCGCCATTTTTATTATAGTAGGCTTTGTCGCCTTCGTTTAAATGCTGTCCAGCAGCGCCCTCTTCGAATTGGTTATTCGATTTGTAGCCAGACTGGCCCTGTTGGCCGTTACTTGAACTATCAGCTGAATTGTATTCATTTTGGTAGCTAAATTAAATAGTTTATTAAAATATTTTACCACAAATTATAAATACTTACTTAGTTTTTCTAAGGGCAGGTAACGTAAAGGCAGGGACACTTCCTAGTGCCACCCCATAAGAACTTAAGGGTTTTTCGTAATAATCCGGCGACGCACTATAACGGCCCAGCGTAATCGGGGGATTCCCAAAATTGTAATTATCACTGATACTACTTGATGGCGCTGAGATCGCAATAATTAGTAGCAAAATTGAATAAATCATGTTTGCACTGAAACGATGTGGCACTGTGTGATTTAAGATTTGCATTCTGCATCTTTATATAGTTAAAAAATATGTGGCAATTGATCGAAATTAAAGGCCGAATTGTGCAAATTCCGACTATTGATTGAATTCGATTTGTCGCTGGTTCAAGTTTTCTTCGTCACAGTTGAACACACAACCACACAACAAACACTTATTTACACATATTCGCAATTGAAAAAGCCGCAAATTATTAATTGTTGCTCAAAAAATTAATATTGCAACATTTTGGGCCGCAAAATAAAAAATATTTCACATTCTGAATGTCTGGTTGCCTAACTATAATTTTATATAGCGCCAACTTGACACCTTTAGAGCCATAAAAAATAAGGTGCCATATTTAAATGAGGCAACAAGTTCAAGGTCGCAATAAAAGTGTGAATGAAACAAGCGTTGCATGAAAAAATGCGTTCAGCTTGACTAGACGTTAATTAACAACAGGGCCGCACTTGGCCCATAATTATAATACACAGAGAAAAACAGTATAATTATTTTAAAACAATATTTTTAAGTACGGTCCTGCCAATGTGCAATACCGAACAAGCAGAACCAATAACCGTAACGGCAACACTATAAACTAACCTTAACCTTCTAACGCAACAAATCAAAACGATTGCTGCAACTCCACCTACTTACTAAACCACAAAAAAACTTATACAAAATTTATTAAAATAAAATTATTGTCGTTCAAAATGACGGTTAAAAACCGGACCAATCTCCTTAATCATATCGGTACATGTCATACTGCGGCCATGTTTGCGAAAAGCTTCGCCATTACATAACCTAGTCATCAAACAAGCAGCAAAACAAGCCAAAATATCATTGGAACAAGTACTTCTGTTCGACCACGCAAAAAAAGTGGCCAAACTACCTGACAATAAATCTCCTTGACCACCGCAGCGCCGATTCGAACCTTCTTGTATCGGCAGCGCCACCTTCTTGCCACCAGTGTAAACCACATCAGTAGCCCCTTTTACTAAAACTGCATTTCACAAATTTACAATCAATCCATCTATCTTCCAATAGCCAAACTTACTAGTAACGTTAGTACCAAAATTCACCACAGCGGCTTCACCCCCCAATCGTGCAAACTCCATAATATTTGGCGTCATAACTAAATTCACTGGCCAATTGCGAACAAGTTGCGGTGCTTGTGCAATTAAGAATAAACCATCAGCATCAATAACCAGAGGTTTTTGAGCCGTACGACAAAGCTCAATTAGAGTGGTTACCGTCTTCAGAATAGAGGCACTGCGGCCTAAGCCTGGTCCAATCAAAACGGCGTCGAGTCGCTCGAGCCAAGGATGGCAATCTTCGATTGCATTCGGTGAATCAAGATAGGGGAGCACTATTAATTCGGGACTGTAAGATTTGATGGGGGTGGCGGCGGTTGCCGTGCAGAAAATGTAGGCCAAGTCCGATCCTGTCTTTAGAGCGCTAATTGCAGCGAAATATGGAGCACCTTTTTGAATAAATGAGATTTTAGTACTACTAGTGCCATCTATCGCTGAATAGCTGAGATAGAAAGCGCAATATGCATTTAGCGACATCTAGTGGCCAATAGATAATTGTCCAACCAACTATTTATCAAAGCCTGTTTTTTAATCAGCAAATGAATTTGCTAATAAATAATTAAAACTGACCTGTATATTCGAGACTGCCGCCGATAATGCCAATTCGACCAGCTTGGCCTTTATGCTTATCCGATGTAAGCGGAGGAACAAGATTTAGAACCTGTTTTCGCATTGTATCTGTAACCGCATTCATTTTTGCACAGCTAAAGCTACGTTTTAACCCACGATTAAAGATGATAAACAAAAATGATCTTGACAGCTTCGTAGATAACATTACTGAGTAAAAATTGTAAACAATCACTAACGACCACTATGAACAAGTAGATGAACTGCAAATATGCAACCTGCGATAATCCATCATGTGGGTCGCCTAAATATTTATATTCTGAGAGCCTTTGAACTATTAGCAACCAGATGAAGTGCAAAATATGCAATCAACAATAGTTCAAATAGTATACAACGCCTATATAAACTTGTACCGAAAAATTATGAAATTGCCGATAACGGCCGCCATTTTGAACAGACAATAACAATATTAATTAATTAAACAGTTAAATGCAGCGCGAATGTTGATTGTAATTACAGAATAACGAACAATATACGCGAATAGAACTAGAAACTATTAAAATTCCTACCTTGACTGTTGTTTTGCAGTTAAATCGACGACGGCAGCTTCAGCTCATTTCAAACTCACACGTCACACCCCGTTGGATTCACACTCAGCACTACCTGCAAATAATATCACGCATTTTAATAAACGAAATATGCAATATTAACTTTCATTTAATAATATCAAACGCTTTAAAACATTAATTTACCTGCACAAAACCTTAACAATAAACCGCCATAACAGTCACAACCTGTTGCACTGACAGTACCGCACTCTTCTGGTAACTTAGATCCCTACCTTATTTTTACCAGGCGCCGCGCGAAATTCAAATCGTATAAATCCACAAAATGCAAAATACAAGTTTTATATTCAATACAACAATTTCACACTCTACAAAAATAATTCGCGTGACTTTATAGACTCTACTAAATCGAAAAATTTGATAATTTCTTAACAGCTATGGCACCAAAATTCGTTACTTTTATAAAAACATATCACAGTCTATAAAATTAGTTCAGTAGCTCAATCAATCAATATAAAACCAGCTTACATTTGCAGTCCGACATTTTCCCAATCCTGTAACATCGTTATATTCACATTCTCAAATCGCCACTTTTGAGTCTTCGACTTCTCATCACAATTAGTCACATACACCCTTTTACTACCCGGATCGCAATCCAAGCAACGCGGATTACCTCCGTGCAGAAACCATTGCTTCTCCTAATTAAAAAACATAAAAATAATAAAGACACGTGGCACTAACAACGACGCCATTTTGAATTACTAAATATTAGCTTATGCAACCAACAATACACAAAATTACTTACAATGTCATATCGCCAATACTGATTGCCTTTCATGCCATGACAAGGGTACAACACGACATTTGCTTTCGCCCCCGGATCGGAAACGTCGAAACAAAGAGATTTACCATGCACACGAATATCCTTGTGCCAAGTCAGAGTAAAATTCTGGTCAGTTCGCGTTTGCGTAGTTCTACCACACGTGTTCAATCGTACCAACTGATCGCGTTCCCTTTGCGCCACATCCACACACAACTCAGGCGCTGCCAAATTACGAATCTACAAGCCAAGTGATTTTTTTATTATACGCTTTACCAATCTAGAGAAAAGTAAACTAACCTCGCCCTTGCCAAAATCGTCCGGTTCAATCGGTGGATATTTAAGTGGTAGATCGAATGCGACGTTCTGCATGAACCATTTGAAGGATTTGCATTGCAGTTTGTTGCGGATGGCTTTTTGTTGCGTTAAATCGCCAGTATCGATGTTTCGGTAATGTGGACGACGCATGTATAAGTATTCGGCGTATTCATCCATCCAAACTTCAGCCACTCTTCGATAATTCTGCAAATCAATTCGCCATTTCAATTCAATCCGCCATTTGCAATTTACTATGCGTATGCAACCAACAATACACGACATATGTATTCATATTATAAGCAACACATATTTATATATGCAACTAACGATACACGTACATTGTATTGTTGGTTGCTAAAACAAAATGAATGAGTAGCAACACACTATTAATAATTAATTATTATTAAATAATCGAAACTAGTCTGCCTTAATAAAATTTATAGTAGAACTTTTTTCTTAATGAATAATTAATAATTTTACTTACACGTCCGACAAAATCGCCTTTTCCTGGATTGGGGAACGGTGCGTACTTGCGATAAATGTGACCCACTCGTGAACAGGGTGCATCATACATCTGGCCGCCGCACTGCCATATTTTGAAGCTTAATTCGTATTGTTCGCCGCCCCAAATTTCCAAACCCTCATCGTAGCCGCCTAGCTCCCAGAAAAACTTACTACTAATCGCAAATAAACCACCTGCCATCACAGGACTCCTAAGAAAACAAACAGAATTATTTTTTGTCAATTTTATTAAAGACAAACTTACTTAAAGGGTTCAGTCGGCTGCTGGACATCTTCCGGCAGTAATGGCAACCGTTTGTAGAAAAACTCCCAATCGAAAGCACCCCGGGCTCCTTCATCTTGAGCTCGATACTCAAACGTCTCATATTGAACTACATCAATAAACGGACAGACGCACGTTTTGTAATCTTGAGCAATAGGCTCTAAAATATAAAAAAAAGAACATTAAAATAATATACCCATTTATTTCAATGAACTTACCCAACAACGGTGGCAACCAATTATAATTCGCTTCTGTATGCGAATCCAGGAAAATCAAAACCTCAGCCGTGGCTTCCCTAGCTCCCGCTAATCGTGCGCGGATCAACCCGCTCCGTTCGGGCAAATGAATGGCACGTACTTTGGTCAAATTCGCTGCCAAGTAGCGGTCCAACTTTTCCCGGCTAAATTCTTAAATAATAAACCAACTTTAGAGTCATTTATAATGACTCCCTTTATTTTCTTACCTTTCGTGCTGCAATCGTCAACTAAAATTACCTCTTTCAGCAAATGCGCTGGCGAGCGGTTCAAAACGCTGACCGCTGTGCGTAGCAAAGTAGTCCAATGCTCGTTGTGGAATGGAACAATCACGCTTACGGTGGGCAGATTTTTCAAGTACTTTTTGCTTTTGCACCCTTGGTGGCGAATGTCAGGCACTGATCGGTCCAATGCGATTAGATCGCTAAGGGCTGCATTGAATCCGTTCACTTTGTACAATTTCTCGTAGTTTTCGGTTTGAGTAGATGCTAAAGCAGCAGGTTTGCCTTGTTCGCCTATTCCTGCGATGCGAAAATTGCACGGTTCAATTTGAATTTTGAAAATCAAATTGACAGGTGACAGTTAACTGATATTTGACAAAAGGTGTGCAACCAGCAATACAAAAAAGTTGCTGTGTTGCAGAACCTCTGAATGAACAATTATTTGTTTATTTGCACAATATAAACAAACTATCCTGTTACATACATTCTAATAGGGATATTTAAATAATTTAGCAGCGATAAGCACAAAAGATAATCCACGTTTGTTGATTTAATTCAATCATATTAGTACTGTCAAATAGAAATAACACGTCTAATATTTTTTATCGGAGAACACTCTCAGAATAAATTACTTCAATCACAGAACTTCAATGCCTTTAAATTATTCAAGGTGATATAAATTAAAACGGAACTAATTATTAACCAGTTTCTTTGTAAATTCCAATGCAAATCGTAATAAAATGAAAGTAAAAAAATTCACTTACCCCGTTTTGCAGAATCTCGTTTCATGGCATCGTAATCATGCCAATCGATTTTCTCATTGCTCAATTGCGCCAATTGGCTTTCAATCTGCGACCACCAAATAATTAGCTTTTTTTAATCAACATTTTCAACAACTCACATTATCCAAGAGATTGGGATCAATCGGCTCATGACCATTGAAGTAATTGCTGAAGGCCGAAAGCGAACTGTTCGGCTTCGATTTGAATATCCGAAACAACAAAACGGTGCAGATCACAGTAATTGCAGCCAGCAGGAGCAATTTGAAAACACTCTTCCCGTTCCGTCGCATTTTCGCCACTCAATTACATAAAGATTTTCACTCATTCGCACCTTATCTTATCAGTATTAATTCATAATTCTAGTTATTAAAGCTAGTAACTCCGAAAACTTAACCTCACTTCTACCTGCACCACCTGTCACTTCGATTCGAATGATTTTTTAAGCAATGCCAACTTAACGAGGTCAAAATGCAATAACAAGTGCACTTTTACATGCATTTACCTGCAGTGAGATTGAACTAATTCCGGTTTTAGCTTGGCATTTACTTATTATGCATTTTTTTAACCTTTAGCATATCTTAAGTCACGATTATTGTTTTATACTTAAATGGTAGGCAACCAGTATTACACATAGTATAGGAAAAATCAATTTAAGTAAAAAATGTATTAAAATACGAATAATGCAAAGCTAATTAAAAAATGAATTACTGTTTATGCCGTTGAACACGTTCTACTAAATCATCCAACCATTTCTCAACTCGTGCTCGTTCAGAATTGCAGAGTTTATTAACCATAGCTTCTTGATAATCGAAACGCAGATCAATGTACTCTTTGACGGTGATTGAAGTTTGGCTTTGCTGTAATTTGGCAAATTTGCAGTCGGGTGCATGCTGGAGATGTTCCTGCCAAGGATCATCGTCTTCTTCCCAGCCGTCTAAGTCTTTTCTGCAGAAGAAACAGCGGACTGCGTCCGGATCTTCTTTGGTGCCGATGTGGATGAATCCGGCTTCAGCCATCTAAGAAAAATAGTTGTTTTAGATTATAAAGGTTAGAATAAATGGTTCGTTACCTTTCGTGCGCTGCAGTTAGCCGAATCGTCGAAAACCCAGTTTTTGAAGGTTGCAAGACGGTCTTCTTCCGAGGAAAAATCTGCTGCTTTTTTAAAGATGTCCTGTGAAAGCGCTATATTAATTTGTTAATGATTCACTTAAAGCTTACCGTTTTGGGCATTGTGGCGAGTTAATTAATATTTTGATTGTTTTGTTTGGTGTCGGAAGACCGTTAGAAACCGAGGATGTCAAAAACACTATTTGAATGAAGTTTGACAGCACAGTGAAGTTAGCAGTGTTATTTTGAAGTATACGCCACAAGGTGGCTCTTTAATTATAAATAATTGCACTAAATAACAAAATAAAATAGAATTTAGCAGTTCTAGCAGTGTTAATTGCAACGATATAACTAATTAATAAATTAGATTATTTTTTAATTGTCTATTTACGCATTTAATGTTGAGATCTTCAGCAAGAATTCCAATAGATGGCGCACATAAAATTCGCCAATATACACTAATGTTGGACAAAATATGAATATCCCGCAATAACAACACTAATTATCACTAGTCAATAGCTTATAATTAATTTATAAAGCTTAATTAACAAAATAATCCAGCCTGCTTGTCTTGTCACCGGCTCCAGCTCCAACTTCACATTATTGATTGTTCATGAAACTTCATTTTGGTTTGAGTGAGTGCGTTTGTTTATGTTTATTTAAGATTATAGCGATAATAAGTGCTATCTAGTGTAATTATTGTGGTGTTAAACGCACGTGAGATAAACATTTAAAAGGTAGGTAAACAGAACTTCCGCCAAAATGCGGCTTTTGATTGTATTGTGGTTTCTAGGATTGCCCAAAATGGCTCTCCCGTCCAACTACAAGCAAGTGGCTATTCAAATGCCCAGCCCTCAAACAACTAACCGTAAGATTCGAAAGAACAAAGCATTTATTAGTTGATTAAAGTAAATGATATTGATTTGAACCGCGACCAAGAGTAGATTAATTATTTTTATATTTATTTAGATAGTGCTAGAGTTATACGAAGCGTCAATCGGCGGTCGTTCGGTAGTTCGGCACACGTGTCGTATAAGTCTAGTTTTGATTGAATTATCGCTTGCCTCTCTTATATCGCATGCGTATTTATTTATTTATTACGATGCTATCTTCGATTATTATTATTTATTTATAATTATTATTATACAAAATTTAAGAGCATGTTCTCTAAATTAAGCCTAGTCGACTGCGATTTCTGCCATCCTTGTCCATTCTGCACACTGTTCATCTACATACTGATCATAATTCATTATAAATTGCAGAAATCGCAGTTCTGATTGTAGAATAGTGCTGATGATATGCTTTTGTTTGTGTTTGTTGTTCAGATTTGCTGCCAGCAGGCGCTCCAATGACTTTCAACATTTTGAAAGGTAACTGTCCAAAAAAGAAACCTACCAATTATTTTTTAAATTAACCCACTACAATTAAATCTTTGCTTATTAGATTTATTTTATTCTAATTGATTCATATAATCAAAAACGAGTTAGTTTGTTGCTTAAGCTTACAATTTAATTATTTCATGCCTTAAATAGACGTGGCGCCATCTAGGCGGAATACTTACACATTTGTATTACTGGTTGCATATGCTACTAAATGGCGCCACGTTTCAAATTCTATTCATTTCTCATCCAAATAATAAGAAGCCTTAACTTAAGACGTTTCGGGTAAGTTGATGACCATTTTTTCATGTAAACCGAGTGTTTTTGCATGGATTTTTCATATTGTGTGCGTTTAGTGGCGATTTAAAGCAGTTTTGATGTGTTTTAGAGCGATTGAGAGCTTCTGGTGTATCGGGCGCAAGCGTCAACGTAAGCATATTAATTAATTTACGGTTTTGTGTTAATTAAAATTCGTATTGTAGAAGGAAAGCAATCCGTTTGTGACGTTACCGAATGGACACTCTGGATTTTTACCGCAGAAAGTTGGCAAGGCTAGTGCTGTAAGTGACTTTTTGGTTTGTTAATTTGGTAGTACTGGGTGTTTAAACAAACTAGCTTATCTCGGTTTGATTTAGATAAAGTGATGTATCAACAACATCGAGTTAGTGTTTTATTACATTATTAACCGTAATTATTAATGTATTTAATTTTTGTTAGATTGATCCTCGTTTAGCTAAACCGCCGAAACCGCCAGAGAAGCCGTTGATGCCCTATATGCGATACAGTCGCAAAGTATGGGACACAGTGAAGGCGCAAAACTCCGATTTGAAGCTATGGGAGATTGGGAAAATTATCGGGCAGATGTGGCGCGAGTTGCCCGACAGCGGAAAAACCGAGTTTATCGAAGAGTATGAGGGGGAAAAATTGGAGTATGAGAAGACGCTAAAGACGTATCATAATTCGCCAGCTTATCTCGCATTTATTGCGGCTAAGACTAGAGGTAATTGAATTTCATTTCATCATTCCATTTTTATTTCAAACAATTAATTGTAGCTGTACAAGGTGTCGATGTGGAGCCGCACGAACGCGCGACGAACACTAAGCAACAAGCTGCGGATCGTCGCATTGAAATCCAACCGGCCGAAGACGAAGATGGTCAGTATAACACACTAGAAAACAATTCTTGTGATTAATTATTGCAATTTAGATCAAGACGATGGATATTCGGTGAAACACGTGGCGTACGGCCGGTATTTGCGCAACCATCGACTGATTAATGAAATCTTCTCGGAGACCGCAGTGCCCGATGTGCGTACAGTGGTCACCACAGGTCGCATGCAAGTGTTGAAACGGCAAGTGCAATCGTTGACGATGCACCAGAAGAAGTTGGAAGCGGAATTGCAGCAAATTGAAGAGAAATTTGAGGCGAAAAAGCGCAAGTTTATTGAGAGTAGCGAACAATTCCAGGAGGAATTGAAGAAAGTTAGTTTATTTCCTCTAGGAAGGTTTAAGTAATTTATTTTTGTCTTTTGATAGCATTGCAAACCGGCAGTCGACGATGAGACGTTCCAAAAAATGGTGGATCGTCAATACGAGTCGCAGAAAAAGGATAGATTGAAGACGCACGACGAACCCAAAGCGAAGTCGGATGAGGGTATAGGTGGCGCTAGTGAGGGTTCCAATACTTCAACGCCATCATCGCCATCTGTGCAAGAAAACGGGCAACCGCAGAGTGAGGTAAGCTTAATGTCATAAGTAGGCAACCAGCAATACTCACAAAATTGTATAGTAGCACCAATCACATTTTCTCTTTTTTATTGCAATACTAGCCGATAGGGCTTCACTATATTCAGGTAACAAACGAATCACAATCTTTCTTACTCAATATTTAATCACTATATATAATTAACAAGCTAAATTGTTGTAGCCGATGGAGCAAGACCAACCCGAACGCATCGAAAACCCGACGCAGATTCAAACGAACGGCGCGGACGTCAAGCTAAGCGAACCGATAGCAGCGCCATCTCAATTCAATCAACAGCCGCAACAGCAACAACAACCTCCAATTGAGTCCGAATGTCAACCTTTGCCGCCGCAAATGCCGCCACCGCATAATCTACCCCCACCGACGATGCATAACAATAATGTGGCGCCTCCTCATATGGCTGGACCTCTACCGTTGCCCCCACAAAATAATCCGGCACCGCATATGCCGATGATGCCTCCAGCGCAGCAGTATCCACCCCAACAGTACCCCCCACCCGGTAAGAACGCCACCATTTTCTAATCCTAATAAATTAATTGTAAAATTTGAAGGCAATCCGCAATCGGTGCCGCTACCACCTCGCCCGCCTCATCCAGGTTACGGGAACTTCCCGCAACAACAGGGATTCCAAGGGTACCCGCCGCCGGGACAGTTTCCGCCACATGGCTATTATCATCAACCGCAAGGTTTTTCGCAGTACACGCCACATATGAATCGTCATCCGTATATGCCGGCAGGTCATGCTGGTCCGCCCCCACCGGAACAACCGATGTCGGTAGATGGCGTGGCGGCGCAGGTTTATGGTGGGCCGGCGCCGGCTGAAGCTGAGCGTGTGGCCGATGAAGGGAACAGTCATAGTGGGGATGATTTGAAACAAGGTGCGTAGTTATTTTTTATAATTTAAGTCGGTGTAGGTAGGGGGCGTACGATCAAAGTTGTGAATGTATTGCTGGTTGCAGATGCTGACTCCAATCAGGACAAGGACGACAAATAACTAGACGGACGTTTTTTTACGATTTTGCTTTTATTTTGTACGACTACAACAATTAGTATTTAGAAATCAACATTAAACTCGTTTATAATTCGGCATTTTTTACAATCCAATCGTAGTAGTTTGACACTTTCGAGTAGACGTTAGGCGACTCTTTATTAGCGACTCCGCAAATGTTGGTTATGAATGAAGCGATTCCCACTTGAATGTTGTCGACTACCAGTGCTCCTCCAGAATCACCCTAAATAAATTAAATCAATAGTTTGAATTGTCGCCACTAGAGGGCGCTGAAAGTATCTCTGTCCTGTGTTATTAATCGAAGTTGAAAAGAGATGGAGATACATTCAGTGCGCTCTAGTGGTGCCAATCGAAAACTTACGTTGCACGCGCCACCTACAGGAGCGCCAAAACAAATATGATGATCATTATCATATTTAACACCACATGTTTCTTCGTCATATATGTCGACTTCAAGTTTCTTAAAACTTTTTGAAATTGGACCGTTTTGCTACCGAAAATAAAACGTCAAAATAAACATGACAGCTGTCAAAAATTTGACAGATACATACATAAATCCTGCCCCAACCAATAATAGTGCCGGATTTGTGTTTTTCCGCAATGAATTCCCGCGACAATTTGACAGCTTGACAGTTGTCATCCGGAATGGCAGATTCCAATTTCAATAGTGCAACGTCATACTTCAAGTTTAACTTGTCAAAGTCGTGGCATCTAATGGCGGCTACTTGGATGACGTTTGTGTCATCTTCGGTTATTTCCGTTACGCCATATTGGATTGAGTAAAGTGATGCGTTTCGTGGCCTACAATTTAAATTACTATATAGTTTGACAGGTGTCAAGTTAGTTAGTATGTTACTCGTTGGCGTCGCTGCAGACGCAATGTGCAGCTGTCAAGATGTAAACGTTGCTCAAGATGGTGCCGCCACATGTGTGGCTTGCGTTGTAACGTAAAGAGACCTTAATTTAAATTAATTATACTGTTTGGATTTTGATTATATTTACCGCGTATGGAAATTCGGATTGTTTGGCATTGGTGCCGTTTACAATGCGTGGGTTGGCTTTGATCGTGGTGGTTGCCAACATAACCAAAAAAATCACTATTTTTGACAGCATTTTGCATTTTAATGCTGTTAAATTGCAACATTTCCGCGTTTTATAGCTAAAAATTTAAATAAATTTACATGGGATAAGATTGTAGTAATTGCGGAACATTAGTTTTATCAAATTTGATAGTTTTATTTGCTTTAATCAACTGATTGTCGTGTCACGTGACGGGTATAAATGGCGGGGAGATGTTGAAATCAAACAAATGGCTGAATTATTTAAATTTGGTGATAATAATAGTTTTGTTTTGAATTTAATTATAAAATTGCAAGTCAAATTTGTCACTTAACATCGATTTTGAATTAGTGGAGATTTTATTTTTTCTTTATTAGATTAATTAGCAATAATTCGCTTAGATTTAATTGAATTATAGAAGCCGAACTAGTTTTTATTTAGTCTGCACTTGGAATTGCAGTTGTTTGTGTGCATTTATCTATGAAAGTAAGTTTAATTTGGCATTTAAACTAAGGCAAGGTCAATAACGTTTCATGATTTTCCTAATTTAAAAAGCTAATTGATTAATTAGTAGTTACAAAAATTATCGCAACAAGTAATTTGAATGCTCAATACCACTGTAAATTCGGACTAATGCAAGCTTTAAATCGATCATTTCATTTCAACTAATTAGCAAAACGAATTAATTTAAAAAGACTTTATTAATTAAATGTTTCACACAATAATTAATATATAAATTACTAAAACAATAAATTTAAACAACATTAAATGCCCATTCGATCCAATGCAACCTGTCAAAAATATTATTGACGTTTACCCAGACCAGATGTCAACTGTCAGTTATCGAAGAAACGTAACCCGTAAACAAACACATAAATCTCCTTTTTTCTCCTAGTATAAAACAACTAATTACCTTCCAGCAATTAAAATGTGCAACTCAACACCAACAATTCCACAAAGTGCATTCTAGTTCATGTCGTCATTTGAAGCATTCTACAAACCTGATCGTCGAAAAGCCAGCCACATTCATCATCAGCAATGACGAAAAAGTTCGAGTTCGATTGGCACGTTCCTGTTCCGGAACCACTGTTAACGGGATGCATCTTCGACCGATGGACCGAGGAGAAGGATGTCGAATTGGAGCAGCGGGCCATGTTCAAAGTGGACGAGTATGGATTCTTCATCTACTGGAAAAGCGACGGAAAAGTAAGTTCTAGTTTGGATGTTGGGGTGGTTTGCATATTCGGCGTTTGCAGGAAGGCGACGTGATTGAGTTGTGCCAAGTGAGCGATATTCGAGCTGGCGGCATCCCGAAAGAAATGAAATTGCTGAATACATTGGTCAACAAACACGGGCAGGATTTGGAAGCGAAATCGTTGACCATTTGCAGCGGCACCGATTATATAAACATCAATTACCAACACATCGTGTGTCCGAATGCGGAAACGGCCAAGGTAAACCCAATTTTTAATTGAATTAATTAGTAGTAGGCGCATGCACGATGATGACAAAAAAATAATAACAAAAGTTGGATTTTGGATTTGAAGGTGTGGTTGGACGGTTTGCGAAACATTACGCATAATGTGAAGGCGAATAATTTCTGTCCAATGACTTGTTTGAAAAAGCAGTAAGTAGTCTTAGCATTTTCCCGGTCGTAATCAATGTATAGGCAACCAGCGATACAATTGCTTTTGAATTTAAATGTGGCGCATGCTCTAACTGGCGATTGTACTCGAAACTAATGCTTTTATTTACTTGTTTTGCATGCAATTATTGATGGACAGATTTGGCAGCAGGGTTTGCGATCCATCACGCATAATAATAAGATTGTGAATGTGTGTCCGCGCACTTGTTTGATGAAACAGTGAGTTTTGTTGTAGCTTCTTGGGAATGTCGCGCTTTTTCTAGCAATGTCGATTAAATATTGAACTGTTTTGTGTTTCTAGTTGGATGCGATTGGGTTTTCTTGTGGATCAGAAAGGCAAGATTCCCGTAAAGGTGATTACGCGCACGTTTGCGTCTGGCAGGGCAGAACGCGTTGTTTACCAAATATTAGCCGAACTCGGCTTACCTTCGGGCAAAAATGATTCGATCGATCCTGGCGATTTTACGTTCGATAAGTTTTATGCGCTTTATCATAAGATTTGCCCGCGCAATGATATCGAGGAATTATTTTGCACCATGTAAGTATAGTTTGCTTCCATTTAGCTTGTGTGGTTTAATATTAATGTTTTAGTACGCAAGGCAAAGCAGATTACATGAACCTGGACCAATTCATCAATTTCCTGAACGAGAAGCAGCGCGATCCGCGATTGAACGAAATCTTGTATCCGCTGTACGATGAGAAACGAGCGTCTGAAATCATCGCGTCGTACGAACAGGACGAGACGTCGAAAGCGCAGAATCGCTTGACGAAGGATGGGCTAATTCGCTATTTGATGTCGGACGAGAATGCGCCGGTTTTCTTGGATCGCTTGGATATTTACATGGATATGGATCAACCGCTTTGTGCGTACTACATCAACTCTAGTCATAACACCTATTTGGTGGGTAGGCAATTCGGGGGGCGGTCATCCGTTGAGATGTATCGGCAAGTTCTACTTGCGGGATGTCGATGTGTCGAGCTGGATTGTTGGGATGGTGAGTAATTATTACTTAACTTAAGACTGTCATTAAATAATTAATTTATCGTAGGACGCACTGAAGAAGAAGAGCCGATAATCACTCACGGACGAGCAATGTGCACCGACATTGTATTCAAGGATGTGATTTATGCGATCCGCGACACTGCGTTTGTAACATCCGATTACCCTGTGATTTTATCGTTTGAGAATCATTGCTGCAAAACGCAGCAGCATAAGCTGGCCAAGTATTGCGACGAGATATTGGGCGACTTATTGTTGAAGGAGCCGCTGGAGGAATTCCCATTGGAGCCTGGTGTGCCCCTACCATCACCCAATGCGCTTAAGAGAAAGATTATTATTAAAAATAAAAGGTAATACTAGTTTGTATGTGTAGGCAACCAGAAATACATTTCGAACTTAATGGTCACCTCGTGTAGTACATTTCGAACTTGATAGGCAACCAGCAATACATTTTTTAGTACTTGACAGGCAACCAGCAATACATTTTTCGAACTTTTTAGATTGCAGCCCGATATTGAGAAGCAGGAGCTGGAATTGTTCAAGCAGGGTGAGTTCATAATTGAAGACGAAGAAAAAGAGGATGCGAATGCAAGTGCGGATCGACTTATTCCGCCCGATGTACCAGTTGAAGTGCCGGCAACCGAAGGTGGTGTAACGGGCGAAGCCGATTTTGTACCGAACTCGAATTATAAAGGATCCACGACCAATGTGCATCCGTGGCTCAGTTCGATGGTGAACTATGCGCAGCCGATTAAGTTTCAAGGATTTGAAATAGCAGAACGTACGCATTTTTTTTATTTTTTTTGATTTTATTTGAAGGGTAATTTTTTTAGAGCGGAATATTCATCATAATATGTCGAGCTTTTCGGAGCCGAACGGTATGAATTATTTGCGTACGCAATGCATTGAATTTGTTAACTACAACAAGCGTCAGATGTCGCGGATTTACCCGAGTGGCGCTCGTGCGAATTCGTCCAACTACATGCCGCAGGTTTATTGGAATGCGGGTTGCCAAATGGTCTCCCTCAATTTTCAAACGTCCGATCTGCCCATGCAACTCAACCAAGGCAAATTCGAATACAATGGCAATTGCGGCTACTTGCTGAAGCCCGATTTCATGCGACGACACGATCGCACGTTCGATCCCGGCTCGGAAGTGGCGGTAGATGGCGTGATTGCGGCGCAATGCACCGTTCAAGTCATCGCCGGGCAGTTTTTGTCCGATAAACGTGTGGGAACGTATGTGGAGGTGGACATGTATGGCTTGCCGGCTGATACGATTCGTAGGGAGTTTCGCACGCGGATGGTGCCAGCGAATGGGTTGAATCCGGTTTATAATGAGGAGCCCTTTATTTTCCGTAAGGTGGTATTGCCCGATTTGGCCGTGCTGCGATTTGGGGTGTACGATGAGAGTGGTAAGTTTCTACTACAAACTAAGGCTTGCAAAAAAAGTAGTACACGTGTATATTTAGTTGCCTAACTTATATAATAATAGGACGCCTGCTTGGTCAACGCATTCTACCCCTCGATGGCCTGCAAGCAGGCTACCGGCACATCTCCTTGCGAACCGAAGCCAATTTTCCCATGTCGCTTCCAATGTTGTTCTGCAACATTGAGCTGAAAATCTACGTGCCCGAAGGGTTCGAGGACTTTATGGCGGCGTTGAGTGATCCACGTGGATTTATGGGTGTGAAGCAGAAGCAGAATGAACAGATGAGCTCGATGGGAATCGAAGTGACTGACACGAAAGGGGCAGATAAGGAAAAGCGCGAAGAGAGGAAAGTCGGTAAGTTGGAGAATCCTAATAGGCAACCAGCAATACATTATCTAGGCGGCCAACAATACCTTACTTAGACAACTAACAATACATTATATAGGCAACCAGCAATACATTATTTGTATTTCTTAGAGCCGCTTGTGTTTGAACCGATTACGATCGAGATGATCAAGTTGGATAAGCAGTTTCAGAAGACGACGAAGAAGCAGCAGAAGGAGTATGATGCATTGAAGAAGAAGCAAACCAAAGAAAAGCTGGGAGTGCAAAAGTCGCAATGTACGGCGATTGATAAGCTGATTAAAGGCAAAAAGTAGGCATTTCATTCGCATTAATTGCACTACAGTCTAGTAATATATTTTTTGCAGTAAAAATGACTTAGTGAACGATCCCTCAGTGCGCAAGCTCGTAACCGACCAAACAATCGAGTGGAGCACACTGATGGAGCGCCATCGCAAGCAAGAGTGGGAGTTCTTGCGACATCAGTTGGACGATCAGCGCGACGTGTTGCGGAAACACATGGAACTACTGCAAGCGTCGCAGATTAAAGAGCTGGAAGCCAAACAGGACCGCGAATTGAAGGAGATGAGCAGCCAGCAGGCGAAAATCTCGGTGGAGACAGCCAAGGAGATTGCAAATGACAAGAATTTGAAGACGAAGCGCGATAAAGATAGGCGCTTGAGAGAGAAACAGCAGAATAACACGAAGCGGTTCGTGGATGAGCATCGCGCGGCAACGATTAAGCAACTTAAGGAGCGGGAGAAGTTGACCGTGCAACATGATAAGCAGTTGGAGATGTTGTCACATGATATTCAGAAGTTGATTGATATGTATAAGAATGAGGAGATGGAGTATCAGATGTCGAGTAAGAGTGAGTTCTTTGCCTAAGATGGCTGTGTTGTGGGTAGGCAACCAGTAATGTACGCTTTTGTTTGGTACCTTATTTATATGGATTAATTAATTAATACTCTTGTTGGTCGCGTGTCTGTATCGTTGTATTTATATTACTATATTGTAGTGATCCGGAACCAATTAGGTTAAAATATTCTTCAAGTTGATGAAGCTATTTAGAGTTGTTCTATTAATATTTCATAAATTATGTATTGTTATTATGTGTGATGCATTAATAAATGGATTATTTGCATTCTGGGAGGCGCTTATCATTTAGCTGCATCATAAATAATGTATTTTTTATTTTTCATAGTCAAAATATAATTATAATAACCCTTATAATATTGTTAAGCAAAAAGTTGGACACACTAGTTTGGCAAAAATAAAACGATTTTTCAAAGAAACCAAAACAAGTAAGTATAGTAAACAAATATTATAATAATTATTATTGTGCATTTAGTTTTGAATATAAATCGAAAATAAAAACAGCTCACAGTCTTTTTTATTTTATACAATATGATTTTTTGTTTTGTTTTTAAATATATTTATAATAAATAGAATCAATCAAAAAACACTTATTTGATTTAAATTTATAAACACATATTTACAAGTATTTTGTTAGAGTTCCTTTTATGAGAATGTACAAAAAATAAAACTAACTAATAAACGAACGAACGAGGGAAATATACTTTTTGGTTTTCAATAAGCTGGTAATAGTGGCAAGTGGTCAAAAGTCTCCCAATCAATAATAATAATAATAAATATAAACATTTTTACAAAAAAGAAAGAAGAACATTGTGTGTATTATCAATAAGATGTTGTTGTTAATTAATGTGTTTGTTCATTACGAAAGAAAAATATTATGCAACACACTAAACAACATTTCATTATCATCATCATCATCATTTTAAATTCAATCTTTCAATTAACATTCTTAGAATTCTAATCTGAACTAGCTACGATTTTTATGTACAAAACTTTACAATCTTAATCAAATTTATTTTATTTGTAAAATATACCTCTTCATTCAATATATTTGCACCTTTTCAAAAATCATCGCTCACTAAGCGCGCGAAACGCAAAACAGATTGCTGTTTACCCGATTTCAATTCAATTCGACGTCGTTTGTTTGCTTTTTGGCATTATAATCATTATTAAGTACCAAATATATATGTAATTGCGTATAAAATTCAATTGGAGAATACTGCTATTGTATAAAATACCTTAACTAACAAACACAAACCCGCTTTTGCATCATCCATCCCATCCTTTAATCCTTCAGCCCAGATTCCTTTAGAATTTGTTCTTTGTGTATTTTACAAAACGGAGGCGACATCTAGTAGTAGTAAATATATAAGTTAAATGTATACAATAATTGTAGTGTCTTCATTCGAAATAATCTGCCTGCCCTATTAAAATCACAGTAGTTAGTTAATTCTTCTTCGTTTCCTTTCATTTGTTTTTACAAAAACGAATCACTAATTAATTGTTTCAGCTGCCACTCGTTTCCTTTTTGTGTTTTTTTTTTCGTCCACTACAGATCACAGTAATTTACAATTTCTCTCTCTCATCAAATCAATCAATCAGTCAAATCAAAATGTAACCGGACTTTAATCAGATTCGCACGAAACTATTACGACTATTTCGTTGTACCACTATTTCAATTCAATATTTGCGCACTTTAATTCAATTAATTAATTAACTAATCAACAAACAAATTAAATGCAAAGCGTCTTTATCAAAGCCAAACTGTGCAAACAGTTTAGCCGCCTATAAAAACGCTCCGCACTGTGCGAATCCAGCTAAATCAATTCCAAGCAAGCATAAACACAAAAATTGACTATTATCATCGGATATTACACTAAATTCGTTTGCATTGACGCTTAACTATTTAGACCTCATCAAAAATAAAATAAATAAAAACCGTAATTAGGCCCATTTTCCTCTCATTTTGTTTTAATACGCCGTAAGCGTCTGCAAATCGCCTCTTCATCATCTTACGACCAGCACGGCCACCAAGGCGGCAAAAAGCAGACAAATCGTCGGCAACAGCAATCGACTCGAGTTCAAATCGTCACTTTCGGCACACGTTCCATTCGAAGTGAAATTGAACGCCCAAATGCCGCCAATTCCCGGTACGATATGCCGATGACAACTTTCGGAAACGCCCGATAGGTGCAATATAGGCGGCCCTGCATTTTTACCAAGGCCGCCTTCCATCAAATCGACAACTGGCTGATTGGCCAATTTGTAGATGAGGCAGTAGCGCAGCGAATCGGTCGACTTGCGCGCCACTGGTGTCGCTATTACATAAGAAATCCCATTTTCCTCCCAACTGCCATGACACGAATAGGCTAAACAACAATTAAATCAATTAACCTCAAACCACAACAAATTAATATTCAAATTTACCGCTTGGTTGTTGAGTGCACGACGACTTGAACTCCATCTCGTGGGAACCACTGCAACCTACGGAGACCGCTTCATATTTATGCGGCAAACATGTCGCCATTACTGGCTTCAATTCGCTCAACTCATCTGAAAACCATCTGTCATTACCAAAGCCTACTAAACTAAAACGAATCCTACCTGGTTGATTTCGGCGACGTCTCTTATCCAAGTTGGCGGCGACACCACTGATTGTATACCGCCCCAAATGCGGGCACTTTTTCGGATGCAACGCGGTTGCTATACACAAAAACCGCTATGAATACTGCTAGTTACTTTCAAAATTAGTACTTACTGGTTAAAGTAGTGTAAGGTGTGCTCCTTGGATTGAAATTCGCACAAGCATCATCCGGATTCTCGACAAAATCTTCAGTCTGCTGGATTTCGATGACATTCGAGTCGCGTTTGTAGAACATCATACACACATAACCGCTATCACTGCAATTAACACATTAATTAATGTTTAAAACACGAACAACTTGCAAAGCGATCAAAAGAAACTCAAACGTCAACCATCATACAAATCAAAACAAAATGTCTACCATGTTTACATACTTACAAACCAAATTCCCCTAGATACCTAACATCAGTACACATGTATGACTGGTTGCCTAATAATACAAAACTTACCAGCCAGCAGTGATGTGCGCGACAATTTGCATCTTTTTCTGCTCTTGCGCTTGCAGAATGCCATGACACACAAGCCGCATTTCGCCATTTTTGCGTTGATCCTGTGATTCAAACCCCATCTCGTGGAATGCAAACATTTGTTGATAGGAAGCTTGTTGTTGCTGCTGGTGTTGTTTGTTTGGTTTCGGCGGATTTTCGTCGACGATGCGAAGCGATGAATTGCCCGTCATAAATTTGTAGACTTTATGGTGGTCGAGGCTGTACCAGGTGTGATGATCCGTGATCCATTCCGGGAATTTGCAGCGATTATGATGATTGTCGACTGTTTGATTAATAATAATAATTAAATTACTTTTGTAAAGGTAAAATAAACTTACTAGTCGTCAATTTCATAGTCCGACTACCCTCGAACGCATTCTGCAAGCCATTGCACGTAGCATCGCCCGATTGCGCCACATTGAAGATAACCTTCTTATTCTCCATGCTCCGCGAATAAATAAAGCAGCGATACTGATCCTCGTCCGTCGTCAAACTACGTCGATTTCCCTGCGAAATCCTGCCAATCAAGTACCGAGTCGACCCCTCCTTCCATTGCGCAAGACAAACCAATTCCTCCACTACAAAATCACCATTAACCTCACTTTAATTACGCCATATTGAAATTAATTACCGTTGCTCTCCGTGGATGGCACGTCAGGGCACGCTTGATACTTGAGCACCATTCGGGAATCATCAGTGCAACTTTCCGCACGACTTGGCGGATTGCTGCAATCTGCCGAACCGCGATTATAACTGAAACTATACGGGGCGCTTTTGAACGGACACATCATCGGCTTGACTTCCGGGAATTTGCGGAACATACTGTAAAGTGGCGCATCGCCCGTTATACCGTAGCAAATGTCCTGCAAAGTGCCTTTCAATTCGCAGAAAGCTTCAAATTCAAATTACGAATTAGTTTTGAGGTTATCTTAACAAGTTAATCGACTTACTTTCTTTGTATTGCAGGACGCTTTCGTGCTTCACGTGGATTACCATGCAGCGATAGCAATCATCCGTTCTGTTAAATGTAAATAATCATATACAATTTAATTAATAAGGAATTTCCGTATTTAATACTATAATGAACGGCCATTTCTTGACGGCCATTTTTAAAGCTACGGGTAGTTCAAAGCTCCACGACAACGGTCGAATTAGCAGTTAGGCAACCAACAATACTAGTAGTAAATTATTAAAAAAGAAGCAGTACCGAGACAATTTAATAAAGCAACATTCCAACTCCGTTTATCGCTTAGTGGAATTGAAACATTTCATGCATATGTGCACATCCATTCTCCTGGATTTCGATATATATTCTGCTGTGCTACTCGAAGAATGCACACTACATAACTAGATTTTTGCAATTTTCTATTATTGCCAGGCAGGTAAAGCAGCGAAGAGCGCATCAAAAAATAAAATGAAGAAAAGTAAATTGTAAACCCGTAAACGTGCACACTACATTTGAATGAATGTTGAAGGGAAATTGAAAAGATCTCTCCCCCACACATCGAGACACGAAATGGCCAATTCGAAAGCTTTACATCAATATCGCGCAAATCCATTTCAGAGTGACAAGTGTATGTTTGGTTGCCTATCTTAAACTATGTAGTAAAGCCGCAACCATTTGAAAATAAAACTTACTTATCATAAACTAGATGCTTGTCGTCCTGCTTTTCGTAGCATTCGCCCTTCATCTCGATATGTGTCTCATTAATGAGCAGCAAATTTTGCACGCCACTTTGAAACCATCGGCCTTGCATCGATATATTGAACGTGCATCCATCTGCAACACAAATTCAATTTAAAACCAAATCCAATTAAACGGAAATGCTTTAATAGTTCACTTTATAGGAATATTAATTAATATACCAAAAAAATTAATTAAAACACTTTTAGTAAAGCGCCATCTGCCATCCGCGTGACATACAATAGTGTATTGTGTGTGGCCTACCCTAACTATAAACAGTTTTGTTCTAAATTCAAAATGTAATGGCCGCCAAACAATTTTTCCTTTTAGAAAACCGCCCTTCTAATTCTTGTTTAGTGTATTCCATAAAGTTCGAATAAAAAATGCATCAACTACTTGATGGAATATTATTTCAAAGTGTGTGTGTGTAGCAAATGAAAATAATCCCTCTTCGAGCAGAAGACCGGCTGAGCAAATAAAAACGGGGCGGCACACAAATAATTTATTAACAATGATAATGATGATGGTAATAATAATTTAGCTGCAGTAGTCGTATGGCGTAGTCATTTGTTTCCCAGTTTAGTTCCGTTCGAAAACGGCACAAAGAGAATGCCTAATTGGGTTTATTAGAAGCTTTCGAGGGAAAACTACACACAACAATTCCACTTAAAATTTCTCTATTACTCATAGATGAAGAGATTTATTACGCAATTTCCATTCTACGAGCACTTTAGTTTATAGATTTCGAAACGTCAAAAAATTGAGTGACTTTTGCGGTTATGTGTATTACTGGTTGCCTATACATTAATCATATATCGTGTATTTCGTAATGAATAGAAGGTAGTTACTTAGTTTTAATTAAATCTGCCTTCATAATAAAGCTTTCGGTATATTTTTCACGAATTTAAGGCAATTAATAATTAATATAAACAAAAATATGACATGGAAGAGAGTGGACGGCCATTTTGAAAACTAGAAATTACGTCAAATGTCAGATTTATTTCGCAAACTACACATTCTAGATGAAATACGAGTACTTTGAGACAAAATCGTTGCTGAATTAAATTCGCCACAGGATTCGCCGTCCGAACGGCACACATTTGCAATATCTTAGCCTCAAGTCCACACAAAAAGAGCGAACCTGTCAAGTTTTCCGCATGAATTTCAAAGGGTTGAACCGAAAAGCAAAAGGGATGATAAAGGCACCCTTCCCGACATAGTTTCCCTGCGTATCATTTGATGTAATTAGAAAATCTGGCCACCACAGCTTGTTTTAGCGGCAGACATTCCCTACTTCGCATACCAAACGAAACAATGTCGCGCTCGCCGCCTATAATTCACTCTTCTCTTTTACCTTTCGTTTCAATTCACCAAGTGCATAATGATGATGTATCGCACCGCTAAGCGGCTTGCACAAGTCACCACCACCACATCCTACTCGACTAAATTATTAAGCGCCTTCGAAAATTCGGCGACGCCAACCAAATCAATGCACAAAACCAGCCGTCTCTCCACGTTTAAGTCGCAAATCCTCTTACTGATCATTCCAAGCGTATGTGTTCCCTACCATTTAAGCTCTTAGTTAAGCATTTAGTTTCAGCAAGCTTATTATACGTTTCGCTTTGATTCTAAACGGCAAAACTAATCGGGTTGACATTTGGCCAGATGCAACCAGCAATACATCAAAGTGCATCGATATCATTGTAAAAACAATTAGTTAAATGCAACCAACAATACACCATTTAATAGTAGCATTGTTACCAACTAATAAGTAACTAAATAAATAATGGTGGCGCATAATGAAGCAGTTCATTCCGTAATCACCGTGATCAAACGAGCAGAGCAGCGACTGCTGAAAAAGTCAATTCTCCAAGAGACAAGTGCTATTAGTGGAGTGTCTTTTGCGCGTTGCAATGGAAATGTGCAGGTGTGCAGCCAGCCGAACATTCAAATAAATGATGTAACTAATTATTTAAGAGTGCCTAAAATGGGGGGCGGCGCGTTTGTGTGACAGGACAGAATAAGCCCGAATGTAGAACCATAAATCCTGAAATATGTAAGACGACCGAACGCCGAGATGCATTAAATTACAGCCCGAGTTTAGTGGAATGAAATTGATGCGACGCGAAATACACCTGGGCCGGTTGAAAATATAAAACGTGACATTTTTATTACAAGATGTCACAACTAATTGCGGAATACAATCACGGATGACGCCACTATCGGATTATTTTCCGAATATTCGATTGATGAATCATTTATTGCTTCTCCTAATCTCCTAACGAGCATTTAATACAATTAAACTCACCCGCTTGACCGACGGAATGCTCACCTGAAAATAAATAAAAACATCGTTAACGACGTCGATACGGCAGATTTCGTTTTTCATTAGCATGCTAGATTGTCAATAAATAAATAATTCATCGATTATGCTTACAGAAACCGCCGAACAATAGAACCATCATTAAAAAAATGCACATCGTTTACTT
Source organism: Cryptophagus acutangulus (assembly GCA_963556235.1). Classification (NCBI taxonomy): domain Eukaryota; kingdom Metazoa; phylum Arthropoda; class Insecta; order Coleoptera; family Cryptophagidae; genus Cryptophagus; species Cryptophagus acutangulus. The sequence continues at coordinate 304,414 of OY744570.1, forward strand.
TCACACTTGATTCGATCGATTTAATCTAATTAATAAGAATTGAATTCGAAATTTCCAGGTTAGGTCAACATTTCACTCATACATTCTTTTCGAGATTGTGCTGCTTGTTTGCCTTGATGCATAACACAAACAAATCATTTATTTTATTAATGAATCATTGTACATTGTTCTATTCCGTTATTAATCACTAAATAATGCATGCTTGATATAAACAACATGGAAGGTAAACACACGAATGATAATGAAGTTAGGCTTGAGTCATAACACTGACAAGTGACAGATAAATGACCTCGGAAAATATTACCGGACTTAAATTAAATTATAATTATTAAATTTGTTATAAACTTAGACTTCGCACTAAGAAAACGCAAAAAACGCATAAAAAACATCGAATACGCAACTCTAGAAGTGCGTGCAAAATAAAACCAGTGCGTGTAACCGTTCTAGGCCACTACATAAATTCATTTGCACGTAATTTGTTCTTCTGGTTCGGCGAAAATAAAAAATAACGTTACGACAATAACATATCTAGATTTCGGGTTAGAAGGGCCGCTATAACACTGAAAAACACACAGCAACACAGGAAAAAAAGGGAGGAATCCCCAAAGACCTTTGCTAGATTTCCCTGTTTTTTTGCTGTGACAAGACAGTTGTCATAACATTTTATGACGTGTTTCTTTCGTAATTTAAGTCGATTTTTCTAAATATTTAACGAAATAAACGTAATACACATTTTTAAAAACGGCAACCAGTAATAGTACAGGTGTAACGCTGGTCCTCAATATGGCCGTAGGTGTCAATTGTCATTATATTCAAATAAACAAGATGAAATCCAGTTTGTTTTCATACAGAAATGAATAAAGAATAAACCAAAGTTGTATTTAATGTTCCTGTTGTTATTGTTCGAAACACTTGCCGATTTGATCCTATTTCACAAATCTCTTCTATTGAAGGCGGCTTTTGAAAAGCATCGACCACAAAAAACACGAGAAGCACGACACACACAAATCAAGTAAAAAGTAATCCGGCTTATTTTTCAGTCTTTCAACAATTCAATCTCTCAATGGACTTAAATTAAAACCACAAGGAATAAAAAATCTATTTATTTGCACCTGGTGCCAAAAGATGTATCGCTGGTTGCCTATGTAGTGGCTAAAATGGCGAAAAATGCAAATAATTGCTTGTTTCGACGTTAATAATGCAGTCGGCTTACTTAAGATGATAAGCGGATAAGATTCGAAGCAAGCATTGTCAGATTAAACACTTAAACAAAACGCGGCTAACCAAGTGGAATAAGTAGTTCGCTGAGAAGAAGCGATGAAAAAGGGGCGAACAGAGCGAAATTGAAAAACGTTCCGCTTCTTCGATCATTGCCTATCTCATCATATCTAACCAGCAAACTACTCCAATCATAACCAACAGCACGAAAAAAAGACGCACAAAGTGTATGTTTAGTTGCATACTCAATTACCTCAACTCAACAGTCACTTCGCTGAAACTTGTCCAAAATGGAAGCGGCCCGGCATTTTCAATTAGCAATACACCACGGCAAATCAATTGCCTAAAAGAAGCTGCTCAAATTGGCTATTACTTTAAGTTACCTTTAGTACAATGGTTTACTATAAGGGGGCGCACGATATATCTGTATTTAGCTTGTCATTCGTTTCCGTTGGGAGGTGGCGCGAGAACAAATTTAACGGAAGCGGAGGAGGGTGGCGCAAAATGGGAACAGATGTTGGCAAGGGTCAGTGTTCGCACTTCAATACAATCGATTCGATGCGATTTTATCGCTCAAATAACCCCAAATACAGAAAAAAACACACCGAAGTAATAATCAAACAAGGCAACCAGCAATACACCGGCAAGCAGCAATCAGAGAATTAAACAACTTGATGAAACTGGTAGATAATAATATAAAAATCGACTAAAAAACAAACATTGTATCGAATTGAAGCGCACGTTCGTTCATTCATTCACAGTCCCTTTAATCGTTAATCCAATTAAACACTTCCGCCACAATCAGCACTAATCCGCTTTGTTAATCTACACACAACAGAGAATGGGATGATGGACAGACAAATGTGTACAAATTGAAAAGAATGTACAAACAAACTCGACTAAAACAACCAGAGAAATTCGTAACAATAAAGTAAGAAGTATTGCTGGTTGCCTATCCTTGTAGAAAACTACAAATCGAACGCAGCAGCTATTTTAATTAAAATCCATCAAAGCGAAGCGAAACTGACCGTTTATGATTTGTACAAAGCTTTAACGACCGCTATTTTTATGGGCTAGCTGCAATAATAAAAATCACAGCGGCGCGCGCGAAGATTTAACAAAACTTGCCAAACTTTATTGCTGGTTGCCTATCGAAATGAAATTGATGCGGCCATAAAAATGGCCGCCGTAATTTATAACAAACGAAATTCAAGCCCATTTATTAAGCGAATGATGAAAACACGCGTTATTTGGACGTCGGCGTATGTTATTAAAAAGAAAATAAAATCAGCGAGATCAATAGATCGAGATGAGCATCAGGAATTTTTTACTTCCTTTACAAACTAGATTTGATATCGAGTATAACGGAAAAAAAAAAGAAGAGTGGAAAAAGTGTACCCACACACACATCCTGTTCAAAATTCCTTTCATGTCCATGCACGGGCGGAAAAATAGGATCGATCAAGAGAAAATGGCCATCTGTTTCAGCTTGCAACCCAGTGTTACCAATCTAATTATGCATAGTCGACTGCGTTTACCTACTTATAGACAACAATTAGTATTGATAGGCAACCAGCAATATACGATTCAGTTTTATGATACCGATAGTTGGTGTTTTTCATCAACGTAATTTAATTTAATGGCATGCAATCAATTCGAAACAAGAAAACGCAATAAAATAATGGCACTGAAACTTTGCGAGCACTGTGCAGCAATAAAATAGATGACAATCCACATCATTATTATTACAAAAGTGAAGTTACATTGGCGGGGGGGAAGGAAACGAGTGTGAAGCGGACTTAAGCGTTTTTTGTTAATTCAACTCGATTTGCAATTTGCAAACTAGGTCACACTCACACAAATTTTTCTATTATTTTTGATACAATAGCGGCATGGAGAGCGTTTTTATTTTTCTAATATCGAGTGAGAACAGCAATTTGCGGAAATGAAATATTAACACTTTTCTCTCAATGTATATGTGCGAATGGAAATCTTCATAATGAAACGCCAACCTTCATTTGCCTTCCATATTGAAAAATCCCCGTCACCAATAAAATGTATTACTGGTTGCCTAGGACGCACATTTTTAAAACCAACTAATTAGTAATTAAAAATGCTCCAAGAAAATAGAAACCATCGCAACAAAGAAGAAAAAGCCTCCGCTAAGCTAGGCTTTTATATTACGGCTCCATCTAAATTGGCTCGAATATTTTTTCCATTCAGCCCAGCTAATAAATGAATAAATAACGCACATCATTATTCTTAATTTTGCGTAATTAAAAAAAAGCGCGCAAAGACGACGACGAAAAAAATACAAACCAAATGAAAATGAGATGCAATTAATATTAATTAATTTGACACGAAACCAAATATAATTCGACTATTTATTTCCATTTCGCCGTATAATTGCAACACTCTGTAGAAAAAGCGCGGTGAAAAATTACTTCAGCTGATGCTGCAAAACCGACAAGGGATAATCTAGCCAATTTTTTTGGTAAGACACCCTTAGAGACACTTGCCAACAAACTACACACCAGCACAAAGGTCAAACAATGCTTTATTAATCCTTCAACTATTTTTATTCGCTATTTATCTCCCCACAAAAGATAGGCACCCAGCAATACAAATAATAAAGAGCGCAACCAGTAATACACTACCACTCAATAATGGCTTCCAATTCAATTGAATGGCAATGCATTTGTGGATATTAAACCAGTCTGTCCACCATATAAATAAATTCTGGCTGGTAAATGCGAACAAATGCGACCGACCGCAAACAATCGTCGGTCATAAATCCAAACGACCACGCCGAAACCCAACCAAGTCGGTGCAAATTCCCCAAAACAAACGACATTCTCACTCACATCACAAACCATCAACACACACACACAAATTGAAGACAAAAGATATGTATGGGAAAACAATCGGGTGTTGGTTTATTATGATGCATTTTAGAAAACCGGATATGAAGCGGCGACCATTTTAAATTGAATGTAGGCAACCATCGATACATAAATAAAGGACAAAGGCGGCTGTGAGCAAAAGGAAATCGTGGCGGTGTGTAATTAGCGTGTGCAAAGCACACTATCTGGAATTATATGGGTAAATAAGTTGAAACAAGGAACCGATAAGGGTAGCGAACACCGACCCAAATAGTACACCTCCCCCGAGAGCGACTCTGCTGCTGGTGCAACGAAGGAAATATATTAAGAATGGGGGGGAATGATGGAAAGGACATGGGGCGTGTGCAGAATCACAGATTAAGAGAGGAGACACTTTATTCATCAGACGGCGGCGGCAACGGGGGCCTCGAATGGGCGGCTTCCACGTTTTTTCCAATCGCTACTATAATGATTCAAGATCACCTCCACGGATGATGATAAATAAACAGCTTGGAATTAGCATTTGCAATCACTACTATGTGTTTATTATCGGGCAAACCAATGTGGGATTTTAATCCCCTACAGAATCATTGAACATTGAGTTGTTATTGGATGGAAATCTACTTCTAATTACTTGAGAGGGAATTTCACAAGTTCGCAAATCAATAGCGCTCCACGTCGAGTGGAAAGGGAAATTAAATACTTACGATATTAATTAATATAATATAGAATTTTATTTTAGGTTACATTTGAGAGAAATCGACCACGATCCCGAAAGGGCGGCGACGGCGGCGCGGCATGTTTCACTCGCCAGAGAGAGTGCTGAAGAGGACATTTCCGCAAACAGAACACTCAATCTAAAAGTCCAAATAGAGGATATCGAAAGAAAAGGGAAGCGGAAAATTTCGCATCGCACACATTTTCTAACCAAACTATCGCTCGCTGCCTTTCTAATTATTAATAATAATAATTATGCATTCCGTTTGCAGCCTCATAAATCTGGTCCTTTGGCCCAGATTGCTCATGTTTAATACTGCTTCCAAACAGAAGTAATTACAAGTGGATGTTGTGTGTGCGTGTTACGCCGCCGCCCCCGCCCTACACACCCACACATTTCGCATGGGATTAAAAAGGGATGACAACGCTTAGGGGCTTTTCTCTATTTGCTCGCTCTCTTATTCGGACATAAGGGGGTGACTAAGACATTTTGTCGATTTGTATTTATTTACTTTTTATACCTTCGGGGACAATACTATAACCTCGAAATATAACCATAACCTGACAATAGTCAGCCATTTTCTTATAAGTACGTCAAATGATTGAAAGGTAGATGGCGACACTGCAGTGCAAGTTAAATGGAGTGCACCTTATGCAAATTTGTATTGGCCGAAACGAATCGATATGATGCGTCCAATCAAATTGATCGAAAGTAAACATTTGAGAGGCAATATATGGAAACAACATCAATCAAAATATTGTTACATCCACAAAAGCAAGCGGAGAGGGGATTCAATTTAAATAATTGCGGTGACGGTAAATAAATTATTTATAGATCGGTTGATTGGTTTGCACTAGCACCATCGCTCACTGAGCGAGAGAGAGAAATCTATACTACTAAGACATGCATGAGTGCATATGGGCCAATATTTACCTTATCCAACTCGGAAAATTCAATTACCAGCACCCACTTAATGCAATAAGGCAAAGATAGAGGTCGTTATCCATTACACTTGCAAATAGAGGCCGAGCGACATCTACAAGTGCGCGCACGAAAATCAAAACGAATTTTCCAAACTGCGATTTTTTCTTCGGCCACTAAGCCTCGACTATAAAGAACATAACGATGATAAAGTGTTCCCATTTTGTTTGTCATGATTTATGCTGTGTTGGGAGCTCAGACACTAGCTCCAGCTCTCTCACTCCAATCTTGATCTAATTTTTTTCCACCCAAACGAAAAAAATCCTTAACTATTATCCAATACGAAAATATGAGTGACCAAGCGACAGAGACGGAAACTAGTTCCCAAGTTTACATTTGGAAAATGAGACTCTCTCTCTGTTGGGTAATCGAGTCGCAGAATAGTTTGAAATGCAAATATTATCTTGTGTACCGTACTAATTAAGGCGACACTAATTAATCTAATATTCTATTACCTAGCAAACACGATCTACTACTCTGCATCCTCATCATTCGCACCAATATTTCTCAGATCCGTATTTACAATATATCAACTTTTGAATTGTTTGAATTGCGCGCCATTAATCTAGGGATTTTTCGCTTTTTACAATCATACAAGATGGCCGCTGAATGTCATCTCGACTGTCCTTTAGGTTATGTATGTTTGACAAGTTTGTGTTGTAAGCTTAAAATGTTTCCCGTTTGAGAATTTGAAATAAATCCAACTCTGCAGGAAAAGTAATAGATACGAACAGCGAAAGAGTGAGGAACGAACGACGGAACTTTTCATCAAAGCCTTAGCAAAGAGGTATCTAGAAGATAATCCTCGGTTATAAAAGCAGACTTACTTGTTGGAAATAGATCTGTGTTGTTGTTGTTAAAGCCGTTTAAAGAGCAGAATGCGAACAAGGGCGGGGGCGACGGCGTTTTCGAAAAGCAACCCCATGTTATTTTTCGCCATACACAACATCAACATTTTAGTTGCAGAGCCGCGCATTGTTTGAGATTGTAGGTAGTATAAATCAATGGCAATTTCAGAGACTGATCCAATTTCAATACACTTGAATGTGATATTGGAACACAAATACCAAAACCAAACACCCTCTTCATCGACGACCCTTATGATCAGAGAACAGGCCCAGAGAGTTAGATTGTATGAAACTGGATGATGATGATGACAATTGAACCAACTCCATCCATATGCAATTGAATCCGACAAACGCATCTGTGTGTGTTTCTAACCTAAATGATACCTGTCATCAGATTCGCGACTGCGGCCAAACACGTGGCACACTACAATTAAAAAATGGCTGCGAAAATTCGGCTAAATTTATAATTTCAAAGAAGAGGAGGCATCATCACAGTCGTGGCGTATTGTTTTGTAAGTAGTGGTACGTGACTAAAACCTGATCTCAGGCATTCTGGTATTAAGTGGGATTGAAAACCTTTTAAAATTTCAACGTGCAATAAATTTGGATTAATTTTCCAATGAAAGACACGAAAAATTCCCAATTCAATTTCCTTTCTTTCCCCAGCCAAGCCAACTCGCAACAAAATATCTATTTATTTACGTGTGTGTGTGTTTATTTATTTATTTACATTGAAAACAAGCGAATCAAAATGTTTGTGCTGTAATTAAATCGAATTAACTCGACCAAATTACATTTATATGCACAATCGAATCACATTGCAGCCGCTGAGTTTGAAATAACACAAAAATAACACAAAAAATTGCCTCTATTGTTATTATTTGTCCCACAAACAAATAAACACAATAAATGGAAGATATTCAAATTGCGTGCGCATATGCAAACTGTCACTCAATCCGAATGACGAATGACATGAGTTCATTTTTGAAAAATGGGTGGAGCATGAATGAATTACTTGCTATATTCAGTGTGTAACAATAAAAATGTAATGTTTTTGTGTAGCAGCCACGCGATACGGCATTTAGCAGTGCATTATACGATAATATATTTATAATTACTCGAAATAAATTATTTATACTGAAAGAAAGTTTCTTTCTATGAATATGGTATTATAAAGATATTAAAAATGAATATAAAACTATCACATTGTAATTAGCGGTGGTATATCGTATCGATGTTGAACATGGTCCATTATAAGTGGCTAATGAGGAACACATTACATCCAAAGTCGTTATCGGGAACATTGTTATCTATTAGAAGGCTGCCAGGCAGGATCATGTACGACAAGACTCAATTATCTTTTCAAGCAAAATGTCTGCAGATCTTGAGGGCAAACTTATGCCGAAAAATTTAGAAGACACTAAGATTATCCAAACCGAATGACGCTTGGACAAATGGCCTACTACAAATGTGACAAATGGCCTACTACACAAAAAGTTTCACCTGTAGTGAATTTAAGTCTTTTTAGTTGGTACGACAAGCTGACGCCATATTGTTTTGACAGCTTCCTTCAAAACTCCACATCCATAACCTAGAAATCAGTGTGCGAGTTGAAAGCACATCACTTTACATTTTTGTAAAGCTGTTGAAACCACAATCCGTGCATTTTGAGTGAAAAGGAAAAAAAGGGGCCAATATCGCTGATCTGTTTGGCGGTCGGTAGAGTTTTGTGGTGGGAATGATGAGCCGGGAGCGGTCAAAGCGACGGGTAATGTAATGTCCATTATATGCCGTGAGGCTATTCCGGTATTACAGATAGTTCCGTTTCTGGTTTCTCCGAATAGCGAGGCGGGCGAGCATTATTGCCCATTTCTCTCTATTCAATTGCAACCAGCGCTAATTAAAACTATCCCTCTGCTACGAGGCAGAGATTCGGATCAACTGTACACAATAATAACGCATCGAAAAACACATTTCAATGCGAGATTATTGAATCAAATAATTGTCGTGCGATTAGATTTAAGAAATGGTGGATGGATAAAAAAGTTCGCTTTTGATGATGATAATAATAAGTGAACGCGCTTCAACTTATAATTATTCAATTAAATGAATTAAACTGCAAAAGTTGATATCTGATGATGGAAAGTTTCGTAGTAAAGGGCAGCGCAAGACATTTAAATGTGCTCCAACTAAAAATGGAAGGAAAAAAAAAGCGCCATGCAACTTTTCACTCTGTGTTGCAAGACACTTTTTTAAATGAATGACATAATCTGGCTGCTACTTTAATTGCTCCAGTCTTATTCGCGTAATTATTTTCTATCGTCGCTTGTCCAATTTACAAGTGCACATTGAAAAAAAAGAATGCAATTAATACATGGATTAATAGTTGTTGGAAATTCATTTATTTACCGACTGTCGAAACTAATAACAATGGACGTTCAAGTTTTCAAAGTATAATTAATGAGAGAAAATTGAACAATTTAAACTTCCAATTAAATAAAACGTTTTATATTCGCCGGGCAAATCGATTTTCAAATTGACAACGAAGGCGAAAAAGACGACGCATATTTTTGATGTGAATTAAAAAACACGCGACCAACAGATCATAAATTCGAAATATAAATGTATGAATGAATTTAGGGTGGCAGACGAGGAGATAGTTTACATTAGAGGCAAAGGCTATGAAATTTTAATAATGGCCCTCACTCGGTTTACCCGACGACCGAATGACAAATCTCAAGAGAGACCTTTTCATATAAAGTACCTTTGGATGGCATTGCAATGCGGGGAAAGACATACATATACTTGGACAGCCTGTTGCAATATCAAAATTATTATTACTATTGCCACTGATGTGTGTCGGGTTTGCACTAAGACTAGTTGACTGCAACCAACACTCAACATTTTATGTAGATCAAAGAAATATGCAATTTCTTACATCAACCCCACTAGCACCCGCACATGTTTATTTAATGCGTTCGCAAAAGTGCGCTTTACATTACTATTTCTATTATTCATACGAACACGAATCGATCCGGAATATTTAGACGATAACAAGCCACAACAATTTAAATAATAAACACTAATGTATATCTGTCAAAGTGTTAGTTACAAAATAAATCAACAGATGGGACGAATGTGACTCCATCTACAAACCGGAACTACAACGAAACGGACTGCAGCGCCAAATTTGAATAACCAATCTTTACACAGCCTACTATAAGAACGATTTATTTTTAGTTAAAGCGATAGTGTCGGTATATTGACATAAAGTTGGAAGAGATAAACAAATCCGTTCAGCTTTGCTATACCTGTCCCATAATCCACTCTGTTTCCATCCCGAAAATAAATCGATGCACTTTGCGCTCAAGCATCGAACGAAAGTAAACCAAATAATAATAATCAAGTATGAAAAAAGGATCAGTCAAACATTCTACCCTTCTTCAGAAAATTTAATATACGAGCTGAGAAGAATTTGCTGCACACCAGAAAAAAGAGGAAAAGTTTTGCGAAAAAGTTGATTGTGTTATCGGGAAACTGCTATAGTCGGGCCCACAAACGAAACACATGTTCCCCATTTCCGGTCAGACTATAGCAGCATTATAAATTCGCCTCTCCTTCTTCTTCTTCTTCCATCTATCAATCAAACGTCTGTAATACGTTTTTAAACTTTTCCATGTAGAAAGAGGGAGGGAAAAAAGTTAATAAGAGAATGATTAGCCTCGCTCGAAAAATAAAAAAGTCAAGGTACACAATGGCATTATTATATAATATTTTAGTTTAGTATTCAGAGGCTGCTAGACGAGCAGGCTCTTAAGGGATTATATTTAATATAAATGCAATATTTCTAGTCGAGCCATTAAAGAAATCAATAACCGCAAAGCAGCACCAAGAGAAAAGCGCGTTGTTGCATGTTTTCACTTCAAAAATTGCCGCTTTTTATTTATGCCATACAACGTTGATAGATGGCAATGTTTCACCATGGGATAAATAATCCCATTTCAACCGAAAATAATGATTTTAAACAGTCGCCCCAGACTTTATCATCGCCAGCAAAAAGAGAGCCCCTTTATAAAATATTGTCGCACTGATAAAACAAGGCATTGTTTTATGAACTGGTCAACGGCGTGCAGGCAGATACTGCAGAGGATTAATAGCCATCATTCACTCATATTTATAACAACAACACTCAACATCACTAACGACCCGCTTTTTCACCAACGAACCAACTTGGAAATTGAATGCAAGATGCAATCGATTCGTTGGAACGAAACTAGCCTAGCCCTGTGCTGTGAATAAGGCATTCGCTAGCTAGCACACCTACAGTGTGGAAATTAGATTTTAAATTCAATTTACAAACGAATTTTATTAGCTCACAACGACGGGATATTCTTTCCTCCTTAAGGGTGCTTTAAATACTATTTACCGACTAGGTGGTTAATTGATTGGAGAGAGGAAACTCTTTCCAATTCAAATTAGTTCCGCGAATTGCTTTGTTAAGCACGAAGATTTACGAATTTAGTCAGTCAGTCCTCAAGAACTTTATAAAATTGAAAATCAAGTGAAATTATAATGTTTAAAGCACTTACATGCGGTTTTAACACTTTATTTTGTTCGACACTCGTGAATTTAGTTTGACAGTGACAGCCATCTTGTTTCCGACTGTCAACATATAAAATGTGTTACATATAAAGTGTGTTACATATAAAATGTGTTACATATAAAATGTGTTACATATAAAAAAATAGTCTAATCGCCACCAATCAGCCAGTTTTTATCGAATCGATGCAGTTTTTATTGAAAGAGACGATGTAAATGGAAGAGTGCTAATCTGCGAGAGCCAATAAATCAATCAAAGAGTGTGTCGGTTAAAACGCAAACAAACGCGTTCTAATTTGAAATCGGGGCGCTGCAGGAAAGCCAATAATCCTTTTTATCTTGAACCAGTCGGAAGGAATTCTTTTCACAAATATTGGACAGTTTTTAATGATAAAACCCCTGCATTCTGCTGTAAATTTCCAAAGTAAACTTATCGAGACCGATTTGCTCGCAATTTGGAGGACGAAGGACGACGACGACGAAGAAGAAGAAGAGCGCGACTTGAAGATGTTTGCCGAACAAATTGGTTAAATCGAGCGCGGGGGGTTTCGCCTCGCAGTAATCCGAATGCAAAGTAAAGGATTAAGACGATCCTACTTTTATATGTAACCATTTTATTATTCAAATCGACCGCAAGCAAAATATTCGATTCTGATGGCCTAGATTGGAACAAACATCGTGGAAAATTGATGAGACACAGGCGACGGACGACGTCCTTGCTTGCTTGCTCGAGACATCGTCGTCGTCGTCGTCGTCTTCTTGTATTAAAAACACAAGCAAGTAAATTAATTTTCTCATTAATTTCACTCTGCTCTCTGCTCAAATATTTAAGCTTAAATAAAATTAAATGAAAACAGAGGCACAGACTCTCATTCTCTGCATACAAAATGACAAAAAAAGAGCCGGAGCTAGTGTACTGAGGGTCACAGGATTTAAATTGCAAACGACGGAATTTCGCCAGAGTGCAATACGTGCGGCTTGTAAACATTTTAATATCCTACTACTGCAAAATAGGAAATATTGTCGCCGCAATATTAATTCATTGTCTCATTTTTCGCATTTCCTTAAACAAGACACAGTAATAGTCAAATGTGCGACGACTAAAACCAAAATCGTGTCGCTTATATGCATTTGTGCCCCAAACTGAGTGCAAATTCATTAGCGCCACCAAAATGCATCATAATTAAACACATCGCGCCCATCTTGTCGTCGTCAGCGCACCAACCGCCAACCGTCCCAACTATAAATACGGCCGCGTGCAACTATGGCGTGACGACAGTCGATTAGAAAAAAGTAAACAAGTTCTACATTTCGCAAGAAACTTGTAACTATTTTATCAAACTCATAATATCGAAACGTAAATAATTTCTCTATTAACAATTTCATAAAAATGCTCTTTAGCAATTTGAATAAATCATACGCAGGCATCCAAAACAAAAAGCTTCCGATTTGTCTGAATAATAAATAAACTGCTCTGGAAATGTTTTTGTTGCAAATGTTTGAGAGAAAAGTTGATCAAATTTATTATTAATTCACCGAGCACCCTGCCTCTGGTATTTCAAAAGTTTTTGTTTGATTTTTGATATAAACCCCCGTGAGAGGGCTAAAGGTCGATTCACCTTAACGCGTATCGCCGATCGATGTCAGTCAAGTACACCTGGTCATTACGACGACAGTCCTCTCGCTGTCAATTATGCCATGTCAGAGCAGATACAGAAATAATTATTCACTTGATTAAACATTGGGCGGAGGCATTCATTCGGACGCATCGAGTGTGAGTGATCCAATTTACAAATGCGGGGATTAACAACACACACATACACACACACACACATCATTTACTGGAAATTGTGCATTTTATTTAAAGTGAGCCTACCTTTATTTGATGACTGGTTCGGTTTCTGCATGCCTGAAAACAATAAAAAAAACAAATTAATTACAAATGACACTTGCGAACATTTCCGCCATCTTTCTTTTAGTACATTTGAACTAATAAAATATAAATGACGTACAAGTATGTTTGGTTGCATACCCAATCCTTATCGTAAGACAATTATTATGACAAATTTATGCGCATTATTCAAGTTGTTTTTGTACATGATGATGAGGGGTAGATTCCAATACATGGAACAATGAAGCTAAAAGCGAGATAGACAAAGTTAAGATATTCCAAAATTCCATAAGTAAGCAATGCATATGCAAGAGACGTGCTGCTGATGCTGATCGCGTCTTCTTTAGTGTGCCGCTACTAAGAAAACCGCCCCTTCCTGATTAACTCTAATATTGTAATTAAGAGTCGAACCGCTAAACTACACCATATCCCATTTCAGCCAATCTCCGTTCGCTCTTAAATCCACCCGCCGCCACCGCGCCACCGCCACCACATCTTCGTACCTTATTATTTACTTTGTTCCTCAATGACTTTGATTAAACTCGTCGACACACTGCTGTACTTTTTCGGCTCGTAGATGGCGCTTCATATTGTGCAAATTGTTTTTTGGTCCATCCGCGCCATCAATCAAACGGGACACGACGGGGCCTCTCTCTTATGTTTAGTTTAGTCAGTCGCACTTTGTCACGGCAAGATAAATTTGCAAATGTCGCAAACAATTACTGTCGCCGCTGACTTTTGCAGCACATCAGAAAACGAAAAAGGAAGAATGAATGAATGATACAATGCATTAGTCAAAACGTCATCGGGTCGCTGGCATCGATCCATCTCTGATGCGCTTTCAAAAGTCGGCAGACGGTTCTTCACAAAATATTCACCAAATTGTTTAGATCTTCATAATGATTGTTTTATTGACACATGAACTACTTGGTTATGTTATACCGGAAACAATATATGACGTAACATGCGACAATTGAACTACTCAAACTTTGGCGGTAAATTCAAATGTTTGTGATTGTTTTATTTAGTACAAATAAAGGGGTGAGCTCAGAAGCAGAATAAAGGCAATAGTATCGATTAGTTGCGTCGGCATTATTATCAAACATAAATGTCGGATGGAATTTGTTGCGATACATCAAGCAGAAAATATGCAAAATCTTGTAAAGCACAATAAAAAAACAACATAGTACCCAAGACGAAGAAGAGGAGGTACATTATTATAATATTCCGTTGTGCATAGCGGCGGGGCGGAATACATTTAATATAAAGAGTATGAAATCTGACAGGATAACACCGTTAGATATACACAATGAAAATAAATACGTAAATGTGTTTAAGCTTTGAGCGAATCCTTTGAAATTCAAACATTCATAAGGATTTTACTGTGTGTGGGGGGATGATGGGGGGCGCAGGATTTACGGAGGATTACGTATTTTGATATGAGCTCTCTGCTCTCTTCACAGAAAAAAAAACAGAATGCGAAACGTACAGTTGAATACCGACTGTATAATAAAATGCCGTAATTTCGAAATTATATCGGTTCAATTATAACTACATAAATTCGAAATGTAGCTATTTATTAGTACAAGTTCGGTCCGGACTCGAATAACAACCATAATGATGAAAATCCGGATGAAAATCAATTAGACCCTTCAAATATTTATTAACAAACCTCATAATTACACATAATGAAAACGCAAAATTATTAATCTGCTCTCTCGCAACTTATTGCATTTCCCTCTATTCCATTTTCTGCTATTACAATAATATTGTATTTAGTCAGCCAGTATTACAACAATTTTAGATAAACTAAATGACCCTGGTGGAATGAACCACCCCGCTTATGCGAAGTTTCAAGGACGCTAATAGAGGGCAGCTTATCGTTGCAAAAAACATCACTAGATGGCTGTAGCAAATTCGTAAAATGTCTGTCATAACAAGAACAAGATGAAGATTAAGCTAATTATTTTTGTCTCAAACGCGAAATATAAAAAACTTTGTCCCTCTTTATATACGAAAACAATTTGCAAAGATCAAAAGCTCCGTTTTGCAAGAAAAAAGAAGAAGAAGAAGAAGAGAAATAAGGAAACTTTCAACTCGATTATATTTTTCGTTCTGATGTGTCTACATAATCTAATGGCTGGGCATTTTAAATTTTAATTATGCAAAATAAGTTCCTGCTTCGGCATGGTTGGCTCTAATTGGGCAGCCCCTCCTCATATTTCTTGATTAAAATAAGCGACATTCTTTGCAAGAGGTTTATTTCGGAAAACAACTAACGCTAGGCGAAGGAACGAAGATTTCACGTGCACGTGATTTATGCACCTCTCTCGCGCGCGCGAACCTAATAAAAGCGTCAACGAATTTATTCCTCACACAAATTAATGATGCTTTTATGGCTTGCCCCTTTATTTAGATTTACTTTATTTGTTTAAACCGGATAAATTTTGCTGGACGCGCTAACCTCAAATTATTATAAATTTTTAAATAAAAACCACCGCCATGTAATTACAATGCTAATTGTTATTAGAGCTCGGGAATTGAATTGTAAAGTTGTAAAGGGGGTGACAACGAAAATGTGTTCGTAATTAGGTTAAGTTTGTGTGGAGATGTTTTGCTATTTTCAGTCGTGCACAAGTAATATAAGTAGAAGGGTCGTCGGAAGTGATGACAGTTCCGTTTGATGGATGCATCTGGCTGGAAGAGGCGCAACACTAGATGAACATATTGACTAGATACTATGGATTGTAGAAAAATGTTGCAAAATTGCATAATGTCAAATCATAACCCCCAATCAAGCTTTAATAGTTCAGAAGTATGATGACAGATGGCACCATATATGTAAAATTAATGAATATTATAGTTTTTTTGGTTGGCAACATTTAATCTTTGAGTATGCAACTAAATATACACGTGTAGTAGTTTTTTTGTGCAACTAATAATACATGAAACAGCCTGATTTGGAGCTTATTTTAATTCCCTACATTAGCGTTGTTTAATTATTAAATTTGTGATTGTAATAATTTAATGCAACTATCGCAGCACTATGTTGGTGGAAATATAATATTTCGAGTTCGAGAATGGAATAGAATAGAATAGTAGACGGAATATTATTAGAATACAGGTTATTATAATGAAAGTTATTTAATTAGTTGAAAGTTTCCATTTACCGCACAAAACTAGTAATTGGCTTAATGAACAAGGCCTTTCTGCTGTTTCCTGTCAAATTATTTTATCATCCTCGCAACTCACATATTTTAATTAACGCAATACTCCATTTTCGGGTCGCTTCTGTTTTATATCAAAACAATTGTATTTTCTACAAATTGAAGAATTCCAAACATTTTTCATTATACATTTAATTTAAATTTCATCTTTAAATCAATCTAGAAAATGGCACAACTTTGCACTTTCCCCTTAATAACAAATTAAATAGTCAATCTTGCAAGAAATTACCAATTAAACTGCAATCAATGATGCAATAAATCCGTTTAAAAGCCGATAATTAAAATTTAAACTTGACATTTCAACTAAAAATCTTTAAACCGTATTTATCATAATAGAAACAAGCTCGAAAAAGACGAGTATTTTAATCTGAACGTTAGAAGGTTGATTTATCGCGTTGAAAAACAAATGTGTAGACGTCAAAACATTCTTTGATGACCAAAAAAAAGGTAATTAAGGCATTTAAAAACACACGGACGGAAAGCAATAAATTTCCAAAGAGAGAGAAATCATGAATAAACATTCTTTTGTAGTGTGGCAGCGGCTTTTCCAAGCAGCCAGCACAAAGCGCGCTCTAATATAAATACTTTGCCATCAAAACATCCAATAAGCTCAAATTCATTACGAAAAATCGCTCAAAAATAGAACTAGATTAGTTGAACTACTTCAAAAAACAAACTAACTACTAGATAAGTTGGTAGAATTGCAACATTAAAAAAAAAAAAGAAAAAGATGACACTTGAGTTGAGGTAATGTTACAAAGCACTCGACAGGCTAATAAAATGAGTCGCAATGAAAGAAAAAGCCTTTTAAGTTGTTGTTGTTGTATGCTGCCGCCGCCGCCGTCGCCGCCTTCCTTTTGTATGTAAATGAGCGGCGGCGCTATTTAAAATTCACCGCAATGGTGCAAAAGTTGTAAAATTCAACACCCTTACCTAATTCCGCCTTATCTGCACTGCCATAATTCAATCAGAACAAGCCAACACATTTGCATAAGTATGTCGCTTTTTAATTCTCCGCAAAAAAATTGATTACTTACGATTTCCGTATGGATTCTAGTACAAAGCATCGGGCCATCCCTCATTTTTAATTGGAAATCATGGATTTATCGCCGAATATTTGATTAAAACTGCATCGCCGGTCGTCCGTCAAAAAAGGTTGAGGTTAGGATGTCCCTTGCATAAGCATGTTAACTACTTTTCATTTCATAAAAAGTATTCGATGCCTAATATCTCAAAATGCGTGCAAACTGCTAAAGAAGCACATTTTCACTAGTTTTTAATTGCACTACTCTTATTTAAAACACAAAATGCATTTAAATTGCACACAATTAACAAGCGCGTCATTTGACATGAAAAAAGTGGTACCACTACAACAAATTGTTAGTAACTAAAATAATCAATAATTTAGCGTTAATTAATTACAAAACGCTTAAAATAAATGCAATATTAATCATAGCTTGTTTTAATGCTACTTTATGTTTGTATTCGTTCCCTTTTTTTGTGTAACTCAAAACCGTTTGTGCCGAATTTAGACACAAGATGGCAATAAATAACAAAAACGATGACAGGCTTAATAATAATGTCATTCTAAAAGGAGAAATCTGATATTTTAACGGGCTTAACGTTAAATCATGTGTCAACACATTCCCCGGCTTTTAAATGACTTTATTTCTTTCCTTTTCACCTCATTAGAGCTGCACATGCATTTTATGAATATATTCCATCTGGCATCCATAGATGGCGTTTTAAATATAACCTGTAAAGTGTCATTCGCATATTTATCGGAAAACTTTTTTTCATTTTCTAGTTTCTAAAGTGAAATTCTCTTAGTATGTGTGCGGCTCTAATATATTTCCAAGGTGTCAACTTGCATGTTCTAAATCACCCTCAAACTTGAAAAAAGCACCTATTTCGTTTCGTATTCGCATATTTTACATTCATCTTGTATGTACTCAAGCGTCTGTTAGATTGAGGTTATGTTAGATGTCGATAATCCAGATACCTATCGGAATTTGTATCCGTAAATTAGAGTTATATTGTTTTGCATTGAAAACAAGCGTAATAACTCTCGGCTATTTGGTATCTATGTATATTCCATTCGATCCAGTGCACAAACACGAATAAATTCCATATTAATATCATCACTCTTTGTTAAACTGTTTTCATAGACAAGGGGATTTGGATTCATAAATTCGAGCCTGATGCCGATTCTATTTGCATTTTGCCTTTGCAATTATTTATTGCTGTACTGTTTGGAATATTAAACAAGCCTAGTTTAATTATTTAAACAATTATTATAAAATAGGCAACCAGCAATACAATACTTAGTTCTAACAATAACCACTAGTGGCGCTTAGTCAAACGACATAAATGGCGACTTGCAGAATAGAAATTCTCCATTTTTATTTCATTCTATTTAGAAAATTTGAAATTCAGTTCAGCAACAAAATATTCCTTCAGTTGCGACGTGCAAATTCAATATCTGATGATTGACGTCCCCCTTTTTGAATGTTTCTAAAGTGAGATCACGAACTTCCCCTTTTTCTAACCTACTACTCGAGCTACTACTTGAAAACTGCAAATTGGCACCTTACCGTGAAACACCCAGTACAACCAAGCACATTATTGGAAAGCTGCTTTTATGCACTTTTCAGATCAGTTTACAAAACTACTGCAGCTTCCAATACCACATCTTTTGCTTGGATATTGGTTTGACAAGGAGTTTGACACCTCAACAATTTTTAGTGACTTTCGGTAAGTAACCAATGTTTCCCAGCGAAAAGCACTAAATCAAAGACACCCTAATCAATCAAAAAGTGGATAATCCGGCAACCCCTTCAATATGTCAAACATTTAGAACTTTGAAAAGGCGACATTTTATTGTCTGTTGTTCTGTAATGCATACAAAACGCTTTGGGGTGTGCATTATTCACTTAAACTTGTCGCTATTCGGCGGGCCATTGTTGTGTATCAAATCCCCTCATTGAAAATATGATGGCAAGCTTATGGTTGTCAAAATTGAGGGCTTAAATTCGGAGCTTTGGGCCATTAATTATGCACCATATAGGCAACCAACAATACATTCGACAGCTGTCAATGATTATAATACCTACTCACAATATTGCGATAAGTTTATAATTTTTACGAATAATATCCAATAGATAGAACGGAAATGAGGCTTTTGTGGTGCAGGGCGAACAATTTAAACGACGTGGCATTTAATTAATAGTCTGCAAAGTTGTTACTGTGTGTGTATTATTTATTTCACTCTCTGGATTTGGTGGTTTCTAATGCATCTGACACAACCACACAACTCTATTTCAGTTTGCTTTAAAGAAGCTTCAATTTATTTTCCAGCAGAAATCGTGTTTTTATATAATTAATTTCATTTGTAACCAGACTAGGGATATTAAAAATTATCAGTTGGTGGTACTGGTTGGCACATTTCCGACTGGTTATACAGACATGGCAGTTTAATTGAGTTGACAGATAAGACACGTGCATTTTCCGAGACATTTTCGCTTCAAAAAGATGTATTGCGACGAAATGTGAGTTTAAATACGGTTATTTGCGACATTCTACGTATTTTAGTGCATTTGACGATGAAATTGCATGGATTTCGTCGGCAAACGCACAATCAACGGTGATCTACCCAAAATATCAGTTATAACCACACTTTTTCCACTACAACCTCACTAATTCCAACCGAACTCGCCTACAAATCAAATTCCTGATGGGTTTCCACACATTACAAAGCACTTCGCAGTCAAATCCATCGCAAGTAATCTCCACATCCCTTTTTTGACAGTAGTGACTTATTGTCGGCCGGAAAGAAAGCTCGTTAATAGTTTGACGAATGAATTTTAGTAAAAATGGGGTGCAAAACAACCCTACCTAATGAATCATATGGACAACCCGTCGTGAATACGGCCATTGCACTAAAGACCTATAGTGCACTGCTTGGGATGGAAATTTAAATTAAAAGCGAGCGATGTCTTGCAAGCAACAGGTGAAGAGTGGACAAGATGGTCGCCGCGCCATGTCGGGACGGCAATGGAATCGCAATCGAACAAAAGTAAGTTTAAACTAGGTTATATAAATTTAATGTCGCCATTAAGGGGTTGTAAATGACCGTCATAGATTTGCAGCGGCAATATAAGCTGTCTCGAATCGGGTCACACTAGTAGAATTTATACAATTATTTTTCGGGGCTGCCCCGACAAAAAAAACCCACCATTGTTGACAGTTGATAAGTCACAAAATGGGCGTGGTCTAGGTATATATTAATTACACGTAAATCCGAGCAGGTGGCGCCGCCTCGTGTTTGTCTAATCCTGCAATTACATCTTTTAAATCCGCATGGTATCGAAATTTAAGGACACCTAAACAAACGAACGCACCGATCTCGCTCTAATCTTGTTTGTATCCATATGGAAGATGGAAGCGGGGGTGGCACAAATCCATTAATCTTATTTGTCTCTTGGAAAATTGCATCGAAGCACGTACTTTATTATTCAATTATTTACAACTGTCAAAGTGACAGTACATATAGTGTTAGGCCATCTTGAAATATTTTAATTATTGCTAGTTCGGTAAAACTGGAATTATTCATTTCTATAAATGTACGGTTTGGGGTGGTTATGCATCACACATGATAAGGGTTTGTTTGGCATGACGTAACACGATCGTATAAGTGTTTGCTCACAGCTTGGTAATGGTAATTTGTCTCGTCTAGTAGAATAGGGGGAACGTTGGAAAATGGAAAAAAGAACGCCACCACAGTTTGACCTACCCCACTACTATTTCATTTACACTTGTACAAGATGGTTGCCTTGCCGGATTGTCCATTATTAATAATATTATATTGAGAAAGATTCCTGAGCATAGATGAAATGTGTTGATCCTTTCTGATGGTATAAATATATCATTTCCCGTTTGGCCTTTGCCCTTTGAACCTTTCCGCTCTTCCTCGTAAAATCGATTTCCTTCCAAGTTTCCGCTTGTAATGCTTAACTGCCTTAAATGCTTTTAATCGACAACGAACATTATTTTTTTACAGGTCAAACAGTGAAGGAAAAACTGGCCAACTTTTACCAACGAACGAATTTCGGTGAGTTTTATTTCGAAATATATTATGCGCCTAACTTTAAGAATAAGCGTAGCTGCAATTAAGATGGCCTTGTTAGGTATTTTTAAAAATTTATTTGGCTAGGCAACCAGTAATACAACTAACTAGATTAAATTGAATAGGCAACTAGTAATACATTCACCACATTAGCCTACAAGTATTAAATTAAAGGTAATTCGGAATCCCTTGACGGCCGAAAATGTAGCGTAACTTTGAAAATACCTGTTGTACAGCTCATAAATAATAATAAACCGTAATTGTAAATTAAGAGGCAATCAGAGAAATATTAGCATTCCGGCATTAACCCCTATTATATTACACCTTTATTAAGAGAGCGAGAAGCATGGATTGTAAATAGAAAGGGTGCTGCTGCAATTTAGTAAATCTAAAATGACAAATATATATTTCCACCGCAATTGGATTACATTCATAAATATCTACTAGTATCGAATCGAAGAAGAAAAGTGGAATAATGGATATATTTCCACCAAGGAAAACTATATCAAGACAAAGAGAGAGATGGAGCATGGTCGACGAGGTCTAATTGTATACAAAACCAACAAATTAGCAAACACGTTCACTACTAATGAGATATACATTCTACGAACGACTACGGCCTGTTTAATTAATCACTTTACAATGCCGCCGCGCTGTGTGACACTCTCATATACTACATCACTTACTTCTTCTTCCTCTCTCTCTATCTATCTCTCTTTGTTTAATATTCACACAATGCATCGATATCATTGTGTATCCCCACTTCAGTTAACACACCTAACCTCACAATATATCCATATCCATAGAGTGGGGATAGAACAATCGAATAACTCAAATATAAACACACAATAAGGAAGTTCGCTTTCAACACAAACAATTTCCGTTTAGTCTGCCATAGTATAACAATAATATAATGGCAAACAAAACCTGAAATTCCCAATCAAAATGGCCGAAGTAACCTTGAAATATTCCACCACGGAAATGGACTCACCTTGAGTGGAGACAGCACCAATCAGCATCAGCGATGTGATCATAATCCACACGGCATTGGTGATTGGAGATGGTGAAACGGCCATGATTTCCGGTTAGTAATCTGTAACAGATAAGACAAAAGTGTTACCAACTGCATAACAACAAAAAAGTTCGTAGAGATAAAAGAGCGCAGTTGAAATTCAATTTGTTCTGCTAGCTGGAACTTATTACCGTACTAGAATACAAAGACAATGCCATTTGTAACTAGAAAATGGCGACGGAATTTAGTTTCCGAACTGGTGCATAGGTGGCTAATATTTTTTTAGTTTACTATTCCACCAAAGTAAAAGTTTCAACGATTTTCTTTGTATTTTGAATGGCAAAATTCCAATTAGCTGGTTGACAAAGTGTTGCATAGAGGTCGCTTTAGAAATGACTTTTGCAACAGCAGCAAAGCGCAAAAAGGAAATATTTATCGATTGTTGTTGATGTGCATTTTAAAACGAGAACGCGGAATAGAAATCGCCTTTTGACAATAATAAGACGAAATAAATTTCATTTATAATGACGACGACGACGATGAGAAAGGCGATGGAAAACTTCAAAGACTTTTCATCATCCAAAAGCTATTCATACTTTTGCATTTATTTATTTATTTATTTGTTGGCTCAGTCGGTATTACACTAGCTCTTGATGATAGATGACGCTAGTTTTGCATTTGACTAATTTTAGACAAGATGGCGCTGTTCCGAGTGTAAATGACGTTTAATCTGAATTTGAAACGGTGTATTAGAGGCTTTAGATTTCATTTTTATTTGAGGAAAAGTAAATAGATAAATGTATAAATGCGAATTGCGACTATGTTTGGAAATAAATCCTGCTCTTTCAAAGCAAACACACATTCACATAGAGAGATGCGAATAAAAATAAAAAGGGTGCTGAAAGAAACTGAGAGAGAGAGCGAAAGCACTTTTCTTCGTCGGAAAATTCTTTGTTGCATTCAACTGACGGTAATTTTCCTCTTTATTAAACGTATAAATAGTATGTAGAAAGATGTAAAAGGGGGAAAAATGAAAATAATACTGATATGTTTTGTGAGAGAGGATAGTTTTTATGCTGAGGAAAATATGTTTTTCAATTTTGCTATAAGTATGCTGCTGTTGTTTTTAAATTAGGCGGAAACATGGCATTCTTGAATGTGGTTTATACATGAATGGAATCTGGAGTGTTATACATGAAAAGATCGTAATTGCTTTTTTCATTCTCATTTTTCATTGACGATTTCAACTTTGGTGGAATAGTCCTCAATTAAAGATCAACAATTTCAGAGCCTTAAAAGGAACAATACTAAATAATTCATTATTTGGCCGACAGATGTCTGACCGAGCCGCCATAAAAATAATCGTTCCAAATTAATTTCCACCTTTTATTAATTATAAAAAACGTAATGAAAATGATACGTCGATCATAAATCGTCGTCGTCCTTTTCTTTTTTTAACGTCTGTTTTACTATCCAACAAGTAAAAGTAAATTTTTTATTACATTTAGTCGCTCTGTAAATATTTGTGTTATTTTATTCCGTCTCGTTTTTATAATGCAAAGCGAGGCTAAAAAACAAATCAAAAAACCGTTTTCGGATTTAATTAAAAAAAATAAAAATCCAGCGAAAGAAACAATTAATTTTTTTCCTTGTGCTCGACACTGTTCGGCCTCAAGCCGAACTCGAATTAAATTGAAATTACAATCATCTATAGTGTACCAATCAAGACATCTCCGAATACAAACGCCGGAAATACCAACATAACTTATTCGTCTTTTGACAATTCAGGAAGTCGTCCATTTTTCATTTAAATCAGATAGCAGTGACATTTCAATGTATTAATTACAATTAAACGCCACAAGATCACGAAGGCGTGGCTTAATCAAAACATAAACTTAAAAATGGCCGCTTTGACACCTCTTATGTCATCTGTCATTGAAGTAGTGGTGCAAAGTTATAAATCTCTTGCGAACAACTTTGGTTTGGAGCGGAACCGTTTAGAGATACGTGCATCCGGATGGATGCACTTTGTGGAAAATACTTGGCACGAATTTTCCTGAAACAAAACTAGCGACATAACCTTAAAAAAATCAAATTTGGATAGCGCCATCTTTCGGCTTGGAATGCAATCACTGAACATACAATATAATTTATTCTAGTGGATAACCATTAGTGTTATCATCGTAATACAGCCGAAAACTATCATAATCCAGGAATAAACCCCATTGATCAATAACTTTCCCCCCTATATACTACTACAGCGGCCGCATCCCAAAACCCTCCATAATTCATATATTCAATGAGTGCAAGCGAGATAACGCTATACATTTCACTGTGAGTGCAAGAGAGATGAACAGAAGTACATTTATATGCAATGTAATGAGGCAAATGACGTGACACGTGCGACATTCGGGGCGGTTATTTAAAAATCTTAGGGTTGTTTATTTATAAGCTGAATATTATTCGCCCGCGTTAATGGGCAGCGTGAAATTCGATTGATTCGCCTTTTTGTCAAGGTTAATATTTTATGTAAATATATAAATAGGCAACAATCAATACATTTAAAATTTGCAAAATGATTGACAGATGTCGCACATTGAAAACAAAAAAAATAACGCCATTATTGTAACTAATGCATTTATGTTTGAAAAACAAACAAAAAGAGTTTGATTCGATTTGCAAGCATTGATTTTCCTCTTTTGTGTTTGTTATTCAGTTTAGACGACGACGAAATGCCCAACGGATGGAAGTGAAAAAACGAGCAGGTTTGCACAATTTGCATTTTTTTGTATGAAATTTTAAGGTGGTTGACCTGTACTGTAAACAAATAATTAATTTGAGACAATTTGAAATGGCGACATGCATTATTCATCTACTTTTGACGTTTGACAGTTTACTCTTGACATTTCGAAAATGTAACTGTCAAAATTTTAATAGTAATGAAATTCTAACCAACCTTTTCACATAAATTCAACGTTTGCGACGCTTAATCCACACTACCATCACACTAAAAGACACTAATAAAACCGCCACTAAATTAACGATGCACTGCAATTTATTGTTTTTATTTTTGGTTGTAGATATTTATTGGTTTTACCACGCCGAAAAAGGGAAATCAATAATACAAAAGAGTGTGGCTGAGTAGTTAAAGTAGAGGAAAAAAAGAGCTCGTATTCACATTTTCGTGCTTTGTGTGGTGTTTGTGCGTTTTGGAGATGAAAAACAAGCCGTTGATTTTCTGCGCTGTCCAAGTATTAGTTCAATGGATAGTCGCCGAGGATGAGTGCAACATTTCGATGGTTTTTGTCGGTTCTTTTGCACCATAACAAGCCGGAATAGATTAGCCAAGCACAAAATGCGATGATTACAGCACAGCTGCCTCTCGAGAACTGAATTGCGTTTCGGTTTCTAATGGAGGGGCAGATAGCATACGAAGTTAGCCGAACGACTAGTGGGTTTTGCAAGAAACTGGTCGGCCATCAGGTATAAATTCCCCTCATTACTTCGAATTTTAAGCTTGAGATTTTGTTAAAGCTACAAGAAATATTGGCTTTAAGCTTAAATAAGCTGAGATTAATTGTTTAAATGGTTTAAATAATTTTTATTGGTAGGTAAAGCTCATACCAAACGTCCGACTGATTATCGATGGCGCATGCGAATGAAAACATTGATGACGTTGTGAAGTAGCCGCCCTTGTCACGTGATGCAAGTAAGAGCGTCAGTCTTTTCGTTGTTGCTTTTCGGGGGGATGTTTTGTGCTCCCCTTCTACTATTTTACTATGGGTGGGGAGATGAGGCGTGCAGGTGAGTGTTTGATTTGTTTTAACCTAACTTGATATGACGTATGCGTCAAATTACAGTTGGCTAAACTGTAAAAGTTGCTTTAGAAAAGAAAATGGTCTCTTATATGTTAATTAATTATCTTGGAGATAATTAAATTGCGCGTTTTTTAAGTATACCACTTATGTATTTTAGTGGGTTAGTAAACCTTTAGTTGAGATGCGAACCGAGGTAATTGTCAAATTGAATAAACTAATTTGATTGCCTTTTATATTAAGTGTAACTTTACATTTGCGCCTAATTGATTCAAATGTTGTTTATGTGGATGATGGAGAGCTTTTAAAAGCTAATGCATATTTTAGTATTTTGTAGCAAAAAGCAGCATCAAGTTACCAT
This sequence comes from Cryptophagus acutangulus, assembly GCA_963556235.1. Taxonomy (NCBI): domain Eukaryota; kingdom Metazoa; phylum Arthropoda; class Insecta; order Coleoptera; family Cryptophagidae; genus Cryptophagus; species Cryptophagus acutangulus. The sequence continues at coordinate 331,091 of OY744570.1, forward strand.
TTATTTATTTTTCGTAAAGTCCCTCGGGCATTTTAATAATCCCCAATCAATTTTATTTTATTTCTATTAAAAATATAAACAATTTACTAAAGTGAAGCTGAACTGACAGGTTTAGATGTATTATTGGTTGCATACTTGTTAATATTGATAGTCTACTAGATTTAAGTTGGTAGGATTGCACACATGTAGTGAATTCAAGATGGCGTTGATAGTATGACAGTTTGTTGGTTTATAAATGTTCTTTTCAAGTTTTTTGCGACAAAAGGTGATTAAAAGTGGTTGAATGAATGATTAATGCTAGTTTGAGTCGTGAATAATGTATAATATGTGCGTTGGTAGTGAAAACAAAGCGACTTAAATGGGTTTTTTTCATCTTGTTCCCCGACCAACGAACGAAATAAGCAAAAAGCTCGTTTTCGTTTTGCAAATAATATGATGGGATACGGCGGCCGCGCTCTCTGGAATTACTAAGTAAATATTAAAACGAAATTATTGTGCATATACACATATAATAAACAGTTTCAACATGTAATAATTTCTATTGTTGATTTTAAGCACACTCAACGAAGCCAAGGCTTTACTCGAAATTTGTAAACAACGAAACGAGAGGAAATGAAAAATGTGGATTGTACGGGGTGTTGCTGGATGAAAGGTAAGGGTATTTTACCTTTGGGGTTTGAATGCAAAAATTGAATCAGGAGTAAATGGATTTATTTAAACTTGGGTAGTAGTAAAGGGATGAATGTGGTTGGATGGGCTGCTGGAGGCGTTTTCGCTAAAAACCGGCTGGTCAGATTCACATACTCACATTATGTTATTATTTGAGCCCATTGGCTATTATCAAATTGCAGCAGTTCTCAAACAATCATTCGACTAGCTGCCATAATGAGGCGGCAACCAGTAATACACCTAATCATATTTTAGTCGATGATGATTATTAGGTGGATTTGCGGCTTTTGAATGCGAGTAGTGGTAGCTATCCCCTAGTTTCTTGGATTTTGATTAATAATGGGGCAAAAGTTGGAAACAATTGTTAAGACGTGAGGGTGAAATGATATTACTTGTATATAGAGTGGTGTAGGTCACGTGTTTGGGTGTAATTTAAGCGGCAATTGACCTGCGGTGGGATTTGAATGGGGGTTGGGGGTGGGTCCGGTTTTAATCTGTTTGTAAATGGCGTATGTGTGGAGATATTAATTTTATCGTTAATGCTTTTCATTAAAGCGTCTTAATTGTTTGTGGGAATGTCAAAATTTTCGTGTAAAAATGTTTTGCAGCGCCATTGTAATTAGTTTACCTTGTAAGAAATGAATTTCTTTTCTGCTCCACTATAAAGCAATTTAAAAAAAAACATCGTGTTTCAGTAGCTAGCTACCTTTCGTAGAAAGGCAGCAAACAAACAAAAGGCAAGTGCTTGGCCCCCAGGCCGAACCTTTGATCTTAAATATTCTACAATATATTTCAGTGTTGGCAGATCAGATAATACATTACAGAAATGTAATAAGTTAAGCAAATGCTAACATTTAAGCAAGATTAAGGCCCTGTTTACACTTTCAATTCGATTCGATGCAAATTAGTAAATTAATTTGAATTAATTTAGCGCCATCTGCTAGATTGTTTGCTAATGCGTTTAGATTAGTAGTGCATGGCTAGATGGAGCTAATAAATTCGAAAATAATTAAAAATTAATTAATTGGCGCTGTAATAAATGTGAATTGAGCTTAAGTTGGAAAGATGAAAGGCAGAAGAGAGGAAAATTCAAACATTTCGTTCTTTGTGGTTGTTCTTTGTATTACAAAATAATATAAACGTTTAATTACTGAAAGTCATAAACAGAAACGGAATAAAGGGAATGTTTCGCTTTTGCAAATATGTTGCGTCTTTCACATGCATTTACTTTTCCTCTCAAGGCATATTTTGTAACGAAAAGTTTGCCAAAAATGCCGCTCATCCCCCGTCGGCCCAATTAAAAAATCTTTCTGCATCGCGCGTTCATTCTATGTTATGTTTACACAATTGTTGGAATTCTTGTTTGCTTGTCAGAAAAATGCTAAATTTCTAATAAATGGCGCTTCTTTTGGTCTCGACAAAAAAACCTCGCTGCGAAAGTCTGTGACAGGTATTTGCCCAATTGCAAGTGACAGTCCCAATTCGCAGAGCAATATTCCACTTAATAACCAATCAAAATGGATTAATTCGAATCGATCTCAGCTCTAGGGAGTTGAGTTCATCAAATTTTACTATAATATTGTTTATTGTGTGATTTAAGTGAATTGCTGGTTGCCTAACTGGATTGATATTTTGATGTAACCTCGAAATGTCATATTTTTAACCGTTTTGGTTGGGCTTATGTATTGTTGGTGGCCTACTTTTGTAAAATTAATTTTTATTAGGGCAATTTTGGTCGGTTTTAGCAAATACGAATTGTTTGTGTATTTTAATGGAGCGAATTCAAATAATATCCGTTTGCCGTATTCGGTATTGAATAAATAATGTGTCGGGGGGGCAGTAGAAATTGGGGAGGCCAACAAACAAATCGATATTTGTAAAACACATTCGCATATTAATGTTTCATCATGTATTTAAGAAGAGTAATGTACGAATATGCTTTCTTACTAAAACATGTATTTTAGAAAAATGCGTAGGTGAAATTGTTGGAAATACAACATGTTAAAATACATTTTAATAAATAATGTCTCGTTGTCGTCGGGGGGCAGTAGGAAATGGGGAGGCCAAACAAATCAATATTTGTAAAACGCTTTCACACGACATTTGCTCATTTCGTTTCCATTTCTCCTATATCATTCTCTGCCATCATCACAACAACAGCACTACTAATTACCATTCTATTAATTATGCACCATTTAATTACCCATCTTTATATCTATGATGAGCTAATAATTGATTAGCTTGATGGTGCTGGAGCGTGGAGGCGCTTTATCAGGTTGAGTATTTGTTTTTTGAAGGTAAATAATTAATCTGCCCCTTCGGGATAGGCAATTCACAATACATTTTTGACGTTATCCACTCTGTATAAAATGAATCAATTTGCTAAATAATTAAAAACGTTGATGATGATGGCGGCGGAATGACTGAAAAAAGGAGAAACAAAACAACAACGAACGAATGTGGATGGAAAAGCGCTTTAGGAAAACAGGAAATGTATACAGCGAACCGTAAAATATTCATAATAAAATATTTCGCTATGTATAAAGTGGTGTGGAGAGGGCGAGTGGGAGGAGTGACGCCGCAGGCTTACCAACCGTAACCATATTGTTTTGTGTGTGAGACATTTTTAAAATCAAATTTAATGCCCGCCGGTGTTTTGTTTAAATTAAATCCAGCAGCCAGACCGTTTTTGTAATTATTATATCGTTTGGGTTTTGCCGCAGACAAAGCAACAAAAAAATACGTGGGTTAAACTTAACCTTCAAATTTTTGACAGTTGACAGTTTATATTTTAAATGAAAATACCGACAGATTGAATTTGCATACTAATGTTACTAATTTGAATCGGCTTTATTGTTTGAGACATAAAGACAATTGGGAATTGAAATTCTGCTCGTAAGTTTGTTGTGCTCGCTTTTAAAAGCCCACTATTTAAGCAAAGATGCATTATAATTGGAATTACAGCTAGCAAACTAATTAGTAGTTAATTAATGAATCGTAATATACAAGGAAGCTTTTCATCTTTCTTAGTTTCGCTTTGATTAATTAAAACTAGTCAACAAGTGTGTTGCGAATTAGGCAGCCAGTAATACAAGGCATTTTAGCTGCCATTTTATAATTAAAATATGGCAACTTGATTAATAACATTTGTCTCTATAATTTTATTAGTAATTGCAAAAATGCTTCTGCTCTAATTATTTTAATGGGTTCGGTATGTATAATAGGTGGACATTTTTCGTTATTGTACCTCTTGAAAAAGATGAAACGACTCGTTGACATGCGATTGTTAATATTGTATCATTGTGTGCCATTAAATGGTCATTATCATTTCAGATATAAAAGCAATTCGTATTTGTATTAAAGAAAAACACGAAACAAAGCTAGCCCCCTCATTAATTATTAATCATTTAACTATTTTCACGAATATCGACAAATGGCTACTTGTTTTGGTTAGGCAGCCAGGCATACAGATGTATGTGGCGCTATCTTTAAATCAGTAGCTACACTAACTACAAATTTCTCCGTAATATTGCACAGTAATATTTGTAATTTAATTATAAATATGTTTTATTTATTTATAATTATAATGCAACTATTATTTGTGCTAAATATAAACAATTTCTACAACTATATTATTATTAATATAATAGTAATATAAAATTCGATTGCGCCATCTTGTATACCGTATACCAAGTAAATAAAATATGGTAGAACTCACTTTAATATCGAGCGACATTATTCAATTAGCGGGCTAATAGATTTGTTGCTTTTCGAATTGACAAACGCATGCAAGTAAATATAAACAAGTATTTAAACAATTAAATTAACATGTGTGAGTGCGCATGCTCGCATTTTGGTGCAACATTTTCGAACCGAACGACTCCGTAGTCAGTTTTGCTGCTCGTTGCGTTTCTCGTTCTCCTATGAATCAGTACGAGACGAGACGAGACAAGACGTTGTCGCGTTGGGAGCAGCTCGCCTTGTTTATTATGATTGTTGTTGTTTGTTGTTCGTTAGTGTTGTGAATCAGTGTGTTTAAGTTGTTTGAAAAATCAGCACAGGAAAAGTGTAGTTCGTTGTTTTGCTTAATGCGCTTTTCAGTGTGCAAGTGTGTGAAATTGAATTTGGACAGAATCCGTGTTTTTGACAGAATAAATTAATTGACTGGGAATATTCACATCCATATGAATCACACGTGAGTTTTTATTCACCGTTATATGCTACTGCAATTCAATGAAAGAAATTATTAAATGAGAACAACGCTAAACTGTCATTCATTTAGAAATGTCAGCTGTCAACGATAATTTGGCCTTTTCTAGCTAACCTATGCATGTATCTAAAAATACCAAACACCACTTAAATAGATTAACAGATAGTTGAATTACTTCTACCCCAGTTTTTATTCGAAAGCGCTAAGTTAAATAATAAGCGAGCTATTTTTGTTCCAATTCCAGATCATATGGTCAACTACCACTATTACCATCACAACAAAACGAAAAATCACCAACAACAGCATTATGCTAACCTTGACCTTTCTAATTCTAACCTTACTAATCGGCCATATTGTCGCCACCCCCGAAGATTGGGTAAGCGGCTCGCCGTTCAACCACTTTGCCCCCGACGATAACACATTCACTTCCGCTTATTTGAACGTGACGATTGTCAACGAGGACGGTTGGAAGTCGGATCGGACGGAAGTCGGACGGTATGGTGGGGGATTTATCGGATCCGCGCAAGGCGTATTGGTGCATGTCACGTCACGTGTCAAACGGAACGATCACACTGGCTGTCAATTGCCATTTGAAAGTTCAAGGAGTGACGGACGATTGCCGCAAGAGCCGTGGATTGCCTTGATTAAAAGGGGTGGTTGCAATTTTGAGGTTAAGGTGGAGAATGCCTTCAAAATGCAGGCAGCCGGCGTTTTGGTCTACAATGATCGAGATTCGGCGATGTTGGATAAGATGAAGTTGTCGAGCGATTCGAGACGTGAGTGCCTTTTTATTATTACGTTTATTTTGAGGGGTTTTCGGTGACATTGACGTTTTGAGGTTATTGGTGCGTTCAAGGTGGGTAGATTGGTGATTAATGCAAGGAAAACGGGTATTTAGGTAATTAGTGCGCGGTGGAATGAGGAAAAGTAGTTTTTGTTTCTAATTGGAAAGATGCATTAGTAGATTTACATTTGAAGTTAGCAATGAATTGTTTTTTCCTGATTGTTTAAATATGGCGTCCTATTAAAAGATGTGCAATTTTCACACTAATAAGGATTAATTATTTGCATTTTGATTCGACTAATCGGATAGCCGCAAATTGCATTTGAACTTAATATATTTCGCAACTTTCGTAAAGGAAAAAGGCAATAAATAAAGCAATGTTTAACAAATAAAGTCGTAAATGTTTAAAGTTTACGTTAATAAGCACATAATTGTGCTAAACAGAATAAAATCATTTATGGCTTTAAGTAAAGTTTCGTATACACATATTTAAACAGATGTGCCACTTTAAAATAAGGCTTCTTTATTTATTTCTGCTACTTGTGGGGCCCAACGCGTGGATCTCCTTCAATGGCGCTAATTTTAATCTAATCTAGGATTTTTTTATTGTTTCAAGTTGGCATTGAAATACCTTTTTTCCCAAATTGCAGGCAATATCAGTGCAGTCTTCATTTATCGATGGAAAGGCGAAGAATTAGCCAAATTGTCCGACAACAATTCCAAAGTGTACATTCACATCACAATAGCGAGTCATACATCTTCCAGGTCCGCCAACATAAACAGGTAAACGTCACTAAAACATTTTTTGAATTGACACTTGAGAAAACAAAAGTCAAACGTCATGCCCTTGAATTAAGAAGTTTATTATTTGATTTTCGAGAGAGGCTGAACGATTTGGTTTATTTAATTTATTGGGAAATCGAAATGCAAGGTTGGCTTTTATAGTAAATTCAATCTGTATGCGTGTAGAGTCAAGGTTTTCATTTTATCTTTTGTTTTCTGACTGTGAGTGGAAGCGGAATATTGTACTTTTAAGCAATATTATTATTATTGGGCAATTTAATGCAGATGAAGGTGGATTTTGTTGCTTTTAATTCGGACCGGTTGCCGTTGCCGTTTTGCTTTTATCCACATTTCTTATTCTATTTTTAAGTGGACTTTAATTGCTTCAACTTTGCATTTTATTAAAGTAAAGAAAAATCATATTTCTTGCTACATAAATAAATAATACGGCGTGTTGCACTATAGAAGAGTGCATTTTATTAATCGCTCGGTAATTTTCTCGGAAAAACAATGTGAGTGGACTTTATATCAACAAAATGCGTCTCTTTTTTTATTTATTTATTTATTATTTGACTCATTTATATGGCAAGCGATGATAACATGCAAAAATGTTTTGTCGTATCCATAAAAAAGGCAAACATAGGAAGAGAATTAATAAACGAGTGAGGTCGATTGAGTTTAAAACGAAATATCGAAATCAATTTGCATTTTTCCTCCCGAGTATTTTATTTGTTGCGTGTGTTGTGGTGTGTCTCGGCCGGTAATGTTGAAGGCGAGTTTCGAATCGACAACAAGGCCACTTGGCATACACACACACAAACGATATATAAATAAACATTTCGCAAATTAATTATTTATATTCGAAACAGGAAATTGAAAAATTATAGAAACCTGTTTTTTCCATTCTTTTATTTCCGAGCCTGATTTCGTACATTTGAATAATAAGTAAAGTGTAAATCCTTAACCTAGAAACTCGACCGCAAGGGCGAAATCGATATTCGCAGGGTGAGCAAGGAGGTGCGGAAAAGGAATAATTTCATTTCATGTTCATCCTGGCTGATATTTACGCCTGGTTACTTTTCTTTTTTCTATTGGTACCCTTTTTGAAATTTCAAATATGCCATATGTATTGTGTGTTGCAGGACATCGGTGCTTTTCGTATCAATTACCTTCATCGTTTTGATGATTATTAGTTTAGCTTGGCTGGTATTCTACTATGTGCAACGATTCCGCTACATTCATGCAAAAGATCGCTTATCTAGGCGGCTGGGAAATGCTGCAAAAAAAGCCTTATCGAAAATCCCAACCAAGAATTTGAAGTCTGAAGACAAAGAAATGCAAGGCGATTGCGAATGTTGTGCGATTTGCATTGAGCCCTACAAACTTAGTGATACGCTGCGAATATTGCCATGCAGGTATGTTAAGTCTATATTTGTATTGCTGGTTGCATAACAAATGTGTATTGCTGTTGGCCAAACTGGTGTATTGTTGGTTGCATACTTTTTTGACGGCCATTTTTGTTTGCAGCCACGAGTTCCATAAAAGTTGCATTGATCCGTGGTTGTTGGAGCATAGGACTTGTCCAATGTGCAAAATGGACATATTGAAGCATTACGGATTTGTGGTCAGTGTTTCAATCTATTCGCACCATTAGAGTCAGTTAAACTAAATTTGCACACAATTTTTCTCTCTTTGCTTGTGAGTTAATGGTGGAGGTAAATTATTTTATTAATTCTTTTGTCGCTATATTTTGCATGGAGAGAAAATCACATTCGGCTTAGTGGCTACTTATAGTTCTGCATGGTTGCCATTTTGTTTCTAGTTTACCGGCAGTCAAGAGAGTATTTTACAAATCGACGGGGAAGATGGCGTTACTAGTCCAAGACGCAGTGGCGGCATCAGTCCTTTACCGGAGATTCGGGCAGTTATTATATCAGAGCAAGTAAGTGATCGTCCATTTTCTCGTTAAAAGTAAATTAAAAATAGTTTTTTTGTATTTTTTTTTTTGTTTTGTAAAAGAGGCTATTTGAGCATTCAGCCGACGAGGATTCGAGTCGAGCATCGACCCCGGACGAATTAACACAGTTCAATCCGGTGCGGCAAGAATTGTGCGTCAGTTGCATTGCGGCCAAAGTGGCCGCAATCGAAACTAACGGCGCTGCTCATCATTCAACCAAAACTGACAACTAAGTTCTACGACAGTTTTTAAATTACTTTTTTCGACTGCCCTCCTCCTCCCTTTTATTTCTACCCCCAAATTCCTTTTTTGTGATATTATTCTTAGAATTAGTGGTGCTAATTTTCAAAGGGGGCGCTACTGACTGAAGGGGGGATTAAGCCCCGAACTATTTTTTTATATACTGAGGGGAGTTTATCCCCCCTTCAAAAATCCTGCGTTTTAGAAATATTGCTATATATTTATCTCTAAGGCTTGTAAAGCTACGCAATATGCTATGTGCCCCCCTTTGATCCTCTCCATCCACTGCTAATCCCTTGAATTAGATACTTAAAAATATGTTGGGATGTGGGCAACCCGCAATACACCTACTACTTAAAAGAACTGTTTTTGTGATAGTGAGAGCGCGCGCGCGGAATTGTGAGTGTTGATGCAAATAATAGTGTATTCAACCAGCAATACACAAACGAGGCAATTTAAATTCTAAATAACTATGAAATAATTCAAATATAAGATTGTGCCTTTGATGATAATATGTGAGACGGTTTTTTTGGATATGTTATTTAAATTATTGTACATTGTTTGTTCTTTTTTTATTGATTGATATAATATAATTAAATATGACTGATTAAAAAAATATATATACTAATTAAAATTAAAAACAAACTAAGCGTTAATTTCGAGCGCTTTATAGAAGTTCGGAGCGAAGCCGATCAGTTCATGAATATTAAACTTGGACGAAATGTAGAATTTGCGTTCGTTGTGCGACTCTTGCACATCGATGCTAATTATCGGATGTTTACCTATCACGATTTTCTTGTCGTATTCCCGCAAATCCAACGTTTTCCATGAGGACACATGATACAAATACACCTACAACATTTCGTTATTTACTAATAAATTAATTGATTGATAATTTAACATACATTTCCAATATCAACGCCCAATATCAAAGTGTTTCCATAGACATAAATGCAGGTAATAATGCAGCAAAATATCTCCCATGTATTAAACAGCTTCTGGCTGCATTTGTTGTTCTGGTCGAAAATGAAGAACTCGATGAAATCACTATCGGAACCAATTTTGCTTTTATCTGCAAATTTCAACGCTCTAGATTTGCATATTGATTGGTACGTGTATTACGGGTTGCCTATAAATGGGCGGAGCAACTACTGCAACTTCAAGTTGCACTAGTAGCTACCTCCATTTTGTTTAACCTGATGATTTCTTACACAAACTAATAATAACGTCGTTCCTTATAATCCGCGATTTGCAACCATTCGAATCGAAGCTGAATTTAATGCGATTTTTCCGCTGAAACTTATCGACCGGTGAGGGTGACACGGCTTCGCCCTCATTTCCGTACGATAAAATGCGCACTTCGTTGTTGATTAAAATGGTGCACACGCCATTCCATAGATTCAGACAAGATATACTGCTCGGTGAGTAGATTCGCGAAAAGCGAATTTCCGCCAATTGGTGGTGACCGTTGACTGAGACTAGCTTCGAAATGGTAAGGCGGCCACCTAACTGTTCATAGCAGATGTAGTTCTTGTAAACGCTGTGTGATTTGACGTCCGTTATGGTTAGTTCGTCTTTTTGGTGACCGTCAAAGCACATTATATTGATGTTGCGATTGAATGAGGATAGGACGCATATAGTGCCATCTTCTTCCGGTTTGGTATCTAAATATTTATTTAATTAGCTAGGATTGTGATTAATTGATTGATTAACTGACTGTGAATGAAGGTGACTGTTTGAATTCGCACAGCTGTATGCCTGGCTACATAAATATTGTCCCAGTGTTTGTTGAAGAGTCGCAGTCGGCCATCTTCCGTACCGGTCGCTATGTATTTAGCTACAAAATGACGTTTGCACTAAATTTAAATTACTTTAGATTGTGAATTAGTAATTAATTACAGGAAACGGCGATGCATGAGATCCGAGGTATTTCCACTGGACTAAGTACAATGTCGCATTTGATATTTTCCAGGTTTTCCCAGGCCAGCCAGTTGTGATAGATTGTCCGGAATTTATCGCGGCGTTTGTCAGTCTCGTAGTATTTTTCCAGGTAGTCGATTAGCTCTTTTTCGGGAATTTCTTCCCGACAGCACCATTCCCATATGCGGGTTTTCTGCAAAATGTAATGTTATGTTTGTGTGCGGTATGGAATTGATTAAATTACCTTGCTTAAATATTCCACGATGTTTTGCCAGTCGGCATGGATTTTTCCAGCGTTTAGTAGGGTTCTGCCATCGCAATGTATGAGAATGTTTTCCAGGATTTCAACGGGGAATTGCATTGTGTGTTATTTATGTTTTATAGGCTTCTAGGTTATGTGTAGCATGTTTCAGCAAAATATTTCGAGATTCTTTGTGAGTTGGTAATTTATTTATTACTTTTTCGTCTTGGCTTTGTATTATTTTTTGACGTTTGACAGGAATGGTTTGTTTATGTTTTATTTTAACAGCTGAGTCGATAAAACAGGGGGTTATTATGTTGTTGGTTGAGTAGATGGAGCTACTCGGTGGTAGATGGCGACACTACTAATTTTTATATTATTAGTTATTAGTTAGTTAAATGACAAGCAAAATTTAATTAACAATGGTATTTATTTGATTTACAAACGTTAACATAAATAGCAGCCAGTTATTTGTAGTAATTTAATATCAAGTTAGTTATAAATTTAACAGTTGGTGTCTCTTTAAAATGGCTGCTTATGGTGACGTGTAGTGACGCGTGCTTCTTTGAATTATTACCATTCTAGTTCGCCCGGGATATATTTGTCGATTAAGCTCTCATAATAAGGCCATAAAGCTTCAATATCGGGCACAGTAGTGCTTTTAGTGTACAAATCATACTGGCTGCAAGCGATAAAACAATTAGTACCAAAAGTCAGGTTAGTTAATTAACTTACTTGAATTTCAACACCCATTGTTTAGTTTCTTCGTCAGCTTCTGTAGTTAAATGCTCATAATCGCCGTTTGAATGCCACGGATAAAAACTGTGGAAACGAATCATATTCAATGCTTGTTTTGGTAATTTTGTATTGTTGTGTTTCAGGACGCGATATAAGTATTCATCATGTCCCCAGGATAGAGTGAGATTATCCAGGCCGCATTTCTCCTTGTATATTCCATTCTTGGTGCTTGGGACAACAAAAATATGGTGAGTTTATTTCATTTTAAATTGTAAGCATCTTGGGCGCCATTTGCAAATTAGTGGCATTATTTATTACGCTACACGTGTATTACTGGTTGCGTCTTTCAAGATACTTACTTGTATTTCGGGTTTTTGCCATCAACATTATTCTTAAACGAATTCTCGCGATAAACAATATTATCCGACCATTCACAACCAACCACAAATGTATCGCCGACCACACACCATTGCGGCTCATCAAAAAACGCGAGTACTTTGCCGGCATCGTGAATTAATCCGGTCAATTGAAACCAGTCATCTTCGGGGAAATCCTGACGAATTCGTTCAGCCGTTTGAAAAGCGTGTACGATGTTTGGAATATCGACGTCGGGGTCGCTCTCATCGACTAGATCATTCAATTTAATCAAAGCGTCCTTCATTGTGCATTTGAAATGGTCGAATTTTGTCCATTTCGCCAATTTGCCTGCAAATTGAGAAGATGTTTTATTTTAGAATGAATGATAGTTGATTATCACGTTAGGTTTGCATCACGGCCGCGGGTTATCGCGCTTTTTATTTTGGAACAGATTAGAATTTTTTCTTGACAGTTGCAGCAATGACAGTTTTTGGTTACGTACGTTTGACAAAGTCGACAGTTTGATTGGTGTGCATTTCGGTGTAGGTGCGCTTGACGCGTTCCTTGATTGGATCGTCATCGTTTTCGGTATAATCCCTAAATTTGTCGAGCGGTTTTGCGGCAAATTTCGGTTCGGGCCGGTAAAGTTCAGATGGATCGATTATTTTCACGGGATTTTGCTGAATAATAATAATTAACGAATTAGTTTGTAAATAGTAATTAAATTGACTGACACTTACAAGTACACGCATTTTGCTTATTGATGATGTTGGTGAATAATGCGCAAAATAATTGAAGGGGGGCTTTTATAAATAAAAGGCAATTTCTTATCGGCATTTATTAGATTTACGTTGAAAATGTAATTAAATGATAAAGGATGTTTGTATTTTGAATAAGAATACAATTTATTTAAATGGCAAAGGTCATTATTAATTTAATTTTTCAATCATTTATGTTATTTAATTAATGTTGTGTAACTGCACTCAGAAATTAATTAAAAATATGTGGAAGAAGACATGACGGTGATGGAATGGTGATTGAATGTTGATTGAATGGTCAGATAAATTTATTTATAACTTATAAAATTACATAGTTTTCCATATTTTCTCAAATTGCAGTGAATTTAAATGGAGTTTCCAATTAAGAATCTCGATAACATTTGTTTATTTGTAAATAGTTATTTTCAAAAAATTTGTGCGAAGGCAACCAGTAATACGCTTCTTTAAAATGGCCGTTTAGTTAATAGTCTAGCTTGAAGTTCGTAGAGGCCGCCACTAATAGGAAATTAATACGCACACATTTAATAAATTAATTTATTAGTTAACATAACAAATTTCATCAGCATTTCTTGTTAATTTTGTTAATTATTGAATAATTAATTATTATTTCTTAATTAAATTTCGAAATCTGCTTGACTGACGAAACATCAGATTGGTGCTTCAGTTTCGACTGATAGGGAATTGGTTTTTTATTATGAACTGCAAGAAAAAAAATAATTAGTAAAATTTAATTAAATATCGAAATTAGCATACTGGTGATTAAAGTGATGGGACCTTCTGGCTTTTTGAGCTTGTCGTTCTTAGAGGGTGCCACATTGATTCCATAGCCGACTTGGTAAACCGGAAGTGGAATTACGGTGGACGATACAGGTACTAGATCTGTGCGGCAAATTACGGGGTTATGTTTTTTATCCTTTATTAATTAATTAATTGAATTACCTGGTTCTAATTTTTGGTTTTCGTTGTATTTGTACATGGTTGGATGTGATTGCACATAAATAACAAAACAGAAGCACAAAATAATAATAGAATTCATTTTTAATACAAAAAGCGAATGTAAAAAGAACAAGTGTTTTTGTGCAAGGTGCTTTTTTCACATGAATAGTAAAGGTTGACAAAAATAGAAGTGAAAGTATGAATATTGCAACCTACATACAAGATTTGCATTCATTAGAAAATGTTAAACATTCTTGCTTTGTTTACTGTTGAAGGTGTGACGGAGATGCAAGGTTGAAATGATCCATTGTAGTATTTAGTCATTTATTAGTGGGTTTAATTGTTTATTTATTTGTATTGATCATTTATAAATTTAGAATTTGCATTTGCACTACTAATTACAGTAGGCAACCAGCAATACAGATATTTTGGGGAATTTATTGTTGGTATTGGTTAGACTACCAGCAATACACACTCTAGTGTTGCTTGTTTTATAATGTTGGTAGTTTGTACCGGTAGACATTTTAGCCACGTGACAGTTAATGCAAATTGCGAATAGTTTAAACAATAAACGATGAAACATTGGGAATAAAACCTGCTGAATAAGACGCTAGACTCATAAAGCTTTATCTGCAAATTATATTGCTTAATAAATTGGTAGCATAAATAAGTAAGTGTAAACATAACAAACAATCGACTATCAAATTCAAAATATAAACTTTATCGGACGGAAAACAAAAGCCAGATTGCCCGCTTAGCGAAACTTTATCATCTATTACTCATAGGCGGTGGAAAATAGTTTCGATCATTTCAATTTTCAACGCAAACTAAAAATACCTCTTTGTCTAATTTTAGCTTCGGCTAAAATTCGAAGGCGAAGCGAAAATTCACTCCCATCCTCGTCAGTGCTAACGAACAAAATGGACCAGCAAGTTGAATACGAAATATGCGGCAACTGGTTAGTAGTAATAATACGAAAACTATTCAATAAACTTTGTTTTAATTGTAATTTGTTGCAGCAAAAAGGAAATCTTGCTCAACAATTATGTGATGCACACAGCACATTGCGCTCGCAACATTGTCCTGTGCAAAAACTGCTCCGAACCCATTCCGAAGAAACAATTCGACGATCACAAAAAAACGTGCCTAATCAAACCGAAATTAGAGAAACCAAAGAAACTGGTCGATTCGGGTCAGAGTTTGCAACCTGCACCACCGAAAAAACCCGTGAAAAGCCTGTTGGCTTGTAAATATTGCGATTTGGAGTTGGAAAAGTTGGATCTCGAAGATCACGAGAACTATTGCGGGTCAAGGACGGACAAATGTCTGGAATGCGGCGAATTGGTTATGTTCAAATACAAACAGCTCCACATGGACTCAAATCATGGCTTTTTGAAGCTGAAAGAAGGTTAGTATTTAAATAGTTTGGGTTTGAAGTTTGTTTAAAGTGACGTTTAAGAACCTGGTCCGCGGCCATCTTGGGATTCGACAAGTGAACGAAGCGCAGGTGCCAGTGGTGGTGGGGGAGCGGATTCAAGTTATTCGTCACGACAAAGAAGGCCGGCGCCGTTTCGGTCGTTTGCCGATTTTGATTATGACCCCATGCCGTATTTGCCGAGCAGTTATCAGAGCACGGCAGGAGGGCAAAAAAAAGTGGAGAAAGGGGAGAGTTATAAGGAGATTTCGAGGCGATTAGATTGTACGTTTGGCTTCTTAATAATTTTGTAAGTTTAATTTAATTTATTGCGTAGGTAAGACGGAATATATTAGAAATTTACTGCACGATTCGGCCAGTATTACGGTACCGTTGAGGCATTCGGGAGCAGTGCCGCGCAATCATTTTAATCATCAAAAGGGTAAGTCGAACATAAATAATTCTAATTTCGATTGCTTATACGCACAAACTAATTGTCGTGATTACTTGATGACGCAACTTAATTGTTTCTACTGTGGCTTGCATGTATTAACAATTTAATTTGCGCTTATTTTAACAAAACGGTGCATTGCTGGTTGCCTACACTCACCCTGCAAATAATAGTTGTATTGCTGGTTGCTTACACTCATCCCGCTTGACTAACTTTACTAAACGGACGCGTGCATTCATTATTTTTTTTTGTTTACACTTTGACTCGTTTCTTAAGGGCCGGCCCCACAGCCACCACGTCGCCGCAACCCCCCGACTGAGCTGGTAATTCCGTGCGAATTTTGCGGCGTGCCCGTGCCACACGAGGATTTAATTGAGCACGAGACGGGTTGTCGTCCCGATTTGGCACGTCGCCGTCGACCCGATCCCGAAGAGGATGATTATTTTATTGCGCCACCCCCCAGCTCCCCCGAAGTACAACTACCCTGTGAATTTTGCGCCGACATGATACCCGCTTCTGAATTGTTGCGTCATCAAGCCACTTGTTCTTAATCTCATTTGCTCAAAAAGTTTGTGTGCGTGTGGGCTTTTTTATCGAGTATTATAAAAATAAATTACTGTTAAAATGTATTGCTGGTTGCCTATAATGGCTTTTACTTGAAAAACACCGTCAAAAAAGTATGAAGTGTATTGTTGGTTGCCTATATGGCTTGATATTTTCCGTGGTGGCTTTAGTTGTCAAACTTATCAAAACAAATATGGCGACACTTCTCTTCTTCTTTGTCGTTCATCAGCAGTTTTAATTTAGTTCGTGCTAGTATTCTAAACAATTGTGCAACAAAATGGCTTGGACTGGTTATCAACTTTTGCTAGCCTTTGTAATGGTGCTTACAGGCAGCATTAATAGTTTGAGTACAAAGTGAGTACTATATTGATTTCATTCTCAGCAATTTTTTTACACCCTTCTGTTCAGATGGGCTGACAAGACCTATTCAGTAGGCAAAAATGGTGACAACCACAAATTTGACCACCCCTTTTTCCAAGCATCTTGCATGTTTATCGGTGAAATGCTCTGCCTGCTGCTGTTCAAAGTCCTTTACAAAATATACAGTCTACGATCGGTTAGTTTTGCTACCGCGTTCTAGATGTCGCATATTTTGCTAATTGAATTTTTTCAGGACGGTTCCGAGGATGTGAACGAGCTAACCAAAGGCAACCGCGACTTTAACCCTTTCATTCTATTTATCCCGGCAATGTGCGACATGACAGCCACTTCAATTATGTATATCGGCCTTAATCTCACTTATATATCGAGTTTTCAAATGTTTCGCGGTTCGGTTATAGTTTTCGTTGGGCTTTTATCGATGGGATTTTTAGATCGCGTGCTTAAAAAACGCGAATGGTCTGGCATCATTTTAGTAATTTTCGGTTTGACTGTAGTTGGTATCAGTGATTTCATGTCGATTGACAAAAGCAATCATGGCCGCAATGATATCATTACCGGCGATTTGCTAATTATTATCGCTCAGGTCATTACTTCGATTCAAATGGTGGTCGAGGAGAAGTTTGTGAGTGGCCGGGATATTCCGCCATTGCAAGCCGTGGGATGGGAAGGGTTGTTTGGGTTCGTCGTTTTAAGTGCGTTGCAGATTCCCTTTGCGTACATCCATGCAGGTTCTCCATTTACGAATAATCCTAGTGGTGTGTTGGAGGATGTAGGGGATGCCATGCTTCAAGTGGTGCACAGTTGGAGGTTAATTTTTGCGATGCTTGGCATGATTTTTTCGATTGCTTTCTTTAATTTTGCGGGGTTGAGTGTGACAAAAGAGCTATCGGCCACGACACGGATGGTGCTCGACAGTGTTCGTACAATTGTTATCTGGGGATTTAGTTTGGCGTTTTGGGATCAGAAGTTTTACTGGTTGCAGGTGAGTGGACATTTCAATTTGTTTGGGTTTTTGCTGAGTGTTTGATTTTTAGTTGGGTGGATTTGTGCTGCTTCTAGCAGGCATGTGTCTATATAATGGGATAACGTTCAAGTCTCTGTTTATTAAGATAAGGGGTTATGTATTGCGACGTAGATTAACGTTGAGTGACGAGGAGCAGATTGTTAATCGAGATGCGAATGAAATTGAGACATAAGGTATAATTATCGAATCAAATTTGTTATTGTGATTTACATATTTAGCGTTAAGGAATAAATCAATTGTATTTTTATTGAAATTGAATCCTTATTGTCACAAGGCTATGGAGTTGCGTCTTTCTGCCATTTTGATGTACAAATAGTAATTTTAATGCAACCAGCAATACATTGAGTTTATGTAACAATCTGCGCCACCTGCTAGAGGGTAGCTTAAACACCCTTTATAGATCACTGATCTAAATTAATTGCGCATGCGGTCAAACAGGTAGCATTGAGCATTCCATCCCTCCCTCTTTTGAGTCGAAAAAACAACAGTTAGCAAATTCGATTCGAAGGGTGTGCTGTGCGTGAGTGTGCCGTCCTGTTGTTTTCCTCGATTAAAGCACCAAAACAAATGCTAAACGTCAATTAAATAGGGGTAATTGTGTTCGGATGTTGTGGTGATTTTCGAAGTGAGTGAAATGGGCGTTGTATTGCCGCCCCTTGAGTTTACAGAGTGTCTCAGTGACAGTCCGTACTTTCGGGAGAACCTACATAAACATGAACGCGAATTGGAGAAAACCAATCAGCAGATCAAGCGAATTATCAAGGAGATTAAGGATCTGCTCAATGCAGCTAAACGTAAGTGGATCTATTTTAGCAGGGATTTGTCAAACAATCAGTTTTGACAGTTTATCATCATGTTTTTATGCATTTTATCGAATAATGAAACAGCTGTTGATGGAATTTACAGTTTGACCTTGCATTTTGATTGTTTCGAATTACATAAATATTGTCGAACAAATAAATCAACATATCGAAGCGAAGTAAGTCAGAGTCCAATTGTTTGAAGTGGGCCGCCTTAATAAGCGTATCAAAGCGGCCATGTTTGGATTTGTGCAAATTAATAATAACAATGCAATTAAATGACACACTAATTTGAAATAATGCTCTATTTCTCACGTTTCAACTTTAATTTTATGCATAGTTGTGCTTGTGTTATTAAATTACATACATGCATGTTTATTATTAATACTTTCGTTTCTATTAATAGCAAACAGATGTTTTGAATTTGAATTACGCGCCATAATATTTTATTGCTATGACATTTCCGCTTCAATTAACCCGATTTTAATAATGCAATTTGCCACTTTAATACTCTAGCGATTTTAATACAAATGCTAGCGGATGATACAAGATACATTCTAGTTTAATTATCTAACTTTAATTGCACAATAAGTAGAGTAATGATCTTAGAATCAGCGATACCATTTTGCAAATGTCAAATTGGCAGTCATTTCAATTCTAATATTTATTGCAGAATTAAGTACAGCGCAAAGATCTTTTGCTAGCTGTTTGCAAGGATTCACTTTTGAGTGCATCGGCGGCACCCAAACGGATGACGAACAGATTATTTGCAAATCGCTGAAATCGTTCAGCAAATTAATCATCGATGTGGAAGAAGAACGAAATCGCATGGTGAGTGCATATTTTGTTGTTTGCTTTTGAATATCTTGGTGGTTAACCAATCAGATTTGCGTGTTCTTATCAGCTGACCTTGATGGCGTGCTTTGATTAGTCTCTTGCGAAAATTGAATAGTTTGACATGCCTATGTTTATTTTTCAAGCGGAAACTTGAAATTGAAAATCAATTAGTATTTTATCGTAATAGTGTTTGTTTAGTGGGTCATTCGTTTCGGTCGTTCACTTGATTGTCATCATAGAATAAATTAGTTTGACGGCCCACTAATGCCAACCTAATTTGGTGACGCAGCGAAATGTCTACAAATTTAGCAAATCCGGTTTAAAATACGCGCCTACATAATTATTAATTACAGCGAAAGGGAAAGTAATTATTATTATTGCATTTCTCTCTAGCTGGAGAATGCGTATTCGGCCGTGGTGAAGCCCTTGGAGGATTTCCGGAAGCGGTATATTGGCGGCGTTAAGAATGAGAAGAAGAAATTTGAAAAGCAAACGGCCAAGTTTTGCCAGAATCAAGAACGCTATTTGAATTTGACGACGAAGAAGACGAATTCATCGTTACAAGAGGTAAGTGAATTGTTTATAACAATGCGCTTGTTATTTTTTTGTGCGCTTTAATTGAGGAAAGTTTTTAAAGCGATTTAGGTTAAAAGCACACTAAATACTATAATAAACATGCAATTTAGCTAGTTTAACGGTACAGTTATTTAATATGCGTTAAAAATATGTTGTAGTAAATTAAATAAATTTTGTCTGTAGTAATATGCTGCCATCTAATGGTAGCAGGGTGAGATTTAGTGTAATCTTGGTTGCCTAGTTTTATATTCAATATGGCGGATTTGCGTGCTTTTTAAACAACGTAAACTCATTTATTTAATTATTTACAGGCCGATGCATCAGTTGACATGGCAGAACGACACTTCTACGCATCAAGCATGGAATACGTGTTCCTCATCCAAGAAGTGCACGAGCGCAAGAAATTCCAATTCGTTGAAACTCTATTGACGTTTATGTTTGCTTGGTTCACATTCTACCATCAAGTAAATATAATAACCAACAAATGGCGCTCTAGATATAATTATAATTTGTAGGGCTACGAAGTGAAGAAAGACTTCGACCCGTACATGGAAATCTTGCAACAGAAAATCCAAACAACGCGCTCAAACTTCGACGATTTCAGTCTGAAGTTGCGCAAGCGGATGTCGGAAGTGCAGAATCAGGATCAGCCAATCAGGAATAAGGGCGGTAAAGAGGGTTATTTGTTCTTGTCGGAAAAGAAAGCTTTTGGTACGACGTGGACCAAACATTTTTGTAAATATGACAAGAAGACGAATGCTTTTAGCATTTTACCGTACAATCAGCTGACTACCAAAAGTGTAAGTTGACTTATCGGTGGATTTTTGGGGATTTATATTTTTGTTTGCTGCAGTTGGCACCGCCGGAAACGATGACGTTGACATCTTGTGTGCGTCGTATGTCCGATTCGATTGACAAGAGATTTTGTTTTGATATACAATTGGAAGCGAAGCCAGGGATTGTTTACACGTTCCAAGCGTTGTCGGAGCAAGACAGGAAGGCTTGGATGGATATTATGGATGGCAAGGAACCTGTAAGTTCTTCCCATTTAAATAATGACTACTTAACTAAATTATTTTGTGGTTCTTTAGACATATACCACGCCTAGTTTGCCGCCTGCTAAAATCCTCAATTCGGAGGAGCGACAATTAGATGAGACTGGGATTCAGTTTGTGAAGCGTTGCATCGAAGTCCTAGAATCGCGCGGCTTGGAGGAGCAAGGCATTTATCGAGTGGTGGGCGTGAGTTCGAAAGTAAGTAAGTTGTTGTCGATGGGTTTGGATCGTCGAAAAAATGAGAAGGTGAATCTGGATGATCCGCACGAGTGGGAAACGAAGACGATTACCAGTGCGTTGAAGACGTACTTGCGGAATTTGCCGGAACCACTGATGACATATCGCTTTCATAACGGATTTATAGCTGCTGTTAGTAAGTATATTTTAGTTTATTTATTTTGCACGTGGTTTATTTGATGACATGATGGAGGTTAGGGGTAGGCGGTTTTTTATTGTACTAGAATGGTGTATTTTGGGTTGCATATACAAATAGTCCGGTTTTCCTTGAATAGATGGCGCTAAATATAATTTTAATGTGGTGGGAATTTTACTATGAGGGGAATTTAATGAGCTATGCATGTATGAATATTTTCTGCAAGTGTTTTAATGCACAATGGCTTTACTTTTTCTGTAAATAGATGTTTAATGACATTCTTTTATGTTGCATGTTAGGTGGATGGTGTATTACTGGTTGCCTATGTAAGTAGTTTGTTTCCTATGCGTCGGTTGCCATTTTATTTATATGAATTTGTTTGTATTGGCTTGCTAATAGTTTCCAAATAATTTATACTATTTAATTGAAGTAATTTATTAATATTTAATGCCGTTTTGTTTATAAGTAGTTCATTTGTTCTTCAAAGATGGCGTCTTGACAATTGTCATAGGCGACATTTTTCGAAGATGGCCGCTTTTGTGTTGCTTGTCAAACGATTAATTGCATGTTTCTTTGTTGATTTAGCACAATAAACAAAGGTTTTAGTGGTAATAATAGTTGCAAATGTGGCAATAACTGTACAACACGCAAAAACAAAATCTAAAATGGCTAATTTTCCTTCTAGAAAATGACGCTCGCTCACTGCGAATCAATGACGTCCATACACTGCTTTATCGAATACCGCAAACGAATTTTGAAGTACTAAAACTCCTAATCAAGCATCTAACGAAGTAAGTACCCCAAGTCCTTCCATATATTCAAACTAATCCCATTAATTCCAGTGTGGCCTCAAAGTGCGACATCAATCTAATGAATGTGAGCAATCTAGGCGTGTGTTTCGGGCCTACACTACTTCGACCCGAAGAAGAAACCGTCGCCTCGATTATGGACTTGAAGTTTTACAACATTGTTGTGGAAATTTTGATTGAAAATTATGAAAAGCTATTTTTGAATGAACCACAACCGGCATTATATGGAAACGATGCGATTAATCGGGCGTTTTCTAATAGTTCCACTAATATAGCGCCTAATTATAAGTTGCCCTATTCGCAACCTTACACTTGCGTAAGTACTTTGACAGCTGTCACTTTAGATGTCAATGGTTAATGACATATAATTGTTTGTTTAGACTGTGAAGGCGTTATATGAGCCAGCCATGTCGTCAAGCATGTACAGCGTGCACGAACCGCCCAATGGTGGCGCCATCTATGCGCTATCGCGCTCTGAACATTTATCAGCACGACAACCGTACAAAGCGACGCATTTTGCGCACTCCGAGAGCAATATTCCCTATTTGCAAAGGGAAACTAGTCCGAGTAATATGCGTCTGTTCAATGCCGGCAATCATCGATTGGAGCCAAATAGTACGAGTAGTTCAAATGAGTCGGTGTCGTCATCTGCCAGTAGGGATGTGACTCCGAAGAAAAACGAACGCAGCTCGCATTTGTATATGGGGTTGCCTAAGAATTACAAATCGCCGGGCAATGTGTGAGTATTTATAGTAGTCTAGTTTTGCCGTGGTGGAATTGATTGTGCTTGTGGGTTTGCTGTATGTTTGGTTGCCTAACAATTTCAAGATGTCTTCCTATTTAAATTTATTTGGTTTGAATGGTTGTTTTATACTAACACTAATTCTTCTACTGCATTAATTAACTAGGACGCAGCCTTCTTATATAACTAACACTTCTGTAGTTCAACGTAGTCCTACTAAAATTCGGTAAGCTTTTAGTGGATTAATTCATAAATTCGATTTCTATTTATTCCAACTAAAGGTTGATTTATTTATTTGGTAGGCGAGTCCGCACTCTTTACGCTTGTTTGGGCGAAAACGATGGCGAGCTCTCCTTCGAACCGAACCAAATCATTACAAATGGTAAGTTATTTTGCTAATTATTTTGTTAGTTAATAAATTTTGCTGCGCAGTAAAAGGGTCGCAAGAGCCCGGTTGGTTGGAGGGCACTCTGAACGGGAAAACCGGTTTGATACCGGAGAATTACGTGGAGCAGCTGCCTTGACAACAGGCTTCATCCAAGATTACGTCACTGCGACAAGGCATTTTCAAGGCGCTCCATTTGCAGCCAGATTCGAGTGCAGCTGCAGGTGCTAGTAGGCTGGGTTTGCATCGGCAGAGTTTGGATAGTGCGTCGCCGCTTTTCAAGCAGCAAACCAGCGGCGAACGGAAGAGTTCTACTTGAACGGGTTGTGCCCGCACGCACGCCCTCCCTCTATCGGTACATATCAAGTTAGTCTGTTGCGTTTTTTAGTATTAAGTCACAACCCCTTATCCCCCACGATTCTGTGATAGATAAACAGACTGGTTGATGATTGGAGCGCCTTTTTCTATCTAGTTTGTTGTTGTTAAAGTGGACCATTAATATCGCAGCACACTATTCTTATTATTATACAAATAGTTACCTACTTATTTATTATTGCATAAATTTAATATATTTTTGTTGTTATTCTGTTATGTATATGTGATATTATTAACGATTTATGTTGCTGCACAATTAATTGTTACTTTTAAGCGTTAATTAGTAGGGATTTGAAAACAAATGAATGTAATATTGTAATTTTATGTAAATAACCCGCCACTTATTTGACTATTGTACACGACAACGTTCGAACCCCCTTTTCAGCCCTTTGTCTTGCATTTGTTATTAACAACGATTGTTTATTCTATTTATTGACTGTTGTTGATATTATTTTATTCTATGTAATTAACAGACAAATTTGTGTATTTTAAGAGTGGTTCTTTTAAGAGAGAACCCTATATATCAGTAATAACAAATGAGAGATATATTAACGTAAAAAGAAGTAATTTAATTAATATATCCTGCTTGTCCGCCATTTCAAACAGTAATTTATTGACAAAATACAGAGCTCTGTAATTGTTGATAACAGGTTAGTGTTACTCGAACGTAGATGCCGCAGGTGTGTTTACAGAACTCTGTAATTGTTAGTAACGAGTTAGTGCTACTCGAAACAGATGGCGCAGGTGTGTTTACAGAGCTCTATAATTATTGGTAACGAGTTACTGCTACTCGAAACAGATAGCGCAGGTGTGTTTGCAGAGCTCTGTAATATTCTGCTCTGTAATTGTGTATTGTTGGTTGCATTTGCCAAAATCTTAATTTTGATATGCTTAATCTCTATTCCAAATATAGAAACTAATCAAGTGATTAGTTTTTTTAAAAAAAATAATTTAGTTAAACCAAAACTGCTAAAAATTTATCTTAATTATTTTTTTAAAAAAAAACTAATCATCCGATTCACCTGAAACTTTCTGAATATCTTAATTTCGAGGTGCTTAATCAGCATGCTAATTTTCAAGGAAATCTAATTTTCGAAAAAATTTGAAAATTAACAAAGACTATAGTCTTTGTTCATTTTTTGACCAAAAAATAGATTTTTGTCCGATCTTTACGAAATTTGGCAGGGTGATTAAGCATATCGTAATGAAGATATTCAGCAAGTTTCAGGTCAATCGTGTGATTAGTTTTTTTTTAATTAAATAATTAGTGTCAAAAAAAATTTGAAAAATTAACAAAGACTATAGTCTTTGTTCATTTTTTGACCAAAAAACAGATTTTTCTCTGATCTTTACGAAATTTGGCAGGGTGATTAAGCATATCGTAATGAAGATATTCAGCAAGTTTCAGGTCAATCGTGTGATTAGTTTTTTTTTAATTAAATAATTAGTGTCGAAAAAAATTTGAAAAATTAACAAAGACTATAGTCTTTGTTCATTTTTCGACCAAAATATAGATTTTTCTCCGATCTTTACGAAATTTAGCAGAGTGATTAAGCATATCGTAATGAAGATATTCAGCAAGTTTCAGGTCAATCGTGTGATTAGTTTTTTTTTAATTAAATAATTAGTGTCGAAAAAAATTTGAAAAATTAACAAAGACTATAGTCTTTGTTCATTTTTCGACCAAAAAACAGATTTTTCTCTGATCTTTACGAAATTTGGCAGAGTGATTAAGCATATCGTAATGAAGATATTCAGCAAGTTTCAGGTCAATCGTGTGATTAGTTTTTTTTTAATTAAATAATTAGTGTCAAAAAAAATTTGAAAAATTAACAAAGACTATAGTCTTTGTTCATTTTTCGACCAAAAAATAGATTTTTCTCCGATCTTTACGAAATTTAGCAGAGTGATTAAGCATATCGTAATGAAGATATTCAGCAAGTTTCAGGTCAATCGTGTGATTAGTTTTTTTTTAATTAAATAATTAGTGTCGAAAAAAATTTGAAAAATTAACAAAGACTATAGTCTTTGTTCATTTTTCGACCAAAAAACAGATTTTTCTCTGATCTTTACGAAATTTGGCAGAGTGATTAAGCATATCGTAATGAAGATATTCAGCAAGTTTCAGGTCAATCGTGTGATTAGTTTTTTTTTTTTAAATAATTAAGGTAAATTTTTGGCAGTTTGTCCTGTAACACTTTGTATAATTGTATAAATTTAGCATCAACAGAAAGGCCTTTTTGCGCTGCATCCAAAAAGGGGCAACACTCTGTATAAAAGTACTCTTGGAGCTTGTAATTAATTATTTAAGATAATTTTTAAAAGTGTCAATATCTTTTGTAACACTCTGTATAATTGTATAAATTTAGCATTAAATAATTGGCCCTTTTGCCATGTTTTCAAAAAGGGCCAACACTCTGTATAAATGTCTGTGTATAGCTTGTAATTAATTATTTAAAGATATTTGTAAAAATGTGATTGTCATTACGCATAGAACACCCTGTATATTTGTACAATTTATTGCTGATTCATAAATAAAGAATTTTTACCGAATTTTCTGCGTCTTTGTTTTCTTTCATACACCCTGTATAACTAAATAAACGTCTAAATTCCACCAATTGAGTCTAATTTTCCCGCCAAAATCTCTTTCAGGCGTAAAAACTACGTGAAATAGGTTTTTGAAACAAAGTAAAATTTTTGGAGAAAATGTCCTCTTGACACACTCTGTATAAATAATAGGAAGGCTAAATCCCTTCTCTCTGTATCGCCGGTATATTTTGTATCAGGAGCAAGTCGAATCTGCGCATGCGCGGCACCTCCTCGTGTTTCTGTGATCCTAATAGCAAATCCGAGATTTGCATCTTTTTTCCCAAAAAATTTAAACAAAAATCGAACGAACAAAAATTGTGGAAAAATTGTCCTCTTGATCCACCCTGTATAAATGTAGAAAAATTGTCCTCTTGATACACCCTGTATAAGTATCAGGAGCATACCTCCTCGCGTTTCTGCGATCCTGGTAGGAAATCCGAGATTTGCATGTTTTTTCCCGAAAAATTTCAACAAAAATCGAACGAATAAAATTTTTCGAGAAAATGTCCTCTTGATCCACCCCGTAGTTTTTGTCTTCTTGATACACCCCGTATAAGTATCAGGCGCATACCTCCTCGCCTTTCTGCGATCCTGATACCAGATCCCAGATTTTCGTGATTTTCAGCGTTTTTCGTTGTTTTTCGAAGTTTCGAGCTGCAAAAAGAACGAAAAACGCTGAAATCGACGAAAATCCGGGATGGGCTACCAGGATCGCAGAAAGGCGAGGAGGTATGCGCCTGATACTTATACAGAGTGTATCAAGAGGACATATTATACAGGGTGTATCAAGAGGACATTTTCTCGAAAATTTTTATTCGTTCGATTTTTGTTGAAATTTTTCGGGAAAAAACATGCAAATCGCGGATTTGCCAGCAGGATCACAGAAACGCAAGGAGATGTGTACTCCTGATACTTTTCTCTCCATTTAACGTGACAAGTCGCATTATACAGGGTGTTTTAAAGAAAAAAAAAACGCAGAAAATTCAGTAAAAATTCTTTGTTCATGAATCAGCAATAAATTGTACAAATATACAGGGTGTTCTATGCGTAATGACAATCACATTTTTACAAATATCTTTAAATAATTAATTACAAGCTATATACAAACATTTATACAGAGTGTTGTACCATTTTGAAAACAGGGCAAAAAAGCCTTTCATTTAATGCTAAATTTATACAATTATACAGAGTGTTACAAAAGATATTGACACTTTTAAAAAATATTTTAAATAATTAATTACAAGCTCCAAGAGTACTTTTATACAGAGTGTTGCCCCTTTTTGGATGCAGCGCAAAAAGGCCTTTCTGTTGATGCTAAATTTATACAATTATACAAAGCGTTACAGGAGATATTAACTGCTAAAAATTTACCTTAATTATTTTTTTTAAAAAAAACTGATCACACGATTGACCTGAAACTTGCTGAATATCTTAATTTCGAGGTGCTTAATCACCATGCTAAATTTCATAAAGATCGGAGAAAAATCGATTTTTTAGTCAAAAAATGAACAAAGACTATAGTCTTCGTTAATTTTCGAATTTTTTCAAAAATTAGATTTCCTTGAAAATTGGCATGCTGATTAGGCACCTCGAAATTAAGATATTCAGCAAGTTTCAGGTAAATCGGGTGATTAGTTTTTTTTTTTTAAAATAATTAAGGTAGACCAAAAATGCTAAAAATTTACTTTAATTATTTAAAGAAAAAAACAAAACTAATCACACGATTGACCTGAAACTTGCTGAATATCTTAATTTCGAGGTGCTTAATCACCATGCTAAATTTTATAAAGATCGGAGAAAAATCGATTTTTTAGTCAAAAAATGAACAAAGACTATAGTCTTTGTTAATTTTCGAATTTTTTCGAAAATTAGATTTCCTTGAAAATTGGCATGCTGATTAAGCACCTCGAAATTAAGATATACAGAAAGTTTCAGATGAATCGGGTGATTAGTTTTTTTTTTAAAAAATAATTAAAGTAAACCAAAAATGCTAAAAATTTACTTTAATTATTTGAAAAAAAAAAAAAACTAATCGCACGATTGTCCTGAAACTTGGTGAATCTCTTAATCACTATAGTCTTTGATAAATTTTAGGCCCAAAAATCCCGATGCAACAAGCCATGTTACCTTCCTGAAGCCTTGCTGTCCAGTTCCATGAATGTGCACTCTCAATGTTCAGTCCATTCTGAAAATTAAAACATGCTGTACTAAAATTTAAAACAATAAAATTGATAATAAAAAATAATTGAATTGTTAATTCTAAATTACAGAACTCTGTGAACACACTTGCGCCATCTGTGTCGAGTAGCATTAACTCGTTACCAACAAATTACAGAACTCTGTAAACACACCAGCGCTGTCTAGTTTCGAGTAACACTAACTCGTAAACCAATATAAATAGAGCTCATTCTTACTGAAAATTAAACGCTACTTAGATACAAAAATTAATGCTTGTTAAAACACTTATTATTCAAAATTAATTGAATTTTAATAAAATGGTTGGTTGTTACGTTGCCCAAGCATATATTTTTATTCTGTTGGCATTACACTTCCGTTAAAACTTGACAGCTCTCTTTCTTTGCTGTTCCCAAGAAGAGTAGACCGTTCCACAAAATGCTCCAATATTTTAATTAATACTGGTGTAAAAGTGTGATAAATACGGAAAGAAAGTGTTTGCAAGTGTTTCTAACGAAGAAACAAAAGGTAAGCATCAATATTCATTAATTTCTCTGTGGTTGTTGGTTGCTGATTGCACATCGCTAGTTGCAGAGCTCATAATGCACTTCCGATGTCATTTGATTGTCATTATAACCAATTTTCTTGGCAAATTGTATGAAACTAGCTTTAACTAGTCGCAATATTCAAATCTGTCGCGATTGCATCTTAATTTTCATTTTGCATTTTATGCAGAGCTCTACAAGAACGACTGCTGCGCCATCTGGTTCCAAGGGGGCTCAACATTTGAAGATGTCGCGAAACGAATGTCGTCTGGCTATACGCCATCGTACAATTGCGGCCCTTCAGCAAATTAATCACGAAGCGCGTAAGTTCACGAAATTACCAACCCCTACACAAAAAAATAAATGGTTTAATGGCAATAATTTGGAATTATACCAAAATGGACTAGATATAATTATCGCATCTTAGTCCGTAATTAATTTCCTACAATTCCAAAGCAGGAACAAATTTTCCAAAGTCGATTAGCTAAGTAATAAAATGCATGCGAGTGGCAGCACTGGTTAATCTGATGTTGGCTGCAAAACGCCGGCATGTTTTTCTTTGCTTTAACAACTAATGAACTTTGTAAAATGTGTTTTGTACTTTAAAATCAGTGTTGGTGAAATGTACTGTTGTTAAACTCACTTGTTAATTTGTGCTTTCCGAATTGAACAGTAATGGAAGAAGTCAGTTTATTCGCGTCGATTGTGACGCCACAAGAATGGCAAACCATCCCATCGGACGTCGCTACGAAGATCACCAATTTCGTCACGGAAAAGTTCGAGGAAATGCTAACCTCCAAAGCGCTACTCGAAACCAATCGCTTCAACTCAGGTAACCATCCATATCCTAACCCTTAAATAGTACAACATTTGTTTGCCCATGCAGAGCAAAACTTGGTGGACTTGAAAAGCGAGAACTCCAATCTCGCCATCGAAAACGACTCCTTGAAATCTCAACTAGCGAACGCGACCGAAGCGATCGCCGCATTGGAAAACCAATCGGGACTTATTACAAACGAGTTGAATAAACTACAAATGCAATGCAACAAACTCGAGATGGAAACCGCCGAGTTCCGCCGACAGCGCAATGCGGCCATCGACGAACGCGACGAGCATTTGCGGATGAGCGAACGGCGTACAGCCGAAGTCAATCGAATGCAAGTCGATATTACGTCGTTGCGGCAACAATTGGAAACGGCAATTACCACGAAATGCGAAGCGATCGCGCAACTGGACGAAATCGCTTCGATGAAAGACACGCTGGAGTTGCGCGAGAAGCAGATCGAGCGCGATCGGGGGCTGATGATGAAGCAGATTGAAGGATTGAGTGAGGATTTGAAGTTGCGGACTGATGAGTTGCTGAATATGCGGCGCGATAACATGTCGCGATGTGTGCAGCTCGAAACGCAACTTAACGAGAAGATGCAGGAGCTGTTGGTCGCTAATGAGCAGGTTAAATCGCTTAATGAGGTTAATGCCAGCTTGGTACGTATGTTTCGTTACTGCAATTAAAGTTATTAATGTTACTAATTGTTTAGAACACGATTAACGAGGAATTAACGCTCAAGATGCAAAACCAGCACGTTGTCGAGGCGAAAATGGACGAGTCGTATCGCTACGAGATCGACGCGAAGACGAAAATGGCCGAGACGTACAAAGGGATGTACGAGGAAAGTCAGAAGCATGCGAACGAGCTCGGAGACGGGATGGAAAAGTTGCAAGAATTGCTGCGCGAAGCGACTGAGAAGTACGGCGTGCTCGAAACCGAACATAAAGAGGACAAATTAGCTCACGAGGAGATCATCTTAAAGAAGAACGACTGCATTGCGATGCTTAAGAAGGAATTGGAGGCCACTAACGACTTCATGGAGCACTCGAAACACGAACAGCTGCAACGCGATATCGAAGGCTTGTCGCCACAAGCCACTTCCACGTCGCGCTTCATGAAATCTGGCATGACGATGACGCAAATGTACGCGCAAACCGTAGAACTCACCGATAAGCTTACGTTGAAAGACGACGAGATCGCGCGGCTCACTAATTACATCGGATGCATCGTGCGGGAGATCGAAGACAAAGGCCCGATGATTAAGAAGCTGCGTTACGATTTCAACGCCACGTTGGAAGCGAACGAGGTGCTTAAAACGGCGAACGAGGAGCTGTTGAACGAGTTGCAACAAGTGCGTGAAGCCAACTCGGAGAAGGAGAAGAAGTCCGGGTACGTTGTGCGCGAGAACGAGCGCTTGAAGAAGGAAGTGAACGATTTGGGGCGACAGGTTTGCAAGTTGCTGAACGAAGTCGAACATTCCCGAATCGGCAGCTCGTCGACTTCGAACGATATGGATCTGAGCGACAGTCACAGCTCCGCTGATATCATCTCGAAGAAGCTGGTGACGTTTGCGGATATTAGCGAGATGCAAGCGAACAATCAGAAGTTGATCGCGTTGGTACGCGATTTGTCCGAGCGTCAAGAAGAGGTGGAAGCGTTCGATCCGGCCGCTGTGTCCGACTTGAAGTTGAAGCTTGAGGATCTGCGGGAGAGGCAGAAGGAGTTGCTGGAAGAGCGCGATCGGCAGACGAAGATGATGAATACTTTGCGCAGTCAGCGCGAGATGTATAAGAACTTGTACGGGCAAGCGGTGAAGGTTAGCGGGGACGAGTTGGATCGGCCGTATAATTTGCCGGAAGAGGAGAAGACTAAAGATGTGCCTGTTGTGGCAAAGAGTGGCGATTACGAGCGGGAAGTCGAGGCGTTGAACAAGAAGATCGCGAGTTTGCAGGAAGAGAATGATACGTACCGTAAGGAGAAGACGGCCAACGAGAAGATACTGATCGACCAATTGGATAGTATGCGAAACGAAGCGAAGGAATTGAACCGGCAGAACTGCAAGCTGGTGTCGCAAGTCGAGATGAACGAGGAGAAGATCAAAACACTCCACAACAACCTCGAAATCTTCAAGAAGCAAATCGTCGCGCTTGAGAAACAGAACAAAATATACGGCGACAGCATTATTAAGCACGAACAAGCGAGCACTTACTTGAAAGACGAGACATTCCAAAGCCAGACGAAGTTGAGTCGCGCTGAAGTGATGCTTGGCAGCTTGCAGAAGGAGAACGCGCTGCTACGCGATGCAGAACAACGACTGCTAAAAGAGCGGGAAAGTTCCAAAACGCAATCGCACCAACAAAACCTCATCCAAACCAACATCGAGTTGATTAAAGCGACTTTGGAGCGCGCGGATGCCGAAGGCAAGCTTCGGCTCGAGTCGCGCTTGGACGAAGCGCATCGCGAATGCGCTGCAATGCGTAGGCGACTGCAAGAGGAGCAAGACACCAATCGGCAAACCACTGAGTATCTCACCAAGCAGACCACGCTCGCGCAGGAGCGCATGGAAGAGGAAAAAGCGCAAGCGGATAAGCTGCGCGACGAATTAACAACCACACGCGAGGAACTTATAAGCAAAACCACGCAAATCGAAGAGCTTACCATGAAGATCAAGTTGGGCGTGCTCGCGCTACCGGACGAAGATAACCACGAACGGCGCGGTATGCGCGAGTTGGAGAACCAGCTTAGCGATGCGCACGTCGAAATCCAATCGCTCAAAGCCATTTTGAAGACCGCGAAGGATGCCTCCGAGCAGTACTTCAATTTAGCGGAAGCTAGCGAGAAGCAGAACCAAACCTTGCTGGAAGAGCGAGCGAACTTTGTCGCGGAACTCGAAGCGCGTAGCAATTTAGTTAAAGAGTTGCAGGAGAAGTGCAGCGAGTTGCAAGGCGAGCTTAGCATTCAAATGGACGATCAGGACATCGCAAATGCGTCGATCAATTCGAAGAGGCATGAGCTGCAGGAGGAGCTTAACGTGCGGTCGTTGGATTTGCGCGCAGCGCGCGAACAGCTCCAGGAAACGCGCGGTGAGCTCAAATCGATCAGCGAGCAACTTAAGGCGGTGGAGAATAAGTACGCGCGCGAAGTCATGTTGCATTCCGTTGACTTGCAGACGTTGACGACGACTAAGGGGGAATTGGATGCAGCGGTGACTGAATTGATGGCCACGCGATCGGCGAAGGACCAGGCGATCCAAGCGCTTGAGGAGAGCAAGCGCGGTTGGTTGGAGCAGGAGAAGTTGTACCAGAATGAACGCGCGGAGCTTCAGATGCGGTTTAAGGACTTGGACGATCAGAACACGTTGTTATTGGACCAAATCCAAGCGTTGAATACGAACTTGACGGTAATGCAGCAATCCGAGTCGTTTAACGAGAGCAATGTCAGCAATCGTTCGATGATTGAGGACGAAACGAAGTCGTCCGAGCAGCTGTTGAAGATCATCCGATATCTCCGCCAGGAGAAGGATCTCGCGGTGAACAAAGCCGATATTATCGACGCGGAACATCAGCGACTCAAGTCGCAATTCGACATCATCAACAAACAACTAGAAGAGGCGAAAATGACGCTCGAGAACGATCGGCAGAAGTCGGAGATTTCCAAAGCGAGTAGCGCGAAACACGCGGACGTACTACGTCGCCTTGAGACCCTCAATGCGATCACCGACTCGAATCGCTCGCTGCGCCAAGAACGCGACGAGTTGCTGTCGCAAGTCACGGAATTGCGCGAGCGCACGATTCGCTTGGAGTCGGAATTGTCGCCGTTGCAGGAGATTAACAGCGATTTGAGTACGAAAGCCGATCAGATGCAGAACGAGAACTTGACGTTACGTGCGGAGGCCACCAGGTGGAGACAGCGCGCTAATATTTTGATCGAGAAGTCGAATCGCACCAGTCCGGAAGATTGGAAGAAGCTGCAAACGGAGCGTGAGAATTTAGCGAAACAGTTGACGATCGAGCGATCGAATACCACGAAACTTACCGATGATGTTAACACGTTGCGTGCTGAGAAAGCGCGACAAGAGGAGCAACTGAAGAACCTGCGATTGGCTAACACGCACTTGACGGAAGAGGTGTCGCAGCTCAAAGACGCGATGGTAGCGCTGCAGTCGCAAGCAGCGGAAGTTGCGCGCAATCTCGAGCAACTCGCCGAAGAGAAACGAGTGGCCGATGCGGAGAATGTGACGAAAGACGGGACGATCAACGAGTTGAAGAACAATCTCGGGCAGATCCGGAAGATTGCGAAGAAGTACAAGACGCAAAGCGAGGACTACTTGAAGGAGATCGAAAGCTTGAAGGCTGGCGTTGAAGCCGCTAGCGCGGCGAAGGTGGCGGAGTTGAACGAACAGCGTGGCGTTTTCGAAGAGCGGATCACCGCGTTGGAGGCAAGCCATCGCGTGGCAAGCGAGGAATTCGCGCAGCAGATCAACTCTGGCGGCGAAATGATCGAGCAATATAAACGCGATATCGATGCGTTGAAGCAGTCCGGTGTCGATAAGGAGGATCGCTTCAAGACGTTGTTCAAGAACGCGAAGGAGCGGATTGTTAGCTTGACGGATCAGAACCAGAAGTTGAAGGAGGAGTTGGATAAGAAGGAGCGCGGTGGTGGTGATGCGGACCCCGGTGGCGTGAGCGAGTACATGGAGAAGATCGATTCGCTCGAGCGGGAAAAGGTGGAACTAATCGAGGAGCACCAGCAGGAGAAGGAGAAGTTGATGAGCGATGTGGAAGTGTTAACGCAACGCGTTAATCAATTGCAGCGGCAACTTGGCTTGCAGCAAGGTTCCAAGCCGAGTACCAGTTCGGGGACGATGGAGAAGTCCACCACGGAGCCGCCCACCGCCAATATCAAACCGATGGCTGGTCATTCCACCAACACGCAAACGCAATCGGCTTCGATCCAACCGTGGCGCAGCGGAGGCGAGCCGCCTCTTGCAAGCATTCGGCCGATGTCGGCCCAATTACGAACGGTGGCCGTGTTGCCAACCAGTCAAAGTCCGAGTGCTGTGATGGTCCCACCGCAACAACAAGTGCATACAACGGGATCGAGTACCATCGAAGCGCTTTCTAGCAGTCCAACCAGTTCGCACACGGATTACGTGCCAGCGACCAGTTCGGCGAGTCCCGCGATGTTGGGACCGCGACAAGTCGCTGTGCCGCCCACGCAGTCGTCGCAGGACGATGCGGATGAAGAGGGCGCTATGCAAGTGCAAGCGGCCCCGCAGCAGCAAGCGGTGGCGCTAGTGCTGCCGCGGATTGAGCCTCCGAGTAGCGGCCCCACGCAGGAACAAGGCACTAGTAGTAGCAGTTCGAATACGGTGACTACTACGCAAGCTGGGTTGAAGCGGCAGAGAGAAGCGGATACTGATGGTGTGGATGAGCCCAGTAAGGCGCAGTTGCAGTGCAAGCGCACCAGGGTGCAGGTAAGTCGCGATCTTGATGCAAAACTTCACAGTTTTAATATTTTAAACTAGCAGGCGGGTACCGTGAGCGACAGCGGCCTCGACGTGGAGTACCAAGTGCCCACCAGTAGCCAGCGCGATCACGACGATGACAACGTGATCGTAGTTGAGAGTGATGAGGAAGGGGGCGCTGATGAAGGCGAAGGTGCCGACGACGATCAAGACGATCCCGATACGGAAAGTTACGAGATGGAAGGCATGGAGCAAGATAACTACGAAGACGGCGAAGTTGAGGACGAAGAAGAGGCCGGTAATGAAGTGGAAGTGATTGAGGATTCGAGTGAGGTGCCCAATCAAAGCGAGCGCAGCATCCAAGAGAGTCCCGAAGAGGAAAGCGGTGGCGAGCAAGCGCAATCTGAAGCGATTAGCAGCGGCACGGATGGTGGTAAGTTACGCTTTTAAGTAATTTACCCGCTAAACTGTATCATCCATATTGATAACCAAATAACCATCAACGCATGCGCCTTTCACTAAACCATCATGACTTCCTAGCAGCAGGTTCAAGCGGTATAACTTTCTCGCAAGCCTCCACCTCGGCCTCCATGACGATACCTTCGTATTCGCGTTCGAGACCAGTCGCTCCACTATCGTCGTCCACGCGCCAACAACCGCAACCCACGCATTTGTTGCTGGAGGAAGGTGGCGATGACGGCATAGTTCCGTCAACGCCCACTTTGTTCGTACCGCGTCGATCGGATGGGTTCGGCGAAGCCGTTAGTTCGCCGCATGTGCCCACTAGCGGTCGCTTCACGTTTAACGAGCAATCGTCCGTTTCTTCGCAACAGCACCATCTGCATCATGCCGGGTCGAGCGAAGTTATACCCGAGCAAACGTTGGAGGTTACCAATATGGATGATAACAGTAATAACTGTCTTGAATTTAACGCTCACTTCTTAATTGACGCTTTTAATTTGGCAGGTACCGGACGAAGTGTGCCAACAACTCCGCTACAGAGTTCCCCACAAGAAGTAGTGCCCGGCGGTGACGACCAAGGATTACTACAAGGCGTGTCTGACGGTAAGTTTCCAATCAACTAACCAATGACAGCTGTCATAACAAACCTAATAATATTCTAGCTGAGATTCCGATAATCACCGTGAGTGGCGCTGTCGACGAAAGCGAACCAGCCGATGGCGGTACATCCACCGACTTTATGGGCCCACCCGGTGCCGGCACATCCTCAACCATCGAACCCGATGTCTCAGAAGAATTAGTGGAAGCTGATGATGAAGTCAGTTCCGAGGGTGAAAAGCCGCCAGTGAGTGAAGAAGGCGGTGAGGAGGAAGGACGCGAAGCGGAAGCCTCGCCCAGTACGAATACGCGCTTCCGGAATATGCGGAACTTGCCCTCGGCCAGACGATCAAGGCAGATGATTCCAAGAGGGAATATGTCGAGAGCTGGGCCGCCCACGCCGATTGTTTGGCAACACGATCCGCGGAATATGCCGCATCAAATGAACCGGCAACAACAAGGTTTCATGCAAGATAGAGGGCGTGGCGGTGGTCAGCGTTCGGTGAGCCGCCGTTCGAGGGGTGGACGAATGCAGAGGCCGTTCGGTCGATTTTAATTTAGGTCTATGTCGTTTTCATTTTTCATTCCAGCGTGTTTGTTTTTAATTTGTTTCTTTGGTTTAGTTTAGATTTTATTATGCAAATTCAAGTACGTTTTCCTTTTTGTATTATACCACCATTGTTTGTTACTTAGATTTAGGATTTTGTAATGTTTCTTTTCTTTGCGATTACGATTAATTGACTAGAATTACAATTTGAGAGAAGAGGATTTAATTAATTGATTAAATAAAATAATCTTAGTATTATTGAGAATTTAAATTACCGTTTCCCGCCTTTTAAAACGCGCCACGCGGACAAAGCGGGTACAAAAATAATTTTGAAACAAAAAAAATACTCCAAAAATTTTATACTCCAGCCACAATAATAAAAGTAAATAATTACCTTATATATAATCCTAGAAATGTATGCGATCAACCACTTAGTAGTCCTCCAAAAAGAAATACTGCCCCGCACGTTTCTGCTCGCAATCCTTAACCGACTCCTGCTTATTAATCCTGGGCCGGAAATTATTCGGATCCCGCCGAAATGTAATTCCCAGCAACTCCAAGAAGCGGTTCATGCCCGCTAGGAGCGATTGCGGCGTGTTCGCCATCGTCTTCACAGACGGCTGACCCTCGAAAACAATTACTCTATCCGCCAGATACGTTGCCATAATAAAATCGTGCTCTACCACGAAGCCTGTCTTCTTTGCATGCAAAATAAACCTTTTGATGACCTTGGCAGCCACTAAACGCTGCTCAGAGTCCAAATAGGCACTTGGCTCGTCCACCAGATAAACATCCGCCGGCCGACCCAGACAAATGGTCATCGCCACTCGCTGCAATTCACCACCAGACAAATTCTGCACCTCTTGGTCGATAATATCGTCGATCTTCAACGGTTTCATCACATCCGCTATGAACTGCGGATGAATGTAAGCGTCCCGGATCTTATCGTGCAACAACTGCCGCACCAAGCCTTGACTCTTCGGACTAATCTTCTGCGGCTTGTAGCTGATATGGAGCTGCGGCAACTCGCCAGATCCTTCATCCGCCTCCAAGTTACCCGCCAACATGCGAATGAACGTCGTTTTGCCCGTACCATTCTCGCCAAGCAACACCAAAATCTCCGAATCGGAGAACTGACCCTTATCGATCGACAAATGGAAATTGCCCATCGTTTTCTGCATCGCCGGGTACGTGTAATGATTCATACGTTTCACATCCTCTTCAGTAGCAGACTCTGCAACCTTGAATACAAGCGACTCGTCGCGGAATCGGAGATTTTCGGTCGGCACGAAGCCGTCCAGGAAAATATTGATGCCTTCACGCACCGAAAAGGGCATTGTAACAACGCCGTAGGCACCGGGGACGCCATAAAGGCAACAGATGAAGTCCGAAAGGTAATCCAACACGCTCAAATCGTGCTCTACCACAATTATAAACCTGAAAATACAATAATTAGAAAAAATACTTAGCAAGCAACCAGCAATACACCAAGCTTGCATTGCAGCCATAATCCATCAAACGTGCTTTGCAACCAGCAATACACCTAAGGTGTAACGCAACCAGCAATACACCGAACGTAAAATAGCTTGAAATAAAGATAATTACTTGCTCGGATGAAGAAGCGATCGAATGGTTTGAGCAGCATTAAGTCGCTGCTTGACATCCAAATAAGAAGAAGGTTCATCAAACATGAAAATATCGCCGTTTTGAATGCACACCATCGCACAGGCAAAGCGTTGCAATTCCCCACCAGACAATGCTCCTATTTCGCGTTCCTTAATATGACTCAGATCTAAAAATAAACGTGTTAATTACTATAACAATAATAAATTAAATATAACTTACCAAGCATGTTGCAAATGTCGTCCATCCTATTCAACTCGTTCTTCTTGTCCAACAACGCCCCAACCGTGCCTTTAACGGCCCGAGGAATTTGATCCACGTATTGCGGCTTTATCAGGGCCTTCAAATCGTCCTCGAGAATTTTCGTGAAATAATTCTGCAATTCGCTGCCTCGGAAATGGCTCAAAATCTCCGTCCAATCTGGTGGGTCCATATACCGGCCCAAGTTTGGCTTTTGCTTGCCAGCCAGAATTTTCAGCGCCGTCGATTTGCCAATTCCGTTCGTTCCAACCAAACCCAGCACTTCGCCCGGTCTTGGAATGGGCAGTCGATGCAATTTGAAGGAGTTTTTGCCGTACCTGTGCGTTGTTTCGCGTTGCAAATTGCTCGGCAAGTTGATAATCGTGATTGCTTCGAACGGGCATTTCTACCCAACAAAACCCAAAATTAACGTGATATTTTCAAGTAAACATTGAATTCGAATGTACCTTAACGCAAATACCACATCCAATGCACAATTCCTCGGAGATTGAAGCAATTTTGCTGTTTGGTGAGACTTCGATGCAAAGTTTGCCCATTCGCACAACTGGACAGGACTTTTTGCACTCTTGGCGACATCGTTTCGGTTTGCACTTGTCCGCGTTCACAATAGCAATACGGGTTAGTTTGTCTGTTTCTTCGGTTCCCTTTCGTCGAGACATTTTGCACCTGAAACGTTACAATATGTTTCAATCACTTTCACTAAACATAACCTCCAAATTAAGTGTCACTTTAAACGTTTTTTAACTAGTAATCTACTAGATATCGTAGGAAAATGATTCAGATATGCGGATAATTTACCTGAGTTGTATATATTTGATAAAATATGCGATTAAGCTCGGTCGAAATGACCGGCCATGAGGAAAAGATGAATTGGCAGTCTGAAGTTAGCTACGCAAACGCCAGAGTCAAAATCAACTTTAATTAATTTTATAGCTATCAAATTATTATTATATATTGAATTTTACGTGGTATTAATTTCGATTTAATTATGTAGTTAACAATTGAAGTAATTGATGATTAATTCTGCATAAAATTGCAGTACAATCTAGGGCCTTATTTTTTTCAATGGCGCACGTGGTTGTCACTTGTCAGTAAAGTTTTTTTGACATTTCACTTAACCTGTCGCCTTCATTTAAATTAAGTTATAAATAATTAATACCACGATGTCTAAAGTCGATTTAGAATTAAAAAAGGTAAATTAGAAACACATTCTACCCATTCGCATACTAATCATTCTCTTAGGCTTTCGTAGAATTGCAAGAAAAGCAAATCGAAACGAGTCAAAAGCTGCGAATCGCCGATGTGCAAATCGATGCATTAAAGCGAAAGAAAACTCATGCTTCCCTAACCGAACGGTAATTCAACTAATTTACAAATCAAACGATATCTTTATACAGTTTTCCGATTGAATTGCAGGGAAATTAGTGCATTAACCGAAGGCACAAAAACATACGAATCCGTGGGCCGAATGTTCATTTTAACGCCCGTCGATTCGGTCAAGGAGCATTTACAAAAGAAACAAACTCACGCTGACGAAAATATTAAAACCCTTGAGAGCAAGAAATCGTATTTAGAAAATAATCTCAAGGAGGCGACTAATAGTTTGCGCGAATTGGTCAACCAAAAAAAGGAATCTTAATTTATGAAACAAACAATTACGTATGTATAACTTTTGCTTAATTAAAAATATCTGAAAACTAGTGTAGATTCGTCAATTGCCAAATATTAGAAGTACTAAATGCAACCCGCAATACACTGAAAATTATTGTGAGTTGCCTGTCAAAATTTAGAAAAGAAACTATAGGCAACCCGCAACACACCACTGGTGACTTCAAATTTAAAATCGCATTTAAAAAAAAGTTAGTAATATAATTTTTGCTTACATAGTTTTAAATCCTAGACTAGTTCATTCCTCAATTACCGTTTCGAATAGCAAAGTTTCCGATTTGGGATTCTCGTCAATAAACGAAGGCTTGTGCAACAATTTAAAAATACCAGTTCCAATCGGGGCTGCCATGCCCATAATAATATTCTCCGAAACGCCGTTAATTTTATCAGTCTGTCCATAATAAGCGGCATCGAACAAATGATCCGCCGTTTTCTCAAACTATAAACAAAATATTTCGCTTTTTTTTGCGATAATAAATTAAATAAATTACTTACCGAAGCCAGATTCAAAACCGACTGCTTCATCTTGGACAATCCATGCCTGGTAATGCCCAACACTTCGCCCGTATGCGTCATTTGCGCTGCTAGCAACATAATATGTCGATAATCGACACTCATTCCGTGATTTTCCATGACCATCTTGATTTCGCTCATAATCGTCTCTCTAGCCGCTTCAATCCCAAGCGTATTATATACTTCGACTATGTTATTCGAGACGGTTCGTTTACCATCGATACCGTAAGTTGCCATTACTTCCCGCAAATTGTCGCCTTCGACGCACAAATTGTACGAAGTCTTCCCCGCTTTATCCATGCGAGCTATCACTGCTCTATTTACCGTAGGCAAGCCCTAAATTATAATAAAAATAAGGTAAAATAATTAAAATAGCGTAAACGCTTACCTTAACCACCACTTTCGGAATCAACTGCTTCAACTCACTCAACGCAAAATTCAAACGTTTCGCATGCTTGCTCTGATTCGGATGCACCGTTATTATAGTCTCGCTCACCACATTCACATCTTGCGGTCTCAATTTCAGCTTTGACGTGCAAAGACTGCAAGCAAACATTTCAGAAAAACCACAAACTAAATAAACCGTCAAAAAAATACCAATATCTCACTGACTCAGCATTGACTTCTAGCTTCAGCAACTTAATTCGCTCGTAATTGAGCTGCACCAACAAAAACGTATCGGTTTTCGTGTAAACATCGTCGATAAACGTCGAAATCTACAAAAAAAGTATAGGCAACCAGTAATACACCAATGCATATACCTCCATATTGTGACGTCACACTTACCTCGCCCAAAGTCGTTCGTTCAATCCGCCCTTTCACCTCCCTAGCGAACCATTGATCTTGGGAATTCATCAAACTAGCCGTTATAATCGGCGTACTAATCGATTTGCTTGCATTTATAATCTCCTTGATCCTAAAACGAAATTCTAACCTCACAAAGTCATCACAAATTAACGTCACTTTACCTGGGAACCCCCTGCGTGATATTCATACTGGCAACACCAGCAAAATGGAACGTTTTCAACGTCATTTGAGTGCCGGGCTCGCCGATCGATTGTGCTGCCAATGCACCGACCGCCGTTCCCGGTTCGATAATCGAACGCGTGTACTTTTGCCCGCAAGTCTCCAAAAACGTCACCAATTGGCTACACGTCAAGCGATCGATTTCCTTCACCACATTCGAATCGCCCAGGCGATCGTGCATTTTCTCAGTGGCATCCGCCACGTTTTCCATGAACGCAGTCAATTCCTTTTTGAAATCCTCATGGCACTCGTCCAAGGCGTTCGTCGCGATAAACGCTTGCGTCGCCCGCTTAATCTGCACCGCATTCAACGGCACTTCATCGCGATACGGACATTTGGCCTTGACATGTTCAAGCACGCGATTAAAATCCACCGGACAATCTTTTCCCTCCATATAAGTCGGATCCAAACTGTCGCAGCCGTACGTGAACTGCACGATGTCGCTCTCGGCGTTGCGCACGGATCCATCGTAATGCACCACCAAATCCTCGAGCGATTTTACTAATCGCCGTTGCATGTATCCAGTTT
This sequence comes from Cryptophagus acutangulus, assembly GCA_963556235.1. Taxonomy (NCBI): domain Eukaryota; kingdom Metazoa; phylum Arthropoda; class Insecta; order Coleoptera; family Cryptophagidae; genus Cryptophagus; species Cryptophagus acutangulus. The sequence goes on from OY744570.1 coordinate 373,321, forward strand.
CGGCGGTTTTAACGGCAGTGTCGACGAGACCTTCGCGCCCACCCATCGTGTGGAAAAAGAATTCGGTCGGCGTTAAGCCGGTGTAGAAGCTGTTTTCCACGAAACCTTTCGCTTCGGGCGTTTTCGCTTCGAAAAATCATATTAATTAATAATTAAAATCAATTAAATGTGGGAAATGCTTACAATGATGGTGAAAATGTGGCAAGGAACGATCGTCGAAACCATTCGGCACTCGTTTCCCGTTCAGGGCTTGTTGGCCCACGCAGGCAATCATTTGGGAAATGTTAATGAACGATCCTAAACAAATTAATTACTAAAAATGCAACCCGCAATACACAAACATGCATTGCGGGTTGCTTAAGAAAATTGAACGTACTACTGAATGCAACCAGCAATACACATTGCAAGTGACTTAAATATAGCTGAAAATGCTACCTTTGGATCCAGATAGGGCCATAATTAACGGACTATTGGTCGGATGCAGTTCCGCCACACAAACTTGCCCCGCATGCTCACGAATAACAGAAAGTTCCTTTAAAATAACGGCTTCCAAAGTTTCCTCAGCGGTGCAACCGGGCTGACTTTGCAATTTGCCTTCGGCCATTTGTTTGATATATTCGTCGCATTTTGCATAACTAAAATGTAAAACAATTAAACTCAATTATAAGTAAATTAAAAAAATATTTACCCTTCGGACAATAATTTATTCTTCCGCCGAATTAAACCTTCGCCTGGCGTAACATCGCCAATACCGATCGAAAATCCGCTGTTCATCAAATAATACGAAGTCAGCCGAGCTAAAACACCAATCCAATTAATTCCCAAACAGTAATTAAAAGAGAAAAAAACGTACAAAGCCTCCACATCGATCGAATTGAAAACTCCTGCCCGAAATCCCGTAAAATGACATAGAAAATATTGCCACCCTTCCCGCCACTTCCCAAATGTCCTTTATCAAGCGTGCCAGCCACCAGCTCGGAATTCCGGATAATCACGTAGGAATCCTTGACGCAAAGCTCGCGATCCTTGGTGTACGCTTTGCCTTTTGCTTCCAAGTTCGCTTTGACCGGACAATTTTTATTCGGCCGGAATATTAGGCTGGCGATTTGTTTGCCGCTCCACAATCGTTTCGGCTTTAAAATGCACGGTTGCGGCAGATCAATATTCATATGAGTGTCATTAGACGCCAGCAAAGTGGCCGCCAATTGGCAAGCGTGTGCGAAATCCATAAAAGTGTCCTTCTTCGTCAGTAAATAAGCGCCAGTTAAGAAATCTTGCGTCGCCGCTATCAAAAGCTCGCCATTTCGAGGCGTAACTAAATTGCTTTTATTCCCCATTAGGATTAAAGCTTCCGCTTTGGCTTCTTCGGTTTGCGGCAGATGCAAGTTCATTTCGTCGCCATCAAAATCGGCATTGTACGGATTGCAAACGCACTCGTTAAAGCGAAACGTGCGATGTTGATGGATTTTGGCGCGATGCGCCATAATGGACAATTTATGCAAACTGGGCTGCCGATTGAACAGCACCACATCGTCATCGTGCAAGTGTCTTTCCACCAAATCGCCCAACTGCAAACAAATTATTTTTGTTAAATTTTAATTAAATAACAGATAAATACATACTTTTAATTCCTGCGCCAACTTCTCGCGATTCCCGTACTTAAGAAACTTCTTAAACGCCGACCCCTTTTGCTGCACATAATTCGCTCCAGGCCAAATTTCCGGCCCGTTAATAATTAATTTACGCATCACTTGAATATTAGCTTGAATTACCCGCTCCGGGAACGTCAGAATCTTCGCAATATGCATCGGCACGCCGACTTGGTCGATTTCCAAATTCGGATCGGGCGAAATAACCGTACGCGATGAGAAATCCACACGTTTGCCGGATAAATTGCCGCGAAATCGGCCTTGCTTACCTTTTAGGCGCTGCACCAAGCCCCTCCCTGGCTTTTGCGGCTAAAATTTGAACTTAATTAGTTCAATTTTCGACCGCATTTCTTTACTCACCATCATCGCAAGTGGCACGCCGGACAATTCGCTGTTAATATACAACGCAGTGTGCAGCTGCAGAAAATCCCACCCCTCTTGGTACATATTAACCGAAACGCCTGACAATTTGTGCTTCTTAATCACTTCATTAATTAGAATTATCTCGGATTGTTTCATTGTTAAATCGTCTTCGTTCCTTTAAAATTCAAAAGTAGACAACCAACATTACACAATGTGTAAAGTTGGTTGTCTATCTAGGCAACCACACAAACGCATTGTGTATTGTTGGTTGCCTATCTAGGTATTACTACTTACGTGCCCGCTTTCAAGTCGGAAACGACCGAAGGCCGAATGGAAACCGGCGGTACCAACATTCGCGTAAAAATCAAGTCTTTCGGTTGCGATCGACGCGAATCCATCGCCAACAGGGGAATGTCGCTTTCGGGAATGCGTTCGAACAACTTCAAAACGTCCACGGGTGTTAATATTTGCGACACGGCATTTGCGCTCAATGCCGACTGGATGTCGGGATTGTTCTCAATCGCTGTATTAAAATCGACTAGAACAAACAACAAATATTAAGCAAATCTCACCAAAAGTGTCATAATTCTTCTACGCACTTAATTGCTCGTGCATTAACGTCTCCTTATCGCGCCCCCTATTCTTTTCATGTGTAATCTTCAACACCGAATTGCCCGCACCGCTTTTACTCGCGGTCATCTTCTTAACGAACCCATTAACCTCGCCGCACTTCGGACACTTTGTGATTTTCTTACACTTGTCCACAATTTTCTTCCGAATCAACTTCTTCGTCATATAACTCAAGTTAGTATTAGAAAGTCGGGTGCGGAACTGATTCTTATCTGCATTAGGCAACAACACCGTAGCGCACTTCTTACAAATCGTCTGCAAAATGCTGATAATGCTGCGGAAATAGCCGACGTGAAACACGGGCAGTTCCAAGTCGATGTAGCCGAAATGACCGACACATTCGTTGATGTTCTTGCCACATGTTTGACACGGTTGCTCTTTGGAATTGGTGCCGAGACGTTTGTCGAGCACGCCGTACGGAATGGGAGTGCGTTGAATGTCTTGATTGTAGAGGCTTTGCGCTACGACGTGAATGTGCGACAACTGTTGCATGCTTTCAGCGTTTTCAACGCCGAAACTGACGTGCGAGCTGGAGAATATTTTGATTGATTACTTGTTTTCTTCGCAGGATAGAAGTAATACTTACATTTTTCTCGCAACGTCCGTTTCTCGGTATTGTTCCTTTGGCATTGTTGTTTTTTGATAGGAAGAAGCGGAGTAATTGTTTTTGTTGTTGTTTCGTGCATGTGTAAAGTGAGGTTATGTAAATTATTTGTAGTATTGCTGGTTGCCTATCACACACAACCATAAAGTATGTGTCGACAGAAATCATAGATGTCGCCAGTTCGCGCCCTTATTTAAAATAAGTACATGCAATTAAACAAAAACTAATTAAAATTAGACAAATATATAAGCAATCCGTTTTAATTGCCAACATTTACGACAGGCAAGAACCATAAAATTTGCGCCGCGATAAGCAACATTAGGAAATTCCCAAGCTGTGACAAAAAACAAACAAACATGATCAACAAACCGAGCGAAATTAAAGCGAATATTTTTTTATAAATATAGCGCGTTGGAATATTTTTACATTAGTAAATTCTTGCTCAAGCGCATAGACTCATTCAGTTCGTCGTGCATCGTCCACGAAATCTTGAGTATCCTTTACCACACCGCACCGTCCGCACTAACAGCAAACTGAAAGGTAGGTGTGTCACTTTACTACTTATTTTCGCCAATTTAAACCAATTTCGCCCGATTGTTGCAATCTAATCTGCGTAGAAATAATCAAAACTCACCCTAAATTGAACGATATCCCATAGTTTAAGCCGAAAATAGCGAAAATGCAGGGCCGGTTCCAAATTCCATTAACATACCGGGATTTGTGGGCCCTAATTCCGGTCCTGCTGCGTTATTGATGTTTTCTGGCTCTCGTAAATAATGTAATCAAAATAATGACAGTTAAAAGTTGACAGATGTCACTTTTTTGACCCGTGTCCGATATGATTGAAATTAATCATGCAGGAAAATATTTACCCTTCGCGGAATTGTTATTATTCATCGATAGTAATGTTTTATTTGAAGGAATGATGCCATTTCACGAGCCGGCTTCGGCTTGCTTCATAAACATGCAGTTGAGCTTGAATGGATTCAGTTCACTTTCAAATTCGACACAGTTCCCTACACCTGTTTCGTTTCATTGTTAATATTGTGTTTCTATTGTTCTAGTCGAAAGCCAAAATGAGCAACCAACAGTATTATCCGTTTAAGGTAAGTTTTTTTGGATTTAATTATGTTTGGTTATGTCAAAAAATTTGTAATTTGTTTGCTGATTGATGCTAATAATTTCCTTACTCACCAATTATTATAATAAGCTAGAATTGCAGTACAATGCTAATTCTAAGCAAAACAATTAAAGATGCATGACCTTTTTGGTTATTACTCATTAAAATTTGTTAAATAACCTTCGCATACCGGTTGTATGATGTCATACTGTCAAACGGAAACTGGGGATTTTTATTTTTATTATTTTTTGGTTTCGTATGGGAATTATTTATGTGGGAAGGTTTTTATTGATTGTTTCTAGTCTAATTGGGACAAAATAACAGTATTTATTATTCATAAGTTTTGAAACGTATCGTATTCTATTTTTATAAGTATGGAATTACATGTATTGTTGGCAACAATGTTATTTGAAGTTATCAAGCCATTTGATTTATTGCACTTTGATAATCATTGATAAATTTGTTTATTTAACAATACGATAACAAACTATATTCTAAAACAACAATTGCAAAGTTTATTTATTTATATTAATTTGTCTTGAGGATATTTTGATTCCACCTTTAGTGGTTGGCACCTCTTGTGGCTTGCCAAATGTCATTGCCTACTGACAGTGTCATTACTGTCAAATAACATTTAAAAATCGTAGATTTTTAAGTAATTAATCTAATAAACTAATTACCCTATAAAGTGCACCCCAACCGTCTACCCAGCCGACCCCTTCGACCCGGTGGCCGATGCCACCACCTTGAAAAAGGCGATGAAAGGTTTCGGTGCTGACGAAAAAGCAATTATCGAAGTGCTAGCACGTCGCGGCATTGTGCAACGATTAGAAATCGCTGAAACCTTCAAAACCTCCTTTGGAAAAGACTTGGTTTCCGAATTGAAAAGCGAATTGGGCGGCAAATTCGAAGATGTAATGGTGGCTCTTATGACGCCATTACCGCAATTCTACGCCAAAGAGTTGCACGATGCCGTTGCCGGCGCCGGAACTGACGAGGAGGCGATCATTGAGATTTTGTGCACGTTGAGCAACTATGGAATCCGCACAATTGCCCAATTTTACGAACAATGTAAGTAGGGGTTGAATTGTATTGCTGGTTGCCTAGCTGGATTTTAGTTTTGCGACTTGTGGGGCTTCGAATTGCATTTAAACTCGTTTTCTTATTGTTTATAATCTTAACAATGGTTCTCTTTGGGATTTAGCATTGTTTTGCTTTGATTGAATCATTAATTACAATAAGGTTTCGTTTTGCTTCGCGAGAAACGTGACCGATTTGAATGAAGGTGTTTTGTGATTCATTTGTAGGTTTGCATCTTGTTTAGAATATTGTACGAATAAGTAAATAGAAGGCGCACCTTTATTTTAATTTCATCGGCCTTGTACTACTACTAGAAGTTTTAATTTTTTCTTGCGATAAGTTTTAAATCATCCGGATGCTTACTGGCTTATTTTTAGATTGCAGAGGAAGTGGGAATAACTTGTTTTTTTATTACAGATGATATTATGTAAAGCCAATTAATTTAATTGCAAAATTATATTGGTGCGTGTATCGCTGGTTGCCGGTTGCATTGCTAGTAGTTTATGCATTGCTGGTTGCCTATTTTGCGACTTTGTTTTGCTGTTTTCTCAATAATTAGCGTAGATATTTTTAATTGGATTGTACATTCTTGTTTAGAATGGAAATCTACACGAAATGTATTAAATTCGTCGCATTAAAATGATGAAAACACCGAATACTAATTAAATCAGCGACCAGGCTCAATTTTAATTAACTCTGTTGAATAATAGTCGCAAAATTAATTAATTAAATCATAAATAGAACGAACATGCAAACACATTATGTAATAAATTATATCGTCGCATGCTATTATTAATTAACTTAACTAACTTCACAGTATACGGCAAAGCGTTGGAGAAGGACCTTAAGGGCGACACTTCCGGCCATTTCAAGCGTCTCTGCGTCTCTTTAGTGCAAGCCAATCGCGATGAAAACCAAGGCGTCAACGAAAGCCAAGCAGCGGCCGATGCCGAAGCCTTAATTGCCGCGGGCGAAGCCAAATGGGGCACTGAAGAGTCCATCTTCAACTCCATTTTGATCACACGCAGCTACCAACAATTGCGTGCGACTTTCGCCGAGTACGAACGTTTGGCGGGAAAAGACATCGAGTCGGCCATTAAAAAGGAGTTCTCCGGCAGCATTGAAAAAGGGTTGCTTGGAATCGGTATGCATCGGAGGGGGGAAGTATGACGCAAACGGTTTTAATTGGTTTTTGAATTTACAGTGAAATGCGTGAAGAGCAAAGTCGGTTATTTTGCAGAACGTCTGCATAATAGCATGGCCGGTATGGGAACGAACGACAAAACTTTGATTCGCATCATCGTGTCGCGATCTGAAATCGATCTGGCTGACATTAAGCAGGCCTTCATGGACAAGTATGGCAAGAGTTTGGAAAGCTGGATTGCTGTAAGTATTCTTCTAATTAATTACTTCGCGTTTGAAAAGCGGCAACCAGCAATACATAAGATTGTATTGCTGGTTGCCTATGTGACTTTTTGACGCATTTGGTGGCGGGCTATTTAAACTCTATGATTCTTCTAATTGTGACGATTAATTAACTGCATGTTGGCTTAAACTTGTTAATTTGCAGGGCGACACCTCTGGAGATTACAAGAAAGTGCTAATGGCCGTTGTCGACTAAATACTAAATTGCAAAACTATTTGTTTCAATGTAAACGCACCTTAATTCTTCAATGTACTAAACAGCTTTCAAATTCAAACTACTGCCATTATAATTAGAAGATGTTGTTGTATTTTTGTAATTTTTGCAGGACGATGTTCCCGGCGAATTAAAGTACGTCTTGAGGACTTTAGTCGCTATTGGTTAAGTCACAGATCAGGTTTACAGCTTTTATAGTGGCCTTAAAATTATTCTCTTATGATGAAAGCTAATATATATTTGTATTTTAAAGTATTTTAAATGATGATGAGTTAAGTTTGTGATAGTTGTAAGGAAGAATTTTAATTTTAATTTAATTATTAGCATATATATGAATATATTGTTGTACCTAGATGTGCTTTTGTTTAACTCTGTGGTGCTTAAGTTCAATAAACAAATTATTATAATATAAAGAATGGTTTTTATTTTGCAAACTAAATTAAGAATAATTCTAATAATAAATAAATTATGTACAAAACTGTTTATCCTACTGGAATAGTGTGGGACGAGGTCGATTTAGATCTAAATTGAATTGGGTTCATTATTCTCCAACGTTCTTATCATTTGAAAGTATCTGGTTGTACGTTTGCGGCCCATATTGCAGATCTTAAAGTGACATAGTGTGAGATCTGAAACAGATGTTGTCTAAAATAATTGTACTCAAAATAGAAATGCCAAATTATTATTTATTTTTGCGGTAAACAATTAAAAATAAACATTTACGTGATTTACTGGTTGCATACATTTTAGTTCAAAATTAATTTGATTTGCCTTTATCTCCTAAACGATTAAAGCTACCATTAATCTGTTTTCAGATTATTACTTAATATTAATTCCTTTATAACTAGTTCAAATTTCAAGTGGTTTCACAAAAAAACACCAGAGATATTAATTAATTATTACATATCTGCATAAAACCAAAGTTAGCCGCATATAACTGGTTGCATACATCCCGGCGTATTTTGCATTATTGCATCATAACTTGCAATTTTACAGTATTTAATTAACAATAAATAATCGGCTGTTAATTAACATAGTTCAGCAAATTATTCACCAGACATCCGCGAGATTAGATTTAGATTAAACCAGAATTGTCGACTTTTATTATGATTAAATATTTAAATAATTATTAAAAAAACCATTAATTATGTAAGTAGCTATTAAAATAATTTAATATAGGGCTTCCCAATCAAAACAATACATTATAAATTTCTAGGTATTCTCACGTTACAAAACGAAAACGTGCACCAACTTGTTACAAATAAATAAATAATGTTCTTACTTACAACTGATGTATCGCTTATCTCGATGCCGACGTCGTTTTGTCCTCATTATGAAGTACATCTGCTCCTGTTGCTGATGAAAGTCCTGCGGGAAGAAGTTCCCGAACTGCGACACTACATCTTCTCGGTCATCCTGCAAAAAATTTCATCATTTATTTAATAAACAAGCTTATCTTAATCAAAATAAATAAATAAGTCATTCAAATTTCGTGCCAAAGGTCGAGCGCACCCTCTGGTGAGGCGCTCAAAAGGCACTCTTCCGGTTGTCAAAAAATAATCAAAATGGCACTCACCAACACCGTATAATAACTCTGACGTTCATTATTAGTCGAAAAATGTGCAGCTCCGTAAAGGGGGTAGGTTTTGAAGTCGCCCAGTTGAAAATGCCACAGAAAAATCACAAAAACCCACAAGAAAAACATTTTAAATACGATCGCAATAATATTAGTTCAATAGTTAGTGCATCTTTTCGTTCGGCTCGACTTTGATTGAATATTGAAAGGTAAAGTTGCGATTTTTGTCTATTATAGGAATCTCCCCCACCCAGTGGCTTAATAATTTTCGCAGATTTGAGGTAAACATCACGTTGCGTCGCAATGGATCGGAAATTCAACCCTTATGCAACCTACATAAATATAATAACGACTAGAGACGAATTTAATTTAAATCTCGAATCAATCGAAATCCTGCTAATTAGTTCGTCTATTGTGCAATCGGTAACGAGGCTAAGACGTGTGCTTAAACGTAAGTGTTACTTTTTAAATAAATAATTAATTAATTGGGACTCGATAGTTCGAACAAGCACGCGGGCGGATGTCTCTGACTTCCATATTTAATTTGAAAGAGATGGCAGATAGCCCTCATGCGAGTCTGCATAGAACTAACCCTAAATGTCATTTGATAGATAATCCGTCAAATTTGTATTAATTGTGTTTAATTATGAATGCAACAAGTAAAAGAAGGCCTCTTACTGCATGAATAAATGATTATGCATGTTTTAATTGGTGAGTAATTAATAGTATTAAGTTTAATCCAACGTTCACCAGTTTATCGTTGTACGTGGTAGAATTAGTTGCAAAGATTGCGATTTTACTTTATGATATTTACTTAATTTATTTTATTTGTTCAAATATAAAATCACATGTTAGATCACGCGAGAATAGTTTAAAAATGCAAGCAAGTTTGATGGAATCATAGCGGGTGTGCAAATAGCTTTGTCATTGATCACGACCAATTTAGGCAATTAGGTTAAACTAATTCGAGGTTCGAAAACGAATCAAGTATTATTAATACAGTGTGTGATGTAATGCGTAACTAATATTATGCGTAATAATTCAAATATTTACTTTTAATTACTAGAAAATATACTTAAATATGCAACCAGTAATACACCAAATCATATGGTCACAAAGGGCGCGATATTTGAATTATTTAACACTGTTTCGTGATTTCCTTGAAGTAAATCGCTAATGAATCATTAAAATTTCATCGCAATCGATAAATCAAACTCGCACGATCGTATAAATATAACTTTATTATTAACATGAATTGAATTGAACTTGAAAAACATCGAATATCTGGAATATAACAACAATAAACATTCCTCAACAAATCCTTCGTCAATTTGTACTGATCTGGATGCTTAAAAACCCGTTCGAAAAACAATTTAGAATGGACGCGTACAATTGCCACTAATAGTAGACACCTGGCAGGTTTGTCGGGACGGCGATGCAGGATTCGATAGTCCACTCTCTCTAATTGGCGACAAAGCAGGAGTTTTGGTTCGATGCACCACACTACGTCTTCTTCGACGATAGATGGGCGCTCTTCGATTGCTTCGTTGCTGCTGCTGCAACATGGTCAAAGCATTCGCTAGTTCCGTCTCACTAATCACTCTTCGTCTTGGTGGCGATGCCAAAGGAGGAAGAGTGCCTCGATTGCGATTATAGCAAGACACTGGGATCAGATTGTTCACCGTTTGGACGGCGTCGCTTGGCGTTGCTTGATCGGGCACCACTTGGTTGGCTCGAGGCAGTTGCTGGCTGCTACTTCTTCGGCGATTGTGCCCCAGATTACCTGAGGAATCAATTTATTATAATTTGCGCGTCAACAATTTTAAATTGCGCGCCCTATTTGGATTGCATATGGCGGGCGGCCACTTCCGTTCGGACTCCGCCATCTTTCTATGGAAACGGGATTTTGAGGTTAAATTGTGCAAACTCAACACGTCAAACTATGTTTAGTTTTAGTGCGTCAAGTAAACAACTTTCAATCCTAAATGAGGATAAAAGACATACCTAAAATCCGGAAGAGCAGCCGCAACTTTGTGCTGGACCAATTGGCGCGATGCGGACGCCCATCCAACACCGGAACCTTCTTCCCGTTAACTTTATGCCTACAAAGAGACATCAGGCACCTTGGTTCTGAAGGACTATGCGGATCATCTGGACTATCCGGGACGGACATACAACAATTCCACTTCTTCCTAAACTTCTTCGGTTGCTTGGTAAGCATCTCCGGCGCAACGGAATTGCTCGTCATAATACACATCTGGCAATCTTGCGGAGTGCTTGGAGGCGTTGGTGTTGGCTCCGCCGCACAATTCGAAAACGTCTCCTCCAACACCGTACAAGTGAATAGAGTTCGGGAGCGCTCTTCGCAGGACAGACTCAACGGTCTAACATTGCGGCTACGCTCTTCGTCTAGGACTTCGCTAGTGCTGCCACTAGGTTGATTTTGGCGCTGTTGGCGGATGTACTCGTAAGTCGTCAAGCCCAAGAAGGAGATGTAAATGTGGAAGAAGCATAAATGCAGCAAGAGTCCCGCTGTAATCGCCGCTAGGAGACCTAAGGCTGCGACTACAGCGAGAAAAGCTGCATCGCTAGTGGGTAGACTAGATGCGACACTTGGTGCAGTGACATTCAACTCCTCCAAGAGCTGCTCCTAGGAATAAGGAATCCTGTTAGTATTTATGGGGTTTAAGAGAGTGGACGAACCTTCCCGTCGGCATCCCAAGCGGAGCGATGTAGCACCAACTCAGCGATCGCTAGAGCTGCCACTAGAACCGCAGCCGCCACCGCCGTAGAAACACACATCAAAAACAGAGCGTAGTTGCGTCCTCCGATACAATGGTTCAGCCACTTGCAATGATGATCGAACCTCGCCACGCACTTGTTGCAGACGCTGCAATGCTTGGTCCTCACGCCAGTCGTCTCAATCTCGCACAAATGGCACACTCCGCTTTCGATGACATGTGCGTGTTTGGTCCGGTCCAATTGCGGCACGACTTGCGGCACGCGGACGCGGACCGCTTCCTCGGCCGGGTCCACTAGAGCGGCGGCCAGATGCGCCACCAAATGGAGGAGCAGTAGGATGGAGATGGACGCGAGAGCTGGAGGTTGCGCGTGGATGGGTAGAGCAGGCACTAAGAGCAAGAACGAGCCGACGGCAAGGACGGCCAAGACCAGCCAGCCGGACAGTTGGAGCGGATGGAGCGGCAGCTGGAAGCCGTGTTGGCGTCGCAGCCTTCGGGTGGCGGTGTCACCCGCTGGTAGCATGGCTCCTCGTCTCCATTGTGCAGGGCTCCGACACTTTGCGGCGTCACGTGTGTACTGATTGAGTTTGGATGGCGAAGGGGTTGGTTTCGGTATCGATCAGCGCATTGTGACACTCCCTAGCCGGTACCTAGGGGTGGCTGGCTAGCTACGAATAGTGGGGGTTGTTTATTGGGGAAGATAAGGGTTTACCTTTGATCAGATGCTTTATGTGGCTGGATTTGTTGACCTTTTCATGATGCGGCGCGTTGTTTGTATTGTGCTTTGTGCATTGTTTTGTTGCACTCATTTAAATTTGCATTAATTACAAGAGTTTTTTAACTTTTGACGTTTTGAATTTAATGTCATATGAAAAGGTCGCCATTTTTTGCAAATGGCGTTTGGCGCATCTAAATTCAAATATTTTGCTTGGATAGGCAACTAAACATACACCATTAATGCAACTAAAATACTAATTATAGTATTTCGACATAAAAAATACCACTATTAATCAATGTAAAGCAATAATATTAATTTAATTATTAACAACAATCGATTATTATCATCCAATTAGCAATTCACTTAATAATTAATAAATAAGCGCCATCTACTAAATCAACCATAAACTAAGCCACATCACATTGACATTACATAACCTCAAAACTAAATGTCAAAACATACGTTCGTCTACATGCAATATGGACTTCTGGCGAGAAACTTTGGGCTCCCCCACGAAAATAGTGGCCCCAATGGTAGACGCAAGCGAATTACCATGGCGTTTACTTAGTCGTAGATATGGGGCCGAACTTTGTTACACGCCAATGTTGCACAGTGCTATTTTCTGTAAGGATCCAAAGTATCGTAAAGAAGCTCTAGCCTCTTGCGAGGAAGATCAACCACTTATCGTGCAGGTACATTTGTTTGTTTATTGAATAATTGACGTTCTAATTGATTTGGTACAGTTCTGTGGGAATGATCCGAAGATTATCTTGGAAGCCGCATTGCTAGCGCAAGATTATTGCTGTGCGATTGATATTAATTTAGGGTGTCCGCAAGCGATAGCTAAACGGGGGCATTATGGATCGTTTTTACAAGACGAGTGGGATTTGCTTCAAGAAATAGGTGGGTTTACATTTCAATGAAAGTTTTAACCTTAAAAGTTGGCTTCTAGTAAGCAGCCTAAGCGCCAACTTAAAAATCCCCGTCACCTGCAAAATCCGCCGTTTTGAAAGCGTAGAACGAACTGTCGACTACGCCAAAATGCTGGTGAAAGCTGGCTGTCAAATGTTGACAGTCCACGGCCGAACCCGCGAACAGAAAGGTCCTTTAACTGGCTTGGCTGATTGGCGATACGTCAAAGCCGTCCGGTAATTAATTCGCCGATTACAAAATAGCCCAAAATATAATTTATTAATTTAGCGAAGCAGTGGACGTTCCCGTTATTTCAAACGGCAACATCCAATACCAACAAGACATCGAGCAATGTCTGCGGGAAACCGGGGCAAATGGGGTGATGACAGCTGAAGGCAATTTGTACAATCCTGCGTTTTTTCAAAACGAAAATCCACCCGCTTGGAAAATTGCGCTGGAGTATTTGGATTTAGTTGACGAGTATCCGTGCCCGTTGTCTTACATTCGCGGGCATTTGTTCAAACTTTTCCAGCACTTGTAAGTCGCGTAGCTTAATTATTTTTCAGTATTTAGGATTTTATTTGTCTGAAGATTGTCAATTCCAAGCAATAACGCTTTCCGGATACGACTGGGCGCCTCCAACACCATGGAGCAGTTCAGAACGATCATAAACGAGCTGAAAGAAATCTACGAACCCTTTCATTTAGGGTTAGGAAGCTTCGAAACGACAGAAGAGCATTCGCAGAATTTTATTTTGCCTCCATGGCTCTGCCAGGCGTACATTCGCGACACCCCTGAGAACCACATAAAAAAAGTCGAGGAAAAACAAAACGTTTGTACCTTCCCTATCCCGAAATCCCACTTGATTGACCAATTTGTCTGCTGCAGAATGATAATAAAAGGCAATACGAAGACGCTGAAGGCAACCCGATAAGTCGCAAGAAAATGAAGAAGTTGCGCCGAATTAATCGCCGACCAGAACGACCGTTCGATAATGTACCCGAGCGCAGTTCCGAGACGTGTCAGCTCTGTTTAAACCCGTTAGGCTCGAAATGCGGGTACAAATTGTGCAGGAAATGCTGCAAATCCAAGTGTTTCGTTGAGGAATTGGATTGCAGTGGGCATCGGATTTTGGTCAAGACGCGGAGAGCTTTGGCGAAGATGTATAGTGAACGGAGTAAATGTATTGATGTTAAATAAAGAATTTTTAAGGGTTATTAGTTAAATGTTTGCCCTCTGGTGATACTCTTGGAACTATCCAAAAGAGCCGTTTGCAGCGCCATCATTATTTACCAACTCTGTTTCCTGCATGGCTACCTAGATGTCGCTCCTAGCGACCATAATACCAACGCGATCTAGGCGGCCATGATATCACATTCGCACACTCTGATTGCCTAGAAATCCTATCCCCTCTTTAAAAAAACAAACAAATCCAAGGCGGTTGCTATGACAATGAACTTGGTTTGCCAGCATTTCAAAATGGAGCCGAAACCCGTGTCCCATCCAAGATTTTTGACCAGTGCAAAAGCTAGACGAGAACGCGAACGCAAAGCGCGAAGATTCGACATTCTATATGCGAATTCCTACGAAATCTCAAGAGAAATCAAAAATTTGTACGTAATTATATGATTTTTGAATCGTTTTTGACATGTTGTTTGGTTTAGTGACGATTTGAATTACTCTGTTTGCGCCGAAACGTGCGTGGTGATGATTATGTTGAACTTTTTGAACTACGAGCCCATGGAGGAGCTGGCGACAGTGGATGGAGTTGGCAACCGATTGGCGGCCGAAATTGTGAAGTTCCGGTTAGTTTGTTTATTTTTTTCTTTCGTTTGACGTTTGTGACGTTATTTGGCGTGTAGGAACAAAAATGGCCGATTCAATAGTGTGGCCGAATTGCGGTTCGTGCCTGGGTGGACCAAGGAAAGGTATTTCCGGTTTTTGGTCGCGAATCAGCTTCGTCCTTAATTTTGTTTTGATTTGTAAATGACTAATATACGGTTATAAAATTTTATAGTGAAATAAGTAGCTAATTAATTATTTTTTGGTGCTTTTAATCCCCAAAGATGGTATGAAGAAAGTTCAAGTTGCCTGATTGACGAAGGCCAAATGTGTAATGGTTTACTGTTAACAAAAGAAAGCAATTAAAGGCTGTTATGTTTCCATTTGACTAAAATGGGTACCGCATCCATCAAAGCCTGCACTTAAACTGATCAAATATTTAACAAAAACTGGTTTTATTCAAATACGAAAAATACATATACATCAACAAGGAAAATACATTTTAAAAACTAATTGTCGCACCACTGCAGCTTAAATATTTTGGCACTACGCATCAAATTGAAGAAGACATAAATAAATAAGCGAACTCTGGTGGTGATGGCCACAACAAATAATATGCGTCGTAGATTCAAAGAGGAAATAAAGCTGTACACTAATTAAAGTAGAAAGTATAATCACAAAAGGCTGCAATTGGCCAGTTCATTTTGCACTAACACAGTCTTTATCGCTGTAAGCAAAGCACTTCAATCTTCCATCAACATGCTGAGAGGATTCTTCTTCCCGGTGCGCGATGAAGCCACCACTGCAACCAAAACCATCAAAGAAAAACTCTACAAATTGGAATCTACAAACCTTGTTGCACGTTGAGACACTCCAACCACTCCGTCATACTAATCTGTCGATCCTTATTATTATCACAGTACCTCGGCAGTTTCTTCCCGCATTTCTTCAACCCCTTAATGGAACTGATCATCTCCTTCAACGCTTTCCACTCATTCTTCTCCAGATATTTACTCTTATCCTTATCCAGCACCACAAAGCTCCACTTGGCCGCCTCCTCCTCCTCTTTGGGCAACGACCAATAAATACTACTCGCATTATTCAAAATCTCCGACATCTTCGAATGGAAGAACTGCAACAAATCGCGAAGAAACACCACTTTCTTCTCATCCGGACAACCTTTCATCGTCTTATTGGACGGCTTCAACTGGTCGCAACGTGGCGTTCCGTTCTTGATCGACGTACCCGGGATGTTCTTACCGCTATCTTCGTTCACGCACCAGCAGTACCCCGCGGATTTGTAGCATTGGATCTGAAACAACCATCATTAAAGACTTTACGGGAGAAGAATGCATTCAAACCTTTTGGTAACGTCCATCGCTTGTACATTCCGGGATGTAGGACTGCTGGAGGCCTTCGGGTTCCGTGAGGGCCGCCTTGCGATCCGATAGGCAATCCGTGGGATCGTCCTGGGTCTCCAAGGAGTCGTCCTCGTACGTCTGGGAAAAGGTTGAAGCCCCCTGGTTCAAAACTATCGTACTATTAGTGGAGGTTTTTAAATTGGGGAGGATTTATTGGTACCTCCATGCGGTGGGGTCTTCGTATAGGCATCGTAGTCATCGGAATCGTCCGTACCGCTCTCTGAAGAGTTATAGCCACGTCCATCTGCGTTCAGTGCCAAGAACACACGCAAAGAAACTATTTAAGTTCAAAACAAAGTACGCGTTCCTAACTGTATAATATTCTAAGTCGCTCTACTATACAAAAACTAAAGAAAAGCGTGTGGGATCTTCAATTAACATCAACAACATATCGCATTGCGGAAGTATTACTAAGTAGCAATTAAACACCTACCGTCCATGCCATCCCGTGTAAGACATTCGGCCCACTCCTGTCTGCTGATCAGCTCATCTTCGTTCACATCGCAAGCGCTGATGAACTTTTTCGCGCAGCGTTTCGGCTTCACCGCCTTCTTCACCAGTTTCTTCAAGTTGCGATACTCGAACTTATCGAGCAACTCATCGGAGTTCCCGTCCAGCATCTGGAACTTCCACGCGATCACGAACGGATCCGTTTGGTTCAACAAGGCTTCGCGACCAAGCTCGTCATGGAAGCTGTTAATCAAATTGTTATTGAACTCTTTCTTGTCCGGCTGCTTGCACGATCGGTTGCGATGATGCTTCCGGCTGGGCGATCGCCTCCTGGTCGACTTGGAGCTGCTGCCGCAACGCGGTTTTGCTCCAGGTTTCCGCCGGATGGACGTGTACGGTAGCGGGACACCTTCGGGAGTCACACACCAACAAAACCCGGTACCTGGATGACATTGCGTGGAGTCATACGAGCCATCCGGGCGACACATTGCCGTGAAGTTGTGCAAATTCGTCCATTCTGGGCAAGGGCGTTGTTGCTTGCACGGACCGCGTCTTGCAACGCTCAACGATTTATTGTGACATTTCGCTTTTTCGAAATGACAGCGATTCGGATACGACAAACCGTCTGATCCGCAAATGGCTTTCTCATTGTCGCTGTTTTTGCTGCATGCTTTCGGGTGGCAGTTTTCCTGCAACGCAAGTAAACTATTAATAATCGCGAACTGACAAATTAAGGTTAAGTTTGACTGCGTTGTCAAAATTGTGGCAAGCGTTTTTTTAATCAATACTTATGACGTCAGAGTATTATTCAATATGGCGGATTGTTTTGCCGTCTTACGTCATTTACACGCAATTAAATTGTTATTACAGCTAAAATGACTGATATTAAGTTCGGTAGTGAGAAAATAATTGTTTATTGTTATGCATACACTTGTGTAAACATCGTGTGTGTGTGGGATAGTTTTTTTGTTGGTTGATGAGTGGTGACCTGTTAAACGAATAAAATTCGTGCGGAATGAAAGTCGCTGCTGAGGGATCCTGAGGGCAGCCCAGGTGTTCAACACTGGCAAACAGGGTCTGCATTCCTATATACGACTATTGTAAACAGGTGTGCGTTGTACAGCTCGATTCCATTGTGTTTCACACCTGTATCATGTCATATCTCATCTACCTGCTAACTATAATCGTTTGCCGACCGACCGCCCCACGCTTCTTTTTCCTCCGGGCCAGACAGAGTGTCTCACCGATCGCCATATCAAGTGGTTACGGTGTTTATGCCGTCAATTGTCTGCAAAACGGTCCCTTTTATTTGCACACAGAAATTATTTGGCGGATTTTCAAGGAGGTTATGATGTTTAATTTTTATTGATTTTTAATTATGACGTTTCAATATGGCGGCGGATTATTTTGACGTTCGTTATGTTTTAACGTCAATTAAAGTATTACAAGGAAAATTACGGGTATTATGCTGTTGCGCGCTATGTAATTACCGTTTAAACAACTACAAATTAAATTTAATATTAATAAATTGTCAAGGTGAGTGCTATTTATTAAATTGAGCCATTTTTTGTGCCGAAATTAAAAAGGCAACGGTGAACGATAGATGATAATTAATCATCTTCTTGTCCAAGTACCATTTCCGCTTTCTATATTAGGCTTAATTAATTGCCTTTATATTTCAGTCACGCGTACCAATAACTTTCTTATTGGTGGGGTGGCATAAAATCAGTTGGTAAGGCTGCATTTTTTTGCGCAACGCCGAACAACGTCTAGTCTAAATTCATGGGGACATTTCTCAAAGTCAGCCTTTATGGAATGCTGCTGCACCTCATTTGATATGCATCTCGACAATGTGCAAAACTTGTACCATAGGACTCTTCTTTATGTTTATTTGCTATATTTATTACAAACGCCATTATGCAATATGGCCGCCTACAAATTTAAATCCAATATGGCCGCTTTGACATAAGTTACGTCAATTTTAAATGTAAAATTGATTTTGAACACCCAGTAGATGATGATGATGGAAGTTAATCTGTTTTCACTTAATGGTAATTTGAAACAGATTTGAGCAGACAAAGAGAAGTGGCCCTCTTAAATTACAAAAGCATATGGTCCCTTAATTGTGTAAAGTGTAGCGTTCTTGGAATGTGGCTGTATTCTTGGAATTGTTAGGTACAACTTTGGAGCCATACTGTCTGCTCGGACCAGTTCCAGGTCGCAACAGGCACTCGCTCTCTCAATAATGCTATCCGTCTCTGTCAATGATGCACAATATTTTTTCAATTGGAAAAACATATGGCACTAAACCAATAATCACGCAGCAATTAATATCAATTGAGAGGTTAATTAAGTTGCTGCGATTTTATATTACGAATGACGTCTGTCATGTTAGATTATATTGACACTTTTAAGGTTATGACAGTTAACCAAAAAACATCAGCGAAAAAATCGAGCAAGCCTTGAGCGCCAACCTTCATTAAATATTGTTATTATTAAATGAACGAGCGAAAAAATGATGCTGATAATGATGTGTATTAATAACAAAACCATTTAATGATGTTGTTAATCACTTCGGCTTGAATAACATTTAATAATAATAACGCACTTAAAAAATTTGCGTGTAGTGGGCGTTAATTATTTAATTAATTTTTTACCTTGGCAGTTGTGGCGATAATGAGCAACCCGAATGGGAAAAACAGCGTCCTGATCGACACCCACATAGCACACACAAACACTTAATAAGTGGATTTAACAGAGACCACCATCGTCCAAAGAAGACGCGCACCGACTAAGTGTTGTTGACTGAGCGGAGGCACTAACACTGCTGACTTAAGCGCCTCTCTCTACTTGCTTTGTGGTTGCTGTTTCAGAGTGAAATGTGATTATATTTCGAGTGTTGCTGCTCACTCGCATTTTTACCAACCATGCCATAGGTCGGAGGTTGATTAGCAAAGCAGTTGACCCCGCGTCGCTTCGCCTTCTCTCCGTGATTACATTCGTTTCGATCGATAACGGGTGGAAGGCAAGTTTTATTAACCAAAAATCTACCTAAGGGTGTCATTTATTTCGCTAAATTCGAAATAAAACTGGAGATATTGGAGTTTTAAGAAAATCACCAAATGCAACAAACTTGATTTGATTTTGATGAAACTTTACATGGAGACCTTATTGATCAATATTAGGCCCCCCTGAAAATATTAAGTGAATGGGGCGAATAGTTTAGGAGATATCCCAAAAAATAATGGAGGGCGGCCATTTTGAATTTGGACTTTTGATGATATCTTTGGATTGGTTCATGGTAGAATTATTTATGAGACCTTCCTGGACGCCTTATGGGGAGACGAATCCGAATCCATCATTGGTTTTAATATATTCGCATTTTAAAGGAAAATATTGCAGTTTGAAGAAAAAAAATTGTGATAGTCCATTTTTTTTTTGCAATTTTGGACATATCTCGATTATTTTAAATGGTACAGCTAATCTTGATACCTCGTTGGATGCGTCTAGATTATACCAAGTGGGCTCATTAATTATTTTTGATAAATTATGTCGATAAGAGGAAATATCCCAAAAAGAAGATACGATCTACAAAGACCATTTTATCACTCGTTATATAAGTGTGGCCCAAAATAGCGTCCTATCCACTATAATCAATTTATTTACACTAATTTATTAATTAGTTGATTTGATAAGTGTGTTTGTTTTCAATTAAATAATATTTTTAGTCTCAAGATAGCGAAAAATGCGTTTAAAAATACACATTATCTTCAACATTTAATTGTCCTCACAATCCCGTATATTAAAAACCACTTTAGGAAGTCGAGAAGGATTAAATATTTAATCCGCATCATGAGAAATAATCCGAACTCAAACCTGTAGGTCAGCAACTCGACTTACACGCAACGAAACAAAACAAACTCGTACAAACAAATCACAATATATTTTATTAAATAATCTACAAACAAACGCCAGGCCCATTGGGCGGCTCGGCCGCAATGCCTCTCAAGTTCAACCTGCAAGTTTGCTCCTCCAATCGTCTAGCAACTCCATCCAACGCGGGATTTTCCACTTTCCCGGACCACAACTTCTCCGCGGCCGCTGCAGCACGCGGCCAAACTTTCGTCATCAAATTATACTCGTTCACCAAGTCGGTCCACAGCAGAACTTCTCCTCCAATCACCAACTTCTCCTGCTCAGTTCGGAAGTCGTCAAGAGGATCGCACTGGTAGAACTTGCTCCAAGAATCGTCCTCAGCTAATTGCGAAGATAAATCCCAACAAGTGGAGAAGATCGCTTGCTTCCCCGCCAAAGTCACATCGTTCAGCAATTTGCTGTCCTTCCAAACTTGCACGATTGCTCCTTCTGGTAACTGGACGCCATTATTGAAGACTTGCTCCCACACGATTGGAATGGCGCCCAATTTACTGGAGATGTTGTAGAGCTTCTGGAAGTAGTAGCCTTCCAACGCTGGGTAGTCCCCAGACATCTCCATCTTCTCCATGAAGGTGCTAATCAACGCGTTGCTCTTCCAGCAACTGAAATCCACATCATTCCCTCCGAAATGCACGAAGGGGTCCTCGAAGACTTCGACGACTTCGCTGAAGAACGTTTGGAGGAACTTGTAGGCGGAATCGCTTGTCGGATCGATTGGGCCGAAGCCTTTTGGAGTGGCCTCTTCGTAGCATTGGGTGAGAAGATCTTTAACGCCAATTCCCCAAGATTGCGAGTGACTTGGCGAGTCGAACTCCGGGATGACGCGGATGCCACGCAATCTTGCGTATTCGATCACGTCCGCCACGTCTTTGGGTTGGTAGACTTTGGCGGTTGGATGGTACGCGCCTTCTTCGCTAAAACCGACTCGTTAGCTGGCGAAATAAGTTAGCTGGTTACCTACCTTAGTTCCGGGTAAGTTTTGCTGACGAATGGGAAGCTTTGGTCGTCCGTCAAATGCCAATGAAACACGTTGAGCTTATTGTACGACATCGCGTCCAAAGTTTGCAGGATGAGCTTCAAGGGGATGAAATGCCGAGCGGTGTCTAACATTAAGCCGCGATGAGGGAAACGCGGGACGTCTTTGATGAGGGTTAAGTTGATCTGCATTTGGAGGTAGACATCGTTTTGGTAGATCAATTGCGAGAAGGTTTCTAAGCCGCGCAAGATGCCCCAGATGGAATCGGCTTCTAGTTGGTTGCCGTTTCCCGTGATGTTCAAAGTATCTAGTACATTTAGAGCAATTAATGCGGTAGCTTAACAAATTGGCGAGGATATCTTACAAGTTTCGTCCATGTCGAAGGATGGGACTAAAGGAGTCTCCGTTTCGTTGCACTCCCCGTTGAAAACGATGTCAAAGTTGCCCAAATATCCTCTAAAATGGTCTTCGGCGTTTGGAGACAGTTTTGGTCCAAACTTAACGGAGCGGTTGATGTTGATGATGTTCCAGTAGCGCGTCAACGCGTCTTGGAGGAAGGGGCAGTCGGTCTCCTTGATCTACATCAAAAACTTTAACACTCCTCCAGGAGAAACTTAGATTGATACTAACGTTGAAATGCAGGACGGGATTGAGCACAATCAAGTAATCCTCCGACTTCTCCTCGAAGGCAGGCGCTGGCCAAACTTGTCCTTTGCTCATCGCCACCAAAGGACCGGCTTCGGAAGCTTGGGTCCATCCGGGAACCAGGAATAACACAAGAAGCGCACAATTGACTCTCATCGCGATAACTTGGAGATGTTTGTTGTGCTCTTATTTATATAGCGATCTATTATCGGCAGTCGTCTAGCGTTGATCCCAAATGGGATAAGCAAATTATCTAATCTCGTCGTTAACCCTCAAAGCTTATCGCTATTTACTTAAACTCTAATTATTGAAGCAAACAACTATTTGGTGAACTGGAACAGCAAAGCTGAAGGTGTGCGCATCGGGATAATCTCGGAAACCCCTTTCCCGCCATTGATCCAATACTGGCGACCGTTGATCATCTTCTTCCGGTAGTTCGGGTGCCCGTAGAGGAGGTGATTGGGGTCGAAGATCGTGTTGTAGGCTGGCGGGGGAGTCGCGAAACTTTTGCTCTTCCCTTGCACCACTTTCAACACTTCTGGTGGTTTCCTCGCTGTCTTGAATCTACTCAAGATCAACTCCACGGTGAAGATCAACGCCGCGATGACCAACCCGCCCCCCACAATCAAATACGTCATAATCAAATCGGAGTTCCTCAACCTTCGCTCCTTATTCCCCAAATTCAACGGACAGATCTCAGTGTCCGGTAGCTCTTCGCTCAGCTTAAACTGGATGATCCCTGACTCCACCAGATGTTGGATAGTGGAGTCGAAGAGCTCGTAGTATTTGAACGTTTTGGAGTAAGCGAAAGCGCGGGAATACGTGGTGACCGGCCATTTGGTGACAACAAACGTGCAGCGCTCCGCTTCCTTGATCCCCGCTTTGGTCTTCTGCTTGTAGTCCTCGTACATGACGTAATCGACGACTGGCCGTTCGCGGATGAACATCATGTCCTTCGGGACGACGTATTGCGCCAATATGTCGTCATCCGAGGTGTCGGGATAAGCGAACGAAGTTCCAATCGAGGAGACTAAGCGGCTTTGCGCGTCTAGCTCGTAGTTGCGTTCTTCTTCTTGCATGGCGTCTTGGATGGCGTTTCCTTTGTTGCTCAGCCATCGGTAGTGC
Source organism: Cryptophagus acutangulus (assembly GCA_963556235.1). NCBI lineage: Eukaryota > Metazoa > Arthropoda > Insecta > Coleoptera > Cryptophagidae > Cryptophagus > Cryptophagus acutangulus. Next base: position 396,688 of record OY744570.1, read on the forward strand.
TTGAGGCCGATGTCTTTGGGCTTCTCGATGGGGAGGGTGAACTTGGAGAGGGTGAGGAAGGCGGTGAGGTTGGCGGTGTAGAAAGCGGTGAGGATCGTGATGAAGATCCACCAAGTGGAGAAGAGGAATCTTGAAGAGTCTACAAAAGATGCGAGTGAGTTATTGGAGAAGGAATTTAAGTAGACTTACCGGTCATGGGACTCAAAGTCGTCCCCTGCTTCAAAAGCGCTCCATAGACGAACCAAATGCACGCGGGGAGCGGGAAAACGATATTGCGGTCATTTTTGCAAAGCCGACTTTGTAGAAGAATTAGAAGATAAATCACGGGACCCACGACCAATAAGGACAGGATGATTAGGATCCAAACGGGGACTGTAAAAGGCGCCAAAAGTCCGGATCCCGTTGCGGACTCTTTGGGGCGCTTCATCAGGACGACCCATTCGCCAGTGTCCAACATTGGGGAATAAAGTATATCCTTGCGATAGGAGCTGATTATTGGGAGGAAAGCTGCGGCCACATTCGCCTTCTAAATAATTTAAAAAATTATTATTATGGATGAGGAAATCTACACATCTTATTACGTCTTTGACTAATAAATTGTAGACCCCTTCAGCCCCGGTGCCAAAAACATTCTCTTTCGGTTGCACGATCGTGTAGGTGAACCCGAATTTTTTCTGCAGGATTTGGATCAAATCGAAAGCCACCCCGGAGCCAATAATGGAGCCATTTAAAGTCTTCACCCCACTTAAGTCGCCATTCTGCAAAATTTGGATTTAGAGCGCTGTAATATTTTTTTATGGGGGATAGCTACTTTTAAAGTGGTCACAATGAGTTGTTCTTCCTTTAATTGGGCGGCCAGTTCGAAATATCGCTGAAGTTTGAAGGAAGTCTTCTGCAAATCTGAAGAAAAAATTATTGCGAAATATTTTTAAAATTGTTAGGTACCAAATTCGGAGTCTCCAGGACAAGACGTTAAATTCAAACAAAGCCCCGCGATGATAAACTCAATTATCCCCATTTTTAGAGTTAGTTTTAGGGGTTGCAAAAATATTTGTGTCTCTTCGACATTGTAGACGAAATAAAAATGGGTCGCATGTTGGATGAGCGATTATATTTTTGTTAGTCGTAATTTATTATTCATTTTTGTTTGTATTCTTTATGGAAGCTTTTTTATGGATTTTATGTGTCCATAGATACTTCATAAATCATAATATTTATTATATCGATTTTCTTTGTTGGCTTTTTATTAAATAAATGGACAAATGACTCACAATTTATTTCGGACAATTATTTATGACCTACTAAACTTGACTTCAATTTTTTCTACTCGATATAATTAATTTTGGGTAGACAAACTAAGACAAAACCAAGAAAATATGCGAAAAAATTTGTAAAAGTTATCAAAAGCGCCAAAAAAAATATTTAAATTTTGGCGCCAATCTAAACCGACCTTAACAAAAATACTTTCCCATCAAAACATCGAGCAAAAACGCTTACATCTACTTATTTAATCACAAGATTCAACTTATCTCCAATGATTCATAACAAAACAACTAAACCTCCGCCCGGAAGTGGGGAAAAACCACTGCTAAATATGCAGAACCCAATCTACTCATCTTTAGTGCTAATTTTGCCAACAAACTCAACACATTTCATAAAATGTCGACTCCAATCCTCACCGAAGACGAAAACGAACCAATAATCCAAAATGACGACACCTATTTCTCCGACGAGCGAATTCAAATCCCAGACCCCGATTCGGTAAGTCGCACTTACCGCACATATTTCAAATAATTGCCGCCAAACGCAGCCGCGCTTCAGCTTCCGAAAATTATGGGCCTTCAGTGGACCCGGTTTCCTCATGTCCATCGCGTTCTTAGACCCCGGAAACGTGGAAAGCGACTTACAAAGCGGCACAATCGTCCAATACAAATTATTATGGCTCCTACTCAGCTCCACCATCTTGGGATTGGTCGTACAGCGGCTGTCAGCGCGATTAGGTAAGGTTATGTAAGGTTAGACTGTCATTAATGGCCGCTTGTAGGCGTGGTCACCGGTTTGCACCTGTCAGAAATCTGTCATCGACAATATAGATTTTTCCCGCGCATTTTAATATGGCTTCTCATCGAAGTGTCAATTATCGCGTCGGATATGCAGGAAGTCATCGGCACCGCCATTGCGTTCTACCTCCTATCCAATCAAAAGTAAAATAATCCGCCATCTTGACCGCTATGACGTCATTTGCGTGTTGCAGGATTCCGATATGGGGTGGCGTTCTCATCACCATCGTCGACACCTTCACGTTTTTATTTCTCGACAAATACGGTCTGCGCAAACTCGAACTATTCTTCATCTTCCTAATCGCAATGATGGCGGTCACTTTCGGTTTCGAATACGTCACCGCTAAACCGAACCAACTCGATTTATTGGAGGGGATGTTTTTTCCGTGGTGTACCGATTGCGATTCGCGCGCCTTACTTCAAGCGGTTGGTATTATTGGTTCGATTATTGCGCCGTACAATTTGTTCCTACATTCAGCGCTAGTGAAATCGCGGCAAATTGATCGCACACGGCCGGAAAATGTACGCGATGCGAATTTCTATTTTTTTATCGAGGCGGCCATGGCGCTTTTTATTAGCTTTCTTATTAATGTGTTTGTAGTAGGCGTGTTTGCGCATGGATTGTATCAGAAGACCAATAGTGATGTGGTGAGCATAGTGCGCATGCGCGCCACATTTTTAACTGTCTTGATTTTTTTGTAGCATAAACTTTGCTTTGACAATCTACATTTAAATTCGAGCGTATTTCCTGTAAGTTTATTTGTATTTTTTAGACAATTAAATAATAATAATAATAAATTTAGGACAATACTGATTTGGTCGAAGCGGACATTTACAAAGGCGGCATTTTCCTTGGTTGCATGTACGGCTTGGTTGCCATGTACATTTGGGCGATTGGTATCCTAGCGGCCGGTCAAAGTTCCACCATGACAGGCGAGTATACCTAACTTCTGTCAAGTACCAACATAAATTATTTGTGTCGCCAGGCACGTACGCTGGGCAGTTCGTAATGGAGGGTTTTCTGAATCTACCATGGCCGAGATGGAAGCGCGTTCTTTTAACAAGATCCATCGCAATAGTACCAACCTTTTGCATCGCTTTCTTCACAAATCTGGGAAATTTGACGAATTTTAACGATATTTTGAACGCGTTGCAATGTTTGCTCTTACCGTTCGCTATCATTCCGACGATTGCGTTTACGAGCAGCCGGAAAATTATGGGCGAGTTCGCTAATGAGCTGTAATTATTTAATTAATTTTTCTCAAGGTTTAAATTATTTTAAAAAATATTTTTAAGGGGGAATAAAATAGTGTCGATATTGTTGGGCATTTTCGTGATAGCCATCAATTTTTATCTGGTAACGGCTTTCACGAAGGACTTGGAATTGAGATGGTTTGAAATTGGGATTATCGTAATAATTGGAGTGCTTTATGTGGCATTTTGTATTTATTTGACGATTCATATGGTGGTTTTTATGGTCGTTTCCATGGATTATGAGTGGATTAAGAGGTTTATCTTGACCGGTTTTGATGCAGCTTTATTGGTGAACCGGCCGGATTATTTGGAGTAGGCCGCTATTTTTTGAATGCTCAATAGTTTGTAGGATTAATATTTTTTGTAATTTTTAATTAATTATCACTTTAATAAAGGTAAAAAAATTCGAAAATAATTTTTTTCTAAAAGCCTGATTCACTACCTTTCCAAAAATACCCCACATTACCCCAAAAGCCCAACTTACACCCGACAAATAAATTATTTACTCAAACTAAAACTGTGTAAATAATGACAAAAGTAAATAAGTAATTGAACCGTTCGCTTAAGGACAAGGTTATTTTTTGCTGCACTTTATTATGTCAAATTTAAAGTTTGTATTGGCAATACAAACAATTGTTGCTAAGCTCCCGCCAAAAATCGATTTCAAGCCGGACGGCATAAAATCCTCTCATAAAACATAAACCGCTTCAGCGAATTTATTTTAATAGTTAAATTAGTGCAAATATGGAACTAGAATTATCACGAATCGATTATACTATCATTGGTGTGACGAATTATAATTGTTTGAAGCTGATTCCTGGAAGCGATGCGAATCAAACGCAAAGAGTTAAGTTTTTTGCCCTTTTTTAATTAACTAATATTTTTTTGTGATTGGAAATTTCAGGTAGTTTCAGGCGATAGTGATGGCATTTTGGAAATGTTTTCCATAAAAAAAAATGACATCCAATTGCATTTTAAAACGCTGCCCGCGAAAAGCATCAGTTCCGTGATGATTGCCGGCGCGATTGGTAAATATCCAATAATTTACCACTTTTTGGCCATAATTAATTTTTTTTGGGTTGTATAGGAACCACTAAAGATAAAATATTTGTCGCACATGAAAATGAGGTCAAAGGTTACTCGAAAAAGGGCAAATTGTTCCTCACGTTTGATCCGGGCATGACTGAGAGCATTCGATGCATGTGAGTTTTAATTTTTTTCTCTGATTTCCCAAAGGAATAGTATAGCTTACTATATATATTCGAAAAGGTTAATAAAAGGGCTTTCCAACGATACCAAACATTATGCAAAAAGTAGGAGTTAGACTAGTGAAAATAATTTTTCAAGCGGGTAGCAATATTTCAAAGTTAAAGTTTTGAAAATTTAAATTGCGCGCGCTTTTAATTTTTATCCACCTGTCAAATATTAGGGTAAATAACTTTAGCTTTTCTAAAAGAGTGTTTCAATACCTATCCAAAAATGTATAACACATACCTGAAAGCCGTTATTACACCAGTCAAAATAATTTTTGAAGTTGGTCATGCTTAGTGTTGAAGTTTATAAATTAAGTTTAAACCGCGCGCGCTTTTACTTTTTATTTAACTGTCAAACGGAAGCTTACATAACCTTACATTTTCTCAAAGTATGTTTTAATGGCTTCCCAAAAATGTCAAATTTTAACCTAAAAGCCCAAATTACACCACTAAAATTGCCAATTGAAAGTGCAAGTGTCATATTTTTATTTTATGCGCTTTTTTTATTTACAAAAATTCTTAATTAATTACCCGCTTTAATTACAGGTACGTAATTGGCACCGACTTATTCCTATGTGGCGACCACATCTACAACCATTATCGCGATTGCAAAGGAATCGGCTCATATTTATGCGGCGACAAAATAATTGACGTCATCGCTTATCACACCCTTAAAGTACAATTTAACCTCAAAATCTTGAATTTTTAACCTCAAAAATTATTTATTTCAGACGAAAAGATTGATAACTTTATTAGCATGCGAGGGTCGAATGATACGCGCCCTTGAACATGCAAGGGTGACATTTAGCATGGAAGTGGACAACTCACCCACTGTATTACATATTTACGAAAATGCTGACGAACATTGCATTTTATTTGGGACAGTTGACGGACGAATCGGCATTTTGGATTTAGACAAGTAAATAAGTTGACAGTTTAAATGTCAAAATAAAATGACAGCTGTCAAATTTATTTTTTAGGTGTCAAGGCTTCGAAAGATGGCTGATATCGAACGAAAAATATTCGAGCAGCATTTCCTGCCTGGACAGCTACGATTTGAATAAAAATGGCGCGAAAAATTTGATAGTCGGTCGACAAGATGGCAACATTGAGGTTTATCATGTGAATGTGTCGGATGCAATGGATGCCTCCATTTTGATGTTTTTTGGGGTTAGTTTTGATATTAACTGTCAAAAATAATTTATACTACATTTGTTGACGTATAGAACTATAATGAGTGCATAACTTCACTGCAATGTGGCGTGGTTGGCAGCATTGGCTATGACGAAATTCTGGTAGCGACTTATACCGGGCGAATATTCGGTTTGACGACACAATTGCTGCATGACGTCAATTTGAACGGCAATAATGCCGGTAGTAATATTTTCACTGTAAATGCATCGCAGAAAATCGCAAAGCTGCGCTTGGAAATTGACGAGTTGCAAGGGAAAATTCAAAAAGAGCGCGAAAAGTACCAGAATTTGACGCAGTCGTTTTTCGACGAGTTGTCCGCCATTCCATTACTATTTGTCAAAGATTCCGTAAGTACCAACTTAAAATTACAACTGTCAAATGTTCGTCTAGTTTGTTTTGTTTCGAGAAACGTCAACTTACATTCTGTCAATCGAAGTGCCAACTGCTATCGATAATATTCTGTTGCAAAGCAATATTTTGCTGGAACTACCGGAAGTTGAGAAGAACTCCGCGGTAGTCAGTTTTAGCGAATGCGAAACGAAAGTACACGTACAATATTACCAACTGTATTTGTAGTAATTAGTATTTTGTCCGCTAGAATGCGCTGTTGGCAACTTACCGCTGTCAAATCAACACCAACCGCCTGGAGTTAAAAGTGCGCACAATAGAGGGCCAAAAAGGTTCGTTAAAAGTATACGTAACGCCTTTACTGCAACCGAAATGCACTCGGTTGCTTCAGTACGAAATCAAACCGCTGTCGCTGCATTTTAAATTGCATCAATTCAATGACGACAGGTATTATTTGACAGTTAGATGTATTGCTGGTTGCATATATTTTTTGCAGGCCGTTTAACGTGTTGACAATTAAGGGTGCGTTCAGTTTGGGCGAAGTGAACTCGTGGATTTCGCAATGTTTGCCGGAAGTGCCACAAAAGCCGCAAAATTTGGACAGCAATACTTTGTGGTACCAATCTTCGCTATTGGATACGGTGCTGCATTGCGTTTATTCGTTAGTACATTTTTATGCAAATGGAGGGCGCTATATATTTTTATTTCAGGAAAGGAATGGCTACGTTTCGTTCTGAAAATATTTCTACAATTTCAGTGCTGAAAGAGCATCTCACAATTGAAGCTACGAAGAAAAAAATTAAAGTAGACATTTCTGTAGGTAAGTAGCTAAGTTCGTGGTGGTCGGCCATTTTGCCGCAATGGTTAAGGTGCGTTTAGATTATTTTCCGCGTTTTAGTGAGACATGATGACTCGATTGAGTTCGTTCTAAAGCTTTTTGAGAGCAAATTAAATTCTACGCAGGAAATTACGAATAATTTGGCTCGATTAAACGCTTTGTTGGAACTAGGGGTGACTGACGAGGAGACTTTTAAATTTTTATCCGCGAAATATCAAAGTTTGGTGGTGAATGAGAAGGATTTGCGGAATAATAACCAATTTGCTAAAGAGACTTTGTTGCGATATTATGGTAAGCGCCCCAAAAAAATAGTTTTGAGGTTATGAATAATTTTTTTAGGTACGTTAAGCGATTTGTACGTTGACTATAATAAATGTAGAGGGCGCAACGTTAGCGGCAATTTAAATCAGTTGAGGGATATTTTGGAAAAGTATTCGCATTCTGATTTGGTGAATTTTTTTGCGCAATAAATTGTTTGATAATAAAGTTTAATAATTTTACTTACCAATCTGTATAAATTTTTTGCGCTCCAAATAACTCCTTGAAAAATTCCAAACACCAATTTTTTGCCTTAAAAAAATCCCTGCGATAAATTCGCTTATTTATTCCCACAATAAAAGTGTCAGTTGTTCCAAAATGTTCCATCTAATTATTTTGTGTCTATTTATTGCTTTTTGCAAAACCGATGAAGTGCTGCAAGAGATTTTTTTCGACAATTTAAAAGTGCATCCGACTTTGTTAGGTAAAAAATTAAATAAACCGACTAAAAAATAATTAAAACAAATTATTTAATTAGCGGATCACAACTTTTCCGAAAAATCGAAGGAATTCGTCGACCACCAAGTGGAAAACTATCGCGAATTAATCGCTAAACGCAAGGAATTCCAACCAAATCGCGCCAAAAGGAGTAATCTAGAGGGCTTTGAAATTGGTAAGTAGTGCAAACTTTTTTAAATTTAGTGTACACTTTTAACACCAATGGAAAGCGCTTTGACGATGTTTACATGTTTGACAGTTTAAGGTTAGGTACCCAATTTATTTACAAAATTACAAAAATACTCCCCCTTAAGCCTTATTATTAACAACCCCAAATAGTTCCTTAAAAATATACCCCAAACGTCGATCCTCCAAGTACTTAAACAACTCCCCCATATCCATATGCGTGCACTTAACCCCACTATTCGGAAAAACAACTTCCTTAAAGTCGCTAAACTTACGAAAATCCGAAGAGTCCTCCTTATTCTCCTCGCTAGCTTTACAATAAATCTTCTTCCAATTCATACACTTAATCAAATGCAACCATTCATCACAATCTGACACATCCCCCTCCACGCACACAATCCCCGGCTTACCCGGCATGGAAAACCCAGTCAAATTCAAATTTCCCGCCAACTCTATGATAGCTTTCCGCTTCGTTTTGCTGTAAATGTGGTGCGAATAGATCCAATAGCGCACCAAATCCGCGCTTTTTTTCAAATCCCCCGCTTGCTCCACTTCCGGCGACAATTTTCCGCCATAATTTTGTGCGTTATCTGTCAACCACGAGATGGCGGAAAATATGCAGGGTTCACCTTTTTCCTGCGCGTCAACGAACGCATTTAAATCTTGATTCAAACTCTTGTGCTGCGTTCGATTTAAGTACGGATTGCGCACGAATATTTCCGGGGTGGTTTTAGTCGGGTACTCGTGGGACAGACTGACGCACAATTCAAATTTGGAATTATCGATAGTTAATGAGATGGTTAGGTCCAAATTTTGCGGCAAGATTTGCGATTTTTTCGCAATGAAATCGCGGAAGTCGGACAAAATTTCGGGGCTTTCCACTCGTATTTCGCCCGGGTTGTAGAACATTGACTGGAGGCTTTCCAATTCGGAGAGTTGGGTCGATAAGTTGTCGGCAATTGATTCGTGATTCATTTTCTGGAACAAAATTAAACACATTTTAAATTAGTGCGCACTTTTTTGCTGGTGGAAAGCGACTGGTTGCTGGCGCCACAAGTGCAAAAAGTGTACCCTTATAGACGCCATTTTCTTTTAGATTTAATTCCATTCAGTCAAAGCCACCTAGAAAATGCCCGAAAAATTATATTTTTCGAACAAAATCACGTTTGGTTTGCCGCCTTTTTGAAAATTTGCCGAGAAACTGACAAATTAGACGAGTTGCATATTTACAAGCATAGCGTAAGTACAAAATGACACTATTTGAACATAACCTACAAATTAAAACTAATTTTTTAGAACTACGAGTTCACTAAAGTGACAAAAATACAAATCACCGATGGATTTAAATTAGTGGCAGCCAATCAAGGCAATTTCACGTTAATCGCGTTGGCTGAACATAACCAACAAATTCAAATATTTGAATTTACGGCAAGCGAGCGTTTAAAATCGTTGCAAATTATTCAAAATTTCAATCTAAGCGACGTTAATCTTTGGTATGTTGATTATTTGGTGAGTTTAAGAGCGAAATTAATTATTTATTTTGAAGGAAAACGAAGGAGGCCACTTTTTTGGCGACATCTAGCGGCACTATAATTATTTATCGATGGTTTGGCAGACATTTTGATGAAATTCAACGGATTGCGTCATCCAACATGGCGAGTTTGACGCCATTTTCTATTGGCGGCCATGATTTTCTTGGCGTCACAAACCACCAGAATTTAAATGGTAATTATATTGATTGCAACTTGAGTTAAATTGACAGCTGGCCGTCTTTATTTACAGAAAACGTCAAAACTTACTCCGCCATCTTTAAATATAACCTACAAATTGAAGCGTTTGCAATTTATCAAGGGATTGTTACAAAAAACTGCTCAAAAATCGATTATTTCAAAGTTTCCACTCACGAGTTCTTAATTTTCTCCAACTGTCAAAACAATTCGATAATTTTCGAGTACGTTGAAGACTATTTTGTGCCGTTTCAAAAAATCGAGGTGCAAGACGAGCAAATTTGGACGTCAATAAAAGTGAGGTTGAATTAAAATGTCAAACGTCAAGCTAATTTATTGCTTTTCAGTATGAGGGCGCTTTCTATTTTCTAGTTACAAGTTGCACCGCTAATAAAATTCGCGTTTACGAGTACAACAACTGGAACTTTGCGGAAAAATATTCCCTATCAGTAAAACCAACCGGAAGTAGCAAAATTACCTCAATATTGAGCTATGCCACCAATGATAAACCGGATTTAGGTTGGTACTACCTAAAAATAAATTGACACTAATGAGACTAATGGAAAACGCCGCCGCCATGTTTTATTTACAGTTCTGACGTACAATAATGGCGTCACAGCCTTCTACCAAATCGATTTTTCCACCAAGGAAAACGAAAGTCAGAAAATGCTGTCATGGTGTCAAACTAAATTGAACGAAGTGGAAACTCCAAAAGAAGTCGACTTTTCTAAGATGGTTTTGCGCGGTGCCATGCGTGGTGACATCGATGAAAGCGATAAAACCTCCCAGTCTAACCTCAATTCCGTAAGATGAATTTTATATTGACATATGTCAAACTTTTTTTGAGGTTAACTGAGTTTTTTGCAGGAAAATTTAATACGGAACGAACAATTTGAAGAAATCCTGCTGCAAATTGAAACCTACGCGGAAAACTTGCAAAAACTAAACGACAGTTTAAATAATCTGCTCCAATCGCCAAACGCGAGAAGCATTTCTACCAACTTAAACGCTAGCGAAGTGAATTTAGCAGCAGACAGCTTCATTTCCAACTTAAAAATCCGCGAGAAACTCAACGAAAAAAATATAAGCGCGCTACTGGACAACGTAATTAACATAAATAATGACGTCACATTATTCCCATCGGTGTCATTCGATAGTTTGTCGTTGAGCGACTTCTTTATGACGCAAATGATTAACGGCCATTTTATAGACAGCATTGTCAAGACAAGTGACAGTTTGATGTTCGACAAAATTATCATAGATGGCGACTTGCACGTGGAAACGGACTTTCAAGTCGGTAACTTGCTTCAAGTTGCTGCGTTCAACGCTAAAAATATAGTTTTGAACGGAGTGGAGCAAAGTTTTGATAAAGTAGCAAACTTTACGGGTAAATTAGCGGTCGGTAATTTAGAAACTAGTTTTGTCAACCATGAAAATTTAGGCGCGGGAGTTTTGGAAAATAATATTGTCGATAATTTGACGTCCAAGTATTTGTTTGTCCACGGATTTGTTAACAACGTCGATATGCAAACGTTAAACAAATACGCGTTAAGAAAAACTGGCTCACAAATAATCGAAAAGGAATACACTTTTGATAACCTGCAAGCCAACTCGATGCGCATCAAATCCGGCCAACTTTCTGGCCACCAAATGCCGGAAGATTTCGTTTTCCTCGAAGGAAATTATAATTTAGCGCAAGATGTGCGCTTTTCGCAGGATTTTAACGCGCGGAATTTAACAGCTTTGAGTTTTTTGAACAGTATACCGGTTAGTAAAGGAAAGTTAGAAATATTGGAGAAGAATTCGGAGGCGTTGCAGCAAATATCGGCGGAAAAGCAGATTGAATACGTGGATTTATGGAACCCTATCAACTTACAAGGCAAAATCCGCAGTAAAGCGTTTGATCGGATCAACCCCATTGTGATAAACGATCAGGATTTAATTATTAGCAACGATTTGAGCATTTGGAACAACGTTAGAGTGGAAGAACTCGTCCAATCCGCAGACGTATGGGACGCATCTTCCTCGAGTTCCTTGAGGAAGCTTGCAGATCTCGGAGTGAAACTCACAGATCCTCAAGTTCCCAATCATTTGCACTTCACGAAAATTATCAGCACCGATGAGGTGATTGTGGAGACGTTGAACCAAATTGATCCAAGTAGTTGGATAGTGAATGGAGACGTGCAAACGCAGATTATCCAAGGATGGAAGCAATTTCGAGGCAATTTGAAGATTACTGGAGCCACCAATGTGTTCCACGTTAATAACATCAATGTGGCGGAATTGGAGAACGGGATATTGAGGCAAGATGGCGACCAAGTTGTGACTGGAAGTCATTTTGTTAAGTTTGTGGATGCTGAGGAGAGGTGAGAATTTTTTGGGGGGCTAAAAGTTGGAAAGCATGAATTATTGGCCAATTCTTAGTCGATTTTGTCTGCTTTTTACCAAAATTTCGTAAAAGTTTAAAAAAAAATGGCGGCTTTGGATACAAGCGTCTAAATTTCTCAGGAAGTTTAGATGGCACAGGAGTCTAACGTACCTTATTTTGAAGGTAATTTATCGTACTATAAGTCTCCCAAAAACTAGACAAATCGCCCCGTAAATAACCAAACCCTATGACGTCACGTAAGTATCTAACATTTTTGAAAGCATCAAAATTTCTCAGGAAGTATATAAGTTAGGTCTAAAAGCAATACACCATTGGAAAGGTATTTGTTTAGTCTACAATCTCTTCCAAAATCATAACCTTCCACCAAATATTAACAAAAATATTTCCAGATTTACGTCAAAAAACGTCACCTTTGGAGAACAAGACTGGAAGGACGTGGTAACGCTCGATAAGGAGCAAATTATCACCGGAACGATGACTATAAACAATAATATAGTGGCCCACGCCTTAACCACTAAAAAAATATTGGTTAAACAACTCGTAAACGACGTAAACTTCACCGAAATAGTCGAAGACGTTGTGTTTTCTAACCAAACAACTTCCTTAGCTGGGCTTAAAAGCTTTCAAGACTTGGAAATAGCTCATGTTAGACTGGATAACAACTTTGAAAATGGAGATAAATTCCTAATGGACAAGCAGAAGCTCCAAGTATTCGAATCCTTGAACTTTAGCAAAGTGCAAGTGGAGAATCTTCACTTTTCTCGAAGTTTGAACGATCTAGAGGTCTCAAAATTCGAAGCAACTTACCTAAACAAATCAGGATTACAAAATCTTCTCCAACAAGACGAATTCGAGAAGATAACAATTTTCGGGCGCCTTCAAATCGACTCCAACCAAATCAACAACGTCTCGCTATCTTCAATTTTGAATGAAACTGTCAAAATTGACGAACCATTCCATTTCGTCAAAGCCCACTTTGGTAAATAAAAAAAGTAATAGCGCTTGTAAAATATAACCTTACTTTTCCAGTGGACGGAATTTCCAGCAAAATTTTAAATCTAGACGGCCAGATCGAACTCCTCGACTTGGAAAACATCGCGCAATCGAACACGTCATCTGAACAAACCCTAACGGGCAAAACCAGCTTGAACCACGTGCAAGTAGAGGGCGCTCTCACTTTGAGCCAACTCGAAAATTTTGTAAGCTACCACGACTTATGCCAAAACCAAGCGGAAGCCGCGAAAATAATTGTGGAAGGTAATGTATTCTTCACCAAAGACGCGCGACTCAATTCCATCAACCAAATCGATGTTCCAACCATGCGAGACTTTGCTTGGATGCGAAACGAGCCACAAGAACTGACAGGTGTCATCCAGTTTCATAACATCACTTTGCATAATGACGTTAATTGTGACGTAAGTATTGTTTTGACATTTAACTTCAATAATTAATTTTGGGCAGCAGGGTTTCGTCAATAACGCCAATATTAAATATATCGCGAAGAATTACTTCAGCAAAAGTGCCGATCAGACGATTCACTCCGTTTTGAATCTGGTAGATGGCGCTGTGTTTACGAAAAATGTCTCCGCACCGGAAATGACCGTGCAGGAAGTGAACGATTTGGATTTGCGTGACGAATTCATCAATAAAATCCTTCTAGACAATTTTGATCAACTATTTGAGGATGGATTGTACATGGAAGAATTCCATGTGGACTGTACGTAGAGAAAGTTTTGACAGTTTAAGGTTAGAATTTATTTCTGCTTGTTTCTAGCGGTCGACGGCAATTTCGAAGTGAACAATTTAAATTTGGATAGCGATGTGATGCGATATGACGTGAATAATGTGCTGGTTGGCCGAAAAGTCGTCAAGAATTTGCTGAGTAACAATTTGAATTTGAATAAAGATTTGCGCTTACAAAATTTGGGGAATGCTGCTGATTGGTTGGCGAGTGTTGTACTAAAAACGGGTAGTTTTAGTGTACAGGGGAGGAAAAGCTTCCAAAATGCCGTGGTGGAGAATAGTATTGGGTAAGTAACTAGGCAACCAGTATAACGATGTATTTATAAGTTTCCCTAATTGTATTGCTGGTTGCCTAACTGTTAAATATATTTTTTGGTGTTTAGAGTGGAAAATCTATTTAATAATGAGCAATTCGGGATGGATAGCATTCTTTTAAGGAAATCTAATCAAAATATTAGCGGTAAAAAAATATTTAGGCCCTTAAATCGCGATGCTAGCATTGAGTTCAAGAGTATCAAAATGAAGGGCGCAATAAATGATGTCGACATGGTTGATTTTATGCATAATCAGGTATTTTAATTATTTTCCAGGTCGATTTCGATAATATAGAATTTTTTTTAGGCTTATAAAAACGCAGACAATATTTTTAAATCGCGGATTAATTTGTACAACAATATTTCCACGTCGAATATTTTAATTGAGCGGCAATTTGAGGAGATGAATATTTATAAGTTAATTAAGAATTTGGATGATTTGCAAGCGTTAAGCAGCTTTACTGGGAAATTTGAATATTTGCAGAATATTTCTAAGGAGATTCAACATTCACTAAAAGGTAAGTCGGATTTTAATTGGTTATTCGCGAATATTAAAAAAACTAGTCAAGATAAATTAAAATGGTTTTCAAATTTGAATTCCAAATCAAAAAGGGTATAAGTTTACCAAGTTTCATGCAAATCGGGCGCTAAATTAGAAAGATATTCAAGAATACGCACATAAATTTTTTTGCACCAAATTAAATTAAAAAAAATTACTCGTGCTTTTAATTACGTCCAAAAATTATTTTCCAGGTCAAGATTATCCCCTAAAATACTACAAAGAAGTAGCAACCTTCCAAAATGTGAACAAACTACTTACAATCCAAAATAACGGAAAAGACGCTCTTCTAACTTTCTTGTTTAATTCGAACTCAACGCTAATTAACATGTTTATTTTGGACAACCTGCAATTCAAACCAACCGAATTTATAGCCGAACTACCCTTCTACCCGAATTTTGTCGAAAAACTGACCTTGAGCGGGAAAGATTACATTTACATAGAGCAAAAGCTCGAAGCTCCTGAAGGTTACAAATTTTTTTCGAAGTTAAAATCAAATTTCTGACTAAATTTTTGCATTTTCAGGGCTAATAACCCACTCTGGCAGCCTACTCGAAATCATCGACAACAAAAAACTCGAAGTAGTTCAAGAATTCCCCACTTTCGGCACCACTTTCCTCACCAATTTAATTTTACCCCACACAAATCAAGACTGCCTAGTTTTCTTAAGCGTCCATAAACTCGAAATGCACATCATGTGCAAGAAAATCGGCACCAATTCCTTTGAATTCCACCAAAATTTGGCATCGCCTGGCGCTACTAAGGTAATCTAACCTCAACTTGTCAAAATAATGTCAAAATTAATTTTATCCGTAGCTGTCAGTGATTCAAATCGATGAAGTTCCGTATATCGCCGCCATTAACGAAGTTACGAACATTCCCGAAAGCAATTCGGTCTACATTTGGATGTTCAATTCAAGTTCGTTCAAGTTCGACTTGAATAACATTCTAATGGAAGGCGAGCCGATTAGTGTGACATCTATCGGATATTACAACGAATACTATTTAGCCATTGCGTTTGCAAACAACACGAAAAACCCTAACACGCGCCGCACTGGGGTGGAAATTACTAGGTTAGTTAAACTGTCATTGATATAGATGGCGCTAATTATTTTAACGTTTGTAGATTCGACCGGAAGAGTGGGACATTTGAACCGTGGCTGCTGATTGGTCAACAGCATACGAAAACGGATTCGGAAATCGAGGTGCAGTTCGCCATTTTACCGTCAGATGAGTTGGTTTTGTACACTTTGACCAAAAATATGGCGGTGTTTGTGTATTCGTTTCGGGGATTGTCGGGCTTTGTCGAACAGCATAGCATTTTAGATTCGAATGGTACAGTTGATTTGAATTGTTTTGCGTTAGATAAGCAGCATTTTATATCTATCAAGCGGAATGATGAAATCAGACTAGTTCAAGCTGTTTTTAATTAATTAATGCAAATATGTCTTAAGAACTGGTTGGGTAATGATGAAATTGTAAAGGGCGTTGAATAAGATTAAGGTAGTTCCGGAAAGTCGGACCTCTTTGTCTAACTTATGGCGAAAGACAAGGATGCCCAAATTTGTTTTGTAAATAATTTGTTATTATTGTGCTTGTTATTAGATTTTGTTATTGCAATTATTTAATTATAATATTAATATTTTAGAATTTTATTTAATTAATTAGAAATCTACCTTAAAGTTGTTTTCTTTTTACACAAAAATTGGTACACTATTTAATTGTTGCGTGCAATGTTTTAGCTGAGCATGTGCTTCAATATTTATAAATAAATATTACTGGAATGTCAATTTACAGCTGCTTTGATTATATATTAATCAATAGTAAAATTTATTATTACAGACTTCTGTAAATAAATGTAGGGCGCCATCTACCGACTAATAGAAGTTAGAATAATAGTTTCTACTTATTGCGCTAGTAGTACACATAATAAGTTTCGCTATTCTCCCATAGATGGCTTTATATAGAATGAAATCAATATTCTAGTTACAATTAGTTATTTTAATTAAGTAAAATTGATTAATAATCAAACTTCTTTTAATAAATAATTTAAAATTGCCCGTAAAAAAATCATAAAAAATCGCAAATTAATAAAATATCGCAAATTAATTATTAAAAACTATTTAAATTTATAAAAAATGACGTCACAAGAATATGAACCAATGCCAACCGCTTTGTTGCTCCCATTTGCCCTACTAAATATTTATTTGACAAATTCGAAACTGTAACTATAATAATAATAGAGCGAAGCCGCCGTAACATTTGGCAATTCATGAATCATATTGGAAGCTGCGGTGGCTGAAATGCGTCCCAACGGCTCACTTAGCGTCGAGGAGCTGCCTTGATTTATGCATGCAACATTGGAAGCGGCGACGCGGCGCGTCTTCCCCCTGAGATGAGTGTCGTTTTTGAATTTTTATATCAAATCATCACCACTTAATTCGTTTCGTAACTGCTTCTTTAATGGCTCCATTACTATATTTGATTTAAGCTACGTGACATTTCGCGTTGCACTTTTGGCAGCAATGGAAACGGTTTAAACGTCAAAACTATTTTTGACGTTTCAAATTGAGGTGACATTTCTTATAATAGTGTGCATTTTATCGAATAAAAGGTTAATTTTGGGCAAATTAGTGAGTTGTGCTTCTGAAATAGGATTAAAATGTAATCGTTTCAAATGGATTTCAAATCGGTACGTAAAAGTGAGTACCTAGAATTTTATTGCATGTTTTTATTGCCAGTGCCAATTTCTGCCAAATAGGATTACAAGTGATTAAGGAGAGAAACCGAGAGGAGCCATATCGATGGGCCTTTTGCCAAATATAGCGGCAAATTCTTCAATCCAATATACTACAACTATTTAGTGTCCTTTTAACACAAAATATGCAAATTCCTAATCTTGTCAAAAGAATATTATTGGTTATGCTAATTTTTGGAGCCACATGTCTCGCAAACTGTCAAAACTAGTCTATAGTCTGAGGCACACATTTAACAACAAATAAAACCCACTTTTGAATAAACTAAAGTCACTATAAAGTTACTTAATTCACTATAAAAGTTACTTAACTCACTTTTAAAGTTACTTAAGTTAAGTCACTATATAAAATGACTTAAGTCACTAAAAAAACGTACTTAAGTCGCTGTATAGAGTTATTTAAGTCACTTTAAAGCTACTTAAGTCACTGTGAACTAATTTTTCGCCTATTTAAGGCAAATTTAAATAATTTCTTCGTTTGTTTCTTCATAGAATGTAAGGATTTTGTAATTACATCGAAATAAATGGGATTATGTTGGAAAATTTGTTTGTTATTGCTTCTATTTGAAGCCTTTAATGAGATTACATTGTAGGTAAGCTTGTCTAAAGGTAAGTCGTTTCCCAAAATTTCGTTAATTTCTTACAAAGACCTTTTAACAAGATTAGATTTTTCCCATTTAATCCTTTTTCGTGATTTTATTTTGTCTGGTGTAGTTCATAATTATTATAAGTTTATAAAAAAGTAATTTACAATATGCAATTATAACAGATTTGAAAGTTATATTTGTACAATATTAAAGTATTTATAAATAAATAATTAAAATAATTTATTGTGCCTTGTATATTTCGTTTTATTACATTATCTGCCGTGTAGACTTTTATACAGTCTACAAAGTTTAATTATATTATCAATAGAACGGTTTGCTTTCAGAAAAATGTTAAACTTAACAAAAAAAAAAGAAGAAGAAGAAGAATTTTTAAGTTAAATAATTTTTAACCTAAAAATTTGACGAAAACTTGACGAAATTTTGCACCACGGAAACGAAAAGCCTTCTTAAAATTAAATAATGACAAATATTGATCGAAAAAAATCAACCAAGCGTGGAAATAAATTTTAAAAAGCGAATTCCGTTAATAATTTGCATAATTACGAAAAAAAAAATAGTTGAACTTTAAACTACAGTTAATCCTCTTCAAAAAATTTTCCATTTTGGTCACACAAAATTTTTGTATTGTGATAGAATTCGGAAACTCCCCGAAACAACTAATTAATTAAACATTTCTAAACATACAGGTTTCGGATTATCGTCCTTACGCGCGATTGGTCGCACCGCATCCGACTGCAGCCATGTTGGCCCGCCATTGGTCGCCACTGCGCCCAGATTATCCTGGACTCCGCCCCCTTCGTCCTGCTTATCTACATTGTCATATCTTAGGTACATTTTCTAGCACACAGTATTAAATCATTATCTGTGCGACTTTGTCAGCGTGAAGGTTTCGGATTGTTGATTGTGAAATTTGTGAATAAGTGATGGTTTCTTATTACAATCCAGCCGCCATGTATCGTCATCAACAACAAGTCTCCAATTCGAACTTTCAAAGTAGCCCACAAATGCATACTTGGTATGCCGCAGGGTACCATCAAGGGGCCCAAATGGCGGCCGCCACGGCTCCACCAAGTGCGTATTGCAGCGTCCAAGAGGAGCAGCAACTCCAAGCTTGGCATCATCACACTCATCCAGGCGTTTTCCCGCATGAGTTCCAGGATTACATGGCGATGCCGCCCCAACAACAGCAACACAACACGCAAATTGAGCCCGCGGATAATAATGCGCCGCATCATCAGTTACCGTCGCCGCCGATCACGGTTTCGGGAAGTGAAATGTCGAGTCCGGGTGCCGGAAGTGGGCATATTTCGCCGTCGAATCATACCCAGAATCAAAGACCGCCGCCGGTGAGGAGTCCGTACGAGTGGATCAAGAAGACTTCGTACCAATCGCAACCAAATCCAGGTAATTTGAGATTTTTTCAAATTTGAACTTTACGCATCATCAAATATTTTGGAAGATTTCGGGGATATTGAAGACTTTTGCGTGTAATTAAGTAGAATATCGATCAAACTAAATAATCCATAAATAAAAATTCATATTACATCTATGCGAAACCATTTTTGGGTCTATAGCATCATTAGACGATTTATTATTAATTAATTAAATAAAGCGTCAAATTTCTTCAAAGTTTTAGACGATATAAGAAACTTCTGGGTTAAAATACGTAAAATACCTTTCAAACTACCTAACCCATACAGAAATTTTGAAGTCACATCTATCCGAAGTGACTTTTGGGTCTATAGCATCATTAGACGATTTTTAATCAATTTATTAATTAAACCATCCAATTTCTACAAACTTTTAGAAGATATAAGAAACTTTTGGGTTAAAATAAGTAAAATACCCTTCAAACTAAGTAACCCATACAGAAATTTAGAAGTCACATCCATCCGAAGCCAGTTTTGAGTCTATAACGTTATTGGACAATTTCTGCTCCAACTCAATTATTGAATTTTCTTCTATTTTTAGTGAAATTTTATCGTCTAAATTGCTAAATTTGGTACTTGACGCTCTATTTCTACCAAAAATTGCTAAATCCACCAAAAAATATTAAATTCTAAAATTTTTAATGGCCGCCCAAAATGTTAAAGCATCAAATTTCTTCGCGGATTTCACTTTATTTAATTATTTTTGACTATAATAATTAAGATTCCGTAATTATCGTTTCAATTTGACCTATCCGAAGTGGTTTAAAGTCTATTAGCTGTCCAATTATTGGCTCTCAAATATTGAGTCTCCTTATATTTGTTTGTTAATTGAAAGACTGTTAAATTTTAAATAAATATCGAATTTTTGTGATTGTCTTAAATCTGTTAGATGTTGGAGCTTAAGTTGCTAGAGCCTTGTAATCGAATCTAGAGCCAAAATATTTATTAATTCTTCAAGTAACTTTAGTCCTCACTTCCAGTAAAAGGCATTAGAGCGAATTCCAATAAACCCGACGATGATCCGTACCTGTGTTGCATTTTATTATTGGTACCTTTTTGTTGTCCAGTAACCAGCATATTGTCGGGTTAAATAATGCATCATTTTATTATCTAGTATAATTTTATGAGGGGGTCAGTAAATGTTCGGCTTAACATCTAATAGAGCCCAAAAACCGCTCGTCTTCTTCTTCTACATTGGAAAAGCCGAGGATTAAGCCATCAACATCATAAAATTGATTCCAATTTTAAATCGGTCTAATAAATTCGTGCTACCCTTGATTATTGGGGGGGCTGGTTGATTCTTGTGTCATTTATATCTCGAAGCCAAGTGGCGCCGACAAAACTCACTGTATCGCTTCATAATTGCTATAGGGTCGATTCGCAACTCCCTACAGTTCTTGGATATTTGTCCCTAGGGATGCATTGACGCTATTACATTGTCACTCGTGTTATTTTCTGCCACCCGCCTCCTGTTTGCTAATTTTTCAAAATGTTGAGCAATATTTATGTTAACCAAAGAAACATAGCGCCTTTTAATTTTATCAAAAATAAGCATCTAATGGCCCTTGGTCGGCCGTAAAAGCTAAAGACGATGTTGGCCATAAAGTGGCCTCTCGATCTATCTTTACGAATTGAATAACGATTGCCGACGGGTCCAGCAGAAGGTGACACGACACATTCTTCAAAATTATTCTCTCTGGTCGTTAAACCCATTAAAAGCCCATGTTTTATGTTGTTGCTCCATCAAATTATACGGAAAAGTGGATTTACGCTAATTTACTTACAAGTCTAAACAGTAGTTAATCCGATAAAAGGGATCTTTGGGGGTTGGCCATCACTCAATTTGGTCCATGACTGATTTGGAACATATTTATCTTCTGTTAACAAAGTTGTTTTGAATTATTTTGATTTATCGGTCGGTTTTTTGGGGAACCGTTTGAGGAAAGAGATCTTGTTTTGGTATTTTTAGCTTGGTACTTGAGCGTACTAAATTATTGTAGACAAAAGTTTCCAAAAATTAAACGCCTTTCCGAGTTTTGGGTCCTATATTGTTAATATCCTGTTTTTCAAGGTTTGGTGAAGGATATGGGGAAAAGTTGACCATATATGTCTAAATTTTTGACTAGATATTGTGTAAACAACCAAAATACGCCAATAAAATCCAATTATAGTGAAGTTTTCTTGAAATTTACAAAGATTTTAGACGTAGCGTGTTTTGGCCGCCATTTTAAAGTTTGATTTAAATTGGAAATGCCTCGAATTTTCAATTCTAAATTTGCAAATTGGTTTTATTCGACTAATATTGGGCCGTAGAATCCAATTTTGACATCAATTTCATTCGTTCTCCTACTGGTTCTTTAGAAATTTGACTTTTCTTAAGTCATTTATCCCTCCAAACTCCTTTATAGCTGTATTTCGATGAAAATATCGTTTCTAATATTGCAAAATGGTTTTACTAGACTAATTTTGGGTCGCTGAATCCGAATCCGTCAAAATTTTCACTGGTCCTCTTACCGTTTGTCAAAAATTTTGGTGTTTCTTAAGAGTTTCAATTTTTTTCTTCGTTTTTAAGCTACGAAAGTCTTGGTAATGCAGCCCCCATAAGAAATAGATACACCATGAGAAAAGTAGACGTAAAAATAAACAAGTAATTGTAAATTATAGAGCAAAAGAATGGTGGCCTTAGAGTGCTATCAGCACCCTGTCGGATGTGTAAGGAATTGTGACCGAAAAAAATAATTCCAAACTAAACAAAGTCTATATAGGCGAACAATAGGCCACTTTGTCAGGTGCTTTTATCTCGAATAAATAGACCGCCCGGTGTCAGATGTAAACCGCCTCGCTAATCCCTAGGGCTTAATCGACCATCGAGAACGCGGCGTGCTTATCACCATCACAGATATCGTATTTATACAATCTATTTATTTGTAGGCAAAACCCGTACAAAGGATAAATATCGGGTGGTCTACACGGACCATCAACGACTCGAGTTGGAACGCGAGTTCACCTTCAACAACAAATACATCACCATTCGCAGGAAATCGGAATTGGCCGCCAATTTGGGTCTATCGGAGCGACAAATCAAGATCTGGTTCCAGAATCGAAGAGCTAAAGAGAGGAAGCAGAACAAGAAGCGGGTGGAGGAAAAACACGACTTCAACACTGCGGTCTATCAACAACAACAGCAACAGCAAACTTTTTAAGGGTAGATCTGTGGTGGTGCGTTCGATCGGTGTGTTTCAAAAGTGCAATTTTTCTTTGGTGCAATTTTATATCTATGTATAAATAAATTTAGATTGATAATATAATAAACTCTGAAAGAGATTATACCGTTAACAGTTTTAGGCTTAATAAATTTCTATATTATATTTATGGCTTAATTTAATACGTTTTTGATGATGATGATTTGTGGTGATATTTTTTTTCTGACAACACATGTATTAGTTGTATTATTTTACTTAACACTCTGTATATTTACTTATATAATTCGATTAGGTTTAAATAAATGCATTTTGTTTTTGTACATAATTATTACTATGCGTTTAAATTTCCCACCTTTACAAGCGGAAGTGATAAGAGTGAGATAGGTAGATACAATTCTTACACACTCTAGATTGTATTTCAAGCATCAGCGCAGCAAGCGCGCATCAACTTCAAACAAGCCCCGCCCACTTATCGATTACTTTGGCGGACTTTTAACCTCAAAATCGATTTGTCAAGACTAATTGTCGACCGTAAAGGCAAAATATTGAATGACATCTATTGTGCATTCGACACGTTCGAGGGCGGTCTTCGACATGGGGCTCTTTTCAATTGATTTATTTCCAAAATACTGGCACATGTGGCATTTCGACACTCTTGTTGCAATTTATTAACCTTTCAAGTTTAAGCAATGAGAAAGTTATTGCTTTTAATTTATTTATTGGCGAAGCCAGTGGCGTAACAGCGGAAAAATATTTATAATAATGCAAAATAAATTAAATATTATTATTATTATCTTAAAAACGTCTGGTTTTAATTTAAAAATAGCGAACAAAATCATTCACACGATAACATACCGTCGCGGCTTTTTCATTTAATGTGTATTAACGGATTAACTCCTTATATTATACAAATAATCGATCATCTTAAATAAATAACCACTTTTTATCGTTTTCCAGGCAAAACTAGAACTTTGGACAAATACCGCGTAGTCTACTCAGACCAACAACGAGTCGAACTCGAAAAGGAATTTTACTACAATCGCTACATTACGATAAATCGAAAAGTCGAGTTGGCTAATTTGCTGCAACTGTCAGAAAGACAAGTGAAAATTTGGTTCCAGAATCGGAGGGCTAAAGAGCGGAAGAAGGGCCGCAAAGAAAATGTCCAAGAAACAAATACGACAACTTATTTTGACGCAGAAGGTTTTTAATTATTTGTAAAACATTTATTTATATTTATTATTATTATTTTATTATTATTAAAGTGTATGCATTAATTTCATATGAATAAACAATTATATTAGCTTGAAATTTGAATTTCGCGCCATTAGATTGACTGTCAAAAAAATCCGCGCAGTGGCGCCAACTTTAATTTCGCGATAAATCTAAAACAACTCATTATTTCGAATAATACTTTATGATGCGATGTTTGATTTATAGAAATGCGTTTATTATTATTATATTTCGTCGGTACTTTAGCGAAATACTATTTCAAACAAGATATCAATTTGATAAGGATACACCGACAAAGACCAATGGGATTAACCTATCACTTTATCGCGCTTTGATGTAACGTTTATTCAACTTTCAATCGGGCATAAATATTTTGTTGACATTCTATAATACATTCAATAATAATTTTTCAAAAAACCCGCCAAGAAATGGACAATCAATATGGCCGCCAATTTCCGGCAACCCACGATTTCAACATGGCCGCTGAAAAACAGCTGACAGTCGTAGTGATTAAATATAATTAAACAAGTCAGTCGAATTAAAAGTAAAATTTCAAAAATAAATCGTATTAAATGAAGTTAAAAAGCAAAGCATTGTGTCGGCCGTCGCAACATGGTGAAAAAAAAGTTGAGCGTTCCCTCGAGTGTCGTAGTGCGGTTACGGCGACCGCAATGCTCCCCAAACAGAAGTTCACCACGCAAAATATGTGCTCCGAAACGCATATCACTTTGGAAAACTACCCACTTTGAACTCTATTTAAACCGAGACGGCATTTGTATTTGTTTTTACGCCCCATCAACGCTCAAGTGGCACTACCTATACTATTTTTGACAGATATATTATGTCAAAATTTTGTGTTCGTAATTTAGATTGTTGAAAGCGAGATAAGTTCATAGAAGATTAAGATGTAATTCTAAGAAAAAAACATATATTCATGGTAAATATTGATGCAAGAGTGCTTATTTCATAAGTCACTTGATAAGATGGTGTACTAAATTAGGAAAGTCGTCATTGTTTTAACATCTTACGAGTATTGACTGGCTGGATTTCACTCGGTTTATTTAATAGATTTAAATAAATTCTAATGCGTTGTTAATCTGTGCGGATTAAAGCCATATAAGTGTCGTTTATTTAAACAATAATAAACTCTAGAATTTTTGGGCTCAGGAAAATATTTTCCTTATTATTATTAATTTACTAATATTAGCCAACCAAGATTTTTGGTAAATATTTATTGAAACATGATGTGCATGCAACTTCAAGGTATATATGCAAAACGTAAACGGTCCATATATAAATAAACGTCACCATCTAGTGACTTTTTTTTTTGGAATTTTGACAGTTCATACGTCAATCGTTTAGTTTATTATTTAATAGAGTCAAATAAAATGTGCTAGACGAGCGAAACAGAAGCGGAATTTTACATTTGTGTGAATTTTCGAGTTCATAAAAATTAGTTTATTTGCTGAAGCTAGAGGGAGTTGTTTAGAAACTCACCCTCAATATGTTCGTTTGCAATTAAGAGCAATAAAAGTAAAAAGCTAGTTTTAATTATCCATAATGAATAAAATGGAGATGTATCTAGATTTTGCATGTAGTAACGAAAATTCGGTATTTATTAAGGCTTGTAAAATAATTATGGGTTGTAAAATATGCGGGGCAACATCTTTGTATATATTTATTTAATCGGTTGGGCAACGAACGAACACGTTATCGGATTTTATACATTTCATTTAAAAAGCGTATTTCTTTTCACTCGTATGATGCACCGAATTTTATTATCCTAATTAACACATAAATCCACCTTGTAGTTTTTTATACCTCTGACATTAACGATTTCCCAAGAGAATTTCGATACAATCTGTTGGAATTCTAAAGAAATTTGTTTTGGTTTGCTAATGTTACATATCAATCTACCTTGAAACCGAATTTCAAAAATCTAGCTGCGAAAATACGGCAAAAAGCCGCGCAGTTTTCCCTATCTAAGACCCATTGAATTATTTCAAATCGCTGATATGCGAATTCTGATTGGTGGAAATTATTGGCAAGCAGATGAGTTTTGTATATTCGATCGAGGCAAGCAGGTGACGACACGATAAATGATTTCCCAGAAAGTACTTACTATTCGAAATGCGACTTTAAATTGGATGCGTACCGCCTTCAGAAAAGATTACCTAGCCGTTTTTGGTTGGGCAATAAAATGGCCTTTAAGGGTTGTGCACGTACAATAAAAATGATGAGACAGAATGGAAGAATGGGCCGTCGGAAATGCGCCGCATATAATAAAGATTTCAATAAGTGAGAGAGGCCATCATAAAGTTTATTCGAATATATTTTTAGATAAAATAATGTTGTTTAAGATGGCTTCATTTCCGAAGAGTTTTATTGCACCACCTTCTGGTCTGATGATGTGGATCTTTTGTGGTGGGCATGTTCAAAGAGAATCGAAAGAAAAACGCATTTTTACCAGAAAAAAATATTAGAAAGTGGGCTCAAATCGGGTTGGCTTGGAGTACCATTAGAAAAATGTTAATGAATTAGCTTCGCATTTAGAATATTTGATAAATTAATTAATTTGAGATTAAAACCAAACAAAATTAATAATCTAGAGGCACTAAATCTGGAAGACTTGGAGGACAATTTTTTTTTTGATACAATTTAATTTATGGGTATTTTTATAATTTGTAAAATACGATAATATTAATAATTATTAATAAATAACTTCAATTAACATTAAGACCTCTTAATAAATTAATTAAGCGGCCTTAAACTAAATTTACATAATTTTATTAACTAAAATTAAATTAAAAACTGCTTTATAATATTAAATAAAACACGATTAGACGTGTATATTTAAACAGCTTATCTCAATTTAATGTAAATACGTTTAATAAAGTAATTTTAATAATATTTAAATGAATTAATAATAATTACCGCCACCTATGAGCGAATAG
Source organism: Cryptophagus acutangulus (assembly GCA_963556235.1). Taxonomy (NCBI): domain Eukaryota; kingdom Metazoa; phylum Arthropoda; class Insecta; order Coleoptera; family Cryptophagidae; genus Cryptophagus; species Cryptophagus acutangulus. The sequence goes on from OY744570.1 coordinate 423,492, forward strand.
CTAAACCTGCCGTCAAACGCCAAAAGTTAGCAAAGTGTTGCACAGATGGCAGCACCCACCGCAAATCGCTAATTTAATTATAAATACACGTATTACGAGTTCAAAAGAATATCTTAGCATTAATTCAAGATTAATTAGTCTATTTATAAATAGAATCTGATTATGATTGTTTGTTTGTATTTACCCAAACACAATAATAATAATCCTGTTTACTAATGAATAAAACATGAGCGAAATATGCACTTACCAATTAAGCAAATGAAGGAACTCCATTAATATTCCATCTAGCCTTACATAATCTATTTATATAACCATTTATCCAACGAACAAAATTATAAATAACAACAATGCAACAATCCGGATAAATTCCAACCCACAAGCGTTCAAAAAATTCCCTAGTGACATTTCACGTCGTTTAGTTGTTTGACATCTGAGCACATGCGCGTTAACCTACAATTTCAGCTGCAGCCATTTAGTTCGCATATTATCAAAGTAAAACACTCGTATTGTCAGGTAACTGATACCCTTTTCAATAAAGTAAGTCCAAATCCGTTAATACTAAACCCGAAACGCCACCCAGACCCTTAAACTAGCCCCAGTCGCTTTCCGCCAATGCCAAAATCGCCACTCGAGCGAACAATGCACAGTGCCAACTGGAAACCGCTTTGGGGCCAATCGTGGGGACAATCATATGACACGTTTCCCTATGTTTTTTGTTTAATGTTACAGCATGACCGATTCGATGAATTTTGGGCCCGACTGGATCCGGAATCTGTCCTCAGAAGGATCCACTGCGGCTGGCGGAGTCCCTTCGGGCGGCACTCGCTATCAGCTTGCTGATTATCGGTGAGTGCACACTTATTCTACGATTACCTTTGTTTTATGGTTTTCTTTACAGATATGGTCGCGAGGAAATGTTGGCCCTGTTCGACAAAAATATAAAACCGCCTGGATCGTTGACGTGCTTTAAAAGCTTATATTCCGAGGTTACGTTGCCCCCGTTGGCTTTGCTACCGACATCTGAGGAAGAGGTTCGTACTTTTCTTATTACGTTATTTGAGTTTGACGTGTGAAGGTTAGGGTTGTTTGATTTGACGAGTGTCACGTGACGGCATTTCGTAATCATGGCCGACTTGACTGATAACCTTAAATTTTGATTTGACAGTTTGTATTAATTTCGCAGCGAGGTTGGCAAAGCCGCACAGTCGGTGTCGCAGGTCCAACGCGTGGTCGTGGCGGCTCTTTAGAACGGGGCCGTTCGAGTCGTGGCAGAGGGGCCTACCAAACGTACGGCCGACCGATCGGCTACGACGCCGGTTGGGGCAACGGGGAGCAAACAGAATGGAGTCCACGTAAAGAGTACAATCCGCGCACAATGTCGATGGACAATTGGCGACGTGGGCGACAAGCGGAAGACGAGGACGGCTGGCGGAATGTAGGCCCGTCACGGGGCGGCCACGACAAATGGGGTAAGACAGCGATTTCTCACGCACACCACGACATTAATTTGTTGGATGTTTAGGGAGGTCGTCAAGTTGGCGGGGCGAAGGCGAAACGGACGAACGTGGCGGTCGTCCGAATTGGCACGAGAATAGCCGAGGTCCGCCATCGCGCCGTTCGTGGGACAGTGATACGTTGCCCGAATGGGCGACGGAAAATCCGACAGAGGGCGGTGGCACGTTTGACGAACGCGGCGCGTTTCACGGCTCGGATGACGAACAACAGGTACGATCACTTGCATTCGCTTATTTGCTTAATTAATTCTCTCGATTGTGGTGTGCAGTCTGATGGCAAGACCCCACCAAATCGGCTGCAGAAATCGATTTCGCAGCAGCATATTGGCAGCAAAATTCACCATCAATTGTCGTCGTCCAAATCGGCAATGTCGCTTGTTAAGTCGGGCGGCGACGAATGTAAAATTAATGAGGTGCGTTTGGCTTTTGGGAATTTAAATCAATTAAATATCTATTTGTTTAATGCGCGGTGGTTTTTGTTTAGGAGATGGCAAAAGCGCAGCAGCGGGAGGAGGCAAAAGCGAATGGCGGGGGTGATCGCGGTCATTTCGAGGAGGACAATTTGGATAAGATGAAATGTGAGGAGATGTTGAAGAATAATGAGAAGTTGCAAATGCATCTTAATGGGCCTTTGCCGGAATCGCATCGGTTAGTATTGGGTTGCGGGTAGGCAACCAGTAATACACTAATTTTTAATTCGACTTAAAATTGGTGTAGCCGTTACTTTTTGCTCTCTTAAATTAATTGATGGTTTTTTATAAGAGATTAATTAATTAACTGACCACTAGGTGGCGCTATATAATTAAATGTATGCACAGAGTCGACGAGGAATTCGAGCGATTGCAAGAAGACATCGTTTTGAAGCTGGTGGTCGACGAAGATCACCCGAAACAACCGACACCAATTCCCAGCAATTTCGAAATCAATCCAGGCGTACAACCGCCACCCAATCTAGTGCCCCCCACGCAAGACAAGTGGTTCTACCAAGATCCACAAGTAGATTTTCGATATTTTGATTGGTTTTTTGTTAATTGGGACGATTTTAGGGTCAAATGCAGGGTCCGTTCAACAACATCGAAATGGCCGAATGGTTCAAGGCCGGCTATTTCAGCAATCAGCTGAAAGTGCGTCGACAATGCGACGAGCGCTTTTTCCTGCTCGGCGAATTGATCACGATGAGTGGTGGCGCCAATCCATTCCAATACACTAATCGTTTCCCAGTATTAAAGAACGATCCGTCGAACATACCCGAACAGGATCACTTGTATTTTCAGCATGTGTCTGCTGCGTTTAAGCAAGCACAAGCGCGTGTTATGTCCGAACCATGGAGTGCTCTTACGTTGCAACAGCAGGAATTGGCAGCGCAACGGCTCGTCTTGCAACAACAGGTTTGTAATTAGATTTTATTTTAGAGCGATTTTTGTGGGGCGATTTAATGATTGAGGTGTAATTTAGCAAGTGCCGCAAGACACGGCACAGTACATGCAACAACCACCCAGCCACAACCCACTAATGCAACTAATCAATCAATTAAAGCATGGCATCGATAGCAAGCCACCGATTGATCCGCATTTGCAAATGCAAATGCTGCTGCAGAATCGCCTTCATCTGCCGGGCGGCGGCGGTCTTCCAAACAATCTTCCAATTTCGTTCCCCCCCGAACCGCAACAGCAGCAGCAACAACAGCAAATCATTCCGCCGAATATTCCGTTGCCGATGAATAGTATGGTTGGCGATCCGCAGATGGCGCAAATGTCGCAAGCGCAGAACGACGACAATCCGATCAAGAGCTTTTTGCGGCAGTTGCAGAAAGATCAGCAGATGGATTCGTTGTGGCAACAGCAGCAGCAACAACAGCAGCAACAGTTACAAGCGCAGCCGAATTGGCAGCAGTCGCAACAGCAAGTGGAGCAGCCGCCGATCAGTATGTGGGATTTGCAGCCGAAGGAGGTGTTGCCGGAAGTGCCCGAGAAGGTGGCGCGCATGTCGCCGAAGGATTTGAAGAAGTCGAAGGAGTTGGAGGAGAAGTTGGTGAAGAAGGAGGCGGAGGATCGCAGGAAGCAGGAGCAAAGGAAGCAGGATGCGGAAAAGCGAGCGGCCGATGAGAAAAAGAAGAAGGAAGAGGATCGAGTGCGTAAAGAGTTGGAAAAGGCGCGAAAGGAGGCCGAGGATAAGCGAATGAAGGAGTTGGAGGAGAAGCGGAAAATCAAAGAGCAAAGGAAAAAGGACGAAGAGGCCAAGCGCAAATTGGAGGAGAATAAAAAGGTGGAAGACGAGCGGTTAAGGTATTAATTAAAATTATTAATTAGCGCTAATTAATTACGGGATAATTTAGGCGGGAAATGAAAGAGCAAGAAGAGCGCCGCCTGGCGGAGGAAAAGCGCCTCGTCCAGGAACAGCTACGTATTGCCAAAGCCGCTCCTTGGTGCCAATCGAATTCGGCGCTCGGCCTAAGTTTGGCCGAGATCCAAAAGGCCGAAAAGGAGAAGCGCGCGTTGGAAGCTGCTCAGCAAATTCATAAACAAACTCAGGTAAATATAACCAACAAAATAAAATACTCACAATTAATAATGGATTTTATAGGAGCAGCAAATTCAGCAACAACAGCTACAAGAAAAAAACGCAGGAATAATCTTGAATTGGGCTAATAAACCGGTGGAACCTAGAAAAGTCAAGTCTTTGGCCGAAATTCAAGCCGAAGAACAGGAGCAATTGGCAAAGGTAATAATTCGCCGCCATTTTGAAATTGTTTTGACGTTTGTTTGACGCCATGTTTGTTGATTTTTGTAGCAGGCAACTGAAGCGCGATTGCAAAAGGAGAAAGAAGCGCCCCCAGTGACGAATACCGCAAGTATTTGGAACAGTCAAAATTTGAATTGGGCCAGTGGTGTGTCGGCTAGCACCACACAATGGTCTTCTAATAATAGTAAGTGTTTTAATTAGTTATTTAAAAAATATTAATACCGAATTTTCAGCTGCTGGTTTTTGGGAAGATTCGTCTTCGTCGTCTGCGAATAAACCAGTAAGTAAACCGTCCAGTGTTGCGACCACACAATTGAAGAACAACATGGCGGCCAAGCCGCCATTAAAGGAACAGCAGAAGCCAACTGTCAAAGGCAAAACTAAAAGTGAGGTTAAAACGAATTTGAATAATAATAACGATCATGGTTCGTCGCAGGACGAATTTACAGCTTGGTGCTTTAAAAGTTTGGGCAATATTTCAACGAATGTCGATGGTAACTTGATCATTTCTTGTAATTGTCAATTTCTAATTGGTTGAGTTGCAGTGCCGACATTTGTGACGTTTTTGAAAGATATCGAGAGCGCGTTCGATGTGCGCGAGTACTGCAAAGAGTACTTGGGCGATAGTAAGGCGACACAGCAATTTGCGACGAATTTTTTAGAGAAACGTCGTTCGTTTAAGCCGAAATCGAACGCGCATAAGGACGACATGTGTTCACCGGCGCCTGCCATCACGCCTTCGATGCAGTCCCAGCACAACGCCGACTTCCAAGAGGTCAAGGTAAGGTAGATATTGGCTAGTTTCGTTAAGTATATACCGACTGAGTTGGCGCGCGGTTAGCTGGGTCGGTTTAGTTTGGTTTAAAATTGTGGTTTTTCTTTTACTTTTTAAGGGGAAAAATAAGAAAAACAAAAAATCCAAAATGCTGAAAGTCGATTCGCGGATATTGGGCTTTAACGTTACTTCAGCACCTGATAGGATCAATGTGGGTGATCGAGATTATGGTGATAATTCGTAAACAAACAAAAAAAAACATTTAAGACAAAAAAATTAATACAGATCATGACTTGTTATTAAGAAATTGTACCTTTAATTATATACATATTATATATATAATATTAATTGTTTTCTGTTACGCCCCTGTCTTATTAGAATTTTCCATGGTGGAATAGACGCAAAGATACAATCACTGGTTGCCTATCTTACCCCTTCCATTGAGCTGTCAAAATCAGCTGTTATCAATAATAACAACAATGCAAGTTTAATTAAGAAGTGTTAAGTGTAGAAAACCAAACGAAATGTCGGCCGCAATGTTAACAGCCGACTGGTTCCTGCTCGGGCGGGATTTGTACTTCAGGTTAGTCAAAAATTCGCTTTCTTCCGCTCGATTTAATTAGTACACTTTAATTATTGAAGGAAATTTGAGCTGTACTCGATGGCCTGGCACCAAGACATCAATTTGGAGAATCTGCTCGTCTGCTCGGCCCCTTATAGTGGCCCCATTGCCATCCGACGTGATGATCGTAAGTTCGTTAAGGTGCAAGGCACCGGTCAGCCGGTGATTACGATTTTCTCCAGTGCGGGCAAGCAAATTGCCACATTTAAGGTAACGCCTTATTTTTGCCTTAAACGACAGTAATAATACCAAATAATTGTAGTGGACTAGACGTCCGATTGTGTCGATGGGCTGGACAAACAGCGAGAAGCTCGTCTGCGTTCAGGAAGACGGAATGGTTGTAATCCACGATATGTTCGGCAAATTTCAGCACACTTTCAGCATTTACCAGAAACTGCAAGACGCCAAAATAATCGACGTGAAATTCTTCACCAGCATGCAGAACTTCACGGGAATCGCCGTTTTGACGTCCAATTTCAAGATATTTGTCATCCATAATATACTAGATCCGAAAACGCGCCCTCTATTGGACTTACCTAGTAACTAGACAGTTTGTTTGGTTATAGTATAGTAATGTATTACTGGTTGCAGAAAGTAAGGCTAGTGCGTTTGCAACCTCGTGGGCGATTGTTGCCGAGGATGCACGAACTGACGTTTTTATCCTGCGCGGCCATGAGTTGTACCGAATTAATCAGGATGACGATACTAGTCAAATAGTAATCAATTTCTAACAAATTAATTTAACTTTCTAATTAATAATTTCAGCTTGAGCCGGAATTTACAAACGGCTACACATTAATCCTTGAAATCGCCACATCATTCAACGGCCGCCACATCGCATTCTTCACGGATTCCGGCTACTTATGGCTGGGCAGCTCAAACTTACGCGTCAAATACTGCGAAATCGACACGGAAACCGTCTTAAAACCGAAGCAACTCGTTTGGTGCGGTAACGAAAGTGTCGCCCTCTTTTGGGAAGCCACGTGCACTTTGATGATAGTCGGCAAACATGGCAAATTAATGACGTACACGTACGATAGTTCGGTGCATTTAGTTCAGGAAATTGACGGCGTGCGAATTATTTCGAATACGCAGCACGAGTTGTTGCAGAAAGTGCCCGATGTTGTGCAGAAGATTTTTCGAATTAATAGCACGGATCCGGGTAGCTTTTTGCTGGAGGCTTCCAAGCAGTTCCAGGTAGATTTATTTTCGTATTTTTGAGCGTTTTTAATTTTTGTGATTTAAGAGAGGCAGTCACAAGGCGAACGAATACATTAGTCTGGTGAAAGGCGATTTGCGGAACGCAGTGGAAGAGTGCATTGACGCCGTTGGTTACGAATTCGACACTGACGTGCAGAAAATGCTGATTCGGGCCGCACAATTTGGTAAATGCTTCATTGAAAACATGGATTCGACGAATTATGTGAAAATGTGTCGCTTGTTGCGCGTGCTAAACGCAGTGCGCGATCCGAAAATTGGGATTCCGCTCACTATTACTCAGTAAGTTAACTTTAGACACTTTATATTTTACGCGCCATTTGATATTTATTTTAGATTGCATTGTTTGACGCCTAAAGTGCTACTAGACCGACTAATTACACGCAATAATTATTTCCTCGCTTTGGAGATAGCGAAGTACTTAAAGCTGCCGCCTCTAGATGGCACTAGTCACATTTTGGTGCACTGGGCTAAGTATAAAGTGAGTCAGTCGCAGTTGGAGGAAGAGACAGTGGCGCGGAAAATTGCGGATAATTTAGGTACTAATTCGGGGATTTCGTATAGCGAAATTGCGAAAACCGCGTCGGATTGCGGCAAGAAGAAATTGGCCATTAAAGTAAGTTGTTTGTTTAAAAATATTATTTATTTAATTATTTTTGTGTAGTTGTTGGACTATGAAGCGAAAGCGAGCGAAAAAGTGCAGCTTTTATTGCAACTGGGCGAAAACACTCCGGCTTTAGTCAAAGCAATCGAAAGTGGCGACACTGATTTGATTTATATGGTCATTTTGCAGTTGCGCGAAAAGTTGGATCTAGGCGGCTTTAAGGTTGGTATTACTAATTTTTATTTTTTGGGCGCCATTTTAATTAGTTTGTGAAGTTGGCAATTCGGAATTTCCCAGTGGCGCACGCCCTCTACCTGAAGTACTGCAAACAACACAATCCGCAAGCATCGAACGAAATGTACATTCAAGAGGACGATTTCAGTGCGCAGGGCGAAAAGTTCATAATGGAAAGCCTTGATAAAAATGTAAGTACCCGAAACTAACCTCACTTGAGTGAATTATTGTCAAAAAATTTGTCTGCAGAAACGTCAAATGCAAGATTCGTTTTTGACAGCCGCCGCGGAAGCTTACAAAAAAGGCCGCAAGGATTTATACGCAACAATGTGCGAGGATAGTTTGCGGTTGCTGAAACTCCAACGCGATTTAGAGGAGAAATTGGCGCAGCCGAATAAGTTTGCCGATAAATCGGTGCATGACACTTGTCGCATATTGTTGACCTTGAAGGATGCGAAGGTCGTCGAAAAGTTTCGTAGTGATTTTAAAATACCGGAAAAACGGTTGGTAGCACTGTTTCCTGTAATTAAAAATGGCCGAAATTGAGAGTTTCATGGCCTTCTAGGTTTTGGTGGTTGAAAATTGAGAGTTTAGCGGAACAGGATGAGTGGGGGGAGTTGGAGAAGTTCTCAAAGTTGAAAAAATCGCCGATTGGGTATGCGCCGTTTGTAGACGTTTGCTTGGATAAGAAGAAGGAGGCCGAAGCGCTGAAGTATTTGCCGAAAGTCGCCGAGGATTTGAAAGTTAAATATTACGTGAAGGCGGGGTAAGTCGCTTTTTTGCTTTTTAGTGTATTGTTGGTTGCATGCGAGTGTATAGTTGGTTGCATAAGTCGCGCTAGTTAGGTAATCGGCCGGGTTTTGTTGATTAATTGTGGCGAATTTCTAGCTTTTTGGAAAATGCATCTGATATTGCATTCCAGCAACGAGATGTGCAGAGTTTATTGTTGGTTCAGAGCAAATGTGTGGGTGAGCCGCGTCTGTTAGAGCGGATTAATGCGATGGTTGCGCAATTAGAGCGCAAATAAATTTCTAAATACATTCTTTCATCTAATAGGATTTCGTTTTAAACCAATTCGCCCCCTAAAACCCTAGTTTTCCTATTATTCGTCAAATAGTAGGTGTAACGAAAGTAGGCAACCAAATATACATGCACCACCATTCCAAAAATGGCGCCAAAAAATTTATTCAGACTTTACAACCTGCTCACCATCATCCAAAAACTTATCCCAATTATCCAACCGTTGCGTAATCTCGGAATCGGTCTCCGCAATCTTATACTTAGTCTTCCCATCCCAAATTTCCGCAACCAATTGCCGCTTCATAAACCATCTCCCATTCAACAGCTGCAAAACCTGGTCGGCTTCCTCGGCACTGCTCATATTAATCTGTGCGACACCTTCGGGATGCCGGTCGAATATCACCACTTTCCGCACGGTTCCTAATTTACCGCACTCTTCCCGCAAATCCTCCTGGAACTCCAAAATCAAACTCACCTCGTCGTCGAACAGTTTCGGTTCGAATAAGTTCTTAACGATGACTACTTTTTCGTGCTTGGCACGCTCATTGCTTACGGCGGCCTTTTCCGGCCGCCAGTCGAACAGTTTCTCCTGGAACTTCTTCGCTTTCAGTTTGTCTTTGCGTTTCTTCATTTTCGGCTTTAATTTCGGGTCGTATTGGCCTTTCATTTCGAACTTAGCGCGTTCGACTTTCAACACGTGGTCATTGTACTCACTGCCATCTAGTAGCGTGAGGGCCAACTCGACAGATTCGACTTTGATGTACGTGCAGAGAGCGTCCCCTTTCAACGTGCCGTCGTTTTCTTTGTACAATTTCACTTTGAATTGCAAAGTGCTAGGATCGCGCATTACAAGCCCGCACTTTTGCATCAAATCCACAAACTCTTGCTCTGTTATATTTAAGGGTAAATTGGAAACGTACACGTTCGTGTTTTGAGATCGGTCAACCTCGAACCAAGTCGGTTCCGCGGCTTTATTGCTCTTTTCCTCGACGACGACTTTCGCGATTTTAGGCTTTTCCACGATGACTGTAGGGGCAGGAGCGGCAGCAGCTCCATCGTCGGTGAAGCCGTAGTTCAGTTGGTAACGTGCCATGAAATCGTCGTCCAGTTTCGGGAACCAGGCGCTTTTCAAACGATCCCAGAAGAATGTGACACCGTCCTGGTCGGTGTATGTGTGCGTGTTGTCTTCGTAGCCGTACGTTACGTTGGTGCGGGGTAGCCATTCGGATTTGTCGGCGTCCCATTGGAATTGGTGGCCGGAAGCGGGATCGGTGTAGATTGCTACGTCGCCTTCGTAGTGCACGTTCTTCGGGTCGTATGTGGATGCTGCTAAATAACGGAGTTTATTAGTGTTGGAATTGTTATATTTATGTGAGAGTGCTTACCAGCTGGTTCGTTTTCAGACGGGGCTTCTTCCATTGTTCGGTAGTTTTATGGCATAATATTTGTTGTTTGTTGATTCACTTATTTGTAGGTTATAAATATCATATGATTGTGACAGGTGTAAACCACGTGGTAGGCAACCAATGATACATCGCGTTTTCCCCTTCCCTAGTAATTAACCTCAAAATTTGACAACAACAATAACAAACGATGGAAGAGCACTTATTCCTCGCTAATTTCATAAAATCCGTGCACAAAAACCTGCGGACCACCACAAAACAGGTAGGCGTTGAACAGGCTTGGATAAATCATTGCGAAAACACCGAGATATTGGAAAAGTATGCCTCGTCCATGAAGAAGCTCGCAGAAGAATGTTGGGCTAAAAATAAACAAGTCACGCGAATTGAGTGGGTTGTCGATGTAGTGCAAGAATACTTCCACACTAATCTACCAATCATACGCGAAAGGGAAGAGAAACTAGCCGAACGAGTGGAACTTACTCTGGATCCAGTGCGCACTGACTTCGATCCAAAAATTAAATTAAAGCTGCTAGATGTAGGTAGTTGCTACAATCCTTTTAAAAAGTACGATATCTTCGAAACGGTAGCGATTGACATTGCACCAGCCAGCCAGGATGTGATAAAATGCGACTTTTTGCAAAGTGACAGTTCAAATTTAGCGCTCGAACCGGGCGCCTTCCATATTGTCGTGTTCAGTTTGGTGCTGGAATATCTACCCAGTGCCAAACAGCGTTTGCAATTCTGCGAACGAGCGTACAATTTATTAGAAAAGGAGGGTTTGCTTGTGATTGTTACTCCGGATTCGAATCCGCTGCATAAAAACAGCAAAATATTCAAATCGTGGCAGTTTGTATTGGCGAATTTGGGATTTGTGCGGGTGCGATTTGAGAAAATGGAACATTTGTGTTGTATGGCGTTTAGGAAGGCGTTGAATGTTAAATTGGGGCAACGTTGGGCTGATATTCATAAAAGTAAGCAGGAATATAGCGAGATTTTTATCCCGCAGGATTTAAATGGTTCATGTGAGGAAGGATAGATGGCGCTTGCGTTATTGTTTTATTTATAGAAATACAGAGTTTATATTGAAATTATATGAATAGATGTTGGTGTTAATTAATTAATTGCGTTTTCTATTATTATATTTAATCCCCCACTTTCAAAATGGCCACCATTGACAATCACGCTATTTTCTAATCACAGCACACCGGTTCACCATTTGCTTGAATTTCGACTAAAATAAAGTGAAAATGGCTACAAACTTTGACGAATTGTATGAAAAATACAACATTCTATCCGACGCCAAAAACAAAGTGGGCGAAGTAAGTAAACTGTCCCGTTCCAAGACACTTGTACAATGTTTGTTTATTTTGCTTGCAGCATTCGAGCCTCTACCTGGAATGCATCGAAAGCACGAAAGGGGACAACAGGGAGAAAAAGCTGGCAGCGAAAATCATCCAAACATTCTTCAAGCACTTTCCCGACATCCAAGATGCGGCCCTGAATGCTATCATGGATCTATGCGAAGACGAAGATCGCAGCGTAAGCAGTTTTTTATCTTTATTTTGATATTTAAGCTCCATATCAAGTGTTTGTTTGGTATCGCACAAGTTAGGAATGTTAATTACATTTAAAATGAGCAAAAATGTTACTTAACTAAGCAGCTGTTGTGAGTGGGACTTAACCAAACTATCTTGCAGATCCGAATATCGGCAATCAACGTACTGCCATTCATTTGCAAGGATTCGAAAGGGCACTGCGAGAAAGTGGCCGATATCTTGGTACAGCTCTTGCAATTGGACGACCAGGATTACGTAGCAGCCACCAAAGGACTCGAGCAGGTGTTTAAAGTGGACGCCCTCGCCACGATTCGGGCCGCCTGCAACCACGTGCAAAAGTGCAACGAGTATGCAGTGCGCGAAAAAGTGACACATGTCATTTTCAAAAAGCTGCTCAAAATCACGGAGAAAGTCACCAATGACGTCACGGAGTTGGTGATCAAGGAGGCGAAGAAAACGATCCAGGATTCGACACAAACGGAGTTTGTCGACATCGTTTCGTATTTATCGCAATCGAAACTAACGAAAACGAACGCTGGGCAGCAGGAATTGGTCGATTTGATTGCGGAACGGGCCGAGATCGATCGGGATTTCGATGTGTACGAAGAGGGCGGCATCGACAGGATCTTGTTGTGTGTCCAATATGCTTTGCCATTGTTCAATGTAAGTCTACAGCGATTTTATTTAATATTGTCTAATCGTTTGGGGTTTTTCTAGTCGAACGTCGAGTCGACAAAGTTCCTGGTTTACTACACGGATCAAATACTGCCGCAATTTGGGGCAATCGGTGCGATGAAGGAAGGGGAATTGCTGCAATTGCAAATATTACATCAACTGGCTGAGCTGAGTGGACATTGTGGCGCTTTGGAGACGGCTTCAGTGCATGTGGTGCAGATATTCGATAAAATGAAAGTAAGTAGGCAACCAGTAATACACCGACCTTCCCCGCGCCTACTCCAAACCCTTTTCTTTCTTGCAAGTAAGTAGGTAACCAGTAATACACCGACCACATCCCACCTCAAACCTTTTTCTTCCTCGCAAGTAAGTAGGCAACCAGTAATACACCGACCAGTTTTTGCCTTTTCCTGCAAATATTAAGACAAACAAAATTGTAGGATTACATGCCGCCGCCGCCAGAGGACGGTGCCATGACCAACTTGCCCAATCTCGAGTTCTCGGCGGTCGAATGTCTTCTCTACGCTTTCCATCGCTTGGCGCGACAATGCCCCGATTTCCTAACGGCCGATCCGCAAGTGCTGAAGGACTTTCGCGTGAGGTTGACGTATTTCTCGCGCGGCGTTCAAGGTTGCAAGCGTTCGTTGGAGGCCACGATATCGAAGTCGGGCTTGCAGAAAGAGGTGGAGCAAAAAATCAAAATCGCGCCGACGCTGCTTAATAATATCAATACGCTTATTAAAGATCTGTTCTATCAGCCGCCGGTTTACAAATGCCATGTGACGTTGTCGTTCAAGAAAGAGGAAGATAAGCGGGTGCAAGTGAGTGATGTGAAGTCAGCGGCGCAACAGAAACGACATGCGCCGATTACGTTTGATTTGAAGAATGGGGGCGCAGCTAAGCATGTGCGCCCTCTAGGGGAGGAAGGTGCGAAGGGTTTGTTGTACCAGCCGCCTAACGGGAAGTTTAGTAATAATTTTCAGAAGTATGGTAAGTTGGTTATGATGATGGGTTTGTTGCGGTTTAATTGTTTTATTTTGTTTGGTTGTAGAACGGCCGAGTGGACGTGGTAGAGGACGTGGGGGACGTGGTGGAAGAGGCGCTTCACGGCCATGGCGGAATTAGTGTTTAGTTTTTGTATTAATACGTAGCGTTTATTTTAAGTTTACCTTGTGTTGATTGTTTGTCATATTTTTGTAACTTTAACTGGTCAATAGTTCGATTTCTTTTTTTTAGGTTCGTCCGACGAGTATTAAAATATATGCCATCTTGTAATATTTAAATGCTGAAATTTAGTGCAACTTTGCCGGCCATGATTGATAATTTGACATTCTGGCCGGTGCCAACATTTAACGATGACTATGTTGATATTTCTTGTAATTTTTCAAGTTCTATGTTTATTAATAGTTACTTTGTTAAATAATTTGGAACATTTTCTTTATTATACATAAATTATTCCATATACATTAGACATTTGTAAGAGTTTTAGCTTGCAAGAGTTCGAAGCTTGCAACACTTCAAAAACCCAATAAAACCAACCTAAATTGTTTATTACAATTTATTATGACTGTAATATATTATAATTACTGTAATTATTAATAAATTAAATACTTACTAAGTATTCCAAACAGTTTTTAAGTAAAAAAACAAATAGTGTTGCGTTTGAACTACTGAAGTGCAGCCATGTCATTATCATCTGCGCCATGTCATATTTGATATAGAGTCTAACCTAAAAGTCGGCGTTCTTTGTATTCTCAGTAAGTTATCTCGAAATGGCTGTTGATATTTCACCGAAACAGGACGGAGGCGTTCTGAAAGAGATCCTGAATGAAGGCATCGGCGTGGATTTACCCCCAATTGGCTGCAAAGTCAAAGTGCATTATACAGGCACGCTCACTGACGGCACCAAGTTCGATTCCAGTCGCGATCGCAACGAACCGTTCGAGTTCGATTTGGGCAAAGGTACATTTGATTGATTTATTATACGCACGACTGTTTTAACAATATATATTCCCATAGGAAGTGTAATTAAAGCATGGGACATAGGCGTGGCGACGATGACAAAAGGCGAACGGGCCATGCTGACATGTGCTTCGGATTATGCTTACGGTCCGAACGGAAGTCCGCCAACAATTCCACCGGATGCCACTTTGAAATTCGATGTGGAAGTTTTGGATTGGAGAGGCGAAGATCTGAGCCCCAAAAACGATGGCGGCATTGAACGCGTGCAAATCCAAGCCGGCGAAGGCGTGTCCACACCGAACGATGGCGCTGTAGTCACTAGTAAGTATTTTCCCGCGATTTCCACCACGCACTTTAATTCCTTTGTAATTAATTAGTTCACTTAATCGGGAAGCACGAAGACAAGATCTTCGACGACCGCGATGTGACATTCACCATCGGCGAAGGCTCAGAGGAAAACATCGTCCGCGGTGTCGAACGCGCTTTAGAAAAATTCAAAATGGGGGAGAAGTCGCGGTTGATCATTAAGCCGCAATACGCGTTTGGCGCTGAGGGTTCGGCTACACTCGGCGTGCCGCCGAATGCGACAGTCGAGTTCGAAATTACGCTCAAAAATTTCGAGAAGGCTCCGAATACTTGGTCGATGGATGCTGCGCAGAAGGTTGCGCAAGCGAATCTATTTAAAGAGAGAGGCACGCAGTATTTTAAGAGTGGGAAGTACAAGTTGGCGATTAAGTTGTACAAGAAAATCGTGGAGTTGCTCGAAAAGGAAAAAGGTTGCTCTATTAATTAAGCTGTAATTTACTGTACTAATTAAATTAATTTTTGAGTAGAATCTGAAGAGCTGGGCGCAGAAATCACCGCGCTAAACCTATCGGCCCATTTAAATCTAAGCCTGGCGCAGCTTAACCTGCAAAACTACTTCGAAGCGCGTAAAGATGCCTCGGCAGCGCTCGCTATCGACCCGCAGAACGAGAAAGCTCTATATCGTCGCGGACAGGCTTTGATCCAGTTGCGCGAACCCGCGTTGGCGAAGAAGGATTTCGTCGAGTGCCTCGCGATCAATCCCGAGAATAAAGCGGCGCAAAGTCAGTTGATCGTCTGCGCGAATGAGATGAAGAAGTTGCTGCAATCCGAGCGCAAGATTTACGCGAACATGTTCGATAAGTTTGCGAAAATGGACACGCAGGTGATTAATTAGTTTCTTAATTTTAGTTTTGTGTTTAGTTTAGTGGGTTAAATGTTTTTTTTTTGTATACTTTTTGTTTGATTGGTTTAAGAGGGAGGAGATTGAAAAGAATCGGCTGCCGAACGTTTTGTCGTCGGTAGGCGAGTGGGGGCAGGAGGATCGGGAGCGGGAGCCGAGTGAGTTCGAAAAAGAGAACCCGAATATTTTGATGTTGAATGGCAGTGGCGAGTTTAAGGATATGTAATTTTAGTTTAATTTTCTACCGTTTTTTATTCCAATATTGGCGCATAATTATTTTGACTTGCTTGTAGTTTTGTTTGTTAATTAAAAAAGCGTTTAATTGTACTGTTAAATAGATTTATTTAAATCTTTTAGAAAATGCACATACAAAAAAGCAAATTAATATAATATGGAAGAAATCAAAATCAATTAACAGGGAAGAATTGAGCGTTCGAAAACAAAATATTCTGCATTTCCTTAATTCCTAATCGATAAAATAAGCAAAGAATTTTAATTGGTCTTTCTAAATATAACGAAAAAATATAACAATATTAAAAATAAAAATGTCCTAAAATGCTACGGAATTTAAACAATTTCTCAAAGCGAAACAAAAAATTTACATGTTCAATTTAATACTAAACAAGGGACAGCAGCGCTATCTAACAAAAAACACAACGATTTTAAAAAGGCACTGTCACTTGGTCTCCTCAACTTCTTCCTTATCTACTTATCATACAGGAAAATACTATAAACAGTAGAATAGAACAATCAATCAATACTTACAGCGTAAATAGTGTATGTGTGACTTTCTCCAACATATATATATATATAATTTTACAAATATATAATTAAAATTGTACCTGAGTGCAAAACTTACTAATACTAATATAAATAACTGCTTTTCAAAACGAAAAAAAATCTACCCCAATATAATCTACAAGGAAATTGACTAATAAACAGACAAATAGAATCAAAACCACTTTGGCTCGTATAATTATACAGTAGGTATACGAAAATAAGTAGTTGGCGTTGCATGATGCGCGCGCCTACACGCCCACTCTCTCTGGATAAAGTGAGTGAGATCAATTTAAGTATGTGAGCGCCACCTGGCGGCCATCATCCACACCACAACAATTCAATTATTTTTTGGTATATCTTAACAAAATAAATTTGTCTCCTAGGAAGTGCACTTCATTATTAAACTCTACTAATAATACAATACAAGTAAAAATGTGACCCAACCATTTCCATTTTTATCACATAGTATAGCATCCCCCTAACCCCTTAATCGCGCCGCTTCTGTCGCTTATGCGGCGTGCCGCAATCATCGCCATCCATCGCACGCTTACGCGATCGCACCGCAACAAACTCATCGATCTCAAAACGCTGCTTGCGAATGCGCTCGCTCTGTCTCGTCTTCACATACACCTTGCGATCGCGCTTGCGCACGCCTTTACTACTATCCACCGAATTCTTGTCCGAAACTACGATACCACTCGACCCGGTCGATTCGCGACACATCGTCCGCAACAACACTTCGCTCGTGAAACTACTACTTGACGTACTGTCCTTATCGGACGAGCTCTTCTTCAAACGGCGACGTTGTGCCAACTTTGCACTACACACGTCTTGCAATCGGAAGCCTTCGCGTTGCGCGAGATGGAACGCGTTGAATGTCGTTTTGAGCGTGAGCTCGGCGGCTGCACTGCCACTTAGGAGCACGTCGGGGGTCATGAGCGGCGTTTGCGGGAACGGTTGACTACCTTGCAACCACGCGTTGCCTTGCAAATCGCTCATCGTCAATCGGTCGCTCGGGTTGACCGTTAGCAGTCCTTGGACGATTTGTTTGGCTTCGGCTGAGACCGAATGCCACGCATCCGAGTCGAAATTGAAGTCGCCGGCTGTGATGCGATGCATGATCGATGACACGCTTTCGTCGCGCGATCGGGCGTGGAATGGCGCTTTGCCGCTTAGCATCGTGTAGAGGATCACGCCCAGGCTCCACAAGTCGCAATGCTCATCGTAACCTACAAACAAATAACTTAACAACAATTTTAAAGCGAAAATAAAACACGCACCTTCGTTATCGCCCTTCAAAACCTCGGGTGCTGCATAATGCAACGTGAAACAAGGCGTATGGAGCACCTCCTTCTCCTCCTTCAACCGGGCGAACCCAAAATCGATAATCTTAATCTCTCCCTCATCGTCCTCACCGGTGAAAACCAAATTCTCCGGCTTCAAATCGCGATGCACAACGCCGCGCGAATGCATAAACCCAACAGCTTCGACCAACTTCCGCAAAATGGCCGCTGCCTCACCTTCGGTAAACCTCGACTGCTTCCGGATGCGCTCAAACAACTCGCCACCCTTCAAATACTCGAGCACCAAATAACTATAACTGTCGTCCTGCACAAAGTCCTGCAAATTGACGATGTTCGGATGACCTTGACACGCGCGCAGCAAATTAATTTCTTGCGTGCAATCGCGCTGTCGGCTCACGATCTTCACGGCGTACGATTTCTTCGTCGTTTTATGCACGCAACGTCGACAGATCGAAAAGGTGCCATCGCCGATGATCGGTTCAGTCAAATCGAGTTCGTACGTTTGGAAAAACGGCGAATGACCCAACTTCGCGGCGAGCAAACTGAAGTTCGACTCCTTCTGGTTGGGCTGGAGGAGGATCTCGTCCGAAATTGCGTTTTTCGTGAATAGGACAGATGGCGCTACGTACGAGTAGCCTTTGAAGATTTTGTCGTAGTTCGGGGGCACGACTGCGGGCGAATCGGTCGGCGGCATTTGCGTGAACTCTTCGCTAAAGTTCGACACGTCCAGTTCGTTTCTAGATGACAAAATAAGTCAGCATACGCTTTTATATTTGCAAGGGGAACTTACTTGATTATTGGTCGGAAAGGGGCGGGGATTTCCTTGTCGGCCAACTTGGCCCAATCTAGATTCTTGAAAAACGAATGCTTCTTCAGTTCATTGGCGTCCGCCTCGCCGCCCCCCAATCGCTTCCTCGGATCCTTCACCAATAATTTACAAATGAAGTCTGCCACGTCTTTTCCGAGAGCTAAAAAAATTCCCAAATGTCAAAAAAAATAGTTTTTAGAGCGTCAACAAACTGACAATCTGGTATTGGCGGCGAAGTCTTCAAAATACGTCGCGATATCTCCTGCTGAGTGTTTCGTTCACCTTCGACAGTAAACGGGGAAGCCCCTGTCAATAGTTCGTAGGTTAGTACGCCTACCGACCACCAGTCAACAGCCTGCAAATAATTAAAAAGTTCGATGAGTTGACGATAGATGGCGCTAGTAGTTGTGCGCGTGTTAATAGATGGCGCAGTAATTTGGTAGTAATAACTATTGACAATAGATGGCGCTAGTAATTTCCTTCCTATGTCATGTGAGGATAGTTGACACTAGATGGCGCCAGTTATTTCCTTTCAATTCAATGTTGACATATTTTTTATCAGCGATTAACTGATAAATTCATCGAAATCGTAGTAACCATGACCTATGAAGCTTGTAGTCATAAAATCAAAATCAACATTGTAAATTGGCTGAAGTATACTTTCGCATAGAAAAAAAGTATCGCGTTGTGAAATATCGCGACCTATTTTCCATTTGAATTGTTGGCAAATTTACAAACTTTTACTCAAGAATCTTCATCACACAAAAACCACTTTCACTTCGATCCGAAAATCGGGGAATTGACAACGACTACGAATAATAATTTGTTTTCATTTAATAGACGGACGATTAAGGCGCCTGTCTGCATTTTGCATTCAATTTAAATCAATTAATGCACACGACAGTTTATTTTTCGGACTATTATTAATTTATGTCAAAAAAAAATATAACACGAGAGATGTGGCAACATGGCAAACTAGGTCAGCCGTCAAATAGTTCGAAGAGAGTCGATTGCAAAATGCAGCAGCAACGAATTTCAGCCAGTGAAAGTAGGATATTAGAATAATATGCAATAATTATTAAACGCGAAAATATTCAATAACAACCTTCAGCCGATCGATAAATAACTTTCCCAATGATGTATTTTCGTTTCTTATCTAGTCGAGTCGCTATGGCTTCGCTCGACAAATTTACCTTTAACACCACGAATTAATATAACCATTTTTTAAGTAAGTGGGTCACAAAAGTGTGCCGCCAATTGATTGCTTACTAACGAAAATACTCGACGCAATTTATATGCAATATTGCTTGCTTCATATTCTGTAGCATGCGCCATTTTGGCTTCGCTAAAATATTTATCAACAACATTATTAAAGAATCCAAAGTCAGCCAAATAACAGTTACAAAGAAAGAGCAACGTTGAAATACTGTTATGTTATAAATAGCTGCCATGCTAATGCGAACGTTTATCTACATTTATGTAATAACATACTTATCACAAGTATTATTCGATTCAATTGAAAGTCGACAAATAATTGCGGGTGGCTTCCATTTAAAAATTCAAAAGGAAAGTGAAACTAGACGAGGATCGCGCGGTGTTGCATTATTTAGGCAATAACCCAGTTAGCTAAGAATCGGGGTCACGTGCTTGAGGGTCGCACATTCTTTCTTCCTTCCTTTTGCACTCTCTAATGCGTTATGCAATATTGAGTCAGGTAAAGGACAAACGCGCCAGCTATGAAATAGTACTTACAATATCGTGTCCTTGAGTGCCGCCCTTAACCACTTCGGGCGCCATATATTCGATCGTACCGCAAAAGGAATACGCCCGCTTCTCACCATCCCCACTACTTCGCGGCAGTTCCTTGCTGAGACCGAAATCCGTGAGGACAATATGGCCGGAATCGTCCACCAGGATGTTTTCGAGTTTGATGTCGCGATAAATGATTCCCAACTGCAACATAAATATAAAAGTATTTCAGGCAGGTTGTTAAGAAAGTGTTAAGTCGAGAATTAAACCATGAAATGGAATATTTAACGGTTCTAAAAATAATACACCCATGAAACAATTAATTATGTAAAGCTCAATTTAATTATTATTGCTCTACGCATGAGCTGAATGGTAATGAGACAGTATGTATATTAGTTAGACAGTATGTATATTAGTCTGTATGTGAGTTGGACATAAGAAACGTCAAACTAAATTAAGCAATATGGCGACTGCCACGTCAAAGTCAAAGCGATACA
This sequence comes from Cryptophagus acutangulus, assembly GCA_963556235.1. Lineage (NCBI taxonomy): Eukaryota > Metazoa > Arthropoda > Insecta > Coleoptera > Cryptophagidae > Cryptophagus > Cryptophagus acutangulus. Next base: position 444,162 of record OY744570.1, read on the forward strand.
ACAGGTAGTATTGATTCGGAAAAATCTATTTTTGCAAAATAAAAACGGGATAAACAAACACAAATTGCGCATATTATTTGTTTTGCAACAATGTGGTGTCTGGTTGAACAAAACAATTTATCTCTGTTGTTTGTTGTTGATTTTTTTAATATTCAAATAGAAATAGATTATTTTAAAAACAATATTGTAATAAAAACAAATACATTTATGTCCCCCAAAAAGTGTCTCGGGGAGGTAGAACGAAAAAAAGGAGCATTGTGCAGCTGTTGCAACCAAAAACTTGCTTTATTCCATTTTGAATGCATAATACACCAAAGAAAATGAATGCACCTGGCCTACTAGATTTTTCGAAAAAAAATTAACACCACGTGCTTAATGGAATTAAAAATGAGCCAACGCAAAGTGCAAAAATTATAAAAGTGAAATAAAATGAGCACACGTGCGACGACTGGCGACTATAAAAAATAATGAAATTAATTATTTATAGTTTATTGTAATCGTAAATAAAATATTTTTCCAGTTAGTAGTAAATGAATTTGGAATTTTCGCACAGCCAACCAAGTGTCCGACGAAGTTACACAATTACATATTATTTATTTCACTTCATTGTAATTATCAATAATGTATATAAATATTTTTGTTTACGATTACAAATTATGTATATTATTGTGGAACGAAGCGAGCACGTTTGACCTTGTTTCATTTACTTTTTCTGTTTAATCAAGAAAAAATACTATTGATTTGCATTTATTTATATTACAATATCGTTTTCTTATTTTTAATTCCATTGTATTAAACAATTATTGATCATCATCATGTAATCGCGCGCACAATCAAATAATAGCACGGCAAACGAAGAAAACTTTCTATCATCAAGTGAAATCGCATCTAATAATAATTGTGCGTGCGGTAAATGCGATTTTCCGCACTGCTCCTAAACTCCGAAAAAATGACCTTCGCTTAATTAAAATCCTTGCAATACTAATAAATAATTTATAATTGAATAATAAATGAAGCGAATTGACAAATGATGATTGTTAATATTAATTGTGCAACCTTGACGCGATCGCGTTTCCACTAAAAAATAAATATGTTTGTTCAAACGAACGATTTCTACACTTTTCCGAAAAATATGCGCGCACTCGAAATTCTAGATAAATATATAATATTTTAATTAGTCAAATGATTCTAGACATTATTATTTTTTTATCAAAACATGGCACGAGTATTGGTAAATTTAAACACTCGCCATTGGCATATCCTCAAGGTTTCTCTCAACTCGGCTCAACTATAAGTCGAATCATAAGTAAGTTTTCAATCGTACAATTTACTAGAAATCCAGGTAGAAATACTTTTCCTTTTTCTCGGTTCCGGAACACCAACAAAGTTCAAAATTCCATTTACTACTCGGAATTTATTACTTACACGTGTCTCAAATCAATATATATCGTTTACACAAACCTATAATTTCGATTTAATTATCAGAAAATTATCTAATCCATTTAATTAATTTAATTAGTTGCGCGCGCATTAGTCTCGTATTAGTCAGTCTGTATATTAATCTTTCAGTTTTTACAGTTGGCTGCACTGTTCCGTAGTTCAAATCAGCTGATGCTTCAATTTTCCTAACCTCAAACTGTCAGATGTTTATCTAGTCATTTTAAACGATGCATAATTGTTCTAAATGGAAGAAAAATTGGTCAAAAAGGCTAAACAGCTTCAATTTTATAAAGGTAAATTACTTTAGTAAACTTAACCCCATTGTTGGCCGCAAAAAAATTATCGCGGCGATAGATTCATGAATTCAAAACGAGTTTGTATGCATAAAAATTTACATTACTATATCAACAGACGTTCTTATCATGAAACTTTGAATATACAAAGCCCATTATCATATCAGAATGAAAAAGTATTTTTTTCCACTTTTCCGTGTTGAATTGAAACAGGCAAGTAGTAGCACTCTGCCAAGGTATTATTATATTATTCTTTGTTCTATTAATAATATGCGCTTTGCTTTTTTTATTTGAAGGTGAACCGACTCGAAATGCATTCGGTTAGTAATAAAAAAAATTGGGACACTTACCTTGTGTAAATGTTCTAAGGCTAGTATAATTTCTCCAATATAAATACGAACTTCATCTTCAGTGAAATGTTCTCTTTGGTATAGATGAGTGAATAGTTCTCCTCCCGCTACATAATCTGCAAACAGAAACGAAAAATAGTACATCAGACAATGTCAAAAAATATTCAGTGGTCTGTTGACCTTTTCGCGCTCTTCAAAATAATATGAATCATTTTGTTTTGTTTACCTCGACTCGAATTTAACACGAAAAATAAGCGAATCCTTTGTAGCTAGAAAACGCGGTGCTTGAACGAAAAAAGCACTGATTTAGTCCAAAACGAAAATATATTATTGTTATAAGTAATTGTTGACCCCAATAGTTCATTTTGTAATCAGTTTCAGTGTTTGTGGCTGGGACATATATTTATTCTGTTTGTATAATTTATACCATTTTTCCACGTAAATATATCTATCCATGAACCGTAATTATATTATCATACTAATGAAAACTAATTAACTGGCTCACAGAAAATAATTTAAGTAAATTTGATACGAATATACTAATTAATTAAATTATCTACTAAAGTGTGCACTTTAGTCTCCGCCGTTTTTTCGTCTATTTTAAATATTGAAAATGCTTGTTGAACGCGATAAGAGCATTTTCGTATCGCAACTATAACGAAAATAGTCAAAAATCAAGTAGGCAATGCATTTTTTTTTTAAATCCCGATAGGTGTCGCTAGTTGGAAAGACGAAATTTCAAGTCGCCATATTGATAATAACCGGATGTAAACAACAATTGACAGCGTGTTCGCTAACTACTTTATCGACTTGACGTTAGTTCTTAAGAGCGAAATATTGATTATAAATGTAGGCCACAAATCCAAACTACTACTACTAAAATTCGAATCAATACAACTTCCTGAAATGCCATCAAAATGAAAGCAAGATGATTACATAAATAAATCGCCGCCCCTGCACCGGCCAATAAATATAAATTGATTTTAATTATTGCACGCGTCGCTGTTTAATTATTAAATACAATCCACAAGTTTACTCAAAACAGTAGTAGTAGTAGTAGTTTTAGAAAAGAGAAAGTATTACTACTATATTGGCAACAATCACATGGAAAGTAGTATCTATCTCATTCACTTTCACTGAAAATCTGCTGTGCTGACAAATTACGAATTAATTTTTAAAATTAATTAACAGCAATGAGCTGATGAGTCATTTGGAAAAAATGGGAAGACTCCTAGAAACCCACACGGATGATGTAAAGCGCAACAACACCCTGTATCGGAATGACTCACATATTTACATCCATGCAAGGTAATACTTAGTCTTTTCGTTTCTTATCCAACCAACAATTTTATCATATTGACGTCAACAATTCAAAGGTTGCAACTTACCTAAGATAAGGTGCAATTTGGCATCGGTTTGGAAGGCGTAATGTAAGGTGACAAGAAAGGGGTTGTCGCGTACTGCTTCGAGGACTTGTCGCTCAGTTTTCGTGTGTTCGGTTGTCTTCTTTTTTTGCACTATTGTCGCTTTTTTCAATACTTTCATGGCGTAGAGGCGGCCATCGTCACTGCCACCCCGTTTTCTCACTAGGAATACTTTACCATAAGCTGAAAAAATAGATTTGGAGGTTAATATATCGTTTGACAAGTGAGAAGCGTTGGCTAGGCAATCAGCACGTGTGACAGAGAGAGCATGCTTTTCACTGGTGTGAGAGAGAGATGGCGCGGTTTTCGCAAACCGACTGTAGAGCAACATTTCTCGTATGTCAACCGGTATATCTCTAATAACAACCGAGTTAAACGTCATCCGACTATTATCACTAATTATCAATTTCTAAAAATACCATCGAAGAATGTCTCGATTGGAATCTCGTTTGTTGCAACAATTACGCATAAATCTAATTTTAGCGTCCCCTCGAACGCTGGTTAAGTCAATCACACATGAGGGTGTGGGTGGAACACCGAAAAAGTCATCGAACTTGCTAGACGACGTTTTTTGCTGTTGGTGTCAAGGGGGGTGCATGCTGCGAGACATTAACCCTCTCCTCGGACAAGCAGCAGCAAAACCACCTGTCCTTGAGTTGAGAGCAATTTGATTGTTCCTAAAAGTTTATTGACGTTCTAACGAACGAACGGTTCTTTATGAACTCGATTTGATAGTTAAATGCACCAGGAAGTGTCTGGAAATTAATAAATTCCCTTCGAGATGCTGAATTAATGAGATATTTGTCTGCAGACAGGTAATTCAGGAAGTCGCCCCATTCTAATGCATGAAGATGTTGTTTACTGTCGAAATATCATAATTAATGACGATTCACTGTTAATGGGTTTGTTTTCGGATTTTTCGTCGTCTTTGTTTCGTGTCATTGAAATCGGAACAAAGATTATTGACAAAAGTGAAATTAACAGCAATTAAAAATTCTAAATTTTCGTTATAAAACATCTTGGCCCCGATTTTATAACACAAACTTTCTTTTATTGGCTTTTCGCACTTTTCGAATAAAGCATTCTTTCCCACATGAGTCGCCTTTTTGTTCCACACAAATAAATAGCAGTAAAATGTTTTTGTTCTTTGTGGAATCGAAACCGTTTCATTAGTAATCGATTTGGGTTAGCAAAAAAATTCTGGCACCTCAAAATTAATTTTTAAAAATATATTCGGCCAATGAACGCAAATGTGTTGAGCAGATAAGGAAAAATAAAGCGACTCCTCAACACCAAATCTCTGCTGTTGTTTCAAATGTCAACGAACTCCTCGAAATACTGCGTTGCTCTTCTTCGTATATTCTCAAATCGTTTTATAGGAATATTATTAATTCGAATACTAGTTACATATTATGCTAATCGTTAAGTAGTTGTCCTTCTTGTTTGCTTTCAATTTGAAGCGGATTGGAATGCTAAATTAATATCAATTCGTTTATTGTGTAGAAACTAAGTAAGGATCATTATAAATCATGCTTAAGGATCCATTTATTTCAATTTTAAAACTCATTTGGAAGGCTTAAGTTATATTGTCCTTTAGGGATTAAGTAATTAGCTTGTCATTACTAGTGGACTAAATTTTAAGGGATGATCCTTTAACATAATGTACTTCATTGTATTCCTAATAGCTGTACAAAATTTGGACTAATTATCTTCATCCAGGTCAAAGATATTTAAGTCGCAAATTATGACGTTTTGAAAATTCAATCATAGGAGGCTGGTAGTCATTATCAACTCAAACGCGCTGTGCGCAACCGGATTCTCTTCCGCACATGCGCAGTCGTTGGACAATGCATAGGCGACTCTGACAGTTCTTAAATATTTTTCTTTTTGACGTAAAAAATTATATCTAATCGTCCTTGAGTGCAACAGTCAATATTATCGAATAATAAAGTTTGAAAAACTCACCTCCAGTGCCGAGAACTTTGAGCAAATCGAAATGGTTCATATTAACTCGTCCTTCTCCCGACAGATTCACTGCAAAAAAATTGTTGAAATTAATTGTTGTAAAAGAAAAATCGATCGATCTTCGCACACCCCAACCCAATTTAAGCGAAATCCCAGCCAGACGTCTGCGTTTTTTCAACCCCCTTGTTCGCAGCCGCGTCCCAAGGACGTCGGCTGACCCCAATTTCAGTTTCAGCAGCGCATTTTCCATACTACTTTGAGTTTCCACACAAAGATGTTTACAATTTGCTAAGTACACACTTTGAATACGATGTGCTTGGCGTATAAATTTAGAAGTCATTTTGTTTAAGGTTTTAATTCAAACAAGGACGAGGTTAAATATAGAACGCGTGTTGGACTCAATTTTCCAAACATACACACAAATATGTTTGTTCTCCTGACGCTATTTTTATTTTATTAACTATTTTAGTATCTATCGTATCAATGTCCACTTGCCTTTTTCTAGTAAACAACTCGACTCTCTAAATAATTCCAAAAACTGCCCTAAAGGACAAATTCCTTTTAAATGATTTATGAAGGGTCGTCCAAACCCAAATATATTTTAAAACAAGAACATTGGAATGCAATGTAGTCGTAGAGCTGTAAATTTCGCGTTACAACAAACTGTAAAATTCCCAGAAGCGCTAATAATTAAAGGAAAGTTTGTTTACTGTTAAAATTAAAAGGGGAGTTTTAAATATTCCAACCAAAACTGCTTTACATATGTCATCAACATCGATTTAGTTTTGATGGCAAAGGCGTCTTGATATTGAACACCATGCAACTGGTGTTAGATAGGGGTTCGATGGGGTGAATGCACTACAGGAAATAGTAGCACAGTTCAAGTTGTTCCCTCTTCGAAAGTCCAGATGCCTTACAACTCGTCGTAGCATATGCTTTCATTAAATTAATTTTCGGTCAAACTGTTACAATTGCACTGTGCAGTTATAATTCGCTTGGAACGAATCATATGAATCATAAAAACCAGTTGAAATATATTTATTCGTAGTAGTTTACCGTAACGCAGTTGAAATTTTATTACGTAAACACCATTTTTAAGGTTTTAAAAATTTCTACGAGAGCAATCTAACAAAGCACAAAGCTGCGTTAGGGTTCTGCAAGCCACCTGGTCATTACCTGTAGGTAAATTTGCACTTATTTACATAACAGCTACTGGTTTTGAGTTTACTCTAGCGTACACTACATCCTGAATCTATACCCAGTGCATATTTGCGGTCGCACACTGCAAAATTCTAATTATAATCACTTAGGCGATGATTAATTCGATTCAAGAAGACAAAGTAAATATCGCTAACAATACTTTCAAAGTGTCTCTCATTAAAATACGTAAACATTGCGATATTATTGTATCTCGTAGACACGTGCAGTCCTTCGCAACTAATTTTAAACTTGATGTTTTTCCTCGAACCAAAATTCAGCAAAAGTGCATTCGAATGTAAATATTATTGATCTCATCATCTGGCAAGTCGTGCCTATTTGGTATTCATCATTTCAGCGGTAAGAACTTATTAAAAACGAAAAAGTGTGTCAATGTTAGGTCATGTATCGAGGAGATTTGCCATCTGACTTGGCCTAGTTGCACACACAACTAGGATTTGCACACACACACCAGACAGACACTTGCTTTATTGCTAAAACAACATACCAAAATACACTTTCAATTTTTTCAACCACTTTTTTCTTATGCAATCCATCAATTCCAACATTTTTTGACGTTTGGCACGCCAACTTGACAGTTTGAAAACGTCAAACCAAAAAAGGTGCCTTTAGACACCAATATTAAATGCAAACTAATTTGGGTTTTCAAAGTGAGAAATACCCAACCTTGAAGCCAAAAACTGCACATATTATGCAAACAAAACAAGAAGAAGGTCATTCCGACAAAATAACTAATCCGTCCCAACCATAAAAGAAATAAAAAGTGTACCTTTGGTGGTTGTCGCACTTTGCAACGGTATAATATGCGTCTCAATCTCATCAGCTGTGTACTCTTTCCTTTTCGATTCACTCGACACCGTGCACACTTTCGTCCTTTTCAGCCCCACATTGGTGCCGTCCGTTTCCGTCGAATCGCCTTCGAAAAAGCCACTTTCCTTCGTTTTCTTGTGCCCTCGCATTTTCGTCGTAATGTGGTGTCTTTTTCCGCACGCACTCACTTATCGCAAAATATCCCAAAAAATGCGAATCAACAATAGGGGCCACACCAGAACTGCCCCATGTCACAATAGAACGGAACTAAACAGTTTTTTCTTTCCTTGCGAGGCCCAAAACTAGGTCGCGAACTACAGTTAGTTGGTTCGTTAATTCGATACCGTTTTTCTTCGACTGCTAAATCCAATGCAAGCATTCCATTTTTATTCTCGAGCAATGTGAGGTTATGTGGCCACCAAACAAATCACTATCACTTGTAGATTGATTGTAATAGAAGAGAACTCAGTTCGAACTTTAAAAACGAACAATTAAATAAAGTTTGTTTAGGATAAACTTAAAATAATAATTATTAAACACAAACACAACCGACAATAACGACCAGATTGCAACTGTCGCCACTTCACTACAAAATCACGAATGCTTGTTGTTCCATCCCCCACCCTTTTTTCTATTCGAACTTCATTGTACCGCCGTCAATGGCGCTTTTTTAATTCGATTTTGGCTTTAAATCAAGCGAAATACTAGATAAATACCTAGATTAGCAAGTAATATACGTAAATTTATTAAAATATCACAAATTTATAGCCTGGATTTAATATAAAAAGGTTTTGAAAGGGATGAATGTCATAGCAAGATGCAATGAAGTAGGAATGCTTGTTGAATCAGCTGGTCTATAACAAAATGTATCCGTTGCATTATTTTCGATGTTTTAAGCTTGTAATAGTGCGAATTATCTGTTTAAATATCGTTATTAAGGGTTAGTTAAGTGTTTTTTTGCATTAATGCAGGTAGAATTGCGATTAATTTGAATTTGCGGTTCTAAAGTAGGCAACCAGCACTGATAAAGCTGTGTGCGCAAAGTAAAAGATTGTTTGGCAGGTGAGTGCAATCTATTCTATTTTTAAATGAATATAATGGATTAGTATTGTTTAAATAATGCTACGCTTATCGATTTAATTGTTGTGTATGTTATTTATTTACACTGGATGATTAATTTCACAATGCAAATGCGTTGAAGATTATTTTAACTTTGACATTTAACACAACACACTATGACACTACAATGTTGAAATTAATTGTTTTCAATGCTTTAATGCTGGAAACAATATATTTCAATATTGTTATTAGATAATACGAGACTATTATCTGCTTTCCTTCTAAAACCATTTTGAATTGCAGTGATTTATGGGTACGCGGAAGTGGGCAACCAGCAATACATCTTAGCAAACAAGTTGCATAACCAAATCAACAGGTTAGTGATTTTCTATTTATAATTCTATTAATATTGTTTGAATCTGCGCGAAATTAATGATTACCGATTTAATAGGAGGCATTCTTTAAATTTTCCGCTATTAAATAATGTTTCCAGCTGTTTAAATTGAGAAAATAACCGTCAAGGTAGAATTTTACGACATTTTCTACTCGAAAATATAAAGGAAATGTTCCATTATTTACATAAAACAACTAAAATACCAGCTCGCTAAACAAATATTAGCACAATTAAATCCAATTAGCGCCCGGGCCATCTATTAGCCGCTTGACGAACTTTCATATCGCTAAATTTATAGCGCATTATTTTCTTAACATTGGCAACATTGATTTGGCTTAAGCCGGTCCTGTTAATTGAGCGCGGCAGCAGCCGGTCGCAAATAATCAAATAAAATCCAAATTATCCCTTACCATACGTGATGTTGTGTGTCACAGTCTCAACAAGGGACACAATGACAGTTTGCGTCATGTTGCGGATAGACGGTGACCCTGCCGGCGACTTGGAGATGGGAATCGGGGTTTTTGTGAAATTTTCACTCACAATTCCAGCCATTATCACTGACACGAATTAAATATGCACTTGTAATTGATTGATTTCGCTTAATTGACGGCTCAATAATACATGTTTACACAATAATAATAATGTCAAAATAAATCGTGTAGGTTAAAAGTGGGGCTGGTCCATACTTCATTCCCACTTTTCCACTTTTCAAACCGCGATTACAGCGGAACCACTCGACATTATCGCTTATCTCACTTGTTACGACGTCGATAACGAAAATTAGCGTGCGATTACTCGAAAGAAATCTTCGAACTGATTAATTTCGACTTATTTTACTTCCTACTTCATTCCAACTTGCAGCTGCTCAGCTTCCTAAAGCGCTTTCCAATGCTCACTTCCGCGTCTAACTTCAGCTGCGTGGAACAAAGATGGAGATACATTAGAGGCGACTATTGGAACGCGCTTTTGATGTAGATTTATTATTAGGTGGCATTGAGCGCGGAAATAGTGGTTTTAGATTGTTTTCTAGGATTAATGTGAATACTTGTTTATGTTTAATTTATTAAACAGGTTGTGCGGGAAATTTTGAGCTACGCATGGGCCGAAATGTGGGCGTCTTAAATAGACACTTGTTGCTACATATGGATTTGATTTTTTTATCTTATACAGGGTGTTTTTTTTTTATTAAGTTGGTCATTATTTATTTTGAAAATGCCTCCAATTTGACGTTTTAAATGTCAAATTTGACGTTAAACATAATTTTGAGGTTAAATTGTCCAAGCATTTTTCGAATGTGTGCGTCATTACGAGTAATTTCCATGGCAACCGACTAGAATATTTTTTCCAATCGATAATGTCTTAGCAACCAGCAATACAATATCGCACCCTCATTTAAAATAAAAATACATCAAGCGCGTTAATTAAAAATGCGTGTAATTGAAGTGTGTCATAAAAAACGACTACTGTAAATGGCATATAATGAAGCGGGGGAATTTAATTTAATCGAGAAGTGGTGGTGATATTTTGTAATTTAGGTCATACAATAATTAATTATACAGATAATGCATGTTTACAAAATATTGAATTTATTCTCAGTTGTCTGCTAGTTGTCGCTGGGTGTGTTTGTGTGGATAAAAACATGTTTTTCGAGCTGTATTGGCAATATTTCGCGGCCGGATTGGTTCTGTATATAATTGCCAGAGTTTGGTATGCGGTTATTATGCAAAAACGCAACAAAATTGCCGCATTACATAAGAAGGACGACGACTTTAAAACACCGGATGAAAGTAAGTTAACGCCAACTTCGCGTTAGTACCAACTTAACTAAATTATTTGATTGACAGCTGCGGAAAATCCAGAGAGCGACGATGACGCGGACCAAAATGGCGACGAATTTACTTCCGCCTTACCACCAGACCTCAAACACATCCCCTACAATTTCGTCAAGCAATCGGCTGAAATATCGCTACAAAAATCCGAAGACTTCTACAAGCTGATGAACCAACGCCGCACTGTCCGCCATTTCAGCACCGAATCCGTTCCGAAAGCAGTGCTGGAAAACGCCATCCGCACGGCTGGTACCGCCCCTAGCGGTGCTCACACCGAACCTTGGACGTATGTTTTGGTTGGCAGTATGGACGTCAAACAGAAAATACGTCAGCTGATTGAAGAAGAAGAGGAGATTAATTACCGGAAGCGGATGGGCGTGGTTTGGACGACCGACTTGATGCCACTTCGCACCAATTGGGTGAAAGAGTATTTGACAGATGCGCCATATTTGATTTTGGTTTTCAAGCAGATGTATAGTTTTCGCGAGGATGGCAAGAAGAAGCTGCATTATTACAACGAACAAAGTGTTTCATTGGCGGTTGGCATTCTTCTGGCGGCCATTCATGTAAGTTGGCACTTTGACACATGTTTATTGTTGACACATTTTTGTTTTGTAGGTGGCAGGACTGGTTTCGCTGACATCTACCCCTTTGAATTGCGGCCCGGCATTGCGTACACTACTTGGAAGACCCACGTCTGAAAAACTGGTGCTTTTGTTGCCAGTTGGCTACCCTGCTGACGGTTGTCTAGTGCCTGATTTGCAGCGCAAGCCTTTGGAGGACATTTTGGTCGAGTTTTGAGGTTATTATTTCGGATTTGTTGTGTAACACTTTGTATACTCGTAATTTTGTGTAAAACTGCCCTTATAATTAGTATCTCTCTGTATAATTGTATGAATTTAGCACTAAATGAATTTTGTTTACACTTATTGTTTGTGACGTCACTTTCAAATCCACATACCGGGTTCGTCACCGGAAAATGTCTCAGATCAGCTGTTTAAACGGTCGTAAACATAACCTCTGCCAGTCAGTCAGTTTAAACTAAGAAGCTTGTTTTTTTTGGTTTAAATTAAAATGGCATCAATTGAAGAAACTGCTAATAAATTGCGTGAATTGCGATTAGTTGAGGAAAACAACAGCGATCCAGTTTACAACAGCATTAACAATTTCAGCAGTAAGTCTTGCAAAAATTAGCCACCGGCTTCGATTGGTGTTTGTTATTTTACTTCTAGACTTGCAACTGTGCAATAACAACACTCAAATTGCATCACTTAATGGCATTCAACAGAAATTGGGCACAATTATCGAACAACACGCTTTGGGTCGTATGAAAATCGACCAAGCCAACATTGCAAAATTGAAGGAAACTAAAAGAGGGGTCGACGAATTATACGAGTCGTACAAGTACGTTAAAACGCACGAAGCTGAGATTTTTGAATCCGCTAGTTGCCTAGCCGATCGTATGCTGTGCAATAAATGGCTTACGGAGCTTGAAAGAGATCATTTTGTCAAACCCACTATGAATATTTGGAATGCAATACAACCGCTCATTAAATCGCTGTCTCATACCGGCGAATCCAAAGAAGGTACAATAATTATATAATTAGACATTTTAGTGAATTAGCTCTAGTTCTAGTTAATCAAACTGCCATGACCAGTTTCCAATCGGGCGAAATAGTTTCATCATCGCCCATCGAAAAAATGGAGTAGCTAGCGCCATATTGAAACTTGACAAACTTAAATTTCCCTAATGTTGTCCGTTCAATTAATGGCGCCATATTCAAAATAACAAATGTCACTCGTATAACTTTTAATATATTCTTAGTATAATTTGGTATTTATATTAATGACACTTTTACAAAGTGATAAAGCTATCACAACACAACCAAAAATAAATAAAATATATAAATAAAAACAACAAAACTAAATATCACAATGTGAAATTTGACACTTGACAGCTTAACAATTAATTTATTATTTACAAACCAGAAAGAAATAGTACATAATTATTATAACTGGACGATTCGATTAGTCAACGAATAATACTGGCAATGCTCGATCGCGTCGTCGCCGTCTCATCATCACTTTGATCTGGGGAAATTCGAATCGCTTGGTACCACTGATTTGTCAGATCCGTCATTTGACTTTTGCAATCCTTCAATTCCTGCAACACAGATCCAAAACCAAAGTAAATAAAACATCCAACGCAAAACCAGCCAACATACAGCAATTACAAACTAAACTTCCCCGTCTTTTTAACACCGCGCTTAAGATCCAGCAAATAAATGCAAAACGAGGCGAAATTTGCGGCTAAATTCCCGCAAATCGCACCTACACAACACGGAATCGGCCATTCTTGATAGGGCCTATCCCAATCCAAGGGAATTATAAGCGCACCGAGCCAAGCGCCGAAAATAGTCATGCGAATAATAAACAAAAACTTCTCGTGGACTCTGGTGCCTTCGAACGCGGTGAGGGAACTGAACAAAATCTGCACAGCCTCATGTCCGAAATACAGGCAAGTGGGCAACACAGTGAGCGTTGTTAACAATAAAGCGAACATTAATGTTTGCTCCTGATTGCTCAAAGCAGGGGCTCCGAACAGAATCGCCGAGAAATGGAAAATCGCGGTCATAGTTAGCAAGGTTAGGGCACTTTTAAGGAAATTGGACGTTTTAAAATGCTTGCCGTCATGTTTAGTCTGCTTGAAGTAGAAGTAAGTGTATTTTAAAGCCTCGGCCACTGCGAGCACTTGAATTAAAGGTAAGTTGTCGTATTTGCCGATTCTATATAAACCGTCTCTGTATTGCAAATATATTAATGTCAGCGATAGATAGATGGTTGTTATTAAATTGTTGGTAGCAATTGCTTTGTTTTCCACGTGAAAATCCATTTTCTACTATTTTTAGCACAACAAACAAATTATGACAGTAAACTCTAAATGTGGGGTTAGGATTACGTAAGCAACTTGACACACCGAAATTACCCTGGTGGTGGTAGAGCGCTAAGCAATGGCGGCAAATTTAAATTCAAATATTTGGCAATTCTTTTATAAATTCATAATAACTTTCGCTTTCTTTTTAACACGAAACTAATTAAGTGATACACATTTGTAGATTACATCAGCGTTATGGAATTTATTGCAAACGTTCGCTTTTTTATGATAATGTAATTAAATAACCGGACAGACAAATGAATGTCGACCTATATTTCGATGATTCAGCGTTTTTATCGATTTTGTAAGTTAAAACTTGAAAATAACTCGCGTATATGTAAATACAAAGCAAATACGTTTGAATTTATTTCGAGTTCAGTGTAAATATAGACGTTATTGCGTCGGAAATAATTGTTTGCATTGTTAATAAATTAATTCGGTTACTTACGCCAATTGTTATGCGTAATAAAAATGCTTTGTAGCGTTTTTTATATAAATTTGGGCCTCAATTACGGTTTTAAAGGGACAAAAAATAATTATTAAAACTAATTAATTAATAAAAACTCACCTGTTGCGTAAACCGCCTCGTAAAAAACGGGATAAAATACTTCAAATCCCACTTGGCGAACCCTTTGATCCGATCCGACACGAACACCTCCATCTCCCCCTCGGTCGTCTCCGACAAATGCTCGGAATCCAACGCTTGCCCCCACTCCCTCGTCTTACTCAACGTCACTTCCCTCTCCTTCTTCCTCCTCTTCTTCTCCCGATTTTTCAACGCCAACTTCGTCTCCTGCATAAACTTCAACAATGGCATTGTCGACCCGCCAAAGAACAACGTGGTAAACAACACAATAATCAACGTGGTCGTAATGATCACATGTCGCGTCTCATCACTAAAGTTCAAATGCAAGCTCAACGCGTACGAAATCGCGCCGCGCAACCCGCTAAACCACATGATGAACATCATCTTCTTGGTGATCTGATGCTCGCGGAAGCGGTTCACCAAAATCGCCAGCGGGAAAATATTGCAAGCCCGTCCGATCAGACACAGCACCAGACTCCACACGATTAGCGCGGGTTCGGCGCGATGCTGGAAACTGAATAAGGCGAGGCCTAGATAGGCAAACACGCACGTCTCCGCGATGAAGCTCAACGTGCGTAACGTCTGCTGCATCGTGATTTGCGTCACAGTGCTCAAGTTGAAGTGCGTGTAATGCGACATGACGATCCCGCAGAACAGGATGGCCATAATGCCGCTCAGATGGATCCCTTCGGCTAGCACGTACGGCGCGTACGTAAACACCAACATCATCCCGAACTCCAAGCTGGGATTCTTCCGCAAGTCGACGTGTTTGAGTAGCAAAGCGCTGACTAGAGCGAAAACCACTCCGATCCCCGCTGAGGCGAAGAACATCAAGCAAAAGCGCTGTATTCCCAACACAATGGCTTCGCCCGTACTCATCAACGGGTTGTTCGATTCGAGGACGGCTGTGGTCAACACGATCGAAATGGCATCGTTCAGGATGCTTTCGCCGAAGACCAGCATGTTCAAAACGGGGTCCACGTTCAACGCGTGGAAGATCGCGACCGTCGCTACGGGGTCCACTGCTGAGATCAGCGAACCGAACGCGAAGCTTTCTACGAAGCTTAGTTTGTACACCACATCGGCCAGGCCGAGGAAATAGATTCCAAACCCGATGACGAAAGCTGAGATCGTAGTTCCGATAATAGCGAACACCAAGATGCTTCCAATGTTCTGGAAGAAGTTGCCTTTATGCAAGTTGTAGCCCGACTCGAAGATGATAGGCGGCAGCAGGACTAGGAAGAAAGCCGTGGGCGAGAAAGCTTCCTCTTTGCGCCAGTTGCTGATGTTGCGATTGGACAAGGCGTTCATCAACATCCCGATTAGGGCCCCCAGGAAGACCGTTACGACACTTTCCGGCACGTAGCGGAATCCCGTTTGGAGCATCAGGTGGATTAGCAAAATACCCAGCGCTAGCACGCACAGGACGAAGAATATCGCCATGGAGGAGTTGTGCTCGTCCTCAGCGGCTTCCTTGTCCGGGAGCACGGGTTCGACGCTAATAGTCGTCGAAGTGACATTGACGATGGCTGTACGATTCGTCGGAGCGATGCTTGCGTTAGTCGGGGTGGTTGCTTGCAGGAGCGTTTTGATTTGCGTGGCGTTTGTTGTAGAGTTTTGAACGGGGGGCGATTTGCTGGTGCTGGTTGTTGAAGAGGGTTGTGTTGGTTTCGGTTGGATGACGACATCCTCGGCGTTTGTTATCGTGAAGGTGACTAGTAGAAGTAGAGTGACGAGCTGCATGATGCACTGTTGTTTATTCGAATGCTGGTCGACGACTGAGTGTTTTTAACATGTGACAACATATCAAAGACTTGCGCATTGGTGTTGCATGCCGAATGGAGATGGGATGGTTTTTGATTAATGAACGAAGTTTTCCGTCGATTAGCACTATTTTACTATGTTTTTTTGTGTAATGAACGATTGTTGTCGTTGCGATTAGTTTTTTGGTTATGGTTTTCGAAGAACTGTCACTTTGAACTGGATGATAACTGACACTTTGGACACTACTTTATCGGGGGTCACATTTGAATGCTGTTTTTAAATATTAATTTAGTTTGTTTCTAATTAATTAGACGTTGTTAAATATTGTAATTGTAACTACTAATTAAAATTTGTAGTGTAAAGGCGATTTACAAATATAAATTCGAAACGCAGCGCCCTACTATACCGGCATAACTTAATATAAAATCTAACCAACAGATAACCAGTCTCCCAACCTCAAAAACCGAAAATGGTCCAGCGAAGACCGATTCCGTGGTCTCTAACCGAAAATGGGTTTAGAGCAAGCTATTTTGCGGCCGGTTTTTCGTCCCTAGCAGCGGTAGCTGGCAATTTCCTACCGCACACCCTTTTCGTCAACTACTACAAAGACTTTGTCCACTTGTACAAGTAAGTATCCCGCTAACCCACAATACGATCAAAATTAGAACAAATCGGTAACTTACAGGAATGGAATGACGGTTCCGCTAATCCCTCGACTGCACGAACGTTTCAAAAAAGCCGTCAACCTGCTCCAAGTCCCCGAAGACGAGAAACAACTGTACACACCATTCGCCGCTTACGGATTCGATGTCTTCAGTGCAGGTGCCGGTTTCAGCAAATTCGGGATCGTTGTGGGTCTACCGGCGAATTTTGCGTACAATTCCGTCGAAGACATCGACTTGAACTCCATTAAAGTAACTACTGTCACTTTTGAAAGAATGTGCTGCCAACTGACAGTTGGCAACACTTTTTTTGGACAAGTTTGACAGTATTTTGACACTTTAAACGTTTCAGTTGAAAGCTGAATCGATTATTTGGGACTCCGATGCCGGCGAACGTCTGCAAAATGCGTTAGTATTATCGGAAGAAGCGCAGTTGTACGCGATTGCCCGCGAAATTAAATTGCGGCAAACGCCGAAGTTTTGGATCGACGTTTTTCTGGGGTCGGTTTCTTGTTTGGCGGCCTACGGAGCCGGTAGGCATTTAAACAAGAAGTTTGACATGTATGTAAAGCCCATGTCGATGCGTTTGGTCATGTATGGACTTGTGGGCACGTTCGTTTTGTTGAATTACACAATGGCGAAAGATTTGAGTCAGATTCACTACGAGGAAAAAGTGGATGAGGAATTGGTGCAGACGAATCCGGTTTTTGTCACTGGCGGTTATGAGTTTTACAGTCAGATTCTGCAGAGGAATATTGCGCTGAGGAAATTGCTGGGCACTGATGGGGAAAGTATGTATACGATTTTGGGCAATGAGAACCATTTGTTTCGGACGATGCATACGCCAATAGTGCAGCGGATGCAGTTTTTTAAACAAGCGTTGAATATATTGTAATTAGTAATGATTTGTAAATAAATAGTGTAATAGTGATTGGAATTTGAATTGCGCGCTATAGATGTCACATGACAGTAGGGATTTTGCGTTTTGCTCCTAGTGACATTTGTCTAATCTAGTAACTTTTATGTTTACTACTATCCTGTCAGTGCCATTGTTTTTGTTTGGTTAATCACTTCAATCCATCAGAAAAACAATGAAAATACAGTGAAACGCCTAAAATGCACACATAAATCCTCAGCAAAATGGAGTCGCGTACGAAAAACGGCAGCATAATCGACCCGGAAAACCTGAACTTAACCTTAGACATGAGCGACGACATCAAACTGGACGAAGTCAACTACGAGAGCGATGTCTCATCGAGCAGTTCCGATAGTGTCTCAAGCGCGCCCAGCATCAGTTCCGTCAGCTCGAACTCAAGCAAAGAACGTCGCCGCTCACGCCACAAACGCGGCCGCTCCCTCAACAAATCGCCGTCTCCAGCCGCCAAACGTGCCCGCTCCAAAGAAGCGAAAGCCAAATCGTACGATTTCCTCACGAAACTCAACTATTTATTCCGCGACGCACGTTTCTTCGTCATCAAATCGAACAACGCGGAAAACGTCACACTATCCAAAGCGAAAGGGGTCTGGTCCACCCTTCCGCAAAACGAGGCCAATCTCAACAAAGCCTACCGCGAATCGCGCAACGTGTTACTAATTTTCTCCGTGAAGGAAAGTGGGAAGTTTGCGGGCTTCGCCCGCTTGCACGGCGAGTCGCGACACGATGTTCCTGCCATCTCCTGGGTGCTACCTCCTGGATTGTCCGCCAAAGCGCTAGGTGGCGTGTTCAAGGTCGACTGGATTTGCCGCAAGGAACTTCCATTCTCCAACACGATGCATCTGTACAACCCGTGGAACGACCGCAAGCCGGTGAAAATCGGCCGCGATGGACAGGAAATCGAGCCGAGGGTTGCCGAAGAGTTGTGCCGCTTGTTTCCGGAAGACGATGGAATCGAGATCACGCCGATTTTGCGCTTGGCGAAAGAAGCGGCGAAGAAAATCGTGAGTTTGGGGGGCAATAGGGGGCGCAGTCATCCCAAAGCGCGGATGCCGATCTCGGGGCGAAGTTCGTTTGGGTACCGCGGGGGTCGCGGTGGGTCGTATGCGCGCCGGAAGTACTTTTTGAGTACGCGCGGTTTGACATCGTCTTCGTCATCGCATCGCGCGTATCGGCGGTCGTTGTCGCCGCGACCGCGCGATCGGTTTTCCTTGTTTTACGATCACGATTCGCCGCGGCCGTATACGGCAGCGGCTGCTGAAGCGTATGTGGCCGATTATATGCGGACGATGCAACATCAGTTGCCGCCGTTGCCGTATGTGCCGCCGCCTGGATTGTATTCAGGGCCGGGTGGGTATGACAGTTTGCCGCCGCCTAGATATTACGATGGCTTGCCGCCATTGAATGATTATCCGGGGCGGTTGGGGTCGGGGTATCCGGGTGATAAGCGATCGTACGATCGGTCGGTCGATGAGTTTCTGTGGAGGACCACTGAGAGGTCGCGGGAGCGCGATCGCGAGAATAGGCATCGTTATAGAGATCGGCGGTAGTTTGTATAAGATTTTTTTATATGTGATCGATTTTTAATTAAGAGAATGATTGTTTGTTTATAATATTAATTGGATTCAAATCGACTGCTCGATTTATTTTAGTTTGTTTATTAGGTAATTTAATTTTAATTTTTTTTTGTTTGTTAGATTGATGGGAGTTTAGTTTCCTTATACCTATTGCATTGTATAAATAATATGCATTTCATTGATGTAATATTATTTAAGTTTAAGATCGGCTATATGATTTGTATATGATTTCGTATGAATAAAATTAAGAACAATAGTTCTATAAATTAAGAATGCTTTGCTTTGACACCATTTTCACAAACTAACTATAATTTGTTCGCCATCTACGGTCAGATGCAAGAAGTTTGTGAAAGTATGACTACTGAATAATAGATGGCGCCATATAATACATTTATACATTTATTGTCCAAAATAAATAAGCTAAACTACTAAATTAATGTGTAAGCAAAGTCGGCATCCCCGCATATTTATTGGGCACCTTCTTTTGCAATTTGGCCTCAATGGCCCCCTTGATCCGTTCCACCAAAATATCCAATTCACGCAAATCGTATGTAAACATCAGCTTGCATTTGCTCAAATCCAGCGCCATTTTGTCCAGTAGTTCCACTGCATGGTCCAAACAATACGTCACTTCCGCTTCCTTATCCAAAACCTAAAAAGCAGCAATTAGTAAGTAAATTCAACCCTTAAATAATATCGCACCATCGAGATAAATAAACTCATCCGACAAACTTCACATTCATAATCGCCATCGTCCTCTTGCACCTTCTTCCGCTTCCTCACACTGCCCGCATCCGGCGACTTCAACTTCTCCTCCTCAACCATCCCAATCCTCCGCCGCAACTCCACCTCCTTATCACAGATCTCTTTCACATGCGGCAAGATTTCCCGCAAAACCTCCACACTACACCGCCCGTCATTCACCATACTCACCAACAACCGCTCAAACGAAAACATCGAGGGTTCGCAACTGTTCTTCAGCTGCTCGAACAGCGACTTGGCCGTTTTCAACCAACTTGGCGGCGCGAAATACACGCTTTCCGAGACTACGTAGCCGGTACTCAAGTTGGAAGTGAACGCTTTGGGGAAAACCACGACGAATTGCCCAGGTTCCTGAATAGTGCGCGCTAAAGAACAGTTTGACTCCACTAGAAGGTTGGGGGGCACCATCGCAGTGTCGGACGGCAGCCACAACTCCTTATTGCGACAATAGTTGGGCACCAACTTCTTCAAAGCGGCATGGAAGTCGCTACTCGACCCATCCGGCACCGCGTACCAAATCTTACTCGCGCCCGTGTGAAGATACTCGATCCACGGCAACCCGTGCGGATCACGGTACCAGCAACACGCACTAAACACCATCCCGACATGCAACGTAGGCACTGTGACCCCCATAATCGGCCCCATCGAGCGCAACATCGAACTGGAATTATTGGTGAGGATTTTGAGGTTCCAGGCGTGACGCGCGAACGGGCTGTTTTTCGAAACCGCGAAGCCGTAGCCCCAATTACCGGAGTCGATGGACCCGGAGTGCACGCAGACGTGATTTTGGCGCTGCGTCACGTGTTTCCAGAACTCGGATTCTACGTCTTGCGAGGGAGTTTCCGCGTTGCGGAAGTGCATGCTCATCGTGTTCCGCGCGATGCGATAAAACGCATTCAACGCCATGTTGCGGCCTTTCATGATACACTCCTCGGATTCATCATCGTCCGAGTCGTTTTCCTCGTCCTCGCTACTATTCGAATTCTCTTGTAGATTGCGCTGCGCTTTCATCAAGGATTTCGACTCCCGTTTGGCCCATTCCGTCTCAACTTGGTCGAACAACTTCTCCCGTTCATCTAAAATCCACAAAATAAATTAGTGTGATGTATTTTTGAATGGAGTACATCTGACATTTGAGTCACAAACAACTAGATCGAAAATCGACTTACGTCGAATGTGTCAATGAAAAAAAAAATATGAATGTTCGATGTAGGTTGATTGACACTTCTTATTGACAGTAGTTTGTTTGACAGTTTTTTAAATTACCTGGTGAAAGCGTGTCGTACGGCAAAAGATACTTGCAGTAAATATCGTCGAGTTTAGTGACGCGATCTTGTGCGGACTTCGGGATCTTCATCAACTCCGACACGCGCGGCCATTTCTTCTTCTCAATCACCTCCTTTAGGCCTCCAAGCGTTTGGACTGTCTGATACAAACGCGGCAAATCGATCTCCATCCCGCCGATCTAAAAATAACGCATTAAAACAATTTAGACAGTCTAAAAAGCTACGAACCCAAGGCGGATGCTTAAACGAGACATTCTGCGTCGCCAGGTACTTCTTAATCGCCTGCAACTCCTTGAAATTGGGCCCCCAGCGATGCAACATCTTGTGCACGTACTGATTCGAAGCCGTAAACCGCATATCGTCAGTAACTTTGCACTCCGGCTTAAAACTAGCAGGCGGCACGATCCGACACACTCCAAACTGCTCCGCCTTCACACGGATCCGCTCAATGTACTCGATGGGATCCTGGAACTCTTGCTCGGTCGGATGGAACACTGGCGCCTCCACCAACTGCGCGGGACATCGCGGGAAGTCCGTCACGCAAATCGGCGGCTTCAGCGCTTTCTTCGGGAAGTTCACACTGGAACTCGAACTGGCACTCGGGGAACTCGGCACTAAATCTAACAGTTTTGGGACAACTTTGTTGTTGTTCTTGTTTTTGGGCTTGCGGAAGTTGGATTCGTCTTCGGAGCGCGAAGTTGCGGTGCTGGACGGGCGGCGTGTTGACGGGCGACGGAATGGCGTGGTGCTAACGCTCGGTTCCTCTTCGCCGAACGCGTACACGCTGCTTTCGTTGTCGGGCGAGAAGGCGTTCTTGTTCGGAGAGTCCTTCTTGTCCTTTTTGAAGATCAACTTGCGATCCAGTTTGGTTTCTTCCTTCTTCTCGGGTTTCGGTTCCGGTTCAACTTCCGTAGTGGCCAGAACGGAGTCCTTGATCCATTGCTCAATCTGCTCGTTGGACATGTTCACTTTCCCTTTCCCAAATCGCTTGCTGATGTCTTTACTGCTCAGCAAATCGGGGGGTTGCACTTGGACCGGCTTTTCCTCCTCTTCCGACGAGGAGAAGACGAGGTAGTTCTGCGGGCGCTTCGCGCATTCCCGCTTGGGCTTCACCTCGGCCTCACTCGCCTCCTTCTTGAGTTTCGACAAGGGCTCCTCATCCGAGTCGCTAAACTCCACAACTTTCTTCTTCCCCTTCGCCTTAACACTCGCAGTCTCCTCACTCTTAACCGCGCCTTTACTACGCGTCAACTTCCGATTCTTCGGCACCTTGACATCCATGTGAAACGACTTATCCGAATCGCTCTTCTTCTCCACCACGTGCTGCGCCGAATTGCGCGTCGCCCGCTTAGTACTCGTGCTCGCCACTTCGTCGCACGGCTGCGGCTTCTTCACCTCTACTTCGCTACTTTTAACTTGCGCCTTCAATTCGTTCTCGCGCTGCTCGGTTTTCTTCACGTTCGGCAACTCCGGGAAGCTATCGAAGGAAATGTTATCGTCGTCATCGATTTTACTATCGTGTACCAATTTCTGGCTGAGCAGCTCCATGTAAATCGCCGCAGCTTCTTTGGTTTTCCGCGAGGGGCGCAACGTTCGCTCACTCTTCACTTTAACAACTTCTTTCGCTTTCTTCACTTCCGCGGGGATGATTTTCGGCGGTTTGACGACTTCCTTTTTCGGCTCCTTCTTCGGGGGGATGACGACTTTCGGCGGAGTTGGTTCCTTTATTTTCTTCACCGGGACTACTTTCGGCGGTTCCGGTTTGGTTTGCTTGATTAGTTTGACCAGAGTGTTTTGTTTTTGGGACATTACCGTTTTCTTGATGGTAGTCGAACGCAAGGAGCGCGGTTTTACTATCACTTTCGCTTTGGGGGCCGTTAGAAGGATGCGCTTTTTGATTTGCTGGCGTTGGCGGGGATTTATTGCGGGGACTAGTTGGCTTGAACGGGTAATTCTTGAGCTGGAAGGAAAAGGAATTCGTTTTAGTGAAGAAAACTTAATTTTTTTAGGATTAAATGAGGATAAAAAATAAACTACTGGTTCAAAAATTATGAAAAAAATCACATAGACGTAATGTGAATTATTATATACAATTACGTCAATTTTTGTGATTTTTTCTGTTGGAAATTGCCAAAAAAACGTAAGTTTTGTAATTTTTGTGTATATCTGGTTGCCTATACAAAATAAAGCAACTGAATGTCTGTGTATGACTGGTTGCCTGATCATAAGAATAACTGGTTACCTATACAAAATGACTGCTCTATTTACGTGTATGATTGGTTGCCTATATACTTAAAAAACTGCTCTAATTCCCCCACCTCATGCAATTATATTACCCAACAAACAAATTCCACTCACCCTTGCTGCAACGCCCTGGCCACCTTCTTCACAACCGCAATCGGCTGCTTCCCTTTACTCTCCACTTTACTCTTCAATTTTACCACCTCCTTCTTCTCATCACTCTCCTCGCCCTCCGAAGAACTCTCCTTCGCCTTCCGCACAGCGACCGCCGTTGGCTTATTCCGAAACGGCAGCTCCTTTTGCACAAACTTACCACGAAAACTCCGCAAACACATCTTCGGCTTCTTCACCAACTTCGTGGTAGTAGTCGTCGTTGTCGTTTTTAACGTCTCCGTCACTTTAATCTGCTTCGCCACTACTTTCACCTGCTTCGTCTTCACCAAATTATTCGTCTTCTTCGTCAACACAGTCTCGGTTTTCACTACACTACTACTCGCCTTGATTGGCGTTTTACTACCCGACGATTTCTCCGACAGTTTGCTGATCGTCAGCGCGCGGATCTTCGCCATCTTCTGCTCCTGGTACTTGCGGCGCAGCGCTTGTATCGCCAACGCGTGCCTGCGTTTCCTATCCATCTGCCTGCTGATCACGATGGGATCCGCGCGCTTTCGCACGCCGAACGCGATGAACGGCTTATCGCTCAGCGACGAGTTGCCGCATTTCGTGATGTCGATCGGGCCGTTCTTCGGCGACGACTCGCTTTTGATCTCGTGCACTTGTCCGTTCGTGTCGACGATGGACGCGGTGTTGAAGAAGTTGAGCGTTGGCGGCAAGATTGGCGTGCCGCGGAAACACAGGAACGTCAAGAAGTCCTCAGTGTTGGGTCGTTTGATGGGGAGCAGTTCCACTGGTTCGGGTAGGGCTTCGCTATTGGCCGATTCGGATTCGAGCTCCTTGACGGGGGTGATTACTGGACTGTTGACGTTGGAGCCTTGGGCGAACTTGCGTTGGGCATGCACTTTGGTACTGCAAGACAAATATTCGTTATTTTAGGTTATATTGTAGTTGGTTACGCACCGTTTGGGGCTGTCGTCTAGCAATGGGGAGACGCACACTTCTTTTCGTTTGCGTTTCATGTCGGTGCGTCGTATCACCATTTTTTTAACACGTTTAGTGTCAACAACGTAGTATTTTTAACCTCACTTATGGATTTGTTGATGATGACTGTTGTTGTGATGCGGAGTTGAAGCGCCACCAAGCGGTTATACAACGGATTTAGCACGCACCACGAGTTAGGCAACCACCAATACGCTTAATTTAAATTTAGGAATATGAAGTTAGGAATGAACCCTTGCTATAGTGATTTTTAATGTTAGTTATATTTGACGTTTTAAAATGGCGATTTCAAATTCCCATAGAATCCCTTAGCGGCGTTTAATTACAAGCAAACAATCATCAAATGGATCGCAAGTTTAAAGTTAGCGTTAATAATGCAATAATTGATTTCGAATAATCAAATTGCTTTGTAATTAACCTAGTTTTAAATTTGAGCGATAGTCAATCAGGTATAATTAAATTATGTTTTTTTTTTATAGTTTTTTGAAGAAAACTATGAGATATACGTGCTACACCATGATGTTCCACTCGATTGGCGGGATAATCGTTTTCGTAGTTGGACTTATTTTCGTGTTGGCCGTAAGAGGTCTCTGAATTCTTCTCTTAGACAAATAAATAACCCTTTTGGTCTTGATTTTAGGAAGAGTGTCCCTCCAGTAATTTCCGGATCTACTTTTTATTGCTGTCGGGGATTCCCTCGTTGCTGCTATATGCATCTGCCGGACAATTGTTGACTAACGAGGTACTATTCTGCCCTTTAGTCCTTTAGTCCATCAGCAAAATTAGAATTCGATTTTATAGGCGGAAGCTTTTCATAAGAGTTTATCGGATTGCCCGTATTATTTGTTTAACAAGGTCAATAAGGTGCTTTATTTAAATTTGTTGACATCTGACATAGAACCGCCAATATTGACGTGTCTTGGGTTGGTTTTTATCGACTTCAGATTGTTGATTAAGGTATAAATTATTTAATAGATATTTTTTATTGATTACAATGTTTTTTAGATTTGGCAAACGGTTTATTCAGCTTTAACATTTGCTGTGACATTTATTCGAAAATAGTTAATTGAGCAATTAATTTAAGTACCGAGCTCCAAATAATATTAACGAAACAATTATTTTATGTACTATTTAAATATATTATTTCTAAATGTATTTATTGGTATTTTGATTAGCTACCGTTTTTTGTTTTCAGAGGATTAATTAGTAGGTAAAGAAATAAATATGTAGTTATGTATTTTAAATTTCGCGCCATTTAGTTAGTTCGTTTACTTAGAGACTTATGCTCTATTATGTTGGTAGTAGTGGAACACGAATGTGACAGCAATAGATCGAATATGTCAGTGTAGCAAAAGCATGTGTTTTATTTGAACTAATGAAATTGGATTATAATATACGTTTAGACATTTATGTCAGAACTACAAACACTTAATTACAAAGTAATTGTTGTTGATACTTGCGGCTATTAAACTTGAAATGTCATCTGCAAAAGGCTAAACTGTGACAACAACATCAATAGGTAATTATTGCCGAATAAATGTGACTGCAAATGTTAAAGTTGAATAAGTCATCTTCATAATCTAAAAAAACGTTGTTTTAATCAACAATAACATCTTTTAAATTTGTTTTACTTTAATCAACAATCTGAAGTCGACAAAAACCAACCCAAGACACGTCAATATTGGCGGTTCTATGTCAGATGTCAACAAATTTAAATAAAGCACCTTATTAGCCTTGTTAAACAAATAATAAGGACAAGCATTTAACGTCTGATGAAAATTTTCCGCCTAAAACAACGAATTCTAATTTTGCTGGACGAAAGAAAATACAGAATAGTACTTCATTAGTCAACAATTGTCCAGCGGATGCATACAGCAGCATCGCGGGAATCCCCGACAGCAATAACAGATAGATCCGGAAATTACTCGAAGGACACTCTTTCTAAAATCACACCAAACGGGTTATTTCGTCTAAGAGAAGAATTCAGAGCCCAAACTTACGCCTAGCACGAAAATAAGTCCAACTACCACAAGTGCTATCCCACCAATCGAATGAAACATCATGGTGTAGCGCGTATATCGAATGGTCTTCCTCAAATATCTACAACAACAACTATAAATAACTCGCATACGTAATATAAGTGAAGAATTAATACATTTTCATATTTTGGAGGTGTCGAATGGTCTCCACCAATATCTTTCCGACGGCTTTTTGAAACTCTTCATCTTCATTCAAACGCAGTTCCCGATCTTTCCGAGCGTTGCGCTGCAGTGCCGCAATTTGATCCACTTGTTCCGACATCAAATAAAATTGGAATCTGGCATGATAGCAGGCATACATCAACATCCAACCATGACTAATCATAAAAATGCCCAAAAAAATGACGACGACGATAAAAAAATATATGAAGTTTAACATGATGCACCATTTGGGGAACCCTTTCAAAAATCGCATAGGAAAATAAACGTAAGTTTCATCGCCTATAATCGGATAAAAGAACAAAGCGGTGACGATACTAAGCAATACGTTGAAGTACAAAAGCCGATTAAGAATTTTAGCTTCCTTTCCCATTCTTAATTTTAATTCAGGACTAGCTGTACTCAGCGGTTTGAAATATACAAACGACTCTTCCGATTGCATGACCAAGCTTTTCTTCTTGAACAGTGTAGTGCGAAACAATGATAATTGCTGCAAAGGAAATAGTAGTAGTTAGTTTCGAGTGCACTAAGCTAAATTGAATACCAACTTACATATATCACCTGGGAAGTAAGCACGCCATCTTGTATAAATGTTCGATAGACATTTTTCGAGTTTGCAATAACATCTATAAGCCAAATAATCATCAATAACATAAGATAGGAAAATACAGAAATAGTTAACAAATTGACCAGAAGCATATTTCGATAGCTGTAGTTCAACGCCGCTAACGGATAAATAACATCGTCTTCCGTGGGCATAAGTTTAAAATTCCTAACGTTGAGGCCAAATAATTTTCTTCGAAGGTTTCTAAAATATGTCATGATTAATGCACAGTATCACATCTGCTAACGGAATGAGGATTAATGTAATGGAACTAGTCAAATATACCTACCTAAACGGTTAATTACACTCAAATTAAATACTAGGTTAATTACAAAGTAATTTGATTTAGTCGAAAGTAATTATAAACGCTAAACTTGAAACTTGCCTTTTGTTTGATGTTTGTGTAATTAAACGCCGCTGACGGGATGACGTTTGACTTTTTAAAATCGCCATCTTGAAATATTAATAGAACCTAGAAAATCACACTAGCGTGAATCCATCCCTAACTTCACTGCATTATAAAACCAAAACATCAAATATGCAATACATCAAATATGCTGGTTTATTATGACAACCGCAGTAAATAAATTATTAAAGCTAATGGAAGTTTATACATTAAATTAACAATCAACCATTTAAAAGTTCGCATAATCCTAATGGCTTTGAATAATAAAACGTAATTTATACCCATTAGTACTAATTTCAACTTAGCTCATTAGACAGCCCACGCCATCTCGTGTTCAAACAATGACATTTTAACGCAAAGCAGATATTCCGGATCCGCCATATTATTCCAATATGGCGGAATTAAATAAATTTGTAAACTTACCTTTAAGTACTATTTCGTAAGTTTATTATTAAATATTAGTGTATATATATTATTACAATTTAATAATTCCGAAAAGCTTGCCGGGACACGCAGGCAGTTGGCACGTTTTCTCCTCCATTTCCGTTTCAATATGGCCGCAATTCCGGCGACAATGGCGCCACCGTATTTCCCTTCCTTTGCCGCACGTCACACTGCACGCAGACCACTCCGTCCACTTCCGCCACACAGGCTCCGCCTTCCGCTTCGCTTCCCGCTTATCGTGGACCAATGAAGGTGCGGTGGGGGTACTTGAGGGTATATAAGGCGCAAACAAGTCGCGACCCGGTTGCAAATTGTTGATTAACAACGCATGATTGTAAATATCGTCTTTATTCTTGCTGGAGTCCACTTTTTTCGCTTCTTGGCCGTTTGCTATAAGACTTTGTACTAGGATTATTAATACGATTACAATAACGTTTGATAACATAACAATATTATGACAAGTAAGTAATTAATTTATATAAAATTTTGTTTTTTTTGGCTAACTATCTTGATTCACTCTTACATTATTCTTACAAATTTATTGCACAATTTTCTGTTCAATTTAGATTTTTAGAAATAGTATCCTTAATAGTATAGTTTATAATTTATTTAAATAGTACATTAACAGTAAATACATAGATGGATGGCTTGTTAATTTCCCTTTTGCTTTTTCGTTTCATAATATTGGAAATAAAATATATTAAGATTCATTATTGATAGCTGATGCAGCTAATGTTTTTGATTTTGAAATTTTGACTAGCATATATAACGTGTGAGTGTTTATCTAAAATGTAAGACCACAGAATTTATCTTCAACTAATCTGAATGTCTCATAGTCCAGTCTTCTCCAAAAAAAGTTCAAATGTCAGTCTTGAAGTGAAGTTTTATGCCTGTAATTAAGAAACACTCAGGTATATTAAACGATTTGTTCTTCAAATATATTTATTTTTTGTTTGTTGGATTTTTTATGCGAAGAGAGAAAACGAGAGAGAAAAATCAAATCTGCGAAAATCGGCCAACAAAAATATTTATAATAAATAACCGATTGTCAATTCTTTTAGTAATTTTTTTTGTAAACAAAACAATTTAATTAATATTATTAGTCCTTCTAGTGTAAATATTGCTTTAGGCACTTAAAAAGGAATGTATAATACAAAAATCGCCCTAAATTTCTCTGTTAACCTAATTTTGTGCATTATTTTTTAAATTTATCGAGCACCCTGTAATGACCTCCATTAACCTCCAAATACAACAATTTATAACAACAACTACAAGCAGAGGCATCTTCAGAAATAATATGAAACTTCAAGGCCACAATTTGTAACTTGTGACGTCACAAGAGGGCGCCAAAAACTGCGACTTTTAATTGAAACACGAGAGATCATTTATGAATAATATTTTTGGCATAATTTTTGATCGAAAGTCACAAATATTGCAGCCTTGCTTTTGAAAAAAAAAAACGAAAAATAAAATCAGTCTTTTTTCTACCCATCATTGAACCGGTTTCCGAAATGTTCATCCACACAAGCAGTCACACATTTACACAAATAATTTTGGTAAGCAAGTTCGAATAAAAAAATTAGCTCCATCTCATTTTCCTCTTATTTTTTTAGTTAAATATTAATTAATAGTAATAATAAAGATAATAAATACTACAATTATTAAATCGATATATAAATATAACATTTTTCATTGTCTCTCAAGTTGTTTGAATGAATTATTGATTGATATGCTAGTAGTTTTGGTATCCTTCATTTCGAATCAAAAGAAGACTTCTTTCATAATATACAAGCAAAGTAATAAACGTACGTAATAAAATTATCAGTGCTACCAAAAACATTTGTGAATAATTATTAATACAATAATATAATAGAATATAAAAAATATATATAGTAACTTGTCCAAAAAATTTCGACTTTTTTTTCCCGCCAAAAATCAAATCATTCAACCCTTGAAGTAAAAGTACGCGATCAAAGTGCCCCCCAAAAAAACAGTACCCCCTATAACTAAAGGTATGTATAAAGACCTCTTCAACTGTGTCCATTTCTCATTAATTTGCTGGCGGCGTTTCATATCTTTCACTTGCGCCTCCATCTGCTCCTTGCGCTCCACCCGTTTCCGTTGCCTCAATTCCGATGGCGACACACTGCAACAACCACAAAATCAACACCCCTTCCACCACACACAACGCAACCACTAACCTATTCCTCGAGGTATCCGAGACGGGACTGTCCGATCGCAACAGCAACTCTTCCTCATCCTCGTCGTCCTCCTCCTCTTCCAATTCGTCTTCGCTGCTCATCTCGTCCTCTTCCTCACCAGCAGGCACAATTGGCAAAGGTCCGCTCGGAATGTACGGTTCGTCGTTGATATCATTCAAAGACACACTGTTCGGAATTTTAGGAAGTGGTCGTTCGGCCATCGGCAAACCGTTCGCTTGCTGCTGTTTCTTCAAACTGTCTAATCGAGGCGGCGGTAAAGGTGGCGGCTCATCGTCGTCTTCTGAACTGTTGTGTTGCTGGTGTTGCTCGTCTAGGTCTTCTTGGTCGTTAATACTTAGTTCTAGGTGGTTGTCCTAGCAAACAATACAATTTTAATTCACTTTCATTTGACCGCGATTTAAAGATACCTTTTATCCAATAATTAATTTTCTTTTTTGAGGGTTTTGTTAATAATTTAGTTTGTCGACTATAAGTGCGATTAGTAATGCAGCGAAATTAAATAGAGCAAAACTTACCTCTTCTGAATTGGCGGTTGGGTTAAGTAACTGTTTAGCACCTTCGATTATTGCCTGATATGAAAATCGTAGTTGTTCGGGTGTTTGGATTAGACCCATTCGGTATTTTCGCATTTCCAGCAGGATTTCCTTCACATCCACCGAGTTTAAACCGAATTTTTCAATCTGAAACCAAGAAAACGCACGTAAACAACACTCCTAACCTCAAAACTGACATAAACGTCAAAAGCAGCAAACGTCATAAGATTCTCAAGGTCAAACTTAAGGCTGCTTCACACAACGCGGAAAATTAACAAATTACTTACAAGAACCAAACAGGAATCCACCAAACAAAACGTGCCAGACCGGCCAATCCCCGCCGAACAATGAACCACAGCCGGCCCCACATCGTCCTCCAAAACGCCGGCCGCGCGCACTTTCCGCAAAAACTCGAGGAAAGCGGTCGGCGAGGTTGGCACGCCGAAATCCGGCCAAGTCGTGTAGTGAAACTGCAAAATATCCCGTTTGTCCCCAGTCTCAATATCGCTCAAACGCAATACCCTACTCAAATAATACGAGTGGTCTTGTTGCTCCAAATACTCGAGCTGCAATCCGACATCTTCCATTACCATCACGTGTTCCGCGCCGATTTTGCCCGGCCAGTACCGAAAGCATTTCTCCTGCTTCTTTTCGATCAGTTTGTTCAGCATGAGAACGGCTTTCGTGTTTTGTTCCCAGACCATCAGCCAAAAGTGGCTGACAGTGTTGGCTAGTGGACCTTGAGTGAGGATGTATTGTCGATTGGCTTTTTCGATTCGGATCAAGTTCGCGTTGATGTAGTCGGTCGAACCTCGTTGCAGAATGATACGGCTGTGGTCGTATGGACTGACGTCACGGTACCGGTTCAGACATTTGTTTTGTGGTTTGATGGCTTCGCCACAGATGCCGCTGTTCTTTGTACTTTCAGCTCGGATTTTCTGCAATTAATTGTTTTTCATTACTCATTTTAAGGCGTTCGATTGATCGTACCTGATAGTAGATGGGCCAGTCGTTTTTCGCGTTCAGTTCTAGGTATTCCGTTTCGATATTGTTGTTGCCAGATGTCATGTTTTCGTCGTGTTCTGTTTGTCGACAAACCTATTCGGATTTTAATTAGTACAGACAGTTGGAGTTGATTAGTCAGTGTGATTAATTAATAGGGCGACGGATGGATGAATTGAACGTACCTTTAATAAATAAATGCTACAGTAGAACGTTCATAACACCATTTTTAAAAAGAGATAAAATTGCCCGAATTCCAGCACATCGAACAAAGAGCGACGAATTTACTAGCTTTCTTGGAAAGCACTTGTCAAATGTCAAGTTGATTAGCTCGGTCGGTATGGCAGATTGGAAAAGTGTGTTACGTATTTTCAAACTAGTTTATTTCCACAATAATTAACGTACAAATTAGAAATTGATACCAGTCACATAAACCACCAATTAATATTATAAATTCAACTTAATTTAATTTTAAATAGGCTAAAGACGCTCAATTACTGCAACAAGTATTCGGAACGCAGTCCATTTTGTCTTAGTCACAAGTTGACATAACAAAATATCCCTAAATAAATCTGACAGTTCTCTCAGATTGTTTTGACAGCAGCATAATAACAATGTCGTCAGCAACGGTAATTTAAATAAATAAAACCAATAGATAAGTGCCATTGTTGAATAGTAATCTATTTAATAATTTTTTGAAGATGCCGCTGCTAGACGACGACACCGTTGCGTTTGGGGATGAAGACTTGCACACCCCCAACCAACAAGGCACCCTAACGTAACCTCAATCTGTTCAACAACTTTGCAAAATGTGATTGATTTGTTTGTTTTAGCCATCCATACGTGACATTCTTCCATTTGGCGTTCCGCGGTGCTTCGATAGTGGTTTACATACTTTGTGGATGGTTTAGCGACAGTTTTATTGCCAGTTTCGTGGCAGTTATTTTGCTACTTTCCATGGACTTTTGGACGGTTAAAAACATAACTGGACGTCTGATGGTTGGGCTGCGATGGTGGAATTACGTGGACGATGAGGGGCAGTCGCATTGGGTCTTCGAATCGCGGAAGGTATTAGTTGCTTTAACCTCAAACTTACCTCCTTTCGCTTTTTGCTAAATTAATTTAGTATAACTGACTCTATATGTGCGTCCTTCCTAGGGCGATTCGCAGAATCGAATCAACGATCGCGAAGCCAGCATTTTCTGGATGGCACTAGTGCTCACTCCATTCATGTGGTCCATTTTGTTCATCGTCGCCCTATTTGGCTTGAAGCTGAAATGGCTGGTACGTAAAACTAATTTAAATACCAAACAAATTAAACAGAAAGTTAATTTTATAGTTATTGGTGGTGATCGCATTGATATTGAATGGCGCCAACTTGTACGGGTACATCAAATGTAAAATAGGGAACAAGCAGAGTATTGGTAGTGTAACTGGGGATTTCCTGAGAACACAAGTACTGCAGAATGCTGTGAACATAGTCACGAGGCAGAATGAGGCAACTGCCAGTCGGCCCACTAATATCGTTTAGTCGTTGTATGTTGTGATATTTATGCATATAAAATTCCATTATAATTTTAAGTCGATTAATATAATTAATTTAAAGCTTTTATGTGATTTAACTAAGTAGATTCGGGGAAGTACCGTGAAGTGTGTAACAAGTAATGAACTAAACGCATGGTCGGGAAACTAGATGGCGCTACTAATAAAGCAGCTATCGCTA
Organism: Cryptophagus acutangulus; assembly: GCA_963556235.1. Classification (NCBI taxonomy): domain Eukaryota; kingdom Metazoa; phylum Arthropoda; class Insecta; order Coleoptera; family Cryptophagidae; genus Cryptophagus; species Cryptophagus acutangulus. The sequence goes on from OY744570.1 coordinate 477,939, forward strand.
TAAGTTTAATATTTAATTCCTATAAATGGCTACAGGCATAATTATAATAATAATGCATTTTAAATATTATCACAGATAATTAAACCAATCGGCCTTGATTTTCCATTCACACAATAATACTAAATTCCACAAAATAAAAACAAAAGCATAATAATCTTAAATTAAAATCAACTTTTATATCACACTTACGTATCTTCTATAATAATAATAATAGTAGTAATAATATACACAAATCGCCAATAAAAATCTAAAACAATGCCAGCGCCATCTATCCAGCTAGTCTGAACGCAACAAACGCTAGCGCCATCTACGCAGCAAACATCAACAACAACAAACATAACCTTTAACTGTCATTATCCTTGTGCTGTCGCAACAACTCATCCACTTGACTCTTCAACATCTCCTTCACATCGACCAAATCCAACTTCAACTCCTCATTCTCCTCTACTTTTTCCCCATACAACTGACACAACGTATCGTACTTGCCCTGCATCTCCTCAAACTGCCCTTGTATAACCTCAAAGTCCCCACACTTAACCTCCAACGCATCGACTTTCGTCAAGAGGGCCGCAATCTCCATATTCAGCAACGCCCTCTCTTGCTCCCTCCTATTCAACTCCCACTGCAACTGTTGCACTTCGCCATCGCGTTGCTTCAAATTTGACTGCAACAGCTGCATCTCAAACACGTTCGTATAGCGTGGCGCATGCGCTTGCACATCAAACCCGTCATCCGGTGACCAAAACGAGCTGGTTGTCGATTCCGCCACGGAAACTTTCCCCAAACTTAAAGTAGGCGATGCACTACGTGTCGTCACTTCCGGCGGGGTCACACTGCGCAAGCGCTCTTCACACTTCTCCTCCACCAACCGCAATTTCTCCCCCTCCGCTTGCACGCAGTCCTTTAACCGCGCAATCTCGCCATTCAACTCCTGCAACTTCACATCATTCTCCGCACGCATACGCTCAATCTCCAACCGCTTCAACTCGTCCTGCTTCCGCAACCCGCTCAACTCCCCCTCCAACTCCGCCATCTTGGCACGCATAACCACACATTCCTGCTTGGCATTTCGCTCACTGCTGCCAACCGACTGCAACTTCACCTTCAACTCGCCAATCTTCCCCGTCAAACTAACCTCATTCTTTTCATACGTCGCCATCTTTAATTGATGCGTGGCTTGCAGCGACTCCAACTGCCGCACTAACGGCTTGCTTACTTCGAGCACACTTTGCGCAAGCGCCTCATTTCTTGCTTCCGCTTCCTCTAATCGCACCCTAACCTCACTATTCTCCTGCTTGAGCTGCAACTCCTTCCGGTTAAACGTCACTTCGCACTCTTGCAACTTTAACCTCAAATCCTCCACTTGACTGATAATTTCCTCGTTTTGCGACTCGGTCATGCGCTTCTCATTCGCCAGACTTTCCAACAGCTGCTCGCGCACCAACAATTCCGAACTCGCGCGACTTTTATCGGCTAGTTCCTTCTTGGCCGCGTCCAAAGATCGCTTGGTCGTCTCGTATTTTTGCACTTTGTCCTCAAAGTGACCTTGCAACCGCACGTAATCGCTCTCAACGCGCCGCACTTGCGCAGTGAGCTGATGCACTGCCTCAATTTGGGTGCGTTCGACCTCGTCCTTGGCCGCCAGCGACTTCTTTAATCGCTCATTCTCACCACTCAAGCTTTCAACTGTCTCCTTTAAATGCTTAATACTCGCTTCGTTCTCCTTCTCCTTGGCGCGCAGCTTTTTAATTATGTTCGAATGCTGCAGCTGCGTTTTAGACAATTTCTCCCCCTCCAATCGCAACTCATTGATCACTTCATCCTTTTCCGCTAGCAGCTGATCCAAGTCGCCTTTGGTCATGCGCATAGCCGCCTCGACTTTCGACTGATCTAGTTGCTTGCGCAGCACGTCTTTCTCCCGAATGGCTTGCTGGAACTTCTTCTCCAACGCCGACATGCGTTGCGTGTACTCTTCCGTGACTTGCGACAAGTCGCCTGATTCCAACTGCTTCGACAGCACCGCATCCAGCTGATTCTGCAGATGTTTGTTCGCATCCTGCAACTCGGCATATCGCCGATTAATATCGATCAACTTCGACTCACGCGACTCCAAAATATCCGTCATTTCCGCTACACGCCGCAACAAGCGATCGACATCCGAATGCGAATCGTCGCTGATACTCGAAGCTTCCGATAACTCGCGCGTGTGTCCTTTCGCCTTCTTGATCGCCATCTTGTGCAGCAAATGGTCCACGCTTGCGCAATCATCTTTTTTGTAAATCTGCTTCGCTGGGCTTTGTCGACTTTGCGTGCTACTCGAATCGCACCCATTCGGACTCGAAATTATCTCGATATCGGACGAAGTGGTCGTTTCGAGTTCGTCCCCAGATGTGTGACCAGACGTGTGATCCGACCCGATCTTCACCAAGTCCGAGCTGTGCGGCGAATCTTCCCGCGGCGGCATTTCCAACTGCGAAATCGTAATATTCTCCAAAAGCGAACTGCTTTTGTTTGGCGCTTCGATCATGCTTTGATTCAAATCCATAAAATGCGGTGACACTTCCGCCATTGTTGTTGACTTTTCTGACATGGCGTCAGCCAACATGGATTTCAAGTACGTTGATTGGCTGCTAGTTTCGGTCGTTGTGCTAGTGTCACTGCTGCTTTCCATCGTGTTCTCGCCAGTGTTGACAATTGTTTTGTCCGATTGCGAGCCTTCGTCGAGTGACACATCAAGCATAGTGCTCGATTCGTAGGAAGTTTCGTTTTGGTCGCTTCGCGGGATGTCAATGATGTTCGTTTTGCAGGTTAGGATGTGTGAAAGGTCTTCTTGCATGCTGCTATGCGGCTGGGTGTCGATCAAAGTCGGCCGGGTAAACGCCTCCTGGTTTAACGGCAAATATCCGCTACCCCGACTCGGTGCCCGCGTAATCGCTTGCACCCCCGAACTATCTAACACGGTACTCTCCGAAACTGACGTATACGACATCGTATCCTCGTCCTGCTCCTCCGCAATCACTTCCACACTCTCCGACGACAACTTCTCCCCAACTTCTTCATCCATCGGCGACACCAACGGCGACGCAAACTCATCCAAACTTATCACCTCCACCGAACTAGGACTCGCCAAACTCAAATCCGCCGCGATAATCTCGACCGATTCCGAAGCATCCCGCATACTAGACGGCATTTCCGACTCGGGACTCGTCAAGATGTCCACACTCTCCGAACTGCTCGGCTTAAGCACCACGATGTTCGACGAACTCGACGATGTCGGCGATTCGACCTCCTCCTCGATTCGCAAATCGTCGCTTTGCTGCACAACCAGTTTGCTTCGCGTGAATTGATGCTCCATCGAGTCGTCCAAGCTGTCCAAAGTGCGACTACCCTTCTCCGGCTCGAAAAACGATCCTGTAAAAGAACCCCATAAACTGGGCGACATATTTTGCTGGCCGCTTATCGCAGTTGGTGCTTCGGCGTGTTGCGGGATTCCCCAGTGGTTGAAGAAGTCGTCCAAGTTGGGATCAATCGGGGCACTGGCCGCTTGCGACCCATCCTCCTCCTTGATGTCCAAGGCCTTGTCGATGGTGCGTTGCGCTTCCTTCAAGGCGGACTTAGCAATATTCGCCAGACCTGCTGCATCGAACCAGCTCATTTTCGAGGAGTTGCTGCATCTAACCTCAATTTCTAGAAAAAATATATTTATTAGCTAATAATAATACGACGACTTTAGTAAGTTACCTGTTATTGTTATTTATATAGAAGAAGTATTATTGTTCTATGGATCACGATTGTTTTTACTATTAATTTGACATTTGTATTTTCTTTGGCTACGTAAACACATCTGACACCTGTCATTAGTGTCAAATCAGATGTGCAACCATATGCAACTCACATTGCGGCACTTTAAATAACTACTAATAAGTGATCATTATGGCGGTGTTTTTTGGTAGTTATAGTTCCGGTTGCGCTCATTTGTAAGGGACGCTTAAGTTTTTGAGGTTGGAATTAAAAAATTACAGAATAATTTAGCACTTTATTGATCTTTAGTTTAGATACACATTTATCCCACCATAGAAGCAACGCTCTAGTGGCGCAATTGGTTAGCGCACGGTACTTATAAGGCAGTAGTCGTGAGCGATGCCGGGGTTGTGAGTTCGAGCCTCACCTAGAGCAACTTTTTGCCAACCATTAATTTTTGTTATTTTGCCATTAAATTTTAGTATCTATAACAATTAATTCTGGGTTAATAAATGAAACAGCCAAACGTACAGACACTATATTATTATTGTTGTTCAAAACAGGGAATCAGTGATAAACATTAAGATTTATTGAAAAAGGGAGAAGAAACATTGAATCAAAATTTTGAAAATAAAAACCGTTAATGTCAATCACACCTCCAGAATTAGTGAAACAAAAATAAAACAAAAAAACCGCCACGATGCATGATAAAAATAATGCTAGTAGTAATATTAATCAATAAAATAGTCAACACTAGAAATGAAGAATTTCAACTCAAAAATAAACCCAAAACTCATTCTCATCCTCGAATTAAATCAAACTATAAGTTTTGTAGATCAGTTTCACACAAATAGCTCGGCCAAAAATACAACTATTTTATTAATCTTGAAGAGATATTAGAGAGTTCAAGAAGAGAAATAATAAACGACGTACCGCAAATTGATATTCCTTCAGTGGTACCAACATTTAAGAAAGTTACACATACGTATACAAACGAAAAACCATCCCCTCAATTGTTGGGGACATTTTTTTTGTAGCAGTTTGCCAACTTGTACACTCGAAAAATGCACAAGATGGCAACACTCCATCTTTGATTTTGTTGTTTTAATGCTGTCAATTCTCGTTGACAATTGAAAAGAGTGAAAAGCAGCAATATATTTTTGTTTGAATACACACCTCCTATAACCAGCCGCATTTTACATAAAAACCAACCAAACGCGCATGTACTATTACAAAAGTGGTTTCGCTTTTTTTGAGCTTAGCTAAGTAGCAATCTCAAAAACAAACGGCCATTTTGAATATAAAAATCACGCCAATTTAATTAGAATGCGACTCTGTGTGTGTGTGTATTTTGTTTGTGTGTGCGCAGGCGCCTGTCTACCTAGTAGTATCGAAGGGAAATCCCGGCGGCGGCGCTTTTTTACCACGCCACCAAATTTCAATCCCGTCTCACACCCATGGAGTCCAGCCTTCATACAACAGCGCCAAATTATCTAGACTGGTCGCCTCTCGAATTACATAATCCACCTTTACCAACAAAAAAAATCAAAACAAACCAGATCAGTCTAAGCTCAAACAAAAAAATACGACAGTCCAACAACTGTCAAACGTATCAAAACAAAACAATCTGACAGATCGTTAGACTGCTCTATCGAAATATGCAAACCTGCTCTTGTGGCGTAAACTTCCGTCCAGGATCCGGATCACGACCCTCCAACTTCATCTTCACCCGCCTCCAAACCCCCACCGCATACGCATTCCGCTGCTGCCCCTTCAAACTCTTCTCCTGCCGCTCCAAATGCATCGTGATTGGACTCAGCTGAAACACCGGCGATGCCCCACCGCGTTTCTCCTGCAACCCCATCAACCCGTCATAGATGTCACTGGTATGATTGCGCACAAACACCAAATTCGACCGGATCTCATCAATACCCTCTCCGCCCGCACTCAACGGCTTGTCAAAATGCTTGAAAAAGTTGGAGAAATTCTCGATATACGCGCGATAAGTCGCGATAAAACTGTGTGTCGCGTCACTGTACTCGTCGATTTTCGCCATCGTCTTAATCAAACTCTTCACTTCCGCCATCAATTTCGTGTGAACATTGTAACGCACCTTCATCGCTTCCACGCTCAACATGAGCGCATCGTTCGCCGCAAAACACACAAACCGATCGTCTTCCAACTTCATTTGCGTTGCCGTTATGACATCAGTCAATTGTTCGCCAATCACCTGCAACCATTTGTGATTCTTCAACAAATCCGGTGTCAACATATTCATGATATTCTCCTCAGTGGCCGTCAAATTATCCGCCTTCGAATTCGTATACTGACAAGCCGACCGCCATTTGTCCAAACAACCGACAAACAACTTATCGTTATGTGTCATCGTGCCGTAACTGCGCCACACTTCATGCTGTACGATAACAGCGCCATACGTCAACAATTGCGCACCAATTTCCTCATCGACTGTCAAACAAAAGTCACAATGATCGATCGCGTCTTGAAAAGCCGCCTTGATTTCGCCCACATTTGGATTGGCACCTTTCGCCCAATTAAGTCGTTGGTGCGCCTTCTCGATCAAACCATTCCGCTTCACTTTCGCTTCTTGCAACTTCGCATAGATGGCTTGCAATTGCTTCAACTCCGCTTGGAAGTCCGCCAGCCATTTGTCGGAATTGCTGGCGTCATACATGAAGTTAGCTACGGTGATCTGGCTTTGCAGGCGTACAGCGCTGGCTTTCAACATGGCCAACTTCTGTTCGATGCGCTTCGGTTCTTGCAACGCCTCCCAGCTCAACTTAAGGTTCGTTTCGAGGCTGGATGCTTGCGCGAGAATGTTGGGCGTGAAAACGCCTTTCTTCGGTAGGACAGTCCACGCTTTATGGTACAACTCATCCATTGGCACTTTGCTCTCAGCACCGACATCTTTCTGCTCAATCTCCTGCGCAACATCCAAACCGAGATTGTTCAAAATGGCGCAGATTAAGTACGCGATATTCTCGGTGGTCAAACCGAGAAGTTGCCGCGAAATAAAATCGGCAATGTACTGCTTGACCGGCTTCACTAAAACTTCATCGTTGTAGATCACGAATTTGCTGTCATACATCTCACCACTGAGCGCAAACACTTCCTGCATCGTTTGCAACTTCTTCAGTAGGAAAATATCGTCGAGAATGCGTCGCACTGCGCTGTTAAAAATATGCGCAGCAATACTTTTAGCCTCCTTGACTTGATCCAATTTGCGCCACGCGTCCGGTATATCAATCCCACCAAGCACCGCAATCAACTTGCCCATCTCCTGATTGAGCTTCTCAAACAACCCGTTGAAACCCATGAGCAGCATCTGTCCTTGCTGCGACTGCGCTTGAATGAGCGCCGCGAACTGTCTGCGCAGTTGACTGACTTTCTCCAACAGCTCCTGATAACTGTCACCGATCTCCATTTGCATGAAAATGCACGTCAACGTTTTCTCAAGCTGCGCAATCACATCGGGGATGGAAACTTGCAAACTCAACTCATTCAAACCCGCGATCATCTGCTGCACGGATTCGTCCTCGCTTTGGATCCGCTTCACGCCCTCCGGTAGGATAATCGTGTGGAAATTGTAATGCAACTCGTACAACGCTTTGTAAATACTGTTCGAGTATTTAATGCCAAGCGCGATTTGCGCAAAGCGTTCGTCGTCCTTGCTGAGCGGCAAATTCGCAATCAACTCAACCGCGCGATGACTATTCATCAGCAAATCGTCCAAGAACCAATCGCCATCCCGCGATGTCAACTTGATCAACCAATTCCCGCTGCGATGCGCTGCAATCTCCAACGCGAGAAACGCTTGATTCAACAGCACCAACTCACTCGCGATCACAAACTCGAACGCGTTCTCCGCCACCACATCGCCCAGAAACTTATCCACGCACAACTTGGCGTTCGCGTAAACCGTCTCGGTCGCATTGCCGTCTTTCGCACGCACTTTCTCCAAATCCTCGCATTGCTTGTTAATCTGCCCGACTGTCTCTTTGTACAAAACGTCCAACGCCAACTTGTACTTCATCAAACCGTTCTGCACGGGCTTCGCATTCAACAGCACGTTCAATTGCTCGTAAATCACATCGCAAACTTCCAAATTGCGCGTCTCTAACAAACACTTGGTCCATTCGGGGTACAAATAGACGCGATGCTTCTTCAAATACGACGTGGGACATTGCGCCAAAACGCCGTAATACTTTTGAAACAATTGCAAACAGCGCTCGTTGCTCTGATTCAAATGTGCCGCCAATTTGGCCATTTCCAACTCGGATGCTTCACATTTCGAAATAAAATCCACTTTGCCCGCATTCTGCAAGAACTCCTTGATTAGTTCGAAGATCTGCCAATCGGCGTTCATTTTGCCATCGTGCAGCCATTTTGTGAACTGGTCCTGTTCGTACAAATGCCACGCATCGCCGTAAACTGCCAAATGCGTGTTGCAATCGCTCGTAATCGCGTCGAAATCCTGTCGCACTTTATTCATCGCGTTCTGCGTTTTGTTGTAAGCGTCATAGCGCGATGGTAGTAAATACAAGGTGTGCTTGAATTGACCTTGAGCTTCCGCTTCCTTAACCAAAGCCAATTGTTGATGCAAATCTTGCAATAAGTCGCCCGTTTCCGCCGTTTTTTGTTTCACTTCCGCGTATTTTATAAGGTTCCTTATAATCTCCTCGACTTTCGTCAAGATCTCATCTCTATCAAGCAAAGAAAAAAAATTAGCGCTTAAAGTTAACCTAAAAGCTGTTTGCGTACTTGTTTTCTTGCCATTCGGCCTTCATCTCAGTGCAACGCACATTAAACATACTGAGCGTCACTTCCTTCTCCAATTCCTTTTTGGTTTGACGGGAATTGTTGCCACTGTTCGCCATACCAAACGAAGTTCCCGCCAAAACTTCCCCGCCAACCGTCCAATCGATTAAGGGATCGTAGACAAAGGCTTTAAGGAGGGTTAATAGGGTTTCTTTGCCTTTTCGCATGGTTTTTAGGACGTCAGCGGAAGCTAGACGGAAGATACCCTGCAAATTATAGCAAATAAAAAGGGAGAAGTCATAAAAATGGCCGCTAGATTTTTTATACGGTTAAATAAAGTAAATAATATGCAAGATAAACATTTAAAAGAATGAAAAGCGCTTAAAAAGTATTTATTTTGTTAGTAAAGTACAATATTATTTATGTATCTCCAGAAATAAATTTATTTGCGTAAAGAATTTATTTCTGAAGACATTTATTGCACTTTACGACAATTTCCGGTCGACCTTTCCTCGATGAAAGTCAGCGCGTATCTAAACACGCCCAGGCCCTTGCCTCGCTTATATACCACCACGCAAGAGTGGGGCGTATCCGTTCTACCAATTAAATAAACCCTTAGAATTCTGGAAGGGGTAGGCCGGCCCATATTCCCTTTCCTGCCCTCAAAATAAAATGGCGAATTTGCTTTGATCATAAATACGTTTTGTAATTAATTTTTTATGGTTTACCTTGACATTAATCAAGTTAGTGGCTATTTACCAAAATAAAAAATGAGCTGCGTCATGTTTAATTGCAGTTTATTTTTATTTTGGCAACAATTTGAATCAATATTATCACATATCGTATCGAAGGTGTGCAAACAGATGAAGATTTATGTGTAATTACAGTAAACTCATTTTGATATAGTGCAGGTTAATGCCTTTATCTCTAAATTATATTAAATTACGCTATCCTGTTGTTGTTTATTTTTTATTTGGTGGCTTTTTAATCATAACAAGGATCATTAGATATGCGAGAGTAAATTAATTAAATTGCAATTTTGTTGCATAGCTCATCCTTTAATTATGTGCGTATTTGTTTAATTTTTCTTGAGTCGATTAGCACATAAATCCAATCATTTGCACACATTATTTATTACAAACTGCATTATATCAATTAGCTTAATTAACTAACTATTACTAGTATTAATCACGCAGTGCATCAACAATTCATAAAACGTACATAAATTAAAATCTATTAGGAAACGAGAAAATAAACGAAGAATGAAATAAATAGTGCTAGCAAAATTAAATAAACTAGGCGAGAAATGTGCACAAACTAAACAATTGCGATTGAAAAACATCTCAAAAATACGATTTTATAATAAAATTCGCTGGAAATGAGATTCCACAGTACTTCTCTCGTTTATATACTAAAATATAAATAAATCTGACAATTCTAACTATGAAGGGGGTATTAGGGGTTACAATCGTAAAATGTAGGTCTAGCCTAATTTCAATTAAATTAACTAAGTAATGATAAGTTAAATAAGTAAAAATTACTACTACCAAATTTGAAAGAAATCCGAGCATTTTGACTGTAAAGGGTATGTTAAGGGTTGAAGTTGTAAAATAAGGGTCGCATATTATTTTTAATTAGATTATTCGTAAATCTGTTTTAAATGTATAGTAGAAATCTAATATGAAGAAAATCCGATTCATATAACTCAAACTGTATATTTGGGGGGTGGGGGGTGTGTAGTTAGGGTCGTAAATTATTTTCACTCAATATGTGAAAATATATAAAATTACTGACGGAAAATGGTGAGTTATACTGACATATAAGAGTAAAAACACCGCCAATTTTTGAACAATTAATTTAAAAACCCAACAGGCCACTAGGGTTCATTTTTAGGGGATGAAACTTTTACCAGCATTTTCTTCAATGTATTCCTAATATGTATGCCAAATTTGGTTCAAATAAAATATTCCTCCTGGCAGGTATTCACGATACAACTTATGCATTTTTTCAACTTTTTGACCCTTCAACCCTTAATAAAAAGTCAACCCTTAAAAAAACTACAGATTTTTTGAAAGCATTCACCACTTGGGGTATACACGAAACATATGTTCAATATTTGGTCAAAATCGGTCTGCAACTTTAGAAGATTAAGTGGATGCACCGATTTTGCTGTTTTTGGCATGTTTTTGGCCAATAATGCGCAGGTCCTTGAGAATTTCCTAACTTTTTTTTCTTTGACCTAATCAATGGGCAGGAAGAAAAAAAGGACGCAAATTTTGCTTTAATCGGGTCAGTAGATTCCGAAATATAGCAGTTTAAAGAAACGAACAGACCGACAGACAGACCGACAGACCGACAGACCGACAGACCGACAGACGGAAATTAGTGAATATGATTTTCGTAATCTACGCATTCAATAAAGTAGAAAAAAGTGAAATTTGGAGAATTTTTTTTTTTCATGAATACAATACTTCCTCTACGAGAGAAGTAAAAATCGGAAATATTAATGTTTTTTCAAAAATTAGCAACAAAATTTTTAAAAAAAATTATATTCTGATTTAATATGACTTCCTACATAATTGTACCAAGTTTCAAAAAAATCGGAGCAAAATTACGAAAGAAAAAGTTTTCCCGCCAAAATCTAAATTAACCTATAACTGCCAATATTATTTAAAAAAACTAGAAGAATCATGAAGATTCTTCACTAAATGTTTCTTTCTATTCAAAATAATCAAAAAATCTTCAAAAAAACCATAAAAAAATCATCAAAAATCCATAAAAACAAAAGAAAAAACAGCATTTTCTTCCCTTTCATAATAATTACTCATACACACACTTAATTAATTAACTATTAGCAATAAAGCAATCGACAATTCATAAAACGTAGCCAGAGATAAAAATCTAAAACGAAAGTGAAATCCAAACGAAGAGCTTCCCATAAAATCCGCGCTCCCACAAACTTGCAGCGCCACAACTCAGTCGTGACAAGCCCGCCACACATAGCAGACATGTTTAACTAAGAATGCAAGTGCCACTAAACGACACGACCGAATTCAACCGCGATTATTCGGGCAGTGCCTTATGGATAACCATCAACAGCCTCATCATCCTCATCGCAGTGCTCGGCAATAGTCTCACAATTTGCGCGATCCTCCTCAGCAAAAAACTCTCATCCCTAATCGCGAACGATTTCGTCTTCAACTTAGCATGCAGCGATCTGCTCGTAGGTCTCACCATTCCGTACCACATGTCGTTCTACCTGATCGACGAATTCGGAGCATCGCGCACGACTTGTTTGCTGCGTTTCGTGCTCATCGCGTTCGCGTGCGCCAGCTCAATCGCCAACTTGTTCCTAATCGCCGCGGATCGCTACATCGCCATCGTGTACCCGTTGCATTACGTGCGATTCGTCACGCACAAAGCGAGCGTGCTCATGCGCCTTTGCATTTGGCTTGTCGCGCTAACCGTGTCTTGTGTGCTGTTCAGTTGGAACGAATGGCAACCGAACGTGCGTTGCGAAGTGGTCAAAGTTCTACCGAATGCCTACATGAATTTTATGGTCACGCCGATGTTCATTGTCGTTTGGTTCATTATGGTGTTGTTTTATTTGCGGATTTGCAAAGAGGCGAGCGGCCATTCGCGACGTAGCACGCATACGAGCAATTTTCAAACGTTACAGGTAAGCAATTGATTTATTTTCGCGATTAAAGTGTGAGTTGATTGATTGGATTGCAATAATAAGCGCCGGGATATGAGAAAGCAATAATAAGTTGATTAATTTCAATTCAATCAAACAACAACTGCAGTTTGCTGTTATTTTTATTTTCGCTAGATTAGCAAGCGGCTTGTCAGAACTCAAGTGGAAATTATATTTATCCACGCAAAGATATTTTTAAATAAATTATTGAGGGTCATATTTCAAAGCGCAATCAATTCTTTTCGAAAATACTCTAAATTATCTGCAGTAAGTGGAATGCACTTAAATTTGCATTAAATTAAATACATAAAAAATATTTGCGTCCTTGGAACTTAAAAAATCTTGAAATTATGTAACCAGGATGTTTAATTTATTCTTTTGTTGACTAATTATAAGCAAACAATCACGAATTTTGACTGTCAACCTTCAAATAGCAAAATAAATAGCATTTTGCCTCGAGGTATATAATTTAAATAGCGCGCTCTTTTGTTCGCTACCCCACCACGTACTTTATGACGTAGCTACCACATCTTCCCTCTCACTCTCACTATCATCGTTACAAAACATGGCGTCCTCCCATTTCCCAAAATGGCGCCCAACTTAATCAATAACGCTTAAAACTGACATAAAAGTAACGAAAACAATTTATTTTGCAGGTGATGCTCGTAATACTTGGCTGTTTCTCAATCTGCTGGCTACCCTTCTTCGTGGAAACGTTCTACGCGCGATTATCCGCCGCCAATGAATCATCAATGTCGTACGAAATCTCCTACACCCTCGCCGTATCAAATTCCTGCATGAACCCGATAATTTACGCGTGGAAAAACAGCAGTTTCCGCAAAGCCTTCATATTACTGATCAAATGTAAATCGCCCAATATAGCAAATAGCAACAATTTCATCACGAATCACGTACCAAGCAAAAAGAACTCATTCGACAAACCGATAACCGACACGGAATTGATCAACATTCACACCATCAACCTTAACACCTAGCCGCCAATGCAAATACTCATGCACTATTTATTATCTAATCTAAATATACTTAAGAAGGTAAAATAAGGTAGTTTGAACTCACCTCAACTCCAGTAACTCCCAACGCATCCCGGATGTTCGGCGTGAAGCGGAACGGCACCTTCTCGGGCACCCGCAACGTCTTCCCCTTCTCAAAGCACACATTGTAGTCGATATGCACCACATCCCCGGTAGTCAAATCCACCAACACATTATCCAAATGGCGATCGCCCAATCCAATAATGTACCCAATCATACTCATCACGGCGACGGAATACGAGTACCGCTTCACCACCTGCCACCACACGCCGGCACTAATCGAATTGCACCACAACTCCTTCGTGAGCAAATCGCTAGGTGTCTCCGCCATCAACTCCGTCAACACTTGCTTCAACACGGCGACCGGCCACTCCTTCCGGTTCTCGATATTCTTCACGCCGTGTTCGCGCAGCAACGGGTTCAACTTGTTGTAGAACAACTCGGAGGGTCGCAACACCGCCATCGATCCCTGTACCGCCGGCACGTTCTTGTTCGTCGGCTTGGCACTCTCGCGTTGTTGCCACCGCTTATAAAGCGCAAACACCGGCGTGGTTCCGTCCACCCACGAGATCAACCCGGACCGCGGCCCTAGGGGAATCACCGAATAATGTCGGGCACGATATAGGTTATGTCCGACCTTATTCTGCGCCATCATGGTATTCGCGATGTTCAAGAACTGCATGATGCGTTCGTCCAAATGCAAGTCTTCCATGCCTTTAAACAGATAAGTATACGTCTGCCCATCCGACCCGTAAAACACCAACTTCTTCGGCTTGGTCTTCGTGGGCAACACCGAGACAACGTTCGAAACATGAGCGATCGTCACGGTTTTGTGCGCAGTCGCTGCCAAACCCGGCATTGCGATCGCCGTGTTCTTGATCTGCGCCAACACCGGGCTGATGTTCTGCATCTTCAAGTTGTACGCTGCGCGTTTGCTGAAACTCGCTTGAAGTCGTTTCTGCAGCTGCTTTAACGGCGCGAGCGACTCCGCGGGTTTCTCCGGATTGTCCGGGTTCTTCAACTTCGAAATGACAGTCTTAATAGTGTCCAAATAGCGCTCCTGGAACATCTTCTCATGCGGTGTCTCCGCTTCCACACTCGTAACGTCTTGCAATTGCTCCAAGAAGAACACGATCGGCTTGATGATGATGCGATGTTTCTCCACGATCAACGCGACTTGCTCCTCCTTCGTCAAACTCGTGTTATCGTTAACCTTTTCGATTTCAAACTCGAGTTGCTGCTGCCGTTTATTGATCTCCGATTGGTGTTGCAGCAAAGTACCCAACCACAACTCGTGCCACAGCAACGTGATCCTGCGCAGTTCCTTTACGAGCATCTGCACTTGCGCGATCGTCTCCGGATCTTGTTTACTGAGCGTTTCGACCATCGTCTTGAAGCAGGTTTGCAACGTGTTGGTCTCCTCGTTATCGCTCTCGTAATTATCCTCATCCTCGTTCAACTCCTCGTCTTGATGCTTGTTCGTCTGGGAAAGACAGTCTTTCGGTAGGGTTATCTCGGAGAAGTCAAACTTAAGCCCCCCTTCCAACGCGCCAACGACCGCGGGGAAGGTAATCAATTGCGGAGCATCTTCCGCTACGCGACACAGCAGATCCGAGACCCTCAAGCGGACGTATCCTTCCGGATGGTTCAACCGCGAGAACAATTGCGGGATGATGATCTTCCACGGTTGCGTTGGCGTGGTTTGCAAGCCGTCTTCCAAGATGTTCTGCAACTCCAACGCGTACTTGACGATCAAGCGCAGCAAGCGGAGCGTTATCGTGATCGTACTGCACTCCGTACTGTTCGCTAGATTCTCCGGATTGGACGCTAAGTGAAGGTACTTAAAGTACGCATCCGCCGCTAACGCGTAGTAATTATAAAGCCGATTTTGCGTGCTACGCCAAATCTGCACTAAGCTCCGCAGTTGCTCCTCACTCGCGTACTTCAACACCTCCACATTCCGCAACTGGCTCTCAATCATCTCGGTCGTGTTGATCTCATTCGACTCGATGTCTTCCTCGTCGATAATCGCACGCGTTTTCGACAAGATGCGATAAATATTCGTCAAATCCACTTCGCTCATGTTCACTGGCAACAAGCGCTTGATCTCCTCGCAATGCTCTTCCGTCAAGTTGTTCTTAATGTCGTAGGAATGATCGACGATTTTCTTACCCCATCGATAACACCACGTGCCGAAATTGTTCCAACTCTTCGCCAAACCCACGCATTGGTTCACGGAGAACTGCAGGAGTTTACCGACGGCCATCTCGTTCATTGGAATGCTCGCATCGAGATCCATCCCGATCTCCGGCAACACCATAATCAACTTGCCTAACGGGCTGTTCATCTCCATAAGCGAGACTTCGTTGCATTGCAACCAAATCGCCAACTTCTGCAAGATCTTGCTACTGATCTTCTTCAACTCCACATCGCCACCGCACATATCCGCATATTTACTAATCGCAGTCGAGGCCATCGCGCATAAGTTAAACGCGTCCCCGCGACTCGCCTCATTCAAATAAGTCAACTTAATGGTCTCCAACGTGGCGGTCGCCACTTCGACCGTCCACACATCCGTCAACTCCGGCAACTTCACGAGCAACTCCTTCGCCACATCCGATTCGGGCGACATCTCGAACAGCTGCGCTTCCTTGAAGAACTTGACGACGTGTTTGAACGCGGTGCGTGTATTGCTCTCCTTGCGGCAACGTTTGATCACATCCAGTCGCAATCCCAAACTTAGGCTACTATACCCCGGGTTCTGGATGCGATTGAAGTACTCCGTCCACCAAAGCACTTTGCGCAATATCGACCCGTCAATCTTATCCAGATGCCTCGCGTAATCACTACTTGGTTGGAAAACCGTGGAAGCGCTCGTGCGATTCACCACGTTCTTAAGCCCAAGCGCGACGTAATGCAGGAACGTGTTACTCTGCAAAAAGTCCCCACTAGGCGCGGCATTCAAATGCGCCTTCACCGAATCCTGAATCACTTGAATATTATCGTCGATCAGCAAATGCCAGTTCTCGCGGTCATTCTCCGCCGCTAAACTAATCGCAATCTTGTACAAATTGTTCTCGGTGGTCGCCAAGCAATCGTAGACACTCCAAAGCTGCGCCTTCCCCGTCTTGCAATCCCAGCGACTCAACGCATTATACGCATGCAAATCGTTGTTGTCCTCCAACTGGTACAACATCTCACTGCACTCCCAATCCGTCGACGAGAACCAATACTTCCGCCCGTTCTCGCGCACTTCCAAATCGCCCGCATGCCAATCGAACAAGCCAACCAAATCGTTCAACTCCTTGTAGCACACTTCGATCTGATCCCGCACGAAATGCTCCACATCACTGCCACTACTTTCCACCTCCTTGTACCCGTCCAACGCTAACTCGTAACGTTTAGCCGCTTGGTCGGCCGCACACTTAATCCACGCAAATCTGTGCCTCGTCCACGCGTACAAACCGCGCAACGCTTCGGACTCACGCAAATTCAACAACGCCATCGTCACGAATATCAAAACTTTCTCGAAATCCGGCGACTTGATTTTCGCTTGCAAGTCCTTGAAGCCGTGACGTAAGGCAATGTTCGACTCGCCCGAATGTAGCGCTGTATGCATGACAACCATCCGTATCCGGTTCAGCCATTCATTGCACGTGTTCGTGTTTGTCATGAAAAACGAACGCACCAATTTACTAGTTTGCGGCATGGCCACCGCACAACCTTCGGTCGCATTATATATCGATTTCTCCAAATGTTCGACGAATTGCAACAAAATGGCGACACGTTTCAAGTCCGTGCGCTTCGACTGCTTGCGTGTCATCAAATCGTTACCTAACTGATTCAACGCACCTTCGATCTTCGTAAACGTTTCATTCGGCTTGCCGAGCGGGGTGCGCAGTTTATAGTTCACACAAAACTGAGCCGCTTCCAAAGTCGCCCAGTTCTCAAGCACTGGTGCGGAACTGAGCGCCAAATCGTAGTAGAACTCCGCATTATTCGAGTCGCTGTCGCAACTCCAACAGCACACAAACAAATCTTGCAGCAAGTTATAGTCAAACTCTTCGTTGTCAATCTTCAGCAAATAATTCATAAACGTCTTAAACTGTTGCGGATAGAGTTCGCCATCCATCGTGCCGTTCAAATGCAAATGTTGCGCCATGTAAATCATGTAATTGTTGTAATCCTTAAACTCGCATTGCTTCTTATCCTTCAAATTGATGATCGTATTGATTTTGTTGAACTCGCGAATCGCCACATCCCACGGCAAATACGCCGACAACTTCGCGTACGCCGTTTGCACTTCCCCGTCATTCGAATTCATGTGTAACTTGCACAAATCCGCAACGCTGTTTAGAAACTCACATCGCCAAATTAGCTGCTTGTTCTGCAACAACTTCGCTAAAACTTCACTAACGAGGATCGCAAGGGTGGCGTTGAAATTATATCCGGTCTTCAGCACAACTTTCGTCAAACGAACAAACTTCTCGGTGTCGTAGAGCTTTTCCAAGTAGCTTTCCGCGTTCACTAAAATATCGTTCAACCATTGCAGTAAAAGCGCAGCGACTTCCACCAAAGTGTCGCCGTTTAACGTCTCGTATAGAACGTCAAGTATGATGGCAAAGTTACCGGAATTCGGTGACATACTAATTGGCACGTCATTAACTGTCAAACCTTCTGTCAAAGCGAAGCGATTCATCTCCGTTTTCTTGCTGACGAGTTCGCTGTTCGAGATGAAGTGATTGTAGCACTTGCAATGTGAGTAGAGGAGATACAGGAGGCTGTATTGCAACTCCGGGATTTGCAGCGCTAATTGTGCACTTCGCAACTTCACGCCGATGAGTTCTAGGAAGCTAGGCTTCAACGCCCACATCACAATAATACTACTCGCATTCGCCAGCTGACTTAAACACCGCAATAAGAACAACACAGTCAACTCGGCAGGACAATCGTCGTTGTACTCGCTAAACGGATTGTCGCTGATAAAACGCGCTACGTCCGGCGTTAGCGTGCGGAACGTGACTTCCAAGTCGCCCAGCACAAACTTGTACGCTTCCTGCAACAGTCCGACGTTCTTTAAATTCAACAGCGCTTGGTACACGCAAATCACCGCATCCTGGATTTTCCTTATCGGCGAATAGCGCAACTTTATCACTTCGCTCTTAGGACCGATAAGTTTAGCGATGAATTCGACGGGCAAATTCGCACCGAGCTCCTTCACCACTTTCGCAATCAGCAGCAACATCGAGACAATCGTCGCATCGGCGAAATCCTGCATTAACGTCAACTCCAAATCGACGAGTTTGAAGATCGCTTGGCTCATCGCGAGCGGCTTCGTCTCAATCGCGCCCAGCAAGATACAAATCGAGTCGTTCGCCGCGATGGTCAAGTTATCGGGAACGTACGCGCCAAGTGCATCGATCGCGGTCTTAACGATCTGGTCAAAGCAACCGAGCACAAACTCCGCTTTAAAACTGCGGTCCAGACATTTCAACACGGTATTCAAAGCCAGTAGCAAAACTGTCACATGTTCCAGCGTGGTAAAGTCAGCGCCATCTGCGATCTGCTTCGAGTAACCCGCAATGTCCTCCAAGAAGTTCTCTATTAAATTGACGGAAAAATCCAAATTCATCTGGAAATGGTGCGAAATGCGTTGCAGGCTTCGCGAGATGAACTCAATATTACAAAGTGGTTGCGTAGGGTCCACATGCCACCCCAACAACAAATCTATAGTGTCGCGAAAGTGGTTGTAAAACTCCGCGGGATACAACTCGACAAGACTCACTAAGATCTCCAAAGTGGCCTTAAAAATATCCGCGTTCTCCGTGTGCTCGATCGCGGTCAACAATTGCGTAATCAACGCGTCACTGTAGTTCTGCAATAGCGGCGTTTTGGCTTCCATAGCCAACGTTTCGTTAAACGATCGCATTAGCAGGATTTGCACTTCGTCGCTCGCTTTGTCCGATTTGGCAAACAGCCAGTTCTGGTAGCGTTCAAAGTCGCTTTCTTGCGCCATTATGTAACCCATGCGGCCTAACGCACGGGCTGCTTGTTGTTTCGCAAGCGCACCCGGCGTGACATGTAATATTTCGTACATTGAGTCGCCGAGGATGTGGAAGGCTTTTCGCACGTAACTGGCATTGTCGGGTAGTAAAAGGACGTCGAGGAGTTTCTTGGAAATGGCAAGCGATAGTTCGGGGTCTTTTTCGGTGTTTAACCGGCGCAATAGTTTCGAAATGCGCGTGTCTTCGGGTAGGTTCAATTTTGATTCAATTTTTTTCTCGGGTTCGTAAAATTTCCCTCGGCCGTTTCCTAAGTAGAATTTATAATCTTTATATAACAAAAAAACGAGCAAAATAACTTTGTGGACGAATAAATTGAATTTTGAATAAAATCCGCGAGACTAACATAACCTAAAAACTTCAAAAATGGTCCTACGTACTGAAAGTACTCTTATTAACCTCAAAAACATTATCCACAAATTTTTAAACAATTCCGCCGCTCAATTACAATAAAACTAACTTAAATCTAATTAAAACCATCATGCAACTCACCTATTTCGTATTTGCGAGCAGGGTAATAATTGTCGTCATCCCGCCGCGAGGTGGCGCGACTGCTCTTAAAGGCCCCACGTCGCTCACCCGTCTTCCGATACATGGATGAATTGGCATTGGCATATCGGCCTCGTTCCGAATCCCTATTGCTCGTACTGTTAAATCGGGCATCTCGCGAATACGCTGAGAATCTATTAAAGTCTCCGTTCTCGTCGTTGTTATCACTAGTTGGGTTATAATCGTTGATATCTCGAGAGCTCTTTGTAGCTCTCAGCTTGTGGGTAGATGTGTTTGATATCATCACTTACATACCGATTTCTTTAATACTTCTATAGTTTCTTATCTGAAATAATTACAATAATGCAATAAATCTGTGAGTAATTAATTATTTTACTTACGAAAAGCAAATTTGCACAAATTGTCAAACGCAGTTTGACATTTGACATATGGAGAATGAACTTAGCAATGATCACTAGATTTCAAATTATTGTGTAATAATTAATTAAATATAATAAAAATACAATTAAACATTAACAATCCGAAAGGACAACAATTAAATAGTCAAATAATATAATATTTATTATTAATTAATTTAACCTTAAATAAAAGTCCCTAGAACTCTCCCAACAAAATCCCTAACAGTCACCACCAACATCCCCACCGTGGCGCCACTTGCTGTTGTTAAAATGTCACGTAAACAAAGCACATCATCAGTGTTCCGCGATTTCTCATTCCAACCAGTGATTAAAAATGGATAGCGGTAAGAATGTATCTGTAATAGTATTGGGCGATATCGGTCGCAGCCCGCGAATGCAATACCATTCGCTTTCGCTGGCCGACAAAGGGCACAAAGTCGATGTCATCGGCTATGGCGATACGCCGCCGATGGACGATCTAAAGAAACACCCGAAAATATTCCACCACTTCATGTTGTCCTGCCCCGAAATCCCGTTCCGCCTGCTAAACTACCTATTCAAAACCATTTGGCAGTCAATTAACCTCATATTCCTGCTCGCGATAAATCGCAAGCCCGATTACATCCTCTTCCAGAATCCGCCCGCGATCCCCGCGTTGATAATCTGCTGGATCTTCGCGATTTTGTTCGGAGCCGATTTGGTGATCGACTGGCACAATTACGCCCACACCATAATGGCATTGAGTAATGGCGATAAGAGTAAATTGGTCGCGATAACGCGCAAAGTGGAAACTTTTATTGGCACTAAAGCCGATTTTAATTTGTGCGTTACGAATGCGATGCGACTCGATTTGGAGGAACAATGGGGTATTAAGTTCGTAGATTGCTAAACCATTTAATGACAATATTTTAATTTTGATTTGATTCGCAGAGCTGTCACTTTGTATGACAGGCCGCCTGCGATGTTCCGGTCGATCACTACAAAGGAAAAGGAGGCTTTCTTACGACGTTTCGCGAAGAAGTACGATTTGAATTTCGCTGACAGTAAAGCGAAGCCAGCTTTGCTCGTTTCGAGCACGAGTTGGACCGAAGACGAAGACTTTTCGGTCTTGTTCGCTGCACTTAAAAGTATGGATCGGCGAGAGCTTAAAAATTCATTATTTTGATTTGATTTATTAGATTACGAGACGCAAATCACCGGAGGCAACAGCCGATCCTTGCCGAATCTAATCTGCGTCATCACGGGGAAGGGCAACTTGAAGGATTACTACTGCGAGAAAATCGAGGAGGAACACTGGAAGCACGTCAAAGTCCTAACGCCTTGGTTGGAAATGGAGGACTACCCTTTGATCCTCGCCTCTTCGGATTTGGGAGTGTGCTTGCATACCAGCTCCAGCGGTTTGGATCTTCCGATGAAGGTGGTCGACATGTTCGGCTGCGGCTTGCCAGTTTGCGCTTACAGTTTCAAATGGTACTCATATTGTCTTGTAAAATGTATTTATTTTGAGATAAATTTGCAGCTTGGACGAGTTGGTGCAACAAGGCAAAAATGGCTACACTTTCAGCGGTACGGATGAATTGACCACACAGTTGGTGGATTGGTTCGATCATTACCCGAATAATAAGGAGCGCAATGAGACTGAGACGAGGTTTAAGAAGGAGATTGAGGGTTTCCAAGCCTTGCGGTGGCAGGAGAATTGGAATAAAGTAGCCGGGCCTATTTTCCAATGATTTATTTAAGGTTTGGTTAAGGCGGTTGGGACCATTTTAGCGAATAAGTTTTTGACGAATATTTATAAAATGTGAATAAGACTTTTTTTTTTTTTTTCGTTAAATCCGTTCAAGTAGATATGTAGCATTGTTAAATTATGATTATTGGCAAGACCAACCAGGGAATACTACGTTTAGTAGTAAACAGGATTTACAAAATCCACCAACGTGAAACTAACCGTAGAAATCCGTTCAAGTAGATATGTAGCATTGTTAAATTATGATTATTGGCAAGACCAACCAGGGAATACTACGTTTAGTAGTAAACAGGATTTACAAAATCCACCAACCTAAAACTAACCATAGAAATCCGTTCAAGTAGATATGTAGCATTGTTAAATTATGATTATTGGCAAGACCAACCAGGGAATACTACGTTAGTAGTAAACAGGATTTACAAAATCCACCAACGTGAAACTAACCATAGAAATTTATTTTAAAAACACGAAATACATAAATCAATTCCTAGCGGAAAGCACGGTACTCGTACCAGGTGCCACAACTGCAATCTCACTCGTTTGTCCGCACGCCTCCCTCTGTGGACTCTACGCAAAAAAAACGTTAACCCTCAAACTAAAACCGCAATATCAAACAAACCTTAACCATAATCTTATTCTTAAACACAGCCGCTCTCAAGACCAACATCCTAGTCCTCCTCTGATACTCCTTCCCCATCATCAGACTCTTCTCAAACGTAGTACTCCTCTGATCCACATCCTTCGCAAACAAAATCTTATTATGCGAATCGATCCGCGCTTGAATTTGCCCATCAAGTATCAACTGCATCAACTCATCTTCGAGTGCAGGGACCGAGCGATTGAACGCAATAGCCATCTTATGCATATCCGCCGACAAATAC
Organism: Cryptophagus acutangulus; assembly: GCA_963556235.1. Lineage (NCBI taxonomy): Eukaryota > Metazoa > Arthropoda > Insecta > Coleoptera > Cryptophagidae > Cryptophagus > Cryptophagus acutangulus. The sequence goes on from OY744570.1 coordinate 500,803, forward strand.
GGACTGAAATACTGAATCAACGCACGATTGCGAATTTGCGTGTAAAGCGTATTGACATGTGGAGCGATATAGCGATCGATCAGCAAATTATCCTTAATCTCATCCAGCAACTTCAAACAAGACGCGTACTTAGACTCGTAAAACTTGAAAATAATGTCGCGCAATTGCGGCTCCAGCTCCAAAAACAGCTTAAACGAACTGCTCTGAATCACGTTCTTTTGCAACTCGTGGCGATCGAACGTAGCCAAAGCGCAAAGACCGCCGTAAGTCGCAACATTGTTCGGCGACAGTAGTTCCGGGAATTCGCAATGGTCCAAATTAGCTTGCAGGAAATGCTTGGCGGCCGATTTGTATTTGGCGGTCGCCAATTCGGCCAAACCGGCCGCGCATTTCAACTTTGTCACGATGATTTGGTTCGAGTCTTTCGCTTGCGATTCGGTAAAGTCGGGAGTTCCTTCCGCTTTTGAGACGTAGCTCAGGACGTGCGACCAGTTTTGCAAGTAAACAGACACTTTGATTACGTTTAGGCACATGTTAATCACGTGTTTGCCGCTAGTGCAATAGTCACGTGCGCGCGAGTAACATTTTAGAGCGTTTGATAGGTCGCCGCAGTCCAAATAGTGATCGCCTGGAATAATAAGTCATTTAACTTTAGATATGGGCGATTTATTTCATACTAACCAAGATCGTCATGTCCCCGCCGAATGCTCTCCTTGATAGAGTTCGATTTGTAATTCTTGAGATCGTTGTCCAGCTTCTCCAACTTGAGGGCAGCTTTCTTGGATCGCGTTTCGATCCACAAATTATCAATCGTCGGGATATCTTGATTGGTGGACGAAGCAGCCACATCGGGCACATTCGCCGCATTGGTGGCGACCTCTGCCAGCTTCTGATGCAGCACTTGATACATGTTAACGTTGTAAGTGGTCATTACATACGAAATGGACATTTTTAAGGCTTCCAAAGTAAACAAAGGACAGTGATCAATTATGTAGATTAATCGGTAGAGTTTGGCCAAACCGGTGTAGCTGTTGGCGTATACTTCCAAATCTAGAGTGGGATTCTCAACGATGTAGCTTTCCTCTTCGTTGTTGTCGTTGTCCTCTTGCGGCGCGTCGACTTGCATCGGCTCGATTGCATTCTAAATTATTGTAATTACTAGAGTAGGTGTTATTGAGCGTTTTGCTTACCTGGGCCATTATACTTGGACTAGTTGTGGGCATTAATTTCATCGATTGTCGAAAAGCACCTTCTCTGTTTGGAATTTAAACGTCAACTGTCATTTTTGCCGATAGAGTTCTTCTTCTTCTTAATTTTTCTAAATGTATTAATTAATAAATAAACTATAATAATGCAATATTATTATATTGCATACCATAAATTAATTAGTAAAACTAATTTAATTAGCTTTTAAGTAATATTATAGTTAAATTACAGACTTTTCCGCGAGTTAGGCAACCAGTAATATACTTCGTCTATATATTAAATAAGAAGAAGAAGAATACACAACAAAATAACGCCGCCATCGTTGGAAGCCACACGTGTTTCTTTAAAATTATCTTCTGCTCCTCCGTGAAGCGTACAAATCGCCGAGAGGTTGCATTTATCTTACTTATTAAGTGTAATTGCAATCCGTCATCAACATTAAACTATGGTAAGCAACTAATTTTAATTTCTAACCTTACCACGTGCTCAACGTTTCCCGTCGTTTCGCAGGCTGAAGAAGTGAACCCCAAAGCCTACCCGCTAGCCGATGCTACGCTAACTACAAAGATTCTGAACCTGGTCCAACAGGCGATGAATTACAAGCAGTTACGCAAAGGGGCTAACGAGGTAACCAAAACGTTGAATCGCGGTATCTCCGAATTCATTGTAATGGCAGCCGATGCTGAACCGTTGGAGATTCTTCTGCATTTGCCTTTATTATGTGAGGATAAGAACGTGCCATATGTTTTTGTAAGGTCCAAGCAGGCTTTGGGACGAGCCTGCGGTGTTTCGCGTTCGGTCATCGCTTGCAGCGTTACAATTAACGAGGGCTCGCAATTGAAACCGCAGATTACTACGATTCAGCAGGAAATTGAACGCCTGTTAGTTTAATGTTAGCGATTTATTACACTTGATAATGTTTTTTCTTTATTTTTTTTTTAATAAAAGACGTATCTATATATTTTTTATATGTACCTTTTACACCATTTCCAGCATGTTTAACTAACTAATTAGTTAATTATTTACTTATAATGGCTATTATTGCTCATTTAAATTAAATAAATCCCTTTTTTAAACAAAACATTGAAATTAATTATGACATTTGTAAAATAGTGCATTTGAACTACCAGAGTCTGAAGGTATCGTTCGTTTTTGCATGAAATTTCATACATTTTATTAATAATTTCATTTCTTGGTAAACTACATTGTTTTTTATATTGAAGAACGTACAAATTGATTGTTTATAATAAAGAATTACTATTTGCTATGATTAAACGGCGTTTTATTTAGTTCTGAATATTTTTATTAAAAAATGTGTATTGCTGGTTGCATTTGAAAATAATTTTTAAGTTTTTATTAATTTTTAACTTAATTAAACACTATTAGTTTGTTTTGAACAACTATATTGATACATTATCCGCTCACAAACTTAAAAAAGCAGTCGGTTTTGTTGTAAGTATTATACTTTTTGAAATATAAATTAAAAACCAAAATTACCAAAAATTGGCCTTAATTATTTTATTAATTAAAAACTAATTACCGGATTGACCTGAAACTTGGTGGATTTCTTAATATTGCCATGCTTAATCACCATGCCAAATTTCATAAAAATCCGAGAGATGAAGATTTTTGGGCGAAAAATTATCAAAGAGGTACCTCTTTGATAAATTTTAGGCCCAAAAATCGATTTTTTTCCGATCGTTATGAAATTTGGCATGGTGATCAAGGATCATTAGATAAAGATATCCGCCAAAATTCAGGTCAATAAAAAAATTAGTTTTTAATTAATTAAATAATTAAGAATTATTTGGGTTTTTAGCTTGTAATTCAAAAACTATCATAGGTAGAGCAAAACCGATTACACTTTTGGATTTCTAAAAATGCATTCTATATTCTTGCATTTTTTAATCAAATTAATCGGGCTTAATTAGAAAAATAATTAACAAAAACCATGAAAATTCTGCATAGGCAACCCACAATACAATAATTAATATTTTTTTGGTTGTATTTCTGAAACTAGAAGTAATACAATAAAATAAACTGCAAATTCATCTTTATTAGTATTTATTTAATATATATAAATTTTATATAGAGCCAATTATAACTAAATTACAATAATTTGTTGAAATAATAATAAAACGAACAATACGACCCTCGAGTAGTTCAAATGTCACAAATTCTATCCGCACTTTTCAACAGTTTTGGCGATAGCTTTGATTTTTGCGTTATTACTCAGGTATTTTATTGCTTATATTAATTAATTCACAATTGTCCTATTTGCTAAGACCGCTAGTGCTGAATTTCTATTCAAGACCACACAATTAGAAACTTCTAGATGCCGCAGTTTTTTCGACGATTTGAATTCGACAAAGTTCATCGGAGTAATCTAGGCAGCCATATTTTGTACAGTTGTCAAACGTTCAAAACTATTTACAACAAAAAAAGCTGATATGTCCTTGATTCGAAAGATATGCCTTTCCATTGCTTTGCATTATATTTGGAATGTGTGCGCAGTCGATGGATTAGCTTGCGAATACGTGCAAGTCATACAAAACTTGCTCCAACGTGTGATGCAGGAAATTACGAAACTCTCTTTAGAAATAGTAGAATCGTTTGAAGTCTGCTCAATCTGGTTGATTAGTGAAGAAGCAAAGGTCGTAGGCGATGAGAAACCTGAAGACGGATTTATTGAAGAGTTGTTGGATTGGTTTGGAAATTATGAACTTGGAGAGCCTGCCAGTGTGGTTCGCGTTTGCTCGGATTATGAGATGAACGTGGTTTGGGGTGTTCTTGCCTGGGCTTGTTTAATGATTGTGGTGCCTTTGGCTGTTGTAAGATTCTGGATCGAACACAAAATCAACTAATTTGTGGCATTTTTTTTATAATTTTATACTTTTTATTAATCCAATATATTTCTGATCATATAATTTGAATTTAATTGTTGAGCATTCGCAGATATTCGCTGTGTAAACCAGCCTTAACACTGTGCTTTGTGTATTATTAGTTGCCTACCCCCAGGCAAATGTTAGCCCTCTTACGGTAGCAACTAGCACTACAGTACACTGACGTTTCAGTTTGACAGTTCCTCTCATTGTACTTTTGCACTAAAATCGAAGGTAACTCTGTTATTTAACAATTACATAACAACTAACTAATATATTTAAATAAAACTAGGCATTATGGCAACAAACATCGCAAAAGCGCCGCTATTCCGAGCAATTTCGGTAAGTCCAAGCAACCCTAACCTCAATTGTTATGTAAACCAACATAATTCCAGACGAGAGGCTATGCCCAAGTGGCCCCAGTCAGCGGCACCTCGTCCTACGATGTAAAAACCACCACGCTCTCCAACAAGCTAGTCGTAGCCGCCGCTGAGAACGATTCGCCACTCGCTCGCGTTTCCATCGTATTCAGGTACTTGAATCCGCTAAACTGCATTCGTCTTCACTAAACGATTTCGATGTTACAGAGCGGGTTCGCGGAACGAATCGGCCGACAATATCGGCGTAACGCATGTGCTTCGCACCGCCGCTGGTTTGACAACGAAGCATGCCTCTTCGTTTGCGATTACCCGCAATATTCAGCAAGTGGGCGCTGGTTTAACTGCGACGTCCGATCGCGAGACCATCGCGTACACTTTGCAAGGTACAAGGCAAGCGGTGCAGGCTGCTTTGCCGTTTTTGGCCGAGGTGGCAACGCAACCCGCCTTTCAGCCGTGGGAGTTGGCGGAGTTGGGGACGAGGTTGAAGCTGGATTTGGCTACTAGGCCTTTACAGGTATTTATTATGTTTTTTATTTGGGTTGCTGGATATTTAAATATTTAACAATGTTGAAAAATTGTTTTGATATTTTTTAATAATTGTCGCCACCCGGTTTGCCGAGAAAAAAATCGGCCAATCCTGTGCCGACCCTGCAAAGTAATTTTTCTGGTAGATTTCGTTTGTTAGATTCGGTTATTTACCTCATAATTGGTGTAGGGATGTACGCGGCGAGTTGGCGATTTTCTATTGGCGCCCCTAAAAAAATTACAGTCGGTATTTTGTGTCGTAAAATTTTTTGTGAGGTACCTTCATTAGTTTTTAGTAGAAAAATTAGAATTATTATGAAGGAACACTTGAATGAGACCATTTTCGGTGCAGGTTTTAATGGTACTGAATTTTTGTTGGAGCGCAAAAAATTGTTTGTGCGCTGGGGAATTGATAAAATATTTTTTGGTGGAAGGGGAATTTTTTTACGCGGAAAATGTTCGTGTAGAAAATTAATTAAGTGACTAATTGGGGAGCTACTTGAATTTTTTGGTGTTTCAAATTTTTTTAAGGGATTTTTTTTTGCATTTTTACAAGAAAATAATTTTTTTTTGGGGTAAAAAAATCGAGAAAAGTCAGTTTATCAAATTTTATTTGAGTACAATTCAAAAAATTTAATAGTAGTACCCCCCTTCTTCTTCCTCTTTGGGTTTGGCGCTACCACCGATACCAAACATACTCGCAACTCTGCAATAAAATTAATATTACCCCGAAATTTTGCTGAAACTAGTTACTTTTTGATGGGCCATGGTATGAGAGCTCCAAGTAATCGATCTTGCGCTGGTTGAGCTGAAAAACCACGCGTTTTAAATTTGCTATTAATTATTTAAAGGCAAACCTTGATTCATTTCGATGCAGATAAACACGCAGAGTAGAATTAACGCTAAGGCGAACTTTGGTACCATTTTCCTGGGCAATTTTTAGTCGTACTGTCTGGTCGCAATATTGTACCGCAGTCTATATCGCGGAGAAAAAAATTGTTTTCGACTTGGATGCGATAGCGCAAAGCAATTAATTTCGCTCCTAATTAGTTTAGTTACAAAATATCAATTTTTTGAATAGTTGAGGGCAGTGGACTTGATGCACAAAGCCGCCTTCCGCACCGGCCTCGGCAACTCGCTCTTCGTGCCGAAATTCCAAATCGGCCGCATTTCGCCCGAGACCCTCCAGCACTATGTGGCGAACACCTGCACTAGCGCAAGAGCTGCTGTCGTAGGTGTCGGCGTGTGTCACGCAGAGTTGACCAAGTACGCGCAGAGTTTGGCGCTTGAGAGTGCCGAAGGTACTACCCGTGCCTCGCCGTACAAGGGTGGCGAAGTTCGGTCCGATAAAGGGGGCGATATGGCTTTTGTAGCGATTGCTGGGGAAGGTGGTTCGCTGAAGAACATGAAGGAAGCGCTGGCGTTTGCCGTTTTGCAAAGGGCGGTAGGTGCAGGGCCCCAGGTTAAATGGAGCACGTTGGATAATGGATTGTTGAATAAGAGTTTGGGCGGAGGAGATTACGCGTCGACTGCCTTCAACGCTAGTTATTCCGATACGGGGATCTTTGGGGTTCTTTTAGCTCTACCAGCGAAGTCTGCGGGGAAATTGGTGGAGTCGGCCGTTCAGTTCATGAAGTGCGCAAGTCTTACCGACGAAGATGTCGCTAGGGGTTTGCTATTATTGTCTGTGTTGTTGGATTGTTTTCTATTTTAAGGGATTTTAGGTAAGAATCAGTTGAAGGTAGCTTTGCTCCTGGACGCTGAAAGTGGAAGGAACGCAGTGGAGTGCTTGGGACAGCAAGCGGTTCTTACAGGAACTGCCTTGTCGGCCACTCAGTTGGTTGCGATGGTCGAATCGTTGACCAAAGAGGATGTGAGTCAAGCACTTGCCAAAGCGGGACGTGGGAAATTAACTCTAGCTTCTGCTGGTAATTTGAATAATGTGCCATATTTGGACGAGATCAAGTAGATTGAGCTCTGTTCAGTGGTATTTATTATGTTTTACGGTTAATTTTCCATACTTTTAATTTGTATATTTATTGTATAAATAGTATTCTGTTAATAAAAGCTTCGTTTAATTGGAGGAGTAATCCAAGCAAATGACTGTCGTAGATGGCAGTACCAGTATATGCGTTGTTTGAGGTAATTTAAATCGAGTGGCCATGATTTTTACTTAAAAATTTGTAAACGCCATCTATCGACCGGTAGCGAAAGTATGGAGCCATGTTTCTACTAAAATCTGTGAGCGCCATCTATCGATGAGTAGCCAAAGTATCTAACCATAAATTGCTACAAAATTGATAGCTAATTTTTAAACCTTAATAACTAATTATTGGCTACCTTGATCCTATACAAACTTACTACCGTCTCCAAAACAAAAATATCTATCAAAATATTTAAAAAACGAAATAAAATTGTTAAAACTTTTCGCTAAAATGACATCAAACCAATTTATTGCAACCAAGCAATCATAACACTTTCTGCACAAACGCGACAATATCATTAACAAGCCAACTTGGTTTCTCCAAGGCAGCAAAATGACCACCATCTTCATAATAATTGAACTGCACCAAGTTTTGGAGCTTGTCTTGAACCACCCATGGTGGCATGTAGAGGAACTCGTTCTCGAAGACTGCGCAAGCGCAAGGAACTTTTGCATCCACTGGAATACTAAAGAAAAAAAATATATTATTGGTACCATCAGTATATTCCAAAGTACTTGTTCATTTCCGAAGGATCAAAAGTCTTCAGCGCGAAATTTTCCGTATAAATCCTCGCAGCAGTCGTCGCCTTCTTCGGGATCCAATAATAAAACATCAAAGTGTCGAACAGCAAATTATAGTCGTACTTTTCGAGCAGCCCTGCGTTTTTCTGGTACAAAAATCGCTTATGCGTACCAACGGAGATCTTCTCCAATACGAAGGCCATCAAGCCTTCCAAGGAGTTCTCCAAGCTGACACCTTCAAGTTAAAAATATTACCAAACGAGATAAAAATAGGAGAATACGTACCAAGAGTGTCGGGCTTGGTGGCTTGCATATGGAAGTACCCGCCTTCCTTCAAAAAATATATCACGCTTTTGTATAAGGGGTACAACTTGCTCATGTGCTCCTTTGGTATGAAGAAGGAAGGCCAGACGCTTGCCACCCCGATCTTCGCCAAACTAACCATCCGCAACGATAGGCAAAAATTGGAATGATACCCTAGTACCGCATCCGGAAATATCGTGGCAATATTAACACCAACCAAACTCCCCCAATCACTCCCATGCACATAGAACCTCTCAAATCCCAACCGCTTCATCAAATTGCGATAAACAATCGCCAATTGCGGAGCATCACAATTCGGCTTGGCCGCTCCATCGGAGTACCCGAACCCTACCAAGGAAGGCGCGACAACTTCGAACACAAACCCGCGCTCTTTCTGCTTCTCCGTCAAAACGGGGATCATTTCGTAGAACTCCCGCACGGACGAGGGCCAACCATGGAGGAGCAGGATCGGTACTACCTTGACGTCCGTTACATTGCTGGGTTTGACGTGGAGGAAGTGGATGTTGAGGCCTTGGATGTTGGTGGTGAATTGGGGGAATTGGTTGAGGTACTCGAGGCGGTTTTGGTAGTTGTATTGACTTTGGAGGAGGTGCAGCATGTCTTTGAGGAGGTTGGTGTTGAAGCCGTACTGCTGTTGAGTGCCTTCCAGAGGGGGTGTGAAGGTGCGGGTCATGTTGAGGCGCTGGTTGATGTCGTCCAGGACCTGTAGGAGAAATATTTACCGAATTGCTAATTTATTGGACGGTAGTACTACCTACCTTTTGTGGTAGACCAATTTTGAAGGGTTTGATCGCTTGGTCATAGTTAACTTGCGGTTTGCCGGGACCCCACCAGACGTTGTAGTCAAATTTCGGCAATTTTGGCGCCTCGAAAAGTCGTACCGTTAGAACATAGAGCAAACTGGCGAAGACCACGAAGATTAAACTGATGATGGATATTTTGGACATGATAGCGGCAGGTGACTTATGTAGTGAAGCACATTTTTCTACTGAGTCTTCCAATAGAAAGTTGGTACTTTGAGAAGAATGCGTTTGGTAATAAGCAGTCTGCAAACGTAGTTTGGACTTGTTCGCGCTTTATTGCGCAAATTTATTATTTTTATCACAAATACCTGGTGGAGTTTGTATTCGTGTTTTATGCTAATTTGGATGTTGTTGTTATTTGGCATTCAGGATGTTTTCTAATATTTTTGAGGATTATTTACAAATTGGTAAAGTGGTTGTGCTTGAACTTTCATTTTGGCGGGAAATGTGGCCGTAGTACTTTCGCAAAAAATTTGGGGACGCGCTGTATATTTTTTTATCGTTGAACCTGTAGGGGCAAAGCTTAATAATATGTCTAGCACCTATTTTGAGGACAAATTAAATAATTAGTGATAAGTGCGTCATTAATTAGCTAATTAAAAAGTTGTTTTTAATTGCAGGCCTAATTTTGATACTAAATATTTAAATTTGGCTATAAAACGCAATTTTGATTGTCAATAATGTCGCATTGACCTTAAATCCAGTTTGTATTACCTAATGCTTGCTTTTAATTACCATATTTACATCATTTAAAATAAAATACCGAACAAAATTGCCCCCATTTGTAGGCAACCCAAAATACACTTCAAATATTTCTTCCTTATTTATTACATTTATTGACAAACTAAATTAACAAATTATAAATTATTTGCCGCCTCAAACTTCTCGATAGCGCTATAAATATCCTCGGCTAAAATCTTAGGCACTTGGAAAGCAGCGAAATGCCCGCCTTCCAAATCGGTCACCTGGACCAAGTTCGGGCGGATCTCGCGGATCAATCCGTCAGGTATGTAAAAATCGTTCCGGAAGCGAGCGCAAGCTGTCGGCACTTGCATTGGGATCCTAAATACGTAAAAACCAAAATTAGTTTCTCAACTGTAAAATATCTAGAACCTACCTAGTGCCCCCAAGCGCGATTTGCGCCTTATTAAATGTCTCAGCGTACAATCTGAAGGAAGTGGTCGCACTTCTTGGTATCCAGTAGAACATGAGATTGTCTATTAGGTCAACGTAGGAGTACTGCAGTTTTAATCCGCCATCTTCGCGTGCCCGCCAACTAAAATTAGTACCCGTTATAAACTTCTCCAGGATGTATCCAGCTAATCCTGCCGGACTGTCCGTTAAACCTACGCCTAATGTGTCGGGCTTGGAAGCTTGCAGATGAAGATATCCCGACTCATACACCTTATCAAAGAAGTTACTCATCAAAGGATAGAGTCGGTCCTGGTGTTCTGGTCTGATCACCCATGAAGGTACTAGCAAGCCTACTAGGGCTTTGAGGGAGGAGAGTGGAGTGTAAGCGGTGCACATGTTGGAGTGGAAGCCTAGTACGTTCTCCGGGAAGAAGACAGCCATGTGTTGCAAGATTATAGCGCCAAAATCGCCTCCTTGAGTGTAGTACCGGTTGTGACCAAGTCGCTCCATCAAGTTCTTGAAGACTACTGCGATCTGAGCGGCTCCTAAGCCTGGTTTAACGGCAGGACTCGAGAAACCGTACCCAGGTAAAGATGGTACTATCACTTCGAAGACGTATTTTTGGTTGGGTTGTGGAGTGGTGAGGAGTGGGATTATTTCGTAGAACTCGCGAACGGATCCTGGCCATCCATGTAGCATTAGGAGAGGTAGTACTTTAAGACCAGCGACTTTTTTTGGTTTAACATGGATGTAGTGGATGTCCAATCCTTGGATGTTGGTTTTGAATTGGGGGTATTGGTTTAGGTACTTTTCGCGTTCGCGCCAATTATATTTCGTACGCCAAAAGTCTACGATCTCGTTGAGGAGATTCGTGTTGATGCCATATTGCTGCTGGATTCCCTCCAAAGGGGGTTGAAGGGTTCTGGTGTGATCCAAGCGGTACTGGAGGTCTTGCAACTCCTATTGAAGGTACCACAAAATATTTATTTGGATGACTTAGAAGTTAGTTAATTTACCTCATCGGAGAACTGGATTTTAAAAGGACGAATTGAAGTGTCTTGTTTTGAAGTAGTAGTAATACCATCTCCTTTACCCCACCAGGTGTTCTCCAATTCAGGAATTGGGGGTGTTCCGATTATACTATGCACTAGTATGCCGAGGAATATGGAAGATAGTGCTAGAAGTAGCAACACACCTTTTGCTATGAATTTCATTTTAAATACTAATCATTAAACTCGTTTTTTTCTCTCTCATAGACTACTTTTAAAAAAGTTCAAGAAGTGGATATATTACGAGCTAGGAAGATGGTTGCTTAATTTTTGGGTACGTCAAAGAGTTAGAAATTAAGTTTCAAGGTTCTTTAGCTTAGTAAATTAATTTCTACCTTTAAAAAAAATTCGGTTTGATTAATGGGTCACGACAAAAAAAATTTAGTTAATTTTTAAGTCGAAATAATTAATTATTGGTTCAATTTTGGTACCAATTTATTTTTGGCATCAATAAGAACAATCAACATATTTTTGAAAATAAATTATTTATCTAATAAATACTGTCCGGCTAATTAATTCTGCCATAACAAAATATTTTGATTGCCAATAACAACACATTGACCTTAAATCGAGTCGCTGTATTACCTAATACTTGCTCATAATTACCATAGTTACATCATTTAAAACAAAATACCGCACAACATTCCCCCTATTTTTAGGCAACCCAAAATACACCACAAATATTTGTTCCTTGTTTATTATATTTATTGACAAACTAAAATATCAAATTACAAATTATTTGCCGCTTCAAACTTCTCAATAGCGCTATAAATATCCTCCGCTAAAATTTTTGGCACTTGGAACGCAGCGAAATGCCCGCCTTCCAGATCGGTCAATTGGACCAAGTTCGGGCGAATCTCGCGGATCAATCCGTCAGCTACGTAAAAGTCGTTCCGGAAGCGAGCGCAAGCTGTCGGCATTTGCAGTGGGATCCTAAATACGCAAACACCAAAATAAGTTCCTGTACAGTGAAATGTTTATAGCCTACCTTGTGATCCCAAGCGCCATATGCGCCTTATTGAACGTCTCCGCGTACAATCTGAAGGACGTGGTGGCACTTCGTGGGATCCAGTAGTACATAAGATTGTCTATTAGGTCAACGTAGGAGTACTGCAGCTTTAATCCGCCATCTTCGCGCGCGCGCCAAGTCGCGTTAGTACCGGTTGTAAACTTCTCCAGGATGTATCCAGCTAATCCCGCAGGACTATCCGTCAAACCTACACCTATAGTATCGGGCTTGGAAGCTTGAATATGAAGATACCCCGTCTCATACAGACTATCGTAAAAGTGACTCATTAAAGGGTAGACTCGGTCGTGGTGTTCTGGTTTGATCACCCATGACGGGAATACCACGCCTACTAGGGATTTAAGGAAGGAGAGTGGAGTGTAAGCGGTGCACATGTTGGAGTGGAAGCCTAGTACGTTCTCCGGGAATAAGGCAGCCATGTTTTGCAAAGTTATAGCGCCAAAATCGCCTCCTTGAGTGTAGTACTGGTTGAAACCAAGTCGCTCCATCAAGTTCTTGAAGACTACTGCCATCTGAGCGGCTCCTAAGCCTGGTCGAACGGCAGGACTCGAGAAACCATATCCCGGTAAAGATGGTACTATCACTTCGAAGACGTATTTTTGGTTGGGTTGCGGAGTTGTGAGGAGTGGGATTATTTCGTAGAACTCGCGAACGGATCCTGGCCATCCATGCAGCATTAGTAGAGGTAGTACTTTAAGACCGGCGGCTTTTTTTGGTTTGACATGGATGTAGTGGATGTCCAATCCTTGGATGTTGGTTTTGAATTGGGGGAATTGGTTTAGGTACTTTTCGCGTTCGCGCCAATTATATTTCGTACGCCAAAAGTCTACGATTTCGTTGAGTAGATTAGTGTTGATGCCATATTGCTGCTGGATTCCTTCCAAAGGGGGTTGAAGGGTTCTGGTGTGGTCCAAGCGGTACTGCAGGTCTTGCAACTCCTATTGAAGGTACCACAAAATTATATTTGGATGCTTTAGATGTTAATTCGTTTACCTGATCGGAGAATTGGATTTTAAACGGACGAATTGAAGTGTCTTGTTTAGTAGTAGTACCATCTCCTTTACCCCACCAAGTGTTCCCTAATTGAGGAACTGCAGGTGCTCCAAATCTTTTCTGCACCACTATACCCAAGAATATTGAGGATAGAGCTACAAAGAGCAACACACCTTTTGCTATCAGTCCCATTTTTTGTACTAATCATCAGTACTCGCACTCTTTTTCATATAAACTTGTCAGATTTATTGTTTGAACAAAGTTCAAGTGGTATTTATATCAAGCGGAGTTTGTCGTAGCTTCATTTTTCAGTATGAATTGCTAGAAATTAAATTTCAAGGTTCCTTTTAGTGCATATCATTTGTACCATTAGGAAATTACATGAGTTCAGATGAGTGGCCATGACTTGCGACTACTTGCGTTTATTTTTAAACTTATATAATCAATGATTAAATAAAACGCTATACTTTATCTCTTTATTTATTAAACAAATTTTTATTTGTGAACCTTCTCAACAAAGTTATAAATATCTTCAGCCAAAACTTCGGGCACTTCGAACGCGGCAAAATGACCGCCATCCGAATGATCAGTCACTTGAACCAAGTTCAAATACTTCTCCCGTAAATTAGTTTCCGGGGTGTATTGGAGCTCATGGGCGAAGCGAGCGCAAGCACTTGGTACTGTGATTGGAATCCTGAAAAGAACTATTAATATTGGACAAGACTTTTAAAGGAAGGTAGTAGTACCTATCCACTCCCAACTTCATTTGCGCTATATTGGTGCTTTCCGCATAGAGACGCAAAGACGTGGTAATAGATTCCGACACCCAGTAGATCATCACGTTATCCAGAAGTTTGGTGTAGGAGTACTTCTCGAGCAGTCCTCCATCAGCGCGACTCTTCCATTCCGGATTGGTCCAAGTGGTGAACTTCTCAATGATATACGCTGCAAGACCTACCGGAGAATCCTTCAACGCCACTCCTAAGAAAACCAAAAATTTACTTATCGGAAGGATCTAGAAGAAGGTACTTTGCTTACCAAGAGTGTCCGGTTTGGTCGCTTGAAGATGCGCGTACCCGCTCTCCAACATTATTTTATAGAAGAAATTCGAAAGCGGGTAGTTCTTTTGCACCTCGACTTCGCTGCCTAACATCGAAGGCCAGAAGCTGTAAAGTACCATCTTCAAATTCGCCATCGGTGACATAACGGAGCACATATTGGAGTGAACGCCCAGGAATTTATCCGGATACAAACTCGCCATTTGTTGGATAATAATCGCACCCCAATCGCCGCCTTGCAAATAATACTTCTCAAATCCCAAACGCTCCATAAAGTTTTTCATCAGTACTCCCACTTGGATGGCGCCAAGTCCCGGTCGTACTGCCGAATCCGAGAAGCCGTATCCCGGCAAGGAAGGCGCGATGACTTCGAACACGAAGTTGCGACCTTTTTGCGGGGTGGTCAATAACGGGAGGATTTCGTAGAACTCGCGGACGGATCCCGGCCATCCATGGAGGAGCAATAATGGGAGGACTTGCACGTCTTTGGTGGGTTTTGGTTTGATGTGGATGTAGTGGATGTTCAATCCTTGGACGCTGACTTTGAACTGCGGGTACTGGTTGAGGAATTGCTCGCGTTCCCGCCAATTATATTGCGTCTTCCAGAAGTCTACGATTTCTGCGAGGAGGTTGCCGTTCATGCCGTATTCCTGAGCGACTCCTTCTAAGGGTTTCGTGAAGGTTCTCGTTGACGATAAGCGACTTTGAAGGTCTTTCAGAGCCTAGAAGATCTAAATAAGGATTGTCTTAATTCGCTCTAAATTTTTACCTGATCGGAAACGTTGATTTTGAAGGGTTTTATCGTAGTGTCTTCCTTTCCGTCCAGTTTTGGGCCCCACCAGGTGTCTTCAAGATGTGGAACTGGTGGTACTTCTTGTAGGGATTTGTATTGGACTGCTAGGAGAGCTGCAAGTCCCACAACGGAAAGTGCGAGTAGTTGTGTTTTTATTCCCATTTTGCTGGTGCGCTGAACTATTGAAGAATGAGTGATGTTTTTGGTTGATAAGCCAGTTTTATAGGAAGCTTACAAAGTGCTCTAAATATGAGATAGCGTTTTGGGAGATTGGGGTTTTTACGAGTCATGATTGGAGCATCGGAGAAAATAGCGAGTCAGCATGATTTGTTTGGTTTGAAGGAAGATCATTTAAAATGAAGATTTTTGAAGGAGTACCTCAGGAATTTTGGAAGACTTAAAGATCTTCAACTGGTACCATTTATTTCTTCTCCTTAGACCTCCCAAAGAATTTTGTAACGTTTTTCTTTACGTACTTTATTGGACTCTACATAAATAGGATTGCATGTGAAATGGTACCAATTAAACTCAAGGTTCCTGCATATTATATATATCAGACTAAATGACTTTTTTTATAGCAGACGCAACCAAACAATAACAACTCAAATAAACAACTCGCTTATTTATAGATTTCCGTAAACATTAATTAAATAAAACTCCTCGCTCGTATATTTTTCCTCATTTATTTACCAAAATTAAACAAACAAACATTTATAAAATGTACTTCACTTGCGGACCTTGTGAACAAAGTCGTAAATATCCTCAGCCAAAACTTCAGGCACTTCGAAAGCCGCAAAATGACCACCTTTCAGATCAGTTACTTGGACCAGATTTAGGTACTTCTCCTTCAAATTGGTCAAAGGAGTGTAGTCGAGCTCATGATTGAATCTTGCGCAAGCACTTGGTACTGTCACTGGGATTCTGTGGAGGAAGGGAGACATTATTATCCAAACTAAACTGGTACTAAATAGTTGGGTACCTATCAAGTCCCATCGTCAACTCTCTTATATTCATAGTTTCGGAATAGAGACGCAAAGACGTGGTGATAGATTCCGACACCCAGTAGATCATCACGTTATCCAGAAGTTTGGTGTAGGTGTACTTTTCGAGCAGTCCTCCATCAGCGCGACTCTTCCATTCCAGATTCGTCCAAGTCGTAAACTTCTCAATGATATACGCTGCAAGACCTACCGGAGAATCCTTCAATGCCACTCCTAAGAACACCAAAAAATTACTCACCGGAAGGATTGGGAAGGAGGTACTTTACTTACCAAGAGTGTCCGGTTTGGTCGCTTGAAGATGCAAGTACCCAAACTCCAAAAACAACGTATAGAACTTATTGGAAAGCGGATAGTTCTTTTGCACCTCGATTTCGCTGCCTAACATCGACGGCCAGAAGCTGTAAAGTACCATCTTCAAATTCGCAAGCGGCGTCATAACTGAGCACATATTGGAGTGAACTCCCAGGATTTTCTCCGGATACAAAGTCGCCATACTTTGGACAATAATCGCACCCCAATCGCCACCTTGCAAGTAGTACTTCTCAATCCCCAATCGCTGCATGAAATTTTTGAAGACTACTGCCATTTCGATAGCGCCCAGTCCCGGTCGTACAGCTGGATCGGAGAATCCGTATCCCGGCAAAGAAGGTACGATCACCTCGAAGACGAAATCGCGTCCTTTTTGCGGGGTGGTCAAAATTGGGATAATTTCGTAGAACTCGCGAACGGATCCCGGCCATCCATGAAGGAGCAATAAGGGTCGGACTTGCACGTATGTGATGGATTTGGGTTTGATGTGGATGTAGTGGATGTTCAATCCTTGGACGCTGACTTTGAACTGCGGGTACTGGTTGAGGAATTGTTCGCGTTCACGCCAATTATATTTGGTCATCCAGAATTCTACGATTTCTGCGAGGAGGTTGCTGTTCATGCCGTATTCCTGAGCGACTCCTTCCAAGGGTTTCGTGAAGGACCTGGCTGAAGATAAGCGACTTTGCAGGTCTTTCAAGACCTAAAGGATTTAAATTAGGATTGTCTTAAGTCGCTCTAAATTTTTACCTGATCGGAAACTTGTATTTTGAAGGGTTTAATGGAGGTGTCTTCCTTTCCGGTAATTTTAGGGCCCCACCAGGTGTTCTCCAGATGTGGTAAGTCCGGTACGTCCAGCAAATTCTTCCGGATTTGCACCGCAACAAGAGCGGCGATGCTCATCACCACCAGCGCGATTAGAAGACCTTTCACTCCCATAGTTGTTTGGCTACTAACAAATTATAGCGATGTTTCGTTTAGCTTTGAAATAAATTTAAAAATAACCTTGTTCGTGGTGGGAGACAACAATTGTGACTCGACTGTATTTTATAAATGATTGAAGCATTTATTGGCAAAAACAAACAACTCGCGCCTTATCGTCCAAGTCTTATCTGCAAGAAATGTCGATTTAAAATAAATAGTCAGGAATTGCGCCCGAGCGATAAGGAGGAATAAATTCATATCTCCCAATAAACGAATAGAAGAAATACGACTAGCAATGATCTAGCTCTAGTAGTACTAAATATGGGTTTGATACTGAACAACCTACTCGTCTCCTTAACACTTTTGCTGGCGGTGTTTGCATTTAGGTGCTACAGAGTCATACAACCACCAGAAGTTCCTCAATTAGGGAACACTTGGTGGGGTAAAGGAGATGGTACTACTATTTCAAAACAAGACACTTCAATTCGTCCGTTTAAAATCCAATTCTCCGATCAGGTAAACTAATTAACTTCTAAACGCTCCAAATATAATTTTGTGGTACCTTTAATAGGAGTTGCAAGATCTGCAGTACCGCTTGGATCACACCAGAACCCTTCAACCCCCTTTGGAAGGAATCCAGCAGCAATATGGCATCAACACGAATCTTCTCAACGAAATCGTAGACTTTTGGCGTACGAAATATAATTGGCGCAAACGCGAAAAGTACCTAAACCAATACCCCCAATTCAAAACCAACATCCAAGGATTGGACATCCACTACATCCATGTTAAACCAAAAAAAGTCGCTGGTCTTAAAGTACTACCTCTCCTAATGCTGCATGGATGGCCAGGATCCGTTCGCGAGTTCTACGAAATAATCCCACTCCTCACCACTCCGCAACCCAACCAAAAATACATCTTCGAAGTGATAGTACCATCTTTACCGGGATACGGTTTCTCGAGTCCTGCCGTTATACCAGGCTTAGGAGCCGCTCAGATGGCAGTAGTCTTCAAGAACTTGATGGAGCGACTTGGTTTCAACCAGTACTACACGCAAGGAGGCGATTTTGGCGCTTATATCTTGCACCACATGGCTGTTTTCTTCCCGGAAGAGGTACTAGGCTTCCACTCCAACATGTGCACCGCTTACACTCCACTCTCTTACCTCAAAACCTTCCTAGGTATGATATATTCTCCATGGGTGGTCAAACCAGAACACTACGACCGAGTCTATCCTTTGAGCAAGCACTTCTATGGAAGGATGTACGAGACGGGATATCTTCATTTGCAAGCGACTAAGCCGGACACTTTAGGTGTGGGTTTGACGGATAGTCCTGTAGGATTAGCTGGATACATCTTGGAGAAATTTACAACGCTCACTAATGCCACTTGGCAGTTGCGCGAAGATGGCGGACTAAAATTGGAGTACTCCTACCAAGATCTACTGGATAACGTTATGATATATTGGATCACCAATAGTGCGACCACTTCGGTCCGATTGTACGCGGAGACTTTTAGTAAAGCGCATTTGGCGCTTGGAGGATTGAGGTAAAGGACCATATATTTTAAAAATCGGTACTATTAACGCTCTTCCACTTTTAGGATCCCAATCAAAGTACCAACAGCTTGCGCCCGGTTCAAGAACGACCTTTACGCACCAGACGGCTTAATCTACGAAACTCGTCCCAATTTACTGCAAGTAACAGACCACGATGGCGGTCACTTTGCTGCCTTCCAGAAGCCCAAAGTTTTGGCCAAGGATATTTACAGCGCTGTGAAAAACTTCGAAGCATTCAACAAAAAGCACTAAACATATATTCAAATAAAATCATTCGTCCGGCATTATCGTTTCCGTATCCGCGAAAAGCGGCTCCGCAGTTTGCTGCAAATTCACCAAATCCAGCAACTCATTATCTTCCAGGACCTCACTGGGTTCCTTCGACACCTCACTTCCTTCGCTCTTCTTATCCGAACCTTCCTCCACTTCTTCCTGCCCACTTGTACCAGTCAACCGCTTTTCTTCCTCGGCTGGAACCTCCGCTTGCAGACTCGCAATCTTCTCCTTAACCACCACCACTTCTTCAACCACCTCTTCCTCCTCAGGCGGCTCATCGTAATCCTCCCCAAAAAACATCAGACACTCCTTCTTCCCCTCCTCATAATTCGGCGACATATAAAGCGGCCCAAGTTGCGCAAACAGGAAAACGCATTCGCTCTTCCTACGCGTCACTTGAATCACCAACTTCTCCTCGAAATCGCGCACCGGCAACTTCTCCAATTTCTTCACCGACTTCGCTATCAAGTTAGCTTCCACTGGTACCTCACTGGTGAAGAAACCATATCGCATTATCTCTTTGGGGAACTGCTCCATAATTCCCAAAGCATCTTCGCGTTTGCTCGCATCGAACACCACAGCGACGTGTTGAGGCTCCGGTTCGGGTTCCGGGATGGTAAACGTGGCTGCCACCTTTGGGAAGAAGAGTTTTAAGAGTACCGCGCGCACGTATTTAACCGTAGGTGTCCAAATCGCCGTTTTGAGCAATTTAACGCCTTCTTCGTCTTCGAAGAGCTCGAACAAATATTTGGCTGGAGAATCTTCATCGCCGGGCGGGGTTTTACTTACCCCGTAAACCACGCGAAGTACCGCTTCATCAATATCTTCAATTACCTCGCCCCTCGCGGGTTTTATGAGGATCGCTAAACTTTCCTCGTTTAGCAGTTCTTCGGTGGATTGCGCGGTGAATTCCTCTTCCCCGCAAAAGTACAAGATTTCCTCCATCATCGCTTCGGTTAGGTTTACCTTGTCCACTTGGCTAATGGCAAGTCCAGCTTCCTCAACCAACTCGTTGAGCACTTCCTTGTAATTCTCCTTTGCGTGCGGAAATATCAGAACGACATTCAAGTGCTCCAGGTTCGCCAAAATGCTTTCCGCTTCCGCCGTGCGCCGCTCCTTCAACTCCTTCGCCTTCTTTGCTTCCTCCTTATCGCGCGCGATGCGCTCGATCGCTTCAATCTTCTGATAGCGCACTTGCTCCTCTTCCGCCAGCTCCGTTATTTCAAGTCCGGATGTCCGCTCTTGAGTCCCGCCTTGCACCGCGGTCTCCTTCTTCAACTCATCGACGATCAACTTGCTTAATTTTGGCGCATCCGCGCCAAACATCAAGTTCACCATTTTCCCTTTCGAGATGAACATCCAAGTTGGCTCGCTTTTATTGCGAAAGCGCTCGAGTTGTTGGATGGTGTCGGATTTGGCCATCGCGAGGTGCAACATGTCGCCTCCGATTTCCAACTTGAGTTTCTTCAAATTCGGGGACATTGCTTGGCATGGTCCGCACCAATCGGAATATACATCGACTACAATTAACCCTTCTCGGGTTAGTAATTTTTCCCATTCTTCGTCGGTGTTAATTTCCGCTTGGAGTTGAATTGGTTGGCCCTTTTTCGTCGCCATTTTAACACGACTGTCAATAATTGTTTGGGTATCTAGTTGGCTTTGACATTTCAAGGGCGACTAGATAAATATATTTAGAGGAGGGATACGCAGTCGAGTAGGCGAGATAATTAAGCATGACTTAGCAGTATGAAAAAAATGGAAGCACCGGATGCTTTAGCGGAAGATATTTATAATTTTATTGAAAAAGTACTACTTAAATAAATTTTTAACGGTTTTTTATTTGAAAATTGGCGGCCATATTGCTTTAAAACGGATGCCACAAAATAAAAGATGGCGGATTTGTGGTACGCGTCACATGACGGCCATTAATAAATCAGATTAGTGAATGCAAATTTTGAAAGATGGCGCGCTGTGTGAACTTTGTTCCGATAGATGTCGCTGTTTGAAATGGTGAATAAAAAACAAAACGCATTAAATATTTCAGGTTCTGTATTGAATTGATCCTAAAACCTATACGGTGTTACGAACAGTTTGCTACTTACAAAGACATTGTTTATTAACATCTAAAATATTAATTTCTAATTTTATTTATATATGTATATTGATTTACTCATTCTATCCTCCGAATCCGGGTACATTTTATTCAAATAAAAAGAGAGAGAGAGAGAGTGGAAAATGGCGGAGGAGAGTGACATTTTAAATGTCACTCCGCTCCCTAACCTCAAAATGTACATAAACAAAAGATGGTGGTGGTGGTGGTTGGCAACACTGTGTGCTACTGACATGGCGAAGAAAAAAAAAATAATAGATAATAATAATAATAATATAGAACAAACATTAATAACAGAGATAGAATTCAAAATGATTCGAATCGCCAATAGCACGACAAGCGATCGTTGCGCCATCATTATTATTACACGAAAAAACTCAAGTTTACTATTTAGACATTTACATATTGATTGCACTTCATCCAAATAAAATAATTCAAAAAATAAACAAACAAATTTTTCAAGTTATCCGTTTAACCTAAAAAGCGCATGTCAATAAACTCGAGCTGCTTGCATGGACCACGACAAGATGTCGCTACTATTTATATGGCACATTTGATTTGTGATCAATCATGACGTGGTGTCGAAGCAACTCAAATTCAAACAGCGTTTTTCTTTCAAAGTATTTCCAAAGCGCCCTCTTTCGCGATTTAGCGAAACTACATCAAAGTAAAATTGGGGACAATACAATAATAATACACGAAATGAATCGGTTTTAAGCCAAACGATTGTCAAAATTGTCAAAATAAAAAAACAAAATGGATGATGTTTCGCCGTCGGTAGAGGGCGCTGTTACAATACTAAATGCAAAAAGTCCTGAGGAAGGCCAAACGTAATATTTATATATTTAAATAGTATAAAATATCACATGTTTTGTTTTCATTATAGTAAATTAATTAATTAATTAATTAGAAAAAAATTAATAAATTGAACACGATAAGCGAAAAAAAGTCTGATTTTATAAAGTATATAAATATAGCACATGTTTGTTGAAAAAGGTAAAAATTATGTGAAATTTCAATTCTAGAAAATCTCTCTTCATTTATAGCTCTATGTACATGACTTAAGTAAACCTTTTACGCCATCTCGATTTTGCACTCGAAATTAAAATTAAATAAAAATTTCTTCTATTTATAATATATGTATATAAAAAATTAGCTTTTAATATAATTAATAAAAAAAATGGCTTGCCACAAAAATTTAACAAATAAAATTTGAAAAGTCAAATATAAAAATTACTCATATAAACATTTCTATTATGTACAACGTAATTACACACTTCTCTTTATTTTTCATACCATTCTTGCCGCGAATTTTACTTGTTTCGTTTCAGTACAACTTAATTAGTGGTAAAAAAATGCAATCGCAACCTCAAAAGTGACGCCAAACATTGTCGGCCATCTTGAGGTCGCCATCTTGCGTTGACTCGTCAAAAGTGCGTTCCGAAATTAAAAGTTGAGTTTTAAGCAAA
Organism: Cryptophagus acutangulus; assembly: GCA_963556235.1. NCBI lineage: Eukaryota > Metazoa > Arthropoda > Insecta > Coleoptera > Cryptophagidae > Cryptophagus > Cryptophagus acutangulus. The sequence goes on from OY744570.1 coordinate 523,349, forward strand.
GCATGGAAAATTGTCGTCTAATTAAAATTGACGCACTTTTGCCAAGCGAGTCAACAATTATTGGCACAAAAGGAACAAAAAGTTGAACGCCATCGAACAGACTTCATTTTGATTAAGTACGGTTTATCGAGTGCGTTCAAAAATACCATAAACATAACCTAAAAACAAATTATAATAATAAGAGGTTGGTTTTGGCAAATGACATTTATGTTTAAACATAGTTAGTTTTAAAAAGAAAATCCCTATTTTTACGAACAATTTTTGAGATCAGCAATAATCTGCCGCGCACACTCACACACACACACACTAATTAATAATTAGAAAAAGTATCAGTATCAGTCAAAAAATGGCAGGGCCACCCATCAGCCCCCCAGCCCCCCCAAAAAGTAACTACTAAGATCACAGAGGACACTTTGTTAAGAAGCAGGGGCTACGTGACGCTGATGATGGACCGAGCCGCGCTCTCCTTATTACCATCCGAGGGGTCGCTGCGCACGCACTGCCCAGTCAACTGGTTCACACTTAAGGGATTGTTTATATCGTGCGGATTCGTACCGACCGGATTGCGTAATGGCGCCACCACCTGTTGCTGCGGCTGTTTCACATCAAACGTTTCATGGTGCGGCGTCAGAGGGCTCTGTAACATGTACGGACTGGCGACACTGACCGATGGACTGGCGACACTAGTCGACGGACTTGGCAGCACCATACCACCGGGACTTGTCAAACTACTCAACGCTGACAGGCCGCCAGGACTCGACATCGATTGGTTCAGGCTTTCGGTGTCGTCTTCTGGCGGCGTGTGTGCGTCCCCCATACTGCCGCAGCTGCCTAGATTGTCGTCGGATTGGTTCCCATCATTTGATTCGCCTGCCTCCATGTATCGTATGCATTTCTTCTTGCGTCTAAATGAACAAAACAAAACGTTAATTCGAATTTTGGCGCGCATTTTAAGTGACAATTGTCAACATGCATAACCTGAAAATAAAGCAATTTGATTGGCTACCGTCACGATTTTATTTGAATTAGCGCCATTTTGGATTCTACAGGAAATGGAAGCCATCTTGGATTAGTTATAAATGAGTAACATATATTTTTCGAACGCGCCCTCACGTTGAACGAACGCCTTTACATTGAACGAACGCGCCCTTACGCTGGCTGCACCATTACGTGAAACGAACGCTACTTGGATGACGTGCCACCTTGATTTCCAAGATGGCTTCCGCTTTAGTATTAAACGACTGTAATTCAAATAAAAGAGCGCAAAAAGTAGCATCCTGTAAAATGAAACCCAAAAACAAAAAAATAAAATCATGCCTGTGAGAGAAAAACGCAAAAAATGATTATACAAAATAAAATGTCGGTTATTAGGTTATTTCATGCATAATTTGTAGAGTTTGTTGGCTGATTCGAAATTAAATAAATAAATGGATAATAAACACTTTGAAATAATAATTTAAAAAAAAAATAACACCAAAAAACACTGCTGTTGACTAACCAACGGATTGCTATAGATTGACGTATGTTGGTTCTTGAGGTGACTGGGTGGTGGCAGCACCTCCAGTGGCATGTAACAGATTCCCATGGACTGTTGACGTTCCACCTCCGAGCGAGCTATTTTCAGGACTAAACAATCGTTAAATGTACAAGGGGCCCTTTTTAATTACAACCAATCAATCAAATACAGAAAAAAAGAATAAATAATAAACAAACAAACAAATTTATATAAAATAAAAAATAAATAATAAACATTCGCCATATTTAAATAATAATAATAATAATACATTCAAAAAAATAAAAAAAATAATAAAGTGCAATTTTTACTAATCAGAAAATGTGTCTATTATTTATTTATATTAATAATTAATTGATTAAGATTAGAAAGAAAGTTTCTGAATGCCCCTTGCACTTAAAACAATTGCGCTAAAAATAATTCTTCCTCAACAACAGTGTTTGATTCGCGCGTGTCAAAATTTTCTCAATATTAGTGCACAAACTCCGAGATCCTTCTCTTTGTGGGAAGACACATTTTCTGATTCCACTTAACAATTACTAACAAAATCCCAACATATATTTTTTCCCGCGAGTGTCTCCCAAAAATCATCATCATCACAAAATATAAAACAATTAACAAAATAAGTCTTTCCACATAGATAAGAAACATATCAACAAATAAAAGTTGCCGAATGTGCGCGCGCACGTTCTCGAACGCTACTACGCAAATCCAACAACCCTCACCAAAAAAACAAACCAAAAATAAATAAACAACAACGAACGAACAAATAACGTACGTGCAACTAGCAAAAATAAAATAAAAAAATATTCTCCATCGATAAATAAACATACCTGCAAGGTTTACACCATTGGCTTTGTTGGTCTAATCCGTAGCGTGCGCGGCACTTCTTCATGCTGTTACCTAGACGACGAAAATCAAATTCAAAAATCAGTACCGCCAACATTATGTTACCGCCATGCGTGCGCATTCCGATTTTGACAGCTCAAACTCGAAATTAGAACAACTATAGATGGATAGACTACTGTAAACTAACCAAACCAGTTTAATATGACGTCTAACCTCAAAAAATACGACTACTAGTAACTAAAATCCATCTATACTTTTTCCAAATCTATTTTGTTAATTAATAAAGAGGGCGCTGTCGCTTTAATAAGTCAACCATTTTTAATTAAAGCGGAAACGCCATCTCTACGTTTGCGCCTCACTTCCGGCGGCTTTCAAGATGGCCGCTAGAGTGAGCCGCAAACGTCATAATATACTAACTAGAGAGGAGTGGGGTGAGTGAGTGAGTGAGTAAGGATGAGTGAGATAAAAAGCATGCCCAAAAAAAAGTTGATGGTGGGGGTTTTTGTTTTTTGAATTGAGACGAAATGAAAAAAATCTACAAAAAAGGGTGATGGTCATGCAGGGCTGCTGACAAACGTGCATACGACGAGTCCAACCAACAAGGGGTCTGCTCGACCCTTGGCAGAATAGGTCCCGGCCGGCCAACCGTTTAACCCCAAAAATATAATAAATAAAAACATGCAAATATATAAGTATAAGTAATAATAGTAAAAAGAGCAATAATAATAATAATATTAATAGCAGAAGTGTCGTCCACTATTTTGTTTCGTAAAAATTATTATTTTTTTTTTTGATAATAAAGAGAGTAATAATAAATGAAGAGAAGTAAAGACTAGTAAGTTGCGAGGGGTTGGGCTACCTCCATCGGCAGGGTCTTGCTTGCGCTTCCTCTTCTTGCCGCGAGTGGCGTTCGCTCGGGAAGACCAGTCGGGGTAGAGCTGCATGTGCAGCTGCCTCTCGCGGCGCGCCAGCTCATAGTACTTGGCTTGTTCTTCGCGGCCCAGCGCGTGCCACTAAACAATAGGAACAAAGTCAAAAAAAAAGAACTTTGAGCTGCTTTGAGATTCTCATTTTTATCAAATTATCAATATTATTATACATAATAATAGGGGGGCACCAAGAAGCCAGCCGCGCGCACAAGAACCGTATGCCGCCGACCCATTCTGCTCTTACACGTTTTCTATGCACGTCGGTCAGACCCGGGGGCAGCGTCCCGGAACAAAGGTGGGGTTTTCCCATAATTTTCTTTTTTTTAGTTATTTAGATGCGCAGCGGACCGGCCTTGATGCATGCTCGAGCATCAACTCGAGCATCAACTCGAGCACTACATCGAGCATTAGCGCGAGCACTAGCTCGCGTTCAAGGCCGCTTCGCTATGCGAGTGCGCTCTTATACCCACGTGTGCATGGGACTAGCTCTCTCTTTCTCACTTTTGCTCTTGTTAATTAAAAACCAAAGAGAGACAAAAAAAATGTATATAGACAAAATTATAAAAATGGAAGAGAAGAACAAAACGCATCATGCGGTGTTAAGATGAGCAAAAAGTGCAAACATCCATGTTAGTATTACTTAATAATTTTTTTTAATAATAATTTATGATGTAATAATAATTTAATTAACACAACAAGAAAGTGGTAGTAGTTCAATGCACATGAGAATTAAAAAAGACTATAGGCACTCTGTTAGTTAGGGTGCGCGTTTTCTTTTTGTTTTTTAATTATAAGTACCTCCCGACTCGACTGGTGTTCGTTCTTTCTTTCGCTTCTTCTTCTTGGTGCCGTAACCGTAATTGTCTCGAGCGCTCCAGCCGGGGTAAAGCTGCATGTGCAATTGGCGCTCCTGTCGCGCCTTCTCGTAATACTTGGCCTGCTCCTCGCGGCTCAGCGAGTGCCACTACGCCAACCATACTTAAGTCACACCAGCCACGCTCACAATTTTTTTTTTTTTTTTGTACAAACACACAAACATAGAACAACGCAAAACCGCTCCTATTAATGGTAGAACGGTTTTGGGTTTTTTTTTTTTCAGTTTTTTCTTGAAAAGTCCAACATTTTTTGGTTCAAAGTTTGAAGGTTTAAGATAAGATTGAAGAATGTGAATAAATTTGCCTCAAAAAGTGATTTTTTTATCAATATTACCTCAAAAAATAATTAATTTGACCAAAATTACCTCAAATGTGACCTAATTGACCAAAATTGCCTCAAAAAATTATTAATTTGATCAAAATTACCTCAAAAATTGACATATTTTATCAAAATTGCTTCAAAAAGTGACTAATTTTATTAAATTTACCTCAAAAAGTAACTTATTTGATCAAAATTACCTCAAAAAATTATAAATTTGATCAAAATTACCTCGAAAATTAATAAATTTGGTCAAATTTACCTCAAAAAATGACATGTTTTATCAAAATTGCCTCAAAATTAATAAATTTGCTCAAAATTACCTCAAAAAGTAACTTATTTGATCAAAATTAACGCAAAAGTGACATGCTTTATCAAATTTACCTCAATAAGTGACATTTATTGATCAAAATTGCCTCAAAAAGTGACATATTCTACCAAAATTACCTTAAAAGTGATATTTTTGTTTAAAATTACCTCAAAAAGTGACATATTTTATTAAATTTACCTCAAAAACTAACTTATTTGATCAAAATTACCTCAAAAAGTGACATATTTGATCAAATTTACCTCAAAAAGTGATACTTTTTGATCAAAATTGCCTCAAAAAGTGATAAATTTGATCAAAATTGCCTCAAAAAATAACCATTCGTAAATAGTCTCCCAAAATATCAGTAAAGTGACAATTCCCCCTCCAAACTTTGACCAGTACCTCCCCTAATTGCAAAAAACTCCCCCTCCCTTCGGTACGAAAAGCCTTGTGCAACCAGGAAAGCTCCATTCACACCACTTCATAAATACACAGCTACCTCATAACTGCGCCAATTATCATCAAAATTCGATATCGCAAAAAATAATCAATCTTACCCGTCGTCCTAGAATCTGATTGATCGCCGCACTCTCCTTCAACGTGCATTCCGCCACCACTTTGGCCCTCATCTCCTTCATATACAGCATGAACGCGTTCAGGGGTTTCTTAATATGGGGCTTCTTCTTCTCATTACTGTCTTGGTTGTTCTTTCCATCCATGTTGTTTTTGTGATCCATTTGGGACCTAAATTTAAATACAAAAATAAATAAATAACTGCAGGGTGCTATGGGGGTGTTTTAGGGGAAATTAAACCTACTTAGACTTATCACTACCCACTTGCACCTCATTTTTGATAAGCGCGTCAAAACCGGTCGGGAATTTCGCGTACGCGTTATGCGGCTTTTTATCCAGCAAATTGTTCAAAATGCGATTGTTGGGTTTGGGGGTGGAGGAGGTCGGTTCCTGTTGCGAGGTCGCCAAAAACGGGTTCTGCTGCAGAATCGTGTTCATGTACCACATCGACAGGAACTTATTATCCGTCAAGCTGTTGAGGAACGCGTAGAAATTATCACTTTTCTGCGTCAAATTTTCATAAAAGTCGCACAATTTATTATAATCTTGAAACAAATTCACATTGTTGTTCTTCGCATTGCCATCTTCGTTCTTCAGCAAATACTTGCGTAACGTCTCGTTATCGCTGTAATTTTTGTTGTTCTTCGTGAGGTCCAAGCCTTCTGTTGGTTTGGTCCTCAAATCCTGCGGCACCTCGACGTTGTTATTGCTGCATTTCGCGTCGACGATCGTAAACGGCGCAACAATGGCAATCGGCATTTTCTTCAATGTTAAATTCAGAGGTTCCTCATTGATGCAGCTGTTATCCATAGTTTTATTTCGATTTGATCCTTTTAGACGAAGGATATTGTCGAGAGAGCGCGCTTGACGTACACACACACCAGCAGAAATCAACAAGTTTTTTATGTGCTGTTTATCGCGGAAAATCAATATGAATGGCTGGTCCCTTTGTCTGAATGGGAAATGCATTCGGGACATTATTTAGCACCCCGTTCCGACAATTCAACCCTCAAGCTATTTTCCTATAATATTTGCGCTTATTATTATTAATCCTCAATTACTAATAAATTGATTGTCGATTGTCGGAAAATTTAAATATCCGATTAGTTTTAAATAAATGACGAAAGTAAATGCATTTTTTGACTTCAAAGAATTTTTCTTTGTCGATTATGGTCGTCGTATGTAAAAGATGGGGCAAAAAAAATTGAATGGTAAAATCAAACGGAATTATTGATCATTTGGCTGGGTGGAAAAAGAATTTCTAATTCGGGGGCTTGAACGGTATAGCCATCAAGCGGGCAGTAGTTGAATGTAATAGGGGTGGAAAAATTTAGTTGCGCATTTCTTTGCAGCTGCATTGCGCCCTTAATACACAGATGGGGTTGCGATGAGCAAAGGTGCATATTATTGAGCGGGTTGATACAGAAATGTGACTGTAAAGATTTTTTGAAATTAATTTGAAGTTTAAAAGTTACGCAAAATATCAAAAAATGCCTCAATTTAGGAAATTTAACAATTATTCCTCAAAAAGTGATCAATATCACTTGAAAAAATCAAAGATTTATCAAAATTATCTTCAAAAAGTGATACTTTGATCAGTTTTACCTCGAAAAGTGATAAGTTTATCAAAAAATATCCTCAAAAAGTGATAAGTTTATCAATATTACCTCAAAAAGTGATAAATTTATCAAAATTCCCCTCAAAAAATTACAAGTGATGCAATATATCTTTAAAAAATAATACTTTGATCAATATCACTTCAAAAATTCCCAAAAATATCAAAATGACCCCCAAAAATATTAAATTCCTTCCTGATAAATTCTACAGTTCATAATCTTCCCGGAAAATATTTTTCCCAGACACAAAGTTCATCAACAAAATCAACAAACATCCATATATTAACCATCCCCGCTTACGAAATTAAATCTACAAAGAATCCGTAACATTCAACAAACATACTGCGCGCTGATCAAACAACTTCATTAACACCCCCTTTCCCGAAAAAAAAAGACCCACCCCTAACTTAAATCCAAAAAAATACAAAAAATAAACCTGGAATAGTAATAAGGGTGCCGAACGATTGCTTTTCTAGTTTGTCGACAGCGAGCAAAAATATTCCGACGACGAATTCTGAAATGAAAAGCAAACAACAAGCAAACCGAGGGCGGCGGCGGCGGGATCTCTCGCATGTGGCAAAAGTAAAGCCGGTGTAGTATTGGCAACCCTTCGGGTACAAAACGAGATGTGGTTACCAAGGGCAACCCGGGCTATAGCCAATGACCGGACTGTCGATAGCCAATCTTGGATTTCGCTCCTCGCTCTGACCAACGCCTCCCCCACCCCCCAAAACACTGAAATCCGCACTAATCACGTGAGTTAAAACTGTCATATTTAAATTTTAACCTAAAAAAGTGACATATTCAAAATTTAACCTCAAAAAAGTGACATTTCTTACGTCAAAAGTGACATATTTGAAATTTAACCTCAAAAAAGTGACATTTCTTATGTCAAAAGTGACATATTTGATATTTAACCTCAAAAAAGTGACATTTTATGTCGAAAAAAGTGATGAATTGTCGATAATACTTACACATACCTGTGATTTAGATCGGGCAGTTCCTGTTTCGGTCCAGGTGTCACAATTGCAGGATGCGATGACAAATGCGGCGGGTGTGGAGATAGTCCGGGATGTGGCTGAATCAGCCCGGTCGGTGAGAACCGATAGAAATCGCTCGGTAGACTGCTGGTCGAGATCGGTAACGAGCTGGGGTAGGGACTTCGGAATCCGGCCCCCGGTGACAGGGGGTACATACTTGGTGTGTGCCTATTTTTCCCCAAAAAAAAATTAGTACTAAATGTTACGGGGAAAGTGTCTGGTACTTACCATGACGCCACCTGTGACATATCTGGGCTAAGCATGGGGTAAGGGTACTGGCCAGCAGAGAAGGGGTACATGGGGGGTCTAGTGAGGCCTAAAATCAATAATTAAAAATCATTAGCACCCGCGTTACATAAATCGTTTAGTTGGGTTTAGTGTTAGTAGGACGTACAGAGTTTGGCCTGCTTCGCGTTGTGATAGTCGTAGAGCACCAGGTCGAAGAACATTTGGCCGCCCCCGTAGAACTTGTACGGGCTTCGATCATTTCGAATGGCCATCATTTGCAAGAGAAATTAAATGAAAATTCCAGCGAATTTTATTTATTGCTTGTGCAATTTGGACACGATTTTTGATCGACCACTAAACACCGCATAGCTTTCTCAAAACTGACTGAAGTAGCGACTAAGTAATCTGGCGAAAAAATGCGGCGACCTTTAAAACGTTAAAAAAATTCGCAAGAAAAAATCTATCGCGCTATTTAGTTTACTTTGTATTGGAAATAGTTCGATGTAAGTTTTCGTTTAGTTGACGGCCGAGCGAAGGGGTTGTTGATAATTTCACCCTCAAATGGAAAACATTATGACATGAAAATGGTATGCCATTAAAAAAATAACCGTGCAATTTGTTTTGAATGCCTGGGAGGCTTTTGCACATTTTTTTTCGTCTTATTATTATTTCAGCGATTTGTCCTCCTAAACTATCATTACACGTCTTGCATGCAAATAATATTGGAAGTCATTCGTAGAACATATTGATTCATTTTGAAAGTAACGCATGTAAAAGTGGAGCAAGCAATTAAAAGCGCAAATGATGGTGTTTAAAATTGAATCAAAACATACAAGCCATGTTTACGTTACGTGCGCTCGTATAAACGATTTTTAATGATATAGTCGTTCATTAGATTGGATAGCGCGGTGATGCGCAGGAGATGGAAATAGTTGCGCAGACGGTCCAGTTTCGTCAAGGTCAGAACTGTCAGACTAGCTTTCTTCCTACCAATTCCAATAATTGTAATGAAAGTTTGAATGGATGCATTTTTGATTGGAAAAAAAGCATTTGAAGAGGAAAAGGTCGCTTTGCACAAGTTGATTTGGGAGTGCGTACGATTGAATGGACATTGATGACAACAGGAGAGCAGTGGAAATATATAAAAGCAGGGTCGCCCGCCCTTGTTCATATTAGATAATATCAGTTTTGAGGGTTGTATACAAATATTCATAGAAGGGTGGATTTGTGCCGTGTGCGACAATGGAAAACGAATAACGGTGTTTTGGATTTGAATGGAAAACTTGTTGATCGGAGCAACGGGCCGGATATCTATCACGTATAATATGCGAGCCAAATATTTAATATGGCAATTTCGGATAATGGAAAATGTTTGTCGCATGGAAAAACGACAATGCCATTTAATCACTTTCGGATTATTAGGCATTATTGAGTGTCCGATGTTCATTTTATGAGCGGATCACGCATTATTGCTATTAAAACTTATTAAATTACATTTTTGAGCCGGCAACCCATTTTTTCCTCCTCCTCGGATCCGTTTTTTGCAATCGCTTTTTTCCTAGGATTGTTTTACACGCGTACATGGTCAGAGCCAGCCAGCAATGAGAAAATCTTTTATAGGGGATATCATTATTCGCAGCACGTGTCCCTCTTCAGCACTTATGTGGTTTTAATGACTAACCAAATACTGCACTTTATATGCTTTAATACACACCACATTTGTTTGACGACGTACTCTCTGCGTATGTGCAGATTTAATGAACAACATTATTTTCTTTCAATCCATTTTTTGCCAAGCGCTGCATTGAATTATTGGGGATTATTGTAGAAACTGATTTTAATGAGGTTTTTTAGGAATTATCTCTAAAATAATTGGGAAGAAGGAAAAGTTAGAGGAAGGTAGGAGAAGCTTTCTTCCTTCCAAAAATATCGAAATATGAAGATATTTAGAAGTTCTCGAGTTATCTCCAAATCATCAAGCATCTAAATATAATTGGGAAGGAGATGGAAGAAGAAATTTGGAAAGAGGAAAATATTAGAGGGATACTAGAAGAAGCTTTCTTGATACCAAAAACCTTTATAAGATCTTCAAAGGGTAGTTTTCATGCCAGCGTAAGATTTGATGGATTTCCAATTTGCTTATCTGGTTAGACTTGTTAATTATCTCAGCGAACTTTAAATCAATAATGAACATTCTCCATCCACCGAAAAAAATCTATCAGAAATTTAGTCAAAGCAGATGTCAGCAACTCCTCTGTAATGTAGTATCATTGTCTCAACCCTCTCTCGATGACAATTACATGCGGCTTAAACCCGCTGTTTTATATAGTATTGTAATGACACAGAAAACCCCGAGTCTAAACTTTATTACATTTGTCATTCGATAGTCTTCTTCCTTCTTTTGACTGCGGATAAATTTCCATTTTCGTCTCCCTTTCCATTCTTTCCTAAGCAAATATTAAGGGTCGTATGGGCAAATGTAAAACGTTTAAACACGTGCATGCAGATCGGTGACAATTATTTCGTTGGTCGCGTGGTCTAACCGCGTCCAATTTCGCACTAATTATTTTGGTGTCGTCGTCAACAAGTGGAGCAAAAAGTAAAATAATAAATTAGGAATATAAAGAAGAGACATAAGGCATAGGTATTGAAGTGGCTGCCATTATCCTAATTATCCTGGTCGTTTGCATATCGCGCGCCTCCTCAAAGGACTCGAGGTGTTTTCATAATTCGCGAGTGGAGGCCGCCGCCTCTTTGAACTCGTCGAATCTAATTTTCTCCCATCCGCGCTCCACTACTGTTTCGCTTCTCTCTACATCTCCTCCATTCTCTGCGCTATTTAACGTGTTGTTGATTTTTCTTTTATCACATAAATATACTACAGCCTAGTTTAATTGTCTCATTCCTACTAGCAAAACAATAATGACAAAGATGCGTGTTGCAAAACTGACTTGGTGCAATTAGCAATGCAAATTGGAGCAGGTGAAAGGATCTGCCCGTCAACACCAATTTTCCTGAGGAATTTCAATTGTCTTCAACTGGTTTTACCGCAAAAAAATTGACCAAGTAAGTGTTTTTGAAGCAAGCTGGGAGGTCTTACTTTTGGAGATCTTGTAGGCCAAACCGCTCAATACATCACCAAATATACCATAAATATTGGAAGTTTGGGTAGTTTTTGAGATATTTTCGGTAGTGCTCCGAGATGTTCCCTATAGGGCTTAGAGGAGTCCTCCGGGGAACTTTCGGAGATCTTGTAGAGCAAACAAGTAATAGAAGAACTAATTGGGAGTCGGAATGAATGAAATGTTAACAAGATTTCATTAAAATATGTTACCCAGGATACCTTGAACGGGAGAGAGAGATCGGAATCGTTAGTGGTAAACCACGCAGCAAGTTGGCAAGTTTGATCAAAAGACTTGCTGCTTGGCAGTATTAGTGAATAAACTGAGGAGTAACAGCGGTGGCATTTATTTCTTACGGCGTATCAATTAGCTTGAAGTATAATTGGGTGCGTGTGTTTCGAAGAGAGAACCCGATTCGCGTTTTCAGAGAGAGAAATGCGGTCGTCGTCATCGTCGGCTAGCATGCTCCACAGGAAACGGTAATTGGGTAGTAGTGTATTTGTAATTTAATTGTTCATTATGCCGTATGCGAACAAAACTGAAATGGTCTGTGCGCGCACCCGACCGACCAATTGATTGCTTTTTATGACCACGCCAACCATAAAGAAGAAACGATTTTTTTACACTAAACCCAACTAAACGACATCCTTTGCTCGATGTAGGAAGAATTGCGAATTTGTTAGTCTACCAGGCTACTGCCCTCCACCACTACTAATTAATCTTACTGTTCAGCCAGTGACGGCTTATTGAATTGGTGGTACCTGTGGCGGCGAGCAGCGGCCCGAGTCGTCTCCATTCGGCAGGGCTGAGAGGTTGCGGCTGCGGTGAACCCCCGTACTCACCCATGGCACCCGCGCTCTTGCTGTCCAACTGGTATGGCGGAATACCCATGTGGGCCGGTGGCGGTTGGGACAACGGGTCTCCGTTGTGGCAGAAGAAGGGCATGTGTCCGGTTGGTGGCAGTCCCATTTTGCTGGCCTGAAAACAAAATTAATTTATTATAGTACTATAATGAACCATTATATGCTAGTGGATTGATAAGTGTAAAACAAAGAACGCCTTGTGTATAATAATTGAAGAAAGAGAAAAAGCTTTGCGGTCATAACGCAAACCGTAATTACATGTTAAGTCGTTTGTAATCTGGAATAATTAATTAACATTGCAATTAGAAAAAACATGGTGCATTGTCCTCTCGCATTGCAATTTGCATTGGATTCGATAATCGGTTGGCAATTGAAGAGCCAGCCAGGTGGTGGAGGTGTGTGCGTGCCATCATGATGAACTTCTGACTTGGCACATTTGACACATCAACACTGCGGTGTGATTACTACACACTCACACATAACTGCATAAAATCGAGGGCGTAACTTTCTTACACCACTAATGACAGACCGTGACGAACCGCTTCGAACCACATCTGAACACTAGCGGCAAACGATCCATTGACCAACAAGGAGACGCCATACGGGTTTTTTGAGGCTCTTCCTTGAGGATTCCTAGTGAATTATCTCAGAGAGGGTAAGGATCAGCTAGATCCTGAGGTCTTCCTCCAATATCTTCACAATAATAGACCAAAAATTGGAGATTTCAAGTTTTACGTCTGCATTTATAGTCTTTAAGGACCCAATTTTCTACAAACTTCCCATTAATGGAAGAAGACTACTCCAATTATGCTCTTCCAAGACCCAACTTTAATGGGTCCATCTCCATTTGAACTACAAGATCTAAAGAATGGTCTTTAAGGACCCAACTTTCTAATATCTTCTCACAAATCAAGGAAGACTTCTCTAATTCTGGTCTTCCAGCAAATAATCTAAATTTTTGTTCCTAGTCGACATTGATCTATCCTTCAACCTTGATGGATCCATTTCAAGTCTTGTCGAGTCCATTAAAAGACCAGCAAAATGAGTATTCTAATTTGGTGAATGTTAATCGTTCCGAATGATTAGTCTGCAGGCAAGCAAGTCTTACAGGATTTGCATATTATAATCTTTGGCAGAAATGACGACGAGGGGTTCGCATAGTGGCTGCTCATGCGCTCCATACGCACTCTTCCACCCCGCAGTTGCTATGCCAACATCCTCCTCTCTTGGTGCTCCAAGCATAGAGAGAATGTGTAGTTGTTGTGAATTGTATGCATTCCATACTACATAAATGCAGATTTTCCTCGACGACGACAATGCGAGCAAAATTCAGGTCAACGCAAAAAGAAATGGGACAAATTAATGAGCGAGAAGAGTATTATGATAAGCCAAAGACATGAATAAACAAAAGGACTGGAAGAAAAAGCGGCCGGGACATAAGAAACGAGCAAATAAATTGCCTCGAGAATGTTTATTCATAAATGCATACATTTCGCTCCGGAATCGGACGCCGGAAAAGGTCCTCGAACCTCGGATTATTTAGTTTTACGATAGGAAAACCGTTCGGTCGAATTTTTCCTCTCTTGGCCCGGAGGAGATCAAACGCTGACGTGATAACTTCATCTACACATGGGGCGGGCCCCGGAGCGGGGTCCGGAGCCGGGCGTCGCATCGACCCGAGCTATTGGTCCAGCACCATCGCACATGCGTATCTCTAGCCGCCTTTGATATTGAAATGCTGTTTCTCCAATATGTTGTTTCCTGTATAATTGAGGATCGTAATGCGTTTTCTGATCATATATACTCCGTCCCGTTTATTTATTCTACCATGTTCCATTATCTCGAAATGTTTCAGATCCTTAAGGAGCTTCTTTAAAATATTTCGCTCCTTGAATTTAAAAGTGTTAAACATGTCCAAAGATTAGAGGAGGCCTGAAATATTCATTCCTTGCCTTGTCCTTCCATTATTGACGTAACATAAAAATGTCGCATACATTTTTCATAAACAATTATACAGCGGAGAAGAGAGTGAGTCGTCGTCGAAGTAAATCACTAAAGGGGTAGCTGGTGGTAAAATGCAAAATGCTGAATTGAGAGAGCGCCTGACTAAGGGGGCGGTTTTTTTATTTTTTTGCACGAAGGGGATTTGAAACGGTACACTTTCTAACGGCATTGTTTTTGCATGTACAAAGCCTCGTGTCTGTTACAGAACACCGCTCGCTGATTACCTGCCCTCCACCAGTCCTTCACTGCACTCTCGGGTGCTGTTTTATTTCTAGTTTTTTTCCCGTCTCTCCTTCCGCTCTCTTAGTAATTATTTTTCTAATTATACAGGTGTCCTATATCGCTCATTAGCCACCACGCCATTAATCTTAATCTCAATTTATATTTTAACAAATCAAGCAAATGGCTGCCGACGGAAGTCGCATAAAATGGAAGCAACGCGTGGACGCTAAAAAACAAATCTTCTCCCCGATTACGAATTTAATTAGTGTAGCCCTAAGATTAGCCCTCCAGTAAATATTCATGAAAGAGCTCTGGCAAATTGTAATATCATGGAATATTCAGTCGATGCATTAAATATGCGCACCGCTTCTTTTTGCTCCTCTCATTTTGATTGTGCGTTTTCATTTTGCTTCTTGCATTTTTTAACCAAGAGCACCGGTCGGCCGTTTGTCCTCTCCTAGAAGATCAATACTTCTATTCCAACACTACACATCATCATAATGCCATTGTTCAAACGTAGTATTGCAAACGAGAGAGTGGAAAAAATGTTGAACCCACACATTCCATTCTTGTGGTCTGTGTAGTAGCACATGTGTGCGACATTTAATATTTGGACAATGAAAATAAAATCAGTGGCAGCCATACTATGTAGAAGGCCCTCATCAGCATACAATGGGCTAGTCTGGCATGACTATGGCATAAATATCCACCGTCGTCTACGACCTGCGATTTATGTAAGACCTTGGCTCTCCGTTTTCTGGTCGCTCCGTCTCTTGTTCTGCGGCTATGCAACACGGAAACATGCAGTTTTCTTAGAAAATTCAAACCAAACCCACAAGATCAACGAGATTCAAGCGTTTTTAGGTCTGACCTCCCGGGTAGCGATTTTTCAACCAAGGGTCGGGTTTCTTCTCGGACCTCTAACTTCTAAACAAATTCACTCCCCATCTTGAAATAAATTTTATTTTCTTCCTAAAGGTTCCTTCCGACCCATGAATAACTAAATTCCACCCAGACTTTTCCCCAAAATTTTATTTCCACGAGTTTTGGTGGCCCGGGCTGCAATTTTTTATCGAAGGATTGGGGAGACTGCCCCCGTCGTAATTTTGAAGTTAGAGAGTCTCCATTTCGGGATTATCTTTATTTTCCTCCTATGGGCCCATCCTGATGTGCGAAGATTTAAATTCAACTCAGATCCCATCCTGCGATGGGTCAAAAATTCCAATTTCGGGTCTTTAAGATTTGTAATTTTCCCGACCCTCAAACACCTAAATAACCCAGAAAAATGTTGAAATCAATTCTAGTTTCTTCCCATGGATCCCACCTGGCCCATGAACATCTAAATTCCACTCAGGGTTCATCCAAAAGTTTTATATCTACGAGTTTTGGTCGCACGGGTCGCAATTTTTTATCGAAGGGTTGGGGAGACTGCCCCCGTCGTAATTTTGAAGTTGGAGAGTCTCCATTTCGGGATCACCTTTACTTTCCTCCCATGGGTCCACCCTGATGTGCGAAGATCTAAATTCAACTCAGATCCCATCCTGCGATGGATCAAAAATTCGAACTTCGGGTCTTTAAGATTTGTGATCTTCCCGACCCTCAAACACCTAAATAACTTAGAAAAATGTTGAAATCAATTCTAGTTTCTTCCCATGGATCCCACCTGACCCATGAACATCTGAATTCCACCCAGGATCCTCCCCAAAATTGTATTTCTACGAATTTTGGTCGCCCGGGCAGCAATTTTTTAACCAAGGGTCGGGGAGACTGCCCCCGTCGTAATTTTGAAGTTGGAGAGTCTCCATTTCGAGATCACCTTTATTTTCCTCCCATGGGTCCACCCTGATGTGCGAAGATCTAAATTCAACTCAGATCCCATCCTGCGATGGATCAAAAATTCGAACTTCGGGTCTTTAAGATTTGTGATCTTCCCGACCCTCAAACACCTAAATAACTTAGAAAAATGTTGAAATCAATTCTAGTTTCTTCCCATGAATTCCACCTGACCCATGAACATCTGAATTCCACCCAGGATCCTCCCCAAAATTTTATTTCTACGAATTTTGGTCGCCCGGGCAGCTGTTTTTTAACCAAGGGTCGGGGAGACTGCCCCCGTCGTAATTTTGAAGTTGGAGGGTCTCCATTTTGGGATCACCTTTATTTGCCTCCCATGGATCCACCCTGATGTGCGAAGATCTAAATTCAATTCAGATCCCATCCTGCAATGGCTCAAAAATTCCAATCTCGGGTCTTTAAGATTTGAAAACTTCTCGACCCTTAAACACCTAAATAACCCAGTAAAATGTTGAAATCAATTCTAGTTTCATCTCATGGATCCCACCTGGCCCATGAACATCTGAATTCCACCCAGGATTCATCCCGAAATTTTATTTCTACGAGTTTTGGTCGCCCGTGCAGCAATTTTTTATCAAAGAGTCGGGGAGACTGCCCCCGTCGTAATTTTGAAGTTAGAGAGTCTCCATTTTGGGATCACCTTTATTATCCTCCTATGAGTCTATGCTGATGTGCGAAGATCTAAATTCAACTCAGATCCCATCCTGCGATGGGTCAAAATTTCCAAATTCTGGTCTTTGAGATTTGTGATCTTCCCGACCCTCAAATACCTAAATAACCCAGAAAAATGTTGAAATCAATTCTAGTTTCTTCCCATGGATCCCACCTGGCCCATGAACATCTAAATTCCACCCAGGATTCATCCCGAAATTTTATTTCTACGAGTTTTGGTCGCACGGGTCGCAATTTTTTATCGAAGGGTCGGGGAGACTGCCCCCGTCGTAATTTTGAAGTTAGAGAGTCTCCATTTCGGGATCACGTTTATTTACCTCCTATGGGTCCATCCTGATGTGCGAAGATCTAAATTCAACTCAGATCCCATCCTGCGATGGGTCAAAATTTCCAAATTCTGGTCTTTAAGATTTGTGATCTTCCCGACCCTCAAACACCTAAATAACCCGTAAAAATGTTGACTTTTTTGGCTTCCTGAGAGCAAACATAGAGCCCCTTCTTTTCTCGTCAAGAAAACTGTCGTGTTATTGGGGGAGAAAAGGTAAACACCGTCTTGACCGGAGCCGGACCACATCCGGAGATAAGTGTCCGAGACCATTATCCTGATTGCTCGTCCTTACGCTCGGCCCGGCTCCTAATCCATTTAAGGGCTCCTTCAACAAATCTCGTCTCTTCATTTCCTGATTTCGTGGTGTGTTTTGTCTGTTGCACATCGGCACCCCCCGTTCAGCAGACATTATTAAAATAATTTGTAGATAAAAACAAGCTGATAAGCGAGATACGTTTTTCCCCCAAGTAAATATGTGATAAAAGCATTATTTATTTGATGGACATGGAGCGAGCAGAGAGTATAATGCCCTAACATTATGTCAACATTTCGAAGGATTTGTAAAACATGACACAATGGTCACAATATATATAGATGGGCTTTTAGTGAGATGAGCCCCTTAATAAATAGACATGGCGATTATTAATAATGCATTTGGAAGGCACAAAGCAGTTTGGCAGCTTCCCCCTCCACGCGCTAAATTACATGTCGCTGAAATTATTACTACTCTGTATGTAGATGGATTGCTGATAATCTAACAAGTATATAGTGCACTTAGATGTCCCTTTAAAAATACGAAAAAAGTTGGGGAAAATGGGGCGGCCGCATTCAAAGGGAAATCTTATTACTCTTGAACGCGCATCACTCGATCCTCAGTTCACTTACTTACAAACACCCAAAAAAAAAATGGAGAAATGCGTCAAGTTAGCAGCGAAAATATTTCCGTTTTGAAGAGGGCATTGAAGCGTTCCACGTACGATATTAAGAGTGTCATTTATTTGGCCCCACAATACAAAAACATAGCGAAACCTACCATCCTAATTAAAAACATAGCGAAAGAGGGATTATTTGTAAAAATCTTCTCGACGAACAAAAATGGGAAAAAATCAGGCCATGAATTAGAACAAAGGCGAATGACGACGACGGTGGTGCTGCGCTCACCAACTTTAATTAGGACGCATTGTCGAGTGTGCTGCGTGCTCAGTTATATTTTAAAAGAACAAGTCTTCAACTCGAGTGTTGAATTTACCTTGCGCTCTAATGACTTAACTGAATTCATTATATCCCGCTTTTTATTTCGTTTTTTTTTGTGTTATGACTCATATGGGTTGTGTGCAAAAAGGCCACTCGACAATCTACAAGAAATTATATGCAAATTGCATTCGAAATTAGCGCATAATAAGCGCAAAGAGTTGGCGCACTAACAACGCAACGACTCGATGATTATTTTCTAAAAAATAAAAGAGTGGACAATTCGTACAATGTGGCCCCAATATCGAATGGACGAGTATTTGAATTCCTGGAAGTCGCGCAAGTTTGGAATTTCATCAACCCCGGCAAGCGATCGAACGCTTGGTCAACCCGGTCGAGTGTATTGTAATTACCCTCACCATCTGATTAAAATATACTTCAAAGTGGGAATCTTGTTATTAGATAGTCTTTTGCGCGCGCTGTCCAAATAATTCGAAAGCGATCGCGCATAATGAGCAGGCAAAAAGTAATTGGGATTTTTTTATGTACGCTTCCTATTCCTCTTCCATTCAGAAATTAACGAACGAATGATGCATTTGCGATTCGCAAATAGCGATTATAATGTAGCAGGAATGTCTAAATGAACATTGAGATGTTGTAATGGCGAACCATCCCCCGTCGACGTCCCAATCTGATTTGGGGGGCGGTTTCCTTTGATCTCGCCGCCTTCGCCCCGCTTTTACAACCCTCACACCCCACCCACTGCATCATCTTCTATTTTGCAAGTGACTCATCATCAATTGCTCACTTTTTTAGACACTTCCACCAATATTTCAACATCTACACGAACAAATTGGATTATTGACCTCCAGATCGACCAGATCTAAGGTCCATCCATCAATAATCTCGGGATACCAACATCCTGCGCCAAAAATACCTTCAAATAACCACTTGAAAGACTAACGATCTTCCTTATGTGACAGTTTATTGAAAAAGTTATGCACCTTTCAACAATGACGCGTTGTACCGAAATTGCTTTAATTAACAAGGGCACCGCATCATTAACAGTTCTGTTGATGAAAAATAAAATAATGAAGGCTGCTCGCTTGCAGCATCCCGAACATTTACGGAATACGGTGTGCTGATAATTAATATGACGTGTCTAATTCTAGTCTTTGAAGAGTATGGCAGTGCAAAGAGACTGGGGGACGACGACGATGTGCTTCTGTTTCTCTTTGCGTTAACGATACATAACGAAATGTATAAATAAAAGTGCGGCGTGCTTCAAAGCCGACCAGATAGAAGAGACACACACATACTATATAATTGGTCTAGTTTAGAAACATGCAAATCAAAGGCGCGCGTGACTAAACATATCGTCTTTCTTCCTCTTCCTCTACTCCTCATCATCATTGTGCCGATTTCAGTTTCCTAAGGATATTAATTATCGGCGCTGGATCCAGACTAAATGCTATTCCAATCAAACGGATATTGCGGCGAAAAGTTGCGTGAAGCAGTTGGGCGGAGTGCCCTAATGCGCTAATTATTTCAGCCACACCTCAACTTAGCACGCGATCCATCTATTACGTTATTATGACTATTACACCTCTATGCAAACACAACAGGTACAACTAAGCAGACTAATTCCCAATCCGAGAACTAAGAGGTCCAGATTTTTAAGGATATAGCAAATATCTTCGATATTTTTGAGGAAGGGCTCTAAAATTTGGGTTAGGAAGATAGTACTGGTCGAAACCAAGACGATAGACCAAAAAAAATTGACGTTCCAAATTTCGTTCTACCCACCAAGAGCGTTTTAAGATATAGGAAAAGTCATCAATATTTTTGGAAACCTTTGAGAAAGGATTGAATTTTTTTGACTTGATAGTTGCTACTGGTCGAAACCAAGGCCCTCAAGTTAAATTCGCTGTAAAAATGTGTGTTAATTGCAACGACCAAGACAAAAGTAGAAAAAAAAAGTGCAGACTGAATGGTAAAAACGACAATATGGTTATCTAATTTTCGATTAATATAATTATGTCTGGCGAAGAAATAAAAAGTTGTCTTGAACAATGGAAAAGTAATCATAAAATGATTCGTTCGTCGATAAGAAAATAAATAAAGAACGCAACACGATTCTTGTATTTTACGACATTTATCATCAATCCACCATTAAACCGATATCACTGTGGTTTGCCCATCAATTTCTAATAATAAAATTGCCTTTTACGATCTGTATAGTATACGTCCGTCCCTATCATCTGCCTGCTTCTTGGAAGCTGTAAATCTCATCGTTGAGAAACGACAAGGCTGTAATTAATACAATCTTATCTAGTAATTACGAATCGAAAATTAAGAATTTATTTATTTGTTCACAAGACTAGTGTGTTGTACGAGCTTGCTGCAAGACGAATTATTAGTTTTCCTTACATGGTGCTCGCCAAGACACAACATTTCACTAATGACTACTAAGTGTAGGTATTTGTTAATGATTTCGATCCAAATCCAATTAGCAGACAAACTAAGGAAGACAAACTTCCAAGACAACTTCAAAAAGCTTCCCAAAAAGATCGTCTATAGACCCAAAATGGTCCAAAATCCTTCATATCTTCACCAAAAAGTGAGATCCAAGAAGGACAAAACATTGGAAGCGAACAATCCCTCGAAGATGCGTATGTATAATTTATTGCAGCGAAACGACAAAGAAACCTTGTTAGTTCTGAGAAGCTGAGCCTCGGGCCAGTCGTTGCTTCCGCTCGGACCTATAATTATCAAAACCCACACACACTGAAGAAAGATTCGAATAAACAGCCCTAACGAGTTCCTCAACTAATTATCATCGACATCGACTTTTATTATTTGGTACGGTTCCAACAAGCGCGGAATGAAAAAATATCTGTTCATTCTTTCGAGCACTGTTTGAAGTTGTAAAGTCGGATAGATTGACCTGAGGTTCGTGGATGTGTATTAGGCGAATCAGGTAGCCGTTATTGCGGCATCGCCTACGGTTTATATGAACTGTCAGTTGCAGGATCTCTTTGAAGTTCACCTGGCCTGGAGGCTTCGCGAAAACCGCCCCCGCCACCGCCCATCCCCGCCGTCTATGTAATACGTTGTTAGGCAAATATTAATCCGTTACAATTATTATTAAGCGCTTTTGGCAACATTAACATATCGCGCGCTTTTATATTTAATATAAATTCAATCACTTTTAATATCAATGGCAATAAAAACACGTGGCGGATATTGATTGCTATTATCACAGCCGTATCTCGACACATTTCTATCACAGAGATTGATCGATGATGATTTGTTGACAAAAAAAGTCGTTTCATTACACTTATCTATAGGGAAAAAATATCGTTACTAGATTTAAAACGAATGTAATTAGTGCAATATAAATATCTTGTTCCTATAAAGAGGAAGAGTTTTTTTAATCATGCGACCCCCTTTCATTATGCAAACGTTGTAATTTCCCATCTCTCTATCTCTTTGCATAAGCAGCAACCCTCAGCAATTGCTCAAATTGATTTCGAAGCGAACTTTAGGGGATGTTCGTTGCTGATCACGATGATGATAATAATATAAAAGGGTGCCCTTACTAATAGATGGGGTCGTGCAAAGAGATCGGTCACATGTAGCCATATCTATGAATTATTATATCATAACTACTTGTTTGGTGGTGAAAAGAAAACCGATTGGGGCTCGAGTGGCTGGAAAGCTATCCTATTGTGTGTTATTTAGCTTTCGCTATAAAGTCATACGGACAAGTGGATATTAGTAAATTTATTCATTACAAGATCTCATGTAAATCCTTTCCAAATTATTGGTGGTCAAGAAGACAATTGAAGATATCTGTAGTGTCGTTAGAGATACGGTATTGCACTTTAGCAGTTCTGTTAAGCGTTATGTGCTCTAAAAGATGCCATAGGTAAAATTTCTTACAAGATCTAACTCCAAAAGTTATTTGGTGCAATTTCTGCTTGGTGGTGAAACTTCAATCGAAGATATCTCGAGTGTCTTTGAAGATACGGGATTGTGCGTTTTGGTTTCAGTTTGGCGTTATATGCTCTACAAAATGGCATTAATGTCATTTATTACAAGATCTGTTTCCAAAAAAATTTTGGTTCAATTTGAAGATATCTCGAGTATTTTTGAAGATATAGTATTGTGCGTTACAGATTCGTTTTAGGGGTGTATTCGCTAGTAGATGCCATTAGTTTGATCCTTTAGAGAATAAAATTTGCAAGTTTGGAAAAAATAGTCGTCGGATGGCGATTGATTTTCCAATTCCAATAAACGGTTTATTAAAACCTTCCCTCAGGATTATTCCATTTCCGCTTTCCGCGATAGCCCCTTTACCCGAAATAATTACTATCGGGCTTTGTCCTTATCCGGCGACCCATTTTTTTTTCGTTATCCCGGTGTAATGAGATGACATTTGCAAGTGGTGCGCGGCGCACAAGCTCCGGTAAAGTCATTGTATTGGGGATGCACTGCTGCGACATGTTTATCTTATCTGACGGCAATCTGGCTATCAGATGGGCACCCCTTCATTCCCACAATTAGGACAATAGGAACAACTATTCGAATGTTTAAAAAGCGTAATTACGGATTATCCGGCGGGAACATAAAGGCCTAAAGACATATGTGACATTGGGGCTCACTTTTTGTCTACTACATTGTAATAAGCGTGCCTCGATGATGATGACCCACCCTCCCCATCATGTTTAGATTACAAAATCCAGACCTCTAGTTTATTTATACTACGACTACTATATAATATAGATGATGGAAATTGTAAAGCGAAATAACTGGAAATATGAATCCAAATGAGAATTCCTCTCTGGTAGAGAGCTCTTGATCTTTTCGTTGCTCTTGCTGATTGTACATTGATGAGAGTTTTCTCTCTCCGGCGGAGAGTCTCGGGTCTCCATCCACGACCCTTCCTGGCTCATACATACACACACGAGTTATTCGACCTGAAAATACTAGAATAACGTTGTTTGCTTGCCTGCGTTCAATACTCGAATAGCCGGAAGAATATACAGAAAGAAACTTTTGCAAACTAAATAAAAACAGTGCGGGTGCTGCGCCATCCATCTGGTGGATATTTACCAACATCCAAGTCGAGATGCTACAATTTTTATTTTCGCCGATCGCGTAAATGACGAGGTGACAAATTTCAAGCCAGCCAGTTATAAAGTGTCAATCACAACGGCAGCCAATCCACCAAATCGAGTCATCAATGGAAAACTCTGTCGAGGCACAAAGTGCCGGGCTGGACGACTGTAACTTCATTAATTCGAAGGGTACAAAAAGTGCAGATCCAAAATGTAATTTTCTAATAATAGGTGTGGTCCCTTGTAAAATTTTGCCTTTTTGACAGCAACTCAAATTGCAAATTTACTACTATCCAACAAAAAATTCGTGTTCGTTACAAACGCGACGAAATTATTGATCCTCATGGCGGATTTTAATTTATTTTACCAATTAACAGGACTAGTTGTAAGGATTCTCCAATTTTCGCGCAAAGGAGTCCTGGTCCTCCATTAAAAAGCTTCCCGGAGAAGTCTTCCTTGAATCTGGAGATGTTCCCGTAATAGTTCTTCAAAATGCTTCAATTTAGCAACTGGATTATAGGAGAGCGCGAAGAATTTCCAATAAGCTTTGTCATTTCTGCCTGGAAAATATGCAGTAGCGTATTTTAAAGAAGGATCCCTTGGAGGATGGGGGCGGGTCAGTTGGAGGCGCAATCCACCACCCCCATGAATGCCGATAGTATTTCATTATTGAAGGGAAGGCAAGCAATAAGCAGCAGCTTGGCCATTCCCCAGTTATTGCATGCAAATTCCAAAAGAGTCGAGTGGCTGGCTGGGCTCTCGAACGGTCGTCCTTTCCAATAAAAGAAAAATAAACAAGATCCCTAAAGAATTTCCCTCGTTTTAATGGCCTTTTTCTATTATGGCGATATGGCTCCTCTCCTTTAAGCGGAAATGCCATACCACTCTTATTCTCCACGCTGCCGTTTTTTTTTTATTTATATTTACTGACTGCACATTTATAATGCAAGCAAGTTATTTTTAAAAATTTCTATTTGGGAACCTCATAAAACTCCTCATGTTTGTTTAATTATAATACGAAGCACTTGCGCGCCTCTACCAAAAAATGTGGCATCCGCAAACATCCAAATCTAATCTTCCGAAGAAGATAAGAGTGCATTTTGTCAGGTCAGAAAACCGGATCTTGAAGCAGATATTGAGAAATCCATTCCCATGACAAGATTGATGAAAAATATTCAAAATATCGTTAAGGTAGATTAGCATTGAGCAGCTAGCGAATGTCCAATTATAAATTTCCACGGCGGATTAATGTCGCATGATTAAACAAACACAACGACATGTAAAATCATAGCCAGGCGGAACAAGATGGCGCGAGTCCATCCGGCGTGCATTTGCCATAATGAGGCTGAGGAGGCATTGGGGGCGAGTAGAACGTTCGAAGAGGGAACGAGCAGCGGGAATGCTTCAGCTCTTTGCCGGTTCAACGGGCAGAAATTGATAGGATAAATTCTGGCTCTGAATTGGTCTCGACCAAGCGTGAATCGTCTGGGGCGCGACTAGCGAACCGCTCCTGCTGCTGCATCGAGGCGCCTCATGAAGGGTACACGTCGCCACTCATCCCGATGCTCCGATCATGTGCATACCGAACCGATCAACTATTTTCGCCCATTTTTAACAAATCTACATAAAAAGACTCTTAATTAGATCTTGTAAGACGTTAAGAGCATTTCTTCCTTCGAAATTTAGATGCTAATTGAGGATTATGAGTTTCTGGAGGGGGAAGGATCTTCAAAAAAGTTTCTTCTTAAGTGTAACGAGATGTTTCGAGATGATGAACAAAGTCTTCCTCCAATTTGTAGACGCTAATGAGTTTCTAAGCGTTGGAAGATCTACAAAAGGACTCGTTTTTGCTTTGAGCAGATCTTGTAAGAGTCTAGGACCATTTCTTCCTTAGGAGTTTAGATGCTAATTGATGATTATGAGTCTCTTCCTTGAAGATTCTGGATTAATAAAGTGGAACAGCCAGTAAATCCGAAGCCCTTAGACCACGCGCTTATTTTTAAAAAGTGGAAAATTAAATCTGTAAAGTATCGCTTGCAGGTTTTGCGTGTAAGAAATCTGTGTGTAGGTGATATCGGATTATGTTATGCAGAAGCCTCACTAAGTTCCTTCTTTTACTTATATTATTATAAGGGGGAGAAAGAAAAGACGCTTTTTCTACACCACTAGCACCAAACGCGTGCATGCCTACCCACCACAAAATCTGCTTCTCGTCTTTCGAAAAGTATTATAAACAGTTCTGGACGGAGAGACTGCTGCTGCTGCGGCTGTAGGCAGATTAAATAGCAAAAGCAGCTTATTTATAAAATATATACTACTACATAAATATATAATCGAAGTTTACTTTTCAGGGGACGACTATGACGGTTTTTTCGTAACTCGTAAGGGTCACGTATATTTGGAACTAATGAGCCATATGATTCGTACACTATCACATCACTCGCACCCTTGATTCGCTTTTGCTTGGCCAATATCCAAGGCATTGTTAACAACTCGACCACGCTCTGATTTCTTTCACTTTGTGTGGTGGTGGTGACCCCACAATGATTGCAACGTCAATATTTGCTAGACCTACATATTTCTCTTAATTTTCGAGATGGTAAAAAAATCCAATCAGTTGGCCCCCCTGGTTGAAAAATGTGACAATAAGTAATAGGGCAAGTCATTCCAGACTCATTTAGAACCGTTGATTTGTTGAATAGGTGGTTCGTAAAAGGCAACCAACCAAATATGCTATTTACAAAACACATTTAGAAATTCTACTTAACAAAGAAGAAAAAACTACCTGATGCGTTTTTCTGGGTGAAACATTATTACATAAACAGTCCCATATTAAATATGGTTTTCCATTTTTCAAGCTACTCAAAAGCAAATTGAAAAGAAAACAGGTGAATTGTTGTATGTTTTTGGAATGGGAGACATGATTGACACTTTTACCACTCCCCATCAGCATTCTATGGCGTCTACCCCGGGTAGAGATTCCGAGAAGGACTCGAGGTCCGAAATGGTTTATTTATGTGCTCCACCATGTGGTCTCCATCAGAAAATGTTACCTAACCAAGCAGATTTCTAATCTTATGTTTAATGTTATTGTTTTGTGTGTGAGTGTGTGTGTGTTTTGCTGAACGAGCAATATTTCTCTCCAGTTCATGGGAACGACGACGATTTTTGCATTATTGAAAAGCCCAAACCGCATTCTATCATGTATCGAAAAATAATACTACAACAAGCCATAAAAATTAGAGATAAATAAACTGGTATTTAATTGACATTAAACAAAGTCATTCACGGACGACGATACTTAAGTTAAGTCGAAGTAGCGCAGCTGCTCGGACGATGATTTAAATTCCGAATCGGAATCAGTGCCTGTAGCACCAAAGGAAACAATCACATGTGGGCAAAGAGTTGAGGCGTCAAACAAAAGCCAACCAGTAGTACTACATCAGCACCTACTTGGCCTCTTACATAATCGGTGGGCAGTTTTAGATATGGTGGATATTAATCGCATGGCGGCCCTTTCTTTTGAACTTCCAATTCGAAAAAAACAACCCAGAAACTTTCGACAAGAAACTCCCATCATCTTGTCTCGTGCCACATTAGGAAGAAGAGAAACGGATATGCCGCAAATGAAGACATTCTTATAATTGGGACGATTTTCTACTACGGAAGAATCCAAATCCACCACCTTTTTCGTGTCGAAGAATGCTCGTAAATATTGATGGCAAATACACTTAGGCGACCGCATCATCTGATAACCGAATTACTACCTGGTGCTTGACAATTTTCCTCTTCATAATTTGTATACAAATTAGTTAGAGGTATGGAGTCTGAAGGACCAGTATTTAGACCTCCATGAACAAATCTAAGACTACAAGATCAGATCTTCATTAAATTGGGGATTAACTTCTCGAAAATGGTCTTTTTCTTCATAAATTTTGATGATAAATGGGAGAATTTGGTCCTTCCTTATTGGTTTTGAAGATATCTGACTTTGCTCCTTCTGTGGTCTTCAATTAGATCTCTTAGAACTTCATAAATCAGAAGATCTTCTCATATCTTCATCAAAAAAGCTTCCTTTCTTCATAAATTTTGGTCTAAATCTCAAAAATTTGCCCCTTCCTCAGCCATTTTGAAGATACTCCTTCCAAAACCTCCATCTTTAAACTCGGTGACTATTTAATTTGTATAACAAGCGTTCAGAATGACTTTTTCGTTGTGAAGAATGAGAAATTTTTCTGTTGTGGTAACCATATAGAAGACAAGGTCACCGAGACGAAGAACGATTGAATGTTAATAGCCTTGAAATAGGATTTCCATGTGTACAATGTTGTTAAGGAAATTACAGAATTGCCTCCCATAATTGATCTAGGCTTTATGACTTTTTAAGTAATCGATTCTAAATGAGTACAGAATGACTGGGCAGATTCCAAAAATGAGACGAGGAATTCCACACTAACCACCGTTTCGAATATGGAGACTTATTTATTATTTATTTATCGGGTCGGTGAATTTGTTTGGCGTCAGCTGTAATTTCCCAGTTGGTTAATCTTTCTCTTGTCTCTTGTTTATTTCAACGTATTATCGTCGTCGTGAGGGGCTTTTAGTCAAAACACTGCGACTAGCGATAAAAACGTTAGATAAGGAGCCTTTTGGTTTGAGTGACGGTTTTTGAGTTGGGCCACCCACACGTTCGAGAAGTCCGCTCTTCATTTCTTCCTCTCGATGATGATTATTTGCCCATATCGCTTATTGGAGCATTCGACACGGGACAAGTGTGGCCGATCGCCTCAAATTGGCTTGTTATGCATCGTCGAATGACTAAGAAAGCCTGATATTATCAACTTTTTTGCCACAACACCAAAACCAGTTTGTTCAAATAGGATGCCAGCAGATTTTCCAGCTCTTTGAAAAATAAATAAACAAATACGTTTTTGTGTTTTATCGACTTGAATAAAATATAAAGTGGGTTGTTCATAGAGCGAAAAGTATGAAAGAGGGTCGACGCTTTTGTGCAAAGCCAAGTCGAATTTATTCAAAAAAGGTGAATGGGAGAATTTTTCATAACGCTCCCACAAAAGTCCATCAAAAAACGGACCAATATTTATGTTTGCCAACATCTATTGTATAATTCCTCAAGTGTACCATTAAAAGTTTCACAATTTGCATGAACATTTTTCGATAAGCCACATTTGCATAATTGAGCGTAATTTTCGGCCATTAAAGCATTGGCGTGCGCCAAAATTTTGACTTATCTTGGTAATTGCACCGCTTGTCGCTTGGAATTTGAACAAGATTGTTTTTCTATAAACGATCAAGTGAAAGGTCGCACCGCTATACTTAGCAATTTGTAATTAATCGTAATGTACATGGTATTCACATCCAAGTTAATGAAGACACAAAATTAATTAATAATCACCATCGATTAGACTTTATTTAGTCGAACGGAATCGTTCGGATTAATTGGGTTAGAAAAACTCGTTCTATTCGATTGAAAAACAATTTCGTTCGTCATAAGTTTCGACACGTAGTCGTGGAAATCAAAGAAGAACAAGGCGACTTGTCCATAAATGCGTTCGATGTCGAAACAAAAAAACATACGACTGAATTGAATAATATATAGTGGTGGATGATTACTTCCGCGTAAACTGTTTTTCGAGTCGACCGAAAATCGCTTTGGCGTGTCGATCAATTATTCAAAATGTGGCGACAATTTTCCCGAAAACCATCATCTTAGGATTGGCAATTATTTGCACCGCAACTAATAAACAAACCGGACAGGTTATTCAAAACAGAAGAAACAGAAGCAAACATGTGTGGATGGATAATAAGCGCCAGGCACGAAGTTTGAAATCAAACAAAACCCGACCAAATGCGATTATAAAAGCCCCATTGATGAATTTGATTAATGATGATTGCCGTGCAGAAACAAAAGCCGCCGTACGGACGCTCATTTATTCATAATGTATATAGACAGAAAGGTATGGGTGTTGAAAGAATTGCATGTGTTATTATACAGGCATTTACCTTCTGGTTAAACACTTTTCCTCCTCTTTTTTCCCAACGATTATCCAATTATGTGACAAATTCTTCTTCAATCCTATCTTAAAACATCATTTCTTCAATTTGTAAAGAAGATCTTCCAACAAGACATCTGAATTTATCAAAACCAAAGTTCTGATCTTCACTCCAAAAGTTGGTAGTGAAGATATCTAAGAGTACCGAGAAGACCTATCCAAAACTTGGTGCAATTCACGTTGGAATAAGGAAGACCAAAAGGTGTGAGAAGTTTCAATCCAAAATTCCGGCTAGTTCTCCTAAAAAACGCTTTTTAGAGATGAGCAAATTCCAATAAAATAAAGAAGACCAAACGTTCTAAACAGATCTAATCCTCACTCCATTAATTCCTCTAATAAAGAGCCTCTAGACCTATCCAAAAATATCCAAGAAAACCTTTCTGAAAGTTCCAGATCTTCACTTCTAGAGATCTTCCAAAAAGGACCTTTCAGGATATAACGAAAAAGCTTCTCAAAACTTCTACTCCTACCCAAGACCTCTCAAACTCAAACTTTTTGAGTGGTAAACACGATATAGAAGGTGGTAAATTTACGATGGCAGATTGCAATAAAGATACATGAGGCGGATCCGACAGCAATGTCGTGCTAGAGTAGCGTGCCAACAACTGGTGCCATTTGAAAAGCGCATCAAGCCATCAGAAATTTTGACCAAACCAAACATTTGACATAACCTAGTTTAAAAATAATATAGTATTATTTGTCTGAAGCTAAGCTAATTTTGCGTTGTCGAGTCCTTTAATTTAAATCCATCAATTTCCCTTCGTATTCATATACAAGCAATTTTTTTCCCTTTTGATACTTTATTCATACCAGAGACAGATAAAGAGAATCCGCTCGATTGGCACATAATTAAAGGTCGTCTACAATTTCATCAGAAGTTTGAAAAACATGATATTAGTCTATAATACGACCAATTCCTCGAACTAATAAAATATGAAATAATATGGAAATGCTGCTGGTGCTGCTTCTTTGATCGACTAAACCTCCTACTTTTTTTTTTTCACTAATTGAAATGTATTTATTGTTTGTGTGAAATAAAATTGGTCGCGTGCTTTCCGACGCACGTTTACCGGGGCTTCGGTTCAGGTGAGACGGCGTTGTTCTTGGCGGCAATTTGAACAGACGCGCGGTGGCCAGACTGATCGTAAATCAAAAACTCCGGCTCACGCCAACAGCACTTTTCAATGTTTCTAATGCTATTATAACCATTTTACTGGTGGTTCGCTATGTTGTTTACACATTTCCTCTTTTCTTTTCCATTTTCAATGGATGCATAAATTTCAAGCCCTGTCTAGCAATAAATCATTCAAATGAGTGAAATTGGATTTACTAATCACTGATGCATTTGTTTCTGTGAGATCTTATAGAGGATCTATAGTGCTCCATGGAAGCGTTGTGGTCTTGTGGAGGAGTTAAAATCGTATGGAGTCTGGAAAAGTCTTTGTGGAGCGCTATGGAGTCTCAATCCTTCAAAATAAACCTTTGTATGAATAATTGAAGTCTGATTTTTGGTAAAGCAAATTATCATATTTTGTGTGGATGGTCGCGTGTTGTGTCTCATCATTATAATAATTTATTAAGGTCTTGTTGTTAGTGGGACACGTGAGCCGTGTAATCGGCCACAAACAGAAACACAATGCAGGTATTTACTGCTCGCTATAGTAAGAGATATATTAGTTGGAATTAATACAGTTTGTGATGTCGGCACTTTTGATAGCAGTTAATCAGATAATTATCGGTTTGTTTTGTGTTTACATGTGTTGACTAACACCCGGGAACTGCCTTAATTGACATCTTATCAAATTGGCCAGGTCTTTCAAGTTTCGCCGCGCTCCGAAACCAGAAAATTATTATAAACAAGACAACTATAATCATCATCATAATAAAAATTGCCAGATTCCCACGCCTTCTCTCGCTCGCTCAAAAAAATATATTTGTTTAGCCGCCGCGCACACTTTTACACATACTGACCGCACTACCAACATAAAACTACTCGTCTAAAAATAAAGAACGCGCTCGCTGCTCCATGTTGTCTTCCAAATAGCTTTTTAATGACACTTTATATTCATTAAAAATTTAATTCGTATTGTAGTAAGTCTGTCCTCCTCCGTCAGTCAGTCAGTTCATCGACTGGCGGAGCGGAGGACTCGATGAGACCACAAGGGTACATGAGAGCGATAATTGCTTCCTTTGAGTTAGTTAGGTGTAATTTGGAACGGCCAACCTTAAGTAATTAACGTTAAAGTAATGAGCATCGGGACCAGTTTTCAAAACCCCACCTCGACATCGGCCTGCTCTCTTCCCTGCCCCCCATCCTTATCGATCGCTCCTCACACACTGCTCTTCAGATGTGCGCCGTTTTTTGAAAAGTGATGAATTGTCTTGTAGACTAGGTCACGTGCAAAAGATGCGATCTAGTGTCAACACTGGCGGTAAACCGCCGGGAGTGAGTGAGTTGAAGCGGTATGCCAGCATAGCGATTTGTCAATGTACGACGAGAAAAGTACGAGTGACAAATAGACTGCCACAGCATTCTGTTGCAAAGCTGTTACCGTCAATCTAACTACTAATCTCACTTGGATCTCTTTCTCACCAAACAGCATAATTATAAATAGCTCCGTTTGAATTTCCCGCCGCGCATCCAAATTTAAACAAAACAACAACAACTGTTTGCGTTTCCTTAATCAAACAGCTTGCTGTGTATGCATAAGAAAATTATATCGTAATAAATTTTTTGTCGTTAAAGGTCGAACTGTACTTTGTGTATATGTTTACATACATCATGGCTTGATATGATAACGACCTGCTACACATATTTAGCTGGCAGAGATAAAACTTAATCATTTGACGAACACTCATTAAGCCACCCACAAACACATCACAATAATTCAAACATTTATCATAATATTCTAAAACTAGGACGGTAAGTCCTTACTGTTCGCGGAACATATTATCGATTTTATTGGCATCAGTATCATTAGATTGGTTTAATTAATATATAGGGGGAAGAGCAAAGGGTTGAAAGAGATTTGGAGAGGTAATTATAGAAGGGTCGAATGGTCGGTTGTTTCCCTGTGAAAAAGTGAGTGCGGGACTGGTCATCACAAAAGTGAAAAAGTATATAATTCCAAACCGGGTAGTACTGTTATTATTCGTAAAAAAGGGTTGAACGGACAATTAGTTAAACGACAATTGTGGATGACGACGACGACGATGAAAAGATGAACGAGTTACCATAAGGTATCATTAAAAAGCGAGTATGTGTCATTATTTTAATAATCACTTCGATTGGCCGTAAAAGCCTTGCTCGTTAACCCGTTTCCATACAAACTATGCGACACATGAATTAAAGAAACGCTATATAGCCAGTCGGACTGAATAATTAAAACCTGCCCACTGTCGTCGTACATCCCATTCTTAATCTAGCATTAATTGCCACATTAGAGGCCAGCTTCTGCATTATTTATTAAACCACGGACATAGATAGTCACAATAAAATTATTCCTACATCTGTCATCATACATTTTTTAGATCCGCGTCTTTTCTAATTAATCGCCAATGAACGCATCATGCGTGAAATTCAAACAAAATCCTAATGTAGCTACAACACCTTTAAAAGGACACCAAGCTCAATTAGAAACCACGTTGTTGTAATTACGACGACAATCAAGCAAATTTCCAATTTAGGATTTTTAAACACGTTTTCAGGGGTCTTGAATCGATCCCTGCGGAACACCATAACAACCATACAAGTCAATAAAAATCCACCAATAACTCATTTCAATGGAATCGGTGTGCGTGAAATTGGGTTCAACGATATCCTACTTCACTAGCTCCCTTACTAATTTTATTAAAGGATGGAAAATAGACACTCGATTAGAAATTGTTCATATGCAAATTCGATGCTTCTGCTCCAACAATTTTTTAGTCGAGCAGACACTTAAAGAAGTGAATTATAGATCAGATCTTTAACACCAGATGAGAAAATCGGTGCGATCGGCCGATAAGTAGACCCCGTAAATATTTGAGTGCGACTTAAGACGCCTTCGTCGTCTCGTCACTCGAACGACATCCAATATGTATGATGCACTTAAAACATTCGCGGTCTATTTAATGTACGTTGAGTTGTTTTTTCCTATTGATCAATAATAACGGAATCTAATTTCGCGCGCTCTTAAAATCGTCTACGACATCAGACAACAATCTTTCTAATTAGAACTCTTTGATGGCAAACGAGACACTTAAAGCCTCCTATCGATATAAATGCAGATGACATGTGCAGCACATTTGGGTAGTAGATGTCTCCAGAGAGTCGACCTGCATCATGTAGTATTCCCTTTGATCCGTCCCTGTCCTGATACCTGCAGATTAGTTGTGACACAGTGCCGAACTAATCTTTCGCATGTAAAAGCAAACGGACCTCACTGTTAGATCTAATATTAATGCGCCAGGTCTTTTGTCCGCTCGTTTATCAATAATTATTAACATCAGCGACACGCCACTGTCTCGTCGAATGGAAGGGGTATGCGGAGGAACCTTGCGGTGCTCCAGATGCGACTTAGAGGAGAAGGGGAAATAATGTTATGTGTGAACTGAAGGAAGATGTAAATTTTATTCGATTCCGCGGTACATTTGAAAGATTAAGTATTGCACAATGTCTACCATTAAATCCATAATGGTGCGCATTCCTCCTCATTCACAGAACTGCAAGAATTTTATAAGAACTTGTCTCGCAGTCCAGTTAAGCGCAAAAACAACATTATTCTTAACGTTGCCAGTTATTTACACGATATTGTCTATCAATTCGCGAATTCCAATTACGGTAACCACTTTTTCCAATTCGAACGCCAGACAAAAACGCCAATCATTATTTGTATAATTTATGCTAAACGCAAACTCGTATTTATTTCTCTCTTTTCCTTCTTCCATCGTCGAAAATACTACCTTAATTTTATGTATTATTCGTCGTGAGATCAGCATGCGTGTACTCGTTCCATATAAGACGAAGGCGTATTATATCATTTTGAGAAAGCGCACACAAGAATGACAGTGTTTAACTATTGATCAGCAAGTCAAATGAAATCGGTTGTCGCCTTGATGAGTACTACATCGACCTAGCCCAACAATGCTCTTACGCTCCTTTATTCAAATACCATCAAACATTCATCCTTGCACCACTTTCAAACGAAATCCTTCAAGAATCTGCTTTTTGGGGGGTAAAGATAGAACCTTGCGGAACTCCAGAAAATCTTCTCTTGAAGGTGGGACCCCTAAAAAAATTCGGTGAACTTCAGTGAAGTCTTAGGAGCTCGGATTGCTTCCACTTTTTGCCGAGTAAAATTCGTGCAAGCATCGTTGTTCATTTGCTTGTTCCCCGCTGTCAGCACATTGGCATGTTAACGTTTATTTACCACTACTTTGTAACTACTATACCATCCGAACCGCCTAGGAGGCAATCGTCTCTTATTTTATGGCTGAATGATTTTCAAATAGATTATTTAAATCGCCATCGCACACTGAGCGCTCGATTCAAATATCGCCTATAATTTTAATTAATAGAAATGAAACTGGTTAGTCGTCGTAGTCGACTCGAATGAAAAGAGAAACGCGATACATTGTAGTAGTTATTCCATTATAAATTACTACTGTTTATGTGCACAAGGTCATTCATCAAAGTGTTGGCAGATGTGTGGGAGTCGTTTAACAATTGGTCGACATGTAATGAACGTGTTTTTCTGCATACACTGAGGAAAAATGATAAAGCACCACCCCAGACAAAAAGAACCTCCAAGGAGATAAGTTCTTGTTCTGGGAACTCGTAAGTTGGGAAGGCTTCTCTAAAACTATCTTATTTGCTTCTATGAATTATCTTCCGAAGCGATCATGAATTTATAATGATAGGATGCAGAAGAAGTCGAGGAAAAAAGGTTTTAATTCCGAGTCTGCAAATAAATATGTGCATTTCTTGCATTTTCCCGCAATGAGTTAATGATTCAAGTGCGAGAGTCAGTGCTGTGGCATTAATCCATTATCCATAGCTCATCTGAGCGCGCTAACACGCTAAATTACATGATAAATATACATCGAGCTGGCACGCACACCTCTCTCCACCAACTGAAGAGAAGAAGTTCCACATTGAGACCACTGCTTGGGTGGCGGACAACTCTCCGACAAACATACTACACATATATCAATCCCGTAACGTTGAATGTAAACCAGAAATAATCGTTCAATATTTTTGTTTTATCACGCGCATTATCCGACTCTGTTTTGTTAAACCAACAAACTAAACTCCTCGACGACGATATATAAAAGTTTTCCCATACATAGAAACTTAAATGGCTATAATTACGTTTCGGATTAACAAGGCTCTCCACGTTCTCTATGGCGCCACATGTTGTTACCAAGATTGTGGGGAGGAGGACCATAACCACTTCTCGAGAGGAGCGAGACAGACATCGGGGGCTTAAGCATTCAACAATTTTCAGCTCGTCGTGATTCATATAATTTTATTGGCGTGACGGGTTGTATTAACACCTTCGTGCAGTCGATTTTTCTACAGGGTGTTCATCAAAACTGATGCTCTTTAGATCTAGGTCTTCAAATCTTCAACCAGAACGATTTTAGAGCAATTAGAGGTTTGGTCCCAATTTTGACTTGATCTTGTAGGACCACTTGGTGGAAGGAAGTGAACCAGTTCTTCATTTTAGAAGAACTGGACCTCTAGGTCTCCAACCAAAGCAATTTTAGCCCAAAAAGTACTGAACAAGTGCATTTGGTTGGACCTTTTAGCTTTTATGAGAGGTTTGATCTTAGATTGTCCCTAGATCTTATAGATCTTCATTTTAGGTCTCATATAAGACTTCCTCCTGGTGCTCTAGTATGTCACAAACATGACCAAATAAGATTTGAATGCAAATTGGAGGTTTTTGTTTGTGATTTTAGATTCCATATGGACTGGCGTTCGAGAGCGAAATGCACTTATTTCGATCCGCAGTCATAAACCATCGCCAGACGCATAAACTATTTATATCTTCAAAGCGAAGCATTTAAATGAATGATTACACAAGCATATCTTCGCTAATTATGTGTGAATAGAGTGAAATATTTCTATTGGGGAGAGAAAAAGAGCCGGATAATCCGCTATAAATGCAACGATTAGCGACCACAATACCGAACCACTTGTGTTACATTTAATAAATGCATTATTATAATATCACCCCATGCTTTACATAATTTAGGTCATAATGCGCACACCCGAAAAAAATATTAATAAATATATAGGGGAAGGGTGACCCTTCCTTGTTCAACAATCATAATCCGCATTATAATTTAATTGACTTACGTTCTAGTTGTTGCAATTGGAAGCGAAAAAAAAATTGTTGTGTTACTCACATGCACCACGCAATGAAAATGAATTCAAGTGAAGAAAATACAGCTGCTGTATTTGTAGTAGTAGTAGTAGTAGTTAAACAACAACACTCACCTGCAACAAAATAAAAACAATAATTATAGTAATTGTTGCACAAATTACTTTATTAAATTAAATAGACAAACACCAAGGCAAATACAATTATTTTAATTAAAGGTTAGTGCAAATGTGCTTTAATTTGTTTGATGTTGGATTTGCATGTCTACGACGAAATACAACAGAACAAAAATTAATCAAATCGTACATCATAAAACGGTGCCACACTTTTTTCAATGCACAGATTAGTCGGTTTTGTTTTTTTTTCCAGACCTATTATTTAGATAACTACGCATGAAATTAATCTTTCCGGTCTAGTCTCAGCTATGAAATTTAATAGCAATCTAACTGTACTCGGAGTAGTTTACACACACACATTCATACGTTGGAACAAAATAATTTAGGAGGAAAAATTTAATCATCCAACAACATCATTAATTACAACATTCTTTAAGAGATAATTAAAAAAGCATCATCTATAATTAGGAATCTTTATTATAGAATGCTGATGGGAAATTGAGGCGCTGAGTGCAAGCACCTACAAGAAATTGTCATTATTGGACGAAGGTCCAAAACAAAACATTGAAAAGGAGATCTTGTAGTTGGAAGGATAGAAGATATCTTCTTTTCTGGTAGTTCTAAACCAATAATAGACAATTTGGGAGATATTTGAAGACTCCTTCCAAAAATTGGAAGATTCTGCTGACTCTAGAAGTTGGGAAGTAGATCTTGTAGTTGGAACCATAGAAGATATCTTCTTCCCAACTAATTCTAAGCAAAGTTTAGACAATTTGGAAGATATTTAGAGACTCCTTCCAAAGATCTGAAAATTCTGTTAGCTCTAAAAATTGGGAAGGAGATCTTGTAGTTGGAACCATAGAAGATATCTACTTTTCCACAAGTTCTAAGCAAAGTTTAGTCATTAAACTATTCCCCAACAACTTTAGAATTCCAAAATTCCTCATACAAGTCGTCACGTATTTAAATCCCTTGAAGCTTGTTGAACTAAAACAATACGAAATAAAGAAGGCATGTCGACAATGCTTTCCCGTTTCTCATTTTAATTCTGAAAACATGACAGGCATATAATATTTAAGTCATTTTATCCTGAGAGAGTGGAGTGAATGTTCCAGGCGATGGGACGGAATTTGAATGCGAGCTCATTTCCCGGACTGATTGTGTGTTGCATATTGTATGCGGCCCTGCTGTGAAGTATTGCGGTGAAACCGACATGGACAGGACAGCTCAACTACTACACATCATGGAAATCCACACCAAGAGGCTAACGATGGATTTTCATTAATCGCCTTCAACTTTCAAACAGATACATTCCATCAGTCAGTCGCATTGCTCCCCCCTTCCAATCGAAAACCGGACTTTGTTGCATTATTCAAATGTCACCCACCCATTGTATGTGCAGCATTAGAATTTAATTAGACTTTAAGCCAAAAATAATAATAATAAAAATGCAAGCAAGCGCGATAATCACTAATTATCATATTCATACATTGTGCAGCATTTTCAAATTAAATTTATATGAGCGGTTCACCTTTTTTTTTCTTCTTCGTTGTGCTTCTTCAAGGTGCTAATAAAGCAGACATGGTATTTGCATTTTAATTATATACCACATAAAATTTTAAT
The DNA here is from genome assembly GCA_963556235.1 of Cryptophagus acutangulus. Lineage (NCBI taxonomy): Eukaryota > Metazoa > Arthropoda > Insecta > Coleoptera > Cryptophagidae > Cryptophagus > Cryptophagus acutangulus. The sequence continues at coordinate 562,163 of OY744570.1, forward strand.
GTTAGAGGAGTGAGACGAAGAATAATATGAATGAAAATAAACTGGATTTATTGGCATTGCCAAACGACACATTTTCTAAATTATACCCTTAAACTTGGACCAAGTTCAAAAAGTCCAATTTAATTGCACTTGAGCGCAGCAACTAATTTTTAACTGCCACACTGATTCCGAGAAATCGGATCAGTCTTATTGAATCTCGTCTAGTTTGGTATTGGTCGAAGAAGCCGTGAGAAAGAATCACAATCGCCCCCAGAAAATGTCATTACAAAGCTATTGGGAGCCTCACAAAGCGAGAACCCTCTTCTCAATTCCTTCGTCTTCACCTGTGATTTTTTCCTATTTACTATTATAGACTTGTAGTGTCACATTGTAATGTGATTTCCTTAAATTCTACACAACAAATCCTTTTGTTAACAATGGCTGGTGTGTGGATTGCAGGTTTCCGGTATATTTATATTACTTAATAAAGGAAACAGGTACGTGGCATAAAAAACTCCAAAAGACAAAACGTAAATAAATAAACAACACCTGCCTCCAAATTTCTTAAACTGAAGACAAAAAGCATTTAAAATGTCAAGACTTTAGAATATGAAGATTTTTAGACAAGATTTATAGACGCAATTGTCTAAAGTTTGCTTATAAACAGTTGGGAAGAAGATATCTTCTATGCTTCCAACTACAAGATCTCCTTCCCAATTTCTAGAGCTAACAGAATCTTCCAATCTTTGGAAGGAGTCTCTAAATATCTTCCAAATTGTCTAAAGTTTGCTTAGAATTAACCAAATAAAAGATATCTTCTATGCTTCCAACTACAAGATCTGCCTGCCGACTTATAAAGTCACCAGAATCTTCCAATCTTTGGAAGGAGTCTCCAAACATCTCCCAAACTTCCTAAAAATCGCTTCTTTCCAACGCTTCCTTAAAGATCTTACCAATTTATTTACATTACCCCCCAAAAATGTGTTACACACGAATATAGCAGGTTAGTAATAACCTGTAGCAAAAAAGATGAAAGTGTAAATAAATAATCGCCAGCTGCAAGTGAATTATCTTCAAACATTAATGAAGCTTAATATAAATGCATAAATAAATAAATATTGCCTTTTGAAACGACTAGATTAAACGATGGTAATGAACTTTTTTTCCCAAACGAATTCCTCCCCAAATAAAAGATAGGATGAATTAGCATTTTTTCCACACACAGGTGTAATTAAATTTGTATTTGAAGGATTTACAATTCTGTATAGCACCCTCTCATAATAGAAAAACTGAGAGAGGAGGATGGAAGTCTCAGCAGACCTTCCAATATATAAAGCAGGCCCATCTTGTTGTCAAAACTATAAAAACGACTGAGACTATGTATGGTGTGTGTGAGTGTGTTGAGCAGGTAGAAGGCCCTCTACTACGAAGGTCAGCCGAACAATAATGCTTAGGTCAGAAAGTAACATAATCTGAAATTTATGCCACTGCTTGTTTTTTTCCCTTCACATTTATATTTTTTTTTCCCCGAAAAAAGTTCGGAGCAAATGCAATTACATTAAGTCGGATTTTCTATAATAACCCAGCTGCGTAATAAAAGCGGTGGCAAACTTGTCGATTAGCTCTTTAATTAATTAACTGTGTTTCTTGCTGCTTAGACCAGTCTCAGACTTGACTCTTTCTTCTTCTGCTTCGCTCTAATGGCAAATGTGCGTGTGTCCATGTGGTCGCTAGTCCGCCGTCTACATGAAGATAAGCGGGGCCGTAAACACACATTTAACTGCGATTACTAATGCTTAGCTTCGACTCACTTGACGTAATTACCACTCAAGCTTACATCGAATTCATTACTACAGCCACCACAACTTTTCCTACACCAATTCGATTATCCAAAAAGGGGACCAACAACACAAAAAGCAATAATAACGTCTGGTCTGATTATGTTACCTTGACTTTTGGTCTTTGGAAAAGGCAATTTGCTGATGATTGGAAATGACAACACAAGCTTCGGAGCGATATACAACCCAAAAAAAAAAAATAAATAACACGAACAAAGAGATTACAAACAAAGTTATACCGGTTTGCTTCTAAATAGTTCCTTCAAACCACAATTATTGACCGACCAAATTGATTATTGGTCTGGAGAAATCTCACATCCTAAAGTAATCTTCTCCTTCCAAGGTGAAGAAAGTCTCGCTTCCGAGGTATTTTCCTCTTCTATGAGACTCCATAGACCCTTCCAAGATCTTCAGATCATTTTAACTTCAAAAACTTCTGATGCAAATTGGTTATTGGACTGAAGAAAAGCGTTAGCTGAACTTTCGTAGATCTTGGAGGTCGCCTAAGATCTCTATGAGATTCCATAGAGTTGCCCAGACGACCAATAACTCCAATTTCTTCACTTCCAAGCGACCAAAAGGTGTAATTTGAAACTAGAGCGAGGTTGATCGTTATATAGGATTGTAATCATTGGAGCTGAAGGAAGTCAGAAAACCGCAACAAATAAATAGTGGCATAATTAATCACCTCAGTCAGTGTTTGGTTTTTAGAAGAAAGGAGGACGAAGAAAAAAAGCAAACAACCAACGATGATGATGCTTGTTGGCTGAGTGAGTTTGGCGAGAGCGTAAAAATAAAGCAAAACGATGATGATGATGGCGAGAGGAAAAAAAATTGGGTAAGACACGTTTTTCCGATTATTTATGCCTACAGGGACACATAACGACCAAATATTAATTTACGCCAGTCCATAAAATTCAACAAGCAAACCACATAAACGTGTAAAAACAGCCATAATCATAAGCAGCTAACAACCCAGCGGATAAATAATCGGCCCGGTTAATTCCAAACCGGTCTTTGTCTCAGTTCACATGGGCCCACGAACAGATTATGTTGGTTTGCTATATTTATACTATACCAACCAAATGGATACAAACTTTTTTATTCTCTCTCTCTCTCACTATTTGTTTTGTTACAAATATAAACTCGAAATAATTATTTAATTGCACTCTCGTATCATCGATTTTAATTGCCCAGTTTAGTGTTTAAATAATATAATAACAAAGTGACATAATAATAAATATTTAATTCCTCTTTGCCGCGCTCAATTAATTTTATATTGTTGTTGTGGTCAACCTGTAATTTTGTTTTGGCACACTCGGCGCGAAAATTCCATTCATGTTGACTGACGTGTGTGACTATACAATCCATCATCCCTTTCATCGATAGATAAATATGAATATTACTACTAATATCATCGCACCCCTCTTCTAAACCACCCTCCTTAAAGTGCCAGATAATTTGTTTATGGTCCATAGCACCACTTGACTATTAAGGGAGGGGGCCCAAAATTTTGGAAAACCTAAATCAATACGTTGAGAGGAAAGTAGGCCCTGAAGATATGTTAACATTCCAGCAACGTGAGTTATGCAGACAGCCTTGTGAAGAAGAAGACGAAGAAGAAGAACGGGAGTCTCTTCTTCTTCTACATGCGTCTCTTCTTCTTCTTCCATTAATTTAATTACGTTCCTACTAAGCATCTTCCTCCTTTTCTTCCAATAATCCGAAATAGCAGTCAAGTGCGCTCTCTCGCTGAGGAATTTATTTCGATCGTTGGCATTTCACAGCTGCTTGTATAATATTATTAAACGAACGCAGAATTTTGCATATTAAATTTCAAAACCAGTAGCTATTCTGGTTGTCATGTTGTTTGCATGATCAGTAGTTGCGTGTGCAGTTTTTTTCTTCGTGTTGCAAAGCGAAATTCCAATTTTGGAAGCTCACTGACTCGCGCGCTTATTTATTTATTTTGCACCTAAACAGGTTCCCTTATTCTTGCATTATTACGACCAACCGAAAAATGTGGTGTTTGAGCAACAATTCCATTCAAGTTGGAAGGAAATATCTGCGCCCGACCGACACATATGCTGCTGCTCTGATCTATTTTGAGACACGTGTGCCAGCCGTTTCTCTTTTGCTTCGACATAAACTAGACTTCTATTTGCAGGGTCATAGCGGCCAAACGGCGGCTTCTTTATGCCTAATTGCTGTTTAATTTTCTAGTGTAATGTATTATTTCGGATCCTAAACACGCTACTGTTTACAAACAACGCGCGTTTTTTTGCTTTTTGGCCTAAGGCTATCCCATTTACTGTACAAATATACGCAAAGTATTTTTTTGGAACTTAATTATAGTCGATAATAAATTATATTAGCATTCCATGATAGAATTGGGCAGCCTTCCTGAGATATCTTCATTTGGTCAATTTTTGGAGACAAATATTGGGAAATCTGGAGAAGATATTTGAAGATCTAAAGGGAAGACTGGTATTTGGGGTCTATTAGAACAGGTTAGAAGTCTTCCCAAGTGGTCTAGACTCATTCTTCCCAAGATATCTTCAATTGATCAATTTTTGGAGACAAATATTGGTAAATCTGTTGAAGATCGAGAAGATATTTTAAGATCTAACGTGAAGAATGGTAGTTGGGGTCCAGTAGAACACGTTAGAAGTCTTCCCAAGTGGTCTAAGCCCATTCTTCCCAAGATATCTTCACTTCAAGATTGGAAACCAAAATAATTTTGATGATCTAGAGATGTTTTAGACTCCATATGATCTTCAAACCATACAGAAGTCTTCTCAACGTATCTTCGACCCAATTTAACTCATCCTTCCCAACGAGCAATCACCTCATCTCTTCAAGTAAAAGTTGAAAAAGTGAAATTCAATTTGCGACAAACTTTATTTTTATTCCCATCAAGTATTAGAAGGAAAAAAATGACATTACATTAAAAATCGCATCACGAAGTCGAAAATATATGTGATTGGGTAAAAATTGTCTTCTAGCAGAGAAGCGACATGATTGGCATTTAAATTATTACTTCATCGTGGTGTAGTATGAAGGGGAAGGAATTTTTCCTTTATATTTGAGGAGATGATGAACAACACACATGGAAAGTGGGAGCTGGGTCACAGAGATCGAAGGTTCAATAGCCGTCGTCCGTAACTTGTATCAACACAACTATTACAATATTAATTGATGTAACTTATAAGTTGCATATATGGTGCACAAATTGCATTGGATGGGAAAACTGTTAATGGATTTAGAAAGTGGAGGGGGGGCGCGTTTTGCGATTAAAAATGGTGCGCACCCCTCATGATGCACTTTACATGATGCAATACAACACAATAGCTCAGGTTTTTTGAATAATTATCGTAAATGCACACACGTTTTAAGAAACTGCGTTGTTGATGTTGCATCCGGCACTCTCTTGGATGATTTAAAAATAAAGCTTCCCGAGTTTCAAATAAAATTTGTTTCGATTCAAATGCGACTCGCTTATCGCATAAATAAATTGAATTACAATATAATGGAGCAAAAGGTCAAGTTAGATTTTGACACACTATGGTGTGATGCTCTTGAAAAATTCGATAATAAGTTGGTCTTGAAACAAATTAATTAATTTGCTTAACGGCCATAAATCATGGATATTGGGAGGGAGTGCGTTTGAATATGGCAACACATTCCTAAGGTCATTGTCGAAGTAGAAGAGAGGATGACTTGTCAGGACCAGGTCAGGTGCTTCAACCCCACAACAAGTGGTACACACTCACAGACACAGGTATAATAATATTATATAGCAACGCTGCTTCGATTATCTGCCCGTAAAAGCAGATATATGAGATGTTCACATCCATTCCACTTCAATCTTTATTATTATGGCTATCTATTCACTATTTATTGTTGTTATTAATGTTAATTTACTATCGGAGCAAATCACCTTTTTTCCCTTCTCCAACTACAACGTTCATTATTTTTATGGCTGTCTTTGTGGTTTTAGACGTCGTTACCATTCTTTTTTAATGACCAGATAATGATAGAGAGAAGAACGCCTGGGAAGGGAGACTTTAGAAGAAGGAAGAAGTAAGATCTTCAGGGAAGGAAGACTTTAGAAGACGGAAGAACATTGGAGGATCAACAATCTTTCAAAAAAAGGAAGATAGAATCAGTTTAGAGGAGGAAGGACAAAGGAAGATTGGGAAGTGCACATCTACACTTCAGATAAAGGAGTTTTACTGAAGGAAGAACCTTTAGGAAGAAAGATTTTAGATGCTGGAAGGACCTTAAAGGAAGGAAGACTAAAGATGAATTGATTTAAATCGCTGGGGTCTTGTGAATCGGGACACATGCAAGAAGAGCTTGAATAATGGCCATCCCAATGCAAGACACAGCTACCGTGGAGTCGCTCTGGAGGAAGCTAATTCGTGATAAGTTATACTATATGGTCGTACACATACACGATCGAGGACCGAATGTTTTCAAGCTGTTTAGTAGAGAACTGTGAGGGCAACCTTGCTAACTGGCGACAGAGAGAGCTTTACGCCTCTTCAATCCTTCTAGACTGAGACGCGCGGCCGTTGAGTACTACAATTTTCCATCCAAACTCTTGCGTTGCGAGTGTTGCGGCGATGAGAAGTTGACTGGACGACTGGGGAAATAATAAACAAGAGCTGTTTTAAACCGGAGAGAACAAAACAGGGCCCAACCTAAAACAAAGAGTGCAATAGCAAGCAAGCAACACACACACACTGAGAGGAGAACTGGTTGTGTAAATTAATTTCGGGCGAGAAGGCCGACCTGCTGAACGATCAGCAGCGGATATGGGAACAAGCGTCTTTATAATTTACCTGATGGTGGTGCTAGTCTTAGGTCTGTTGCGCGAAAATTATAATCATTTCATCATTAAGCGACCTGCCAACTTATAAAACACACATTTCATTAGTGATGGACGCTATAAGCTAATTCGCGTCATGGAAGAGGCCAATGACTTATATCTTTTATCACAACACACACATGTCGTCGTTGAATGAATGAGCCTCAATTTTTAAACCATTTTCATTTTTCACCCACCCGTATATGAATGCAGTCTTTACATTAAGGCGATTCATCATCATCAACTACTTTTTTGTTGTTGCTGACTACTTGGGCTTCATCCAAACTATATAAAGAATGCTTTGCAGCACTAAACCTGTTAGAACCTCAACGAAAATAACCCCCAAGAAATTCCCAAACTCCAAAGAGCTCAATATGGAAGAGATCTTCTTTCCTCCAGACATTTTAGAAGATCTAGGAGTGGAAGAGCTCAGATCATCCCAATTTCCAACTTTAGAGTCTCCTCCAAAACCCTTTAGCGCCTTATTTTAGAAGATCTCCTCATGGAAGACCCTCCTTCTTCCAAATTAGAGTCTCCCTTCCAATTCGCAACTACTAACCCGTACAAGATCTCTAGAAGGCTGTAAGCGCACTAGCTAGCTCGGATTGGAATCGAAGAAACAAGTCGCATTTTGATATACCACACAACACAACAAAAAACGAACCAACAAACAGTTTCGTTAGAATCACGATTTGTAAGTAGCTGGCCAGTTGGATAATCGCCCCACCACACGACCATCTATCACCAGAAACTGTTTGCATCTCACGAAATATCACGGTATGCGATTACACCCAGTAAATATAGGATCTGTGATGATGATGATGGACGAACAGCGAGAGATTTCACTCTCAGATGCAGAGAAGCTTTTTATTTCTTCGTCTGCTGATGCTACAAACCAAACCAATTTGGTTCAATGACACTTGACTGTACTAACTAACTTCTAGGGAGTACCTTGAAAGCGTCTAAATTAGCAAAGTATTGAAGATACCGCCACCAAACAAATTGAAGCAAAAGTAGAGAAGTTTGGACTTACCATTGATACGGGGATGGGGCCAGCCGCTCCATTGGCGTAGCTGTAGGGTGACACCAAGTATCCCATATTGAACGATGATGTGTGTGGGGCTGGTTCAACCTTGCCTGAAAGCCACACCAAAGTCAAAAATCGTCCTTCCCAAAAAGTCGAAAAGGTAACTTACCGAAAACTGGACTGTGGTCTGGTCGCTGGGCATTTTTATTGGAAGTACTGTTGTTGTAACTGCCACCAGATTTTTCCTGTAAACGAAAACATTTGCATTCAAGTCACGTTGTTGCTCTCTTTGTTAATCTAACAAACATCGTCGTCGTCGTTTCGAAACGCAAACATTGCGTCCGAATACAAACACGGCAAAGTTTTCGTTTGGTTTTCGTCGACGTCGTGAGATAACATGCGAGGTTTTTATTCATATTTTTGTGATCTAATCTAATCAGATCAATTTTCCTTCGAGATCTGTTTGCATTAGAAGGTAAAAATTCTTGCATAATTGCTACTAATTAATTTAAATTCGAAAAGCAACTACTGGTTTTTAATTTATCGTTATTGCAAAGAGTGAGACGAAACACCAACTAATTGGAATTTGAAAATGATTATTGTTTATTATGAGCAAATCTGAAATTTTATTGCCGCATTGGCTACCAAGTTCATTTGGAAATTTGTTCAAGCTGCTGCTTTTTATCTTCCTTGCGATTTTCGCTGATGGGAAGACAATCAATATGCTAATTCCGAACAGTAATTACAACAACTTGCTTTTGTCTTTTGCACTAAACTACCTGAACCGCAAATGATTAAGCTTTCTTCCCAGAACTTTTACTTAGATACCTGGCCAAAATTTTTCTCGGAACTCCGACAAGTCATTCATACAATTTTATATCAAAACTACCTGAGGAAGAAAGCCTTTCCCGGAGTGTCATTAACTTTATTGGATAATTCCGTTCCTCAAATCATAACTGGACTTTTCCAACTACAAGACCAAATGCTTCAATAAAATAAGTCGACTACCTGAAGGAAGCGCTTAGTGACTTAAGTCACATGGAAGCAAAAGTCATGGATGGCATTTTAGAAAATATCTTCAATTTTATGGCGCTCATTAATTGAAGAGCGACGTTAATTTAACGGAAAAATATCAATAATGAAGAATATTGAAGATAAGTATCTTCAATTAGATCTTTATGATCTTTACTTAACTGAAGAAACTGGAAATAATTATTTCTTGACATATTTTGAGATGGATATTGACCAGTTGAGGAAGAAAACTAAATTTAATGACTTAAGTCGGATTTTAAGTAGTTTTGGGAATTTTTTTTTCGAGCGGTTTGCAATATTTGGTCACTAAAAAAATAAAATAAAATTTTATGCGACTGTTTTGGGGCTTCTGCGGCCTGGTTTTGGGGGCGATCTTCAATATTATTTTTAATTTTGATTTTTTGAAGGTTATAATTTAGGAAAAATGACGTTTCTTCAATTTTTTTTCGTTTTCAGAATTTTTAAAAATCAAATAAAAATACTTAGCGCCTTAAAATGTATTTTTTTCTACGTTAGGCGTTTTAAAATTGCACTATATCAAACAGCGTGCGGTAATAAGCCATTATTGCACTAGTGCCATTTTACCAAATATTTTTTCTACCCTTTTAAACATCAAAACTAATTTCCGAACCATAAAAAAATTGTTTACAACCAAATTAAAAAGCGTGCGGTAATGCATACTTTCCACACGCTCACAATTTTCTTAATAAATCTTGAAATGAGGTTATGAAAAATCATCATCCGCTTAAATTGCAATTCGCTAACTGTATAGGGGGCGTTGAAATAATTTGACATTTCCCCGTCGGATAATTAATTCTAGTGATTTAAAGTTATCCGTCGGAAAGTACTAACCTCTGATTCGGTAAGGTCGATGAGACTGCTCTTCTCCTCGGTGAGGTTCTCAGAGGACCTCTTCTCGTCCTCCCCGTCGCCCTCGTCCTTGAACACCTTAACCTCGTCGGTGCTGCCGAGATCATCGCCGCCACTGGACGAGACGTGTGGCATGGTTCACTCGAAAACACTTTGATACAGCGGCATCACAGCTCCGCTAACCACTTTTACGGCACCACTATCTGCACGACATCATATCAACAACAGCAAGTGTGTCACAACAACAAATATTTCCAACACAAATTTCGAAGACAAAAATCCCGTGATGGTGTGCGGCTAGAACCCCGACGACGCAAGCGACAACACTGACAGGCGACTGGAATATTATTATTGTTGAGAATGCAGCGCGACGCTTCGAGCGAAGAAAGGGAAGAAGAGAGAGAAGAAAAGAAAAACGGCGGCGCACACTCGGCTCACTAAAAGGGACGACAGGAAGAAAAACACCAGCAGCAGCACGTGCTTTTGCGCTCAGTCGGCGGCTCTTTCCTAAGCACTAACTGGCGCTGCGAGAATCAAGCAAGCGCGTTCGGGAAGTCTCTGTCGGCTCCGACCAATCACCGTGCGCTTTGATCCCGCCGAGGCGGTTTGTGCAGTAATGGCCGGTCACACGACTGCGTACGAATCGAACCATCTTCCATCTCGCTCTCGCAGTCGTTCACTCACTCCAGCTCTACGCAGCCCAACATCATTACCGGCTGTGATTAATTTTTCCTCCAGACATTTATTTTACTAATTTATGGACTGTTGCTGGTAATCATCCTCTTCGCTCTTCTCATCCACTCTTGATTTGATGATTGGATAATCATAGGTTTAGCGCTTTCCCGCCAAAAAATTACTTTTAATAATATTCCTATCTAATCGCGTTTATTTGTTTACTTAGCTAGATAAATTGTTTTAATTAAATTTTGTGGGGAGAAAATTTTTCCGACCATATTTTAGGCCTTCCAAGAAAGCCCACCCCCATTTACACGCCATTATCTGTTTGCATGGGGTGCCGTTCCCAAACAAATCATCTCCAAACAAAGCATAGTTTTTTTTCCGAGAGACAAGTGCTTAACCGAGGTAGAAAATTAGATATAAATGTCTATATGCATTTCCATTTATCCAAATAAGGGACGAATTTCGTAACCATTTTTTTTCTGTTTATTATTATTTATTTTACAATTAATTAATTAACGCAGTTTTATATATTTTTTTGCTCCCAGTTTATTTTGAGGAAGCAAACATCCTGTAGATAATAAATATCCCCATTCACTGAGATGGAGAAAAAAATATAAAATAGAGGGGATTGTAAAACATTAAAATTTTGTATTGAAAGACAAGAGTTGTAAACACCCAGTACGATTATAGCTTGCTTAAATAGCGCTACTAAAAACAAACATCCTGTACATTGGAATTTAATGGCACCCGAGAAAAAATTTGTAAGGATTTAAAAATATAAAACTGTCAAAATTAAATAAATTGCGCAATGCCCTCTAGGTATTTACCGCCTAACAACAAAAATTACCACCCCATCTCGCCTAATTCCTCTAATCACCGCTAATAAAATTATGCAAAGCGCGCCAAATTCAAATCTAACCGACTAAATGAATGCAAATACACAAACAACTACCAAACATATAATTTCCCATGTCGCATTATTTTTTTTACTAATTCCTCTCCTCTGCACCCAAAAGAGCTGGGTGTTAAATACGTGCATGATTACAAATAAAGGCTGGTAGTTAGTCTGGTATGTAAATATTTGTTCAAAGTAGGTAGGAATCGGACCTGGGCCAGGCAGGCCAGTTTGGCAGTTGTTCCTTCGGACAAGGGACGACGATGCGTTCAATGGGCCCCAAGGTGAGATAATGAGCGTTTTATGCGACAGCGCTACTACTTTCTCCTACGCCAGAGTGAGACGGCATCACTTGAGGAATTCCACCCGCTCTCAGTATCTTGTTAAGTCATCTCTCGATTCCAAGTCCGATGCAAGCGGGGGAAAACCCGGTTTACACCAGGCGGCCGCGGTCACGTGTGCGCTTAGCAGCGCAGGCTGGTTTGCATTAGGCAGGGCAACTTTTTGCTGCTTGAATTAAATTCGTTCAATTGATTGAATGGTGTGTGGAAAAAGCGAATACGTTCAAATAAATGCATTAGTATTTCCAACTTTATTTATATTGCGTTGTAGTAGTAGGCAGAAGAAACGAGCTGCCAGTTTAAAGAGGCTTTTTAATTAAATTTACCGTCGTTTTTCTGTGCAGTTGCTTTTTTAGTGTTGTGCGGAAAGGCAACTTTATTAGCAGTTTTAAGCTCAAGATGTATTTTTACTAAAAGGCGACATGAATTGAATTTTATTAGTTGAGAGTGAACGTAGAGGCCGCTTTTGTATATGCGGCGGTGTATTGCTGGTTGCATCGCGGAAAATTTGATTATTACAAAAAATTCGCTGGAAATGAGATTCCACAGTACTTCTCTCGTTTATATACTAAAATTTAAATAAATCTGACAATTCTAACTATGAGGGGGCTATTAGGCGTTACAATTGTAAAATGTAGGTCTAGCCTAATTTCAATTAAATTAACTAAGTAATGATAAGTTAAATATGTTAAAATTACTACTACCAAATTTGAAAGAAATCCGAGCATTTTGACTGTAAAGGGTATGTTAAGGGTTGAAGTTGTAAAATAAGGGTCGCATATTATTTTTAATTAGATTATTCGTAAATCTGTTTTAAATGTATAGTAGAAATCTAATATGAAGAAAATCCGATCCATATAACTCAAACTGTATATTTGGGGGGTGGGGGGTGTGTAGTTAGGGTCGTAAATTATTTTTAGTCACTCAATTTGTGAATATATATAAAATTATTGACGGAAAATGGTGAGTTATGCTGACATATAAGAATAAAAACACCGCCAATTTTTGAACAATTAATTTAAAGACCGAACAGGCCACTAGGGTTCATTTTTAGGGGATGAAACTTTTACCAGCATTTTCTTCAATGTATTCCTAATATGTATGCCAAATTTGGTTCAAATAAAATATTCCTCCTGGCAGGTATTCACGTTACAACTTATGCATATTTACAACTTTTTGACCCTTCAACCCTTAATAAAAAGTCAACCCTTAAAAAAACTACAGATTTTTTGAAAGCATTCACCACATGGGGTATACACAAAACATATGTTCAATATTTGGTTAAAATCGGTCTGCAACTTTAGAAGATTAAGTGGATGCACCGATTTTGCTGTTTTTGGCATGTTTTTGGCCAATAATGCGCAGGTCCTTGAGAATTTCCCAACTTTTTTTTCTTTGACCTAATCAATGGGCAGGTAGAAAAAAAGGACGCAAATTTTGCTTTAATCGGATCAGTAGATTCCGAAATATAGCGGTTTAAAGAAACGAACAGACCGACAGACAGACCGACAGACAGACCGACAGACAGACCGACAGACAGACCGACAGACGGAAATTAGTGAATATGATTTTCGTAATCTACGCATTCTATAAAGTAGAAAAAAGTGAAATTTGGAGAATTTTTTTTTTTCATGAATACAATACTTCCTCTACGAGAGAAGTAATATATAAATTTTTGTTACATTACTAGTTTTTCGTCTAATAACTCAATTCAATGGAATAATTGTCACCCGATAAGATATCTAAATTCTATTCAATTCAAAAACAAAATTCGAGTGCACTAATTAAATAACGAAATCATTCCTCAATAATCTCACTAAATATTTGCACCTTGATATAATCTCTTATCAATTTATTGGACCGTATAATCGAGATAAACAACAATAAACTTCAAGAATGTACTAGAAAATGCGTTTTATTAAAAAATAAATGGAATGCGAATTAATCTACTTCTTGTACACGTAACTTTGGGCGCCACCACGTCCAAATCCTCCAGGTCCGAACAGGGCAGAGTAGCAGGGATTGTTGCAATAAGGCTTACCCTCATGTTCCGCATGTGAACCGGGCGTTAAGGTCTTGTTGCATTTTTCACAACGCAAACAAGCGGAATGCCAGTCTTTTCCTAGCGACGTTTTGCGTTCAGCTGTCAAAAGAAAATAATCAATAAAATTAGTTGCGCCATCTAGTGGGTAGAAAATAAATTAGATAGGGCCATTTGGGTGTTTCCGGTTGAGCGCCATCTTTAAAGACGTTCGGTATCTAAAAAGCGATCGAATAACGGTTGAGTTGACTGTCACTGTTGAAGTGTGTTGTTGAATAATGCACAAATTTTGTCGAAGAGGATGTAATAATGCGCGTACGTGTGAGAAATAAATATTTAGTCAAATAAGTTATATGTTGAAGGTCACGATGGATTTGCATCCGTAAAGAAAATTTGAGTCATAGTGAGGTAATTTATTAGAACTGAATTAAATGCGATCCCACATGAAATTCAACTCCAAACAATATAATATGGGCGTGGGGCCGAAAAATCGCAAAAGTAGGTCGCGAAAAGTCCGCGATTTAATTCCGTTAATTAAATTGACGATAATATTGGAACTTACCAAAATAAACTGGTTTTTCGCACTTGGGACAATTCGGCATTTTGCTAGATGAAATATTAATCTGACTGGCTCTCAACAAACACAAATACTGAATAAGGCAAGCAATTGTTGGTTTTATACGCTCTTACCATTTCCACTGCGTTTTATAAACTATATGTCAAAGCGATTGCGCGCTAAATATTATTGTAAATTCAAACTGAGCGAACAAATAAAACAAAATAAATTTAATATCAATCATTACAATCACATTTCTTCGACCCCTTAGTGGTACTACTCCTAGTACTACCACTACTGGTACTCCAACGACAGCTACTACTCTTCTTGCTCTCAACCTCCCCTACGGAACTTCTCCCAGTCGCCGCCGACAAATCCCTCACATCCTCCCCCTCCTCCGGAATCTCCAACTTCTCCACCAACTCCTCCACCCCCACCTCCTCACCCCCAAACGGATTCTCCCAAACGAACACACTCCCGCACGCACTAGCCGTCACGATCACCCGATTATCCGGACTAAACCTAGCGGCCGTAATAACCCCCGAGTGCCCCAACCCGATATGTGTCGTAATCCCTTCCTGGTACTTCCACACCTTCACGATCTGATCGTTCCCGCCGGATACGAAAATATCCCCGCTCGGGCAAATGTCCAAAGCGTTGATGGTACCGGAAGTGGACCCCTCCAATTCGCGCACCAAGCTCCCATCGAAAACCTCCCAGTAGGCCAATTTCCGGTCGGAACCTCCCGTCAGGATTTGCACGCCGGTCGGGTAGTACTTCACACACTTGAACAACGTATTCGCGAACAAGATCTGCAACCTGCATTGCCGCTTCAAGTCCCAAATGATGCAAGTGCCATCAGTACTCGCACTAACGGCCTCATCATCGGATTTATTCACGTGGATCGCGCTTACTGGACCTTTGTGCTCCTTCAGGGTGCAGATTAATTGCTGCCGGTACGGACAAACCTCCCACAATCGCACTTGCCCTTCGCATCCGCCACTTATGATAAACCCGCCGCACGTAGTAGTCGCCAAAGCGGAGACTCCTTTGTTGTGCGCGTCCAAGATGGCGTAAATCAAGCGACCGCTCAATGGAGTGAAGGAGCGGATGACCCCGTCATCCCACGCTGTTAAGATCGATTTGCCGTCGTAGGCGAAGGTCACACTGGAGCAGGCAAAGTTCTGGACTTTGATGCGGAGGAGTTCTTCCATTGTCCACATGGACCAGACGCGCACATCGTCTTTGCTGGCGGTTGCGAAGACTTCGGAGAAGTTGCTGGAAGAAATTTATTAATTTGAAGCTAAAGAAAAACTAACCTTACTTTGGGAAGGCGATGTCATAAATGGTTGACGTATGGCAAGTGATGAGCAAGATTGGAGCGAAATCCTCCAAATCTATCGCGAAGATCTCGCAGCTTACGGTGGCCGCAAGCACTTGCTTCTCGTTTAATATCTGGATGGACGTGATGGACGAATGCAAGTTGGTAGACTTTCTCTGAAAAGTTTCGCTATTTATTTGAGAAGAAGAAGAGGAGAAGTTATAGTTTGACGTTTACCACTTTCAAGGCAGGAATTGACGGGTACTTTATGTTGATGTCGCTTGAAATCTTCCCCGTGGTTTCCTCCACGATCTCAAACGTGCCATCGCCCGCTCCGATTATCAGCAAATTGTTTGGAAGGAGTCGAATCGATCTCACGCCTTATCAAAAAGAAGAGCTTTGTCTAAAGGTAACTAAATCGATATTTCCTACCTTGCTGATAGAGATCCACACTCCCACGCGGCAACTTCTTCTTCGTCAGCTTCGCAAAACATCCAACATTAATCGGAGTCTTCACCGGATCCAAGATCTCACTGTCATAATGAAAATTCAACTTGATCTTCAAAACGTCCCCGGTAGTCGTCCCGCAAAAGCAATACTAAAATAAAACCTTCCTGCAATCGCTCTAAACCCCCCAAAACTCCTACCTCATCCCGTTCGTTCGCATCCACGCACAGAATCGACCGCTTCAACTTCGCCATATTCACATCGACAAACCGCACGTTCCGCGCTTCCTTATCAATCGTCCACACGGATAAATGATTTTCCCCGGCGGTTAGGAAGCTTTCTCCCCGTCGACACATGCTATGCAGAACAGCGGCATCTCCTTGGATCCCACGCGCCACTTGCGCTCCGCATAAAACCGCTCCGATTTCCAAGTCGTAGACGATTACGGATCCGCAATCGCGGCCTCCGAGGGAGATGACGTAGCGGTCGTTGTGGGAGAAACTGACGGCTTCTACGCGGACTTTGTGGAGCTCGTGTTGCGCGATTTGCTTCAAGTTGTCCAGATCCCAGATTATGACGCGTGCCTTTGGAAGTTCAAGATGGCGGTTGATGGAGGGGATTGACAAATAAGAAGAAGAAGAAATAGTAATTACCTTAAATCCAATATGGTTGATCTGCCCGCTACAGATGTACTTCCCCGACTTGGCCACATCAATCGCCGAAATCACATTCGTATGACCAAACAAAAACTTCTGCTCCTTGGTCTCCCAATTTTGAATCGTAATTTTATTACCAAGCGGGTAAACCACCCGTTTCCCATCGGGATGCACCACCAAACCCTTAATCGTCGACCCTAAAACCCCAAAAACAGCTAAAAATTTGGAAAATTTATCAATAATCAATAATTACCATCAAACCCGATTATCGATCGGATATTTAACTCTTCCACATTGCCTTTTAACTCAGTTTTGCTCATTTTTTTTGCTGATTGATCGTCAAAATAATTCTACTTTGACAATTTTCGTCTTGTTAGTTGGTTGCTATGGTTAAAGTTTGGTTGCTAGGGTCGCGTAAACAAAATTCAAACCAACAAAATGGATGCAAAACATAAAGCTACGCAACCAGCAATACATGATAAATCAATATGAACGCCCTCTAACTTTAATTGGATGAAAAACAAAAAGGTATGCAACCAGCAATACAGGAGAAAAATCAATATAATCGCCCTACAACTTTGAATCGCTAAAAAACGCTTATTTATTGATCCGTAAATTTACAAAACTATCTAGATATCTTTCTACGAAGTAGGCTTATTGCTCAAACACATCGCCGTATTGATTCCTCGCTGGCCGAGGCGTATTATCCGTAGATGGCGCTGTCGGAATACTTCTAACCGGTTGCTCCCTGTAATTCCCCACGCGTTTCGACTGGTATTCATCACGATTCTTCTTCCGCAGTTCTTCGTACGAAGTCGTGTGCTTCTGGAGTGGCGGCATTTCGTCTTCATGCGATGCCGGATCTAATAAACAAAATTATTACATATTAAGATAAGTGTTAGGTTAGGGCTATTTATAAACGAACTGTCCATCGAAGGCCGATGCGAGTCATCCAAGCCCTCATTCGAAGGCCTATCGATATCGAAGTCAAGGCTATTATTCGGATTGAACTCGCTCTGTCGGTCCGTCCCACTAAAAGGCGCTAATCCTATCGCCGGCCCAAATCCCGGCTCGTATCTGCAAGCACAACATTAATTCCTCGCTTCGCTGCAAATGTGCTATAATCCACGTTTCTCTAATGTTGCCTGCCCGCCGCTGTCGCAACATCTCCCCAAGTTGACTGTGCGGCAATTCCATTAGTTTTTCAGCGCATTTGCGCTGATAGGAGAACTTGCCGAGGAAATATCCGACGGTGATTGCGGCCATCACTTTCGGTGTCGCCCCAAACCGGGCGTTCGGCTTCAAATATCCGGCTTTCACGCCGTAGAACGTGGACGTGCCGAATGCGATGCCGATGGGCAGGCAGCGTTGATAGAAGCTGTCTCGATTGCATTCGCGGATCACTCGCGCTTCCTCTGGCGAGAATTTGATCTGCGGACGAATATTTTACTCAATACTAAATAGCAACACGAAATATCGTACCTGCTGTCTTGCATTGGGGCCCGGAAATCGTCCCCTAGGCTCTTGGTCGTCTGGTTGATTCATTTTCGGAACGGTTATTCAAATTTTAGGTTATGTCTGTCAGCTGAGTGACAAGTCCACGTGTATTGCTGGTTGCATCTTCACAAGCAAACATTTGATCAATTAATAATTACTTAATACCTGTTGCTAATTATTATAATAAATTTGTTTGTTTTTGCGCCTTTTAATTATAAATTTTGCGAATTTTTGTTTGACTTAACAATGCCGGCTGAAATAAATTTTAAAAATGGCCGCCCTATTGGTCGCCATGACAATTAAAAATGGCGTGTGACACTGATTTTGAAAATTGACGTTTGACGATGAATAATAGCCTCAACAATATATGATATTTACATATTAATAAACAATTAATTATATTGGAACGGTGAATTTTTTGCCTTCAATGGAATTCATTCTTGCGAAAGTTCGCTATGTACTCGAGTTGAACCAGTGGGCCTTGAATTTTTTGATCACGACAAGTGTCGATGATCAGATCAGAAAAATTGTAACTCCAATTTGTTTGTTTATTTATGCAAATTAAGTTTCGCAAAAATCATTTGCATTATTGTATATTTTTAAAAAAAAAACTTGATTGGTTTTACCAGCCGAAATTGTCCGCAAATTCTCCAATTACCATTTTATTTGCATGGTTGGAATTAAATATCGCAATAAAAAATGTCAAGGGCGTTTTATTGTTACTTTTTATTATTATATTGCAATGAAATACCTTATTTGCAAATAATATTTCTGCGACAATATTATTTACAACCGTTAAATGTCATAATAATGTCGGAAACGTTCTGCGCAGTTTTTGCGTCGATTTACATTGTTGCCATATTTTTTTTTTTAATTTTAAATTGATGTTAATTTAAGAAGTGGCACGTGCGGGTTGTTTATATTTTTGCTTCATTAGTTGATTTAAAAATAGCAACAATCTAAATTGATATTGATTTGTTTATTATTATTCTTGTTTTGACTACGTTATAATCTAACCTCAAAACATTCGTTTGACATTTGTTACGTCACATTCAAACAAAACGTCATCGCGCCAAATTTAAAATCGTAGTTTTGATATAAAAAAATAGGATTTTTATCGTTGTTAACGCTATTGTTGTTTTGATGTATAGATTTATTTTATTGGTATTTTAATGACGGAAATTTTTATTGAGACTTGCTAATTTGAAATTTTTTAAATTTCATTATGTAAACAAACTGCGATTAACTTTATTTCAAGTGCTATGCGAAATATTTGGATTATCAAACTTTTGACGTTTGAATTGATTTTTTGCAGTGATAAAAAAAATTGTTACGCGTGGAAATTTTATGTGAAATTGATAAATCCAAAAAATAATTGTAATAATGACAATTTATTGAACAAATATTGATCGACAAGAAGATTTCTAGAAATCGATGGTACCAATTCCCAGAAATTTCTTTGGTAAAATTAATTATATTTTTATGAAAAATATTCCACCATCCATTAACACATTATTTATAGTTAAATTTTACTATTTTTCAAGGAATCAACAACCATTATCCAATTTAATCAAGTTAAGTGCCAAATATTTCCGAAAAATTAGTAGGTATTTAAATTGTTGCTAATTCGTTCAAAGCAAAAGTGCGTGGAGACAAAAAATTATGAACAATTAATACTAATATATTGGCATTATGTGCTTGTTGATCAAATGAATTTAATATTAAGTTACTTAAGTTAAGTAAAAATGAGAGTAGGGAGTCTGGGTGGCTCAGTATATTAGTAACATTACAAAACCATTCAGTACTAACTTTTAAAGTCGCCTAGTAAAGGTGTGTTTTTGTTGAATGGTGCTTGTGCTATACAATTTCAAACTGACCGACAATAATATTACAGGTTAGATATTTTTTAAATATTTTTGACGCTTTTCTTTCGAAAAAAAAAAATTATTTTTAGCAAATATTTAACACTGACATATTTTCTCGTAACGTAATTAATATTATTGAACTTTCATTCAGGATTTATTTATATTTATAATTGAACGTTTTGTATTCAATTTCCGGACAGCATAATTAAACAATCGATTTTTATTTTAATTCATGGACAATTTCGTCTAGTACATAAATTAAAGAGAGCCATGAAAATACCTCACATTTAAATTTGCCGCCAAAAATTATCTAGCGCCCTTAAACTTCGCATGGGCGCGAAATTCAAAATATTTTCCGTACACGCACCAAATAATTTTAGCGCCTTATTCTCATTTTGGGCGCTAAATTTAAACGTTTTCCAAAATAACTTAACCTAGTTCTAAAAATTAGTAAAGTTTGCCTAAGAATATCACCGATTAGAAGTCGAGCCGCGTTGAATTGGCTAAAAATAGAAGAAACGCTTAAAGAATTCGTGGATTTGATTTGGAAAAAAAGTAGCTAAAGATTAGCGACCAAAAAACGGTGGCTAAATTTTCGTTGAGCGGAATTTAGTTTGTTCAGTGGAACTTTACCCGCATAAACGTATACACGCTAATTTTCGCTATTATTAATTTTGCAACAAAATTAATTAAATCCATTTCTTAGTGACTATTCTTTGAATTATATTGTTGGACGTTATTTGAAATAAATTAATGAAAGAACGTTAACGAGACCTTTAGGTAAGCAAATTTAATTGGTATTCTATTAGGTTCCGGGTTTTTGGAAAATATATTAAAAGTAGAAATTAAGTTATGACGTCAAAATAAATCCCATTCGAAAGAATGGGGATGGCCTTCAAGTTGGACAAGAACTAATTTGGATCAACGAACCAACTTATTAGCTATTAATCATTTTTGGCAACCGGATCAATTTTATTTACCAACAAAAATGAGTCATAACGGCTACCGAAATTTAATTGCAATTGGACGACAAATTATTATTAAAAATATGCTATCTTTAAGTGCACGCAGATAATGATGTTATTTATTGTTATTTGAATTATATAGTATGTAGTTTAGTTGTAAAATGGCAGTTGAAATTGAAATGTGGTCGATATAGCGTTTTTTTCGATCGATAAATCGATCGTTTTTATAATACTCGCAAAAAAAACATAGTTCTTCAATTTCTAGTGAAGAAAGATGGGTAATATGAAGTTACGACCCGAGTAAGAAATGTTATTAATTATTTGGTAGCATAAAAAAAATTTGGCGGGAATATTAAGGGGCTGTCACTTTGGGCGCCAACTTGTCTTAACCTAGATTTTCGAACTGCTAATCAAATAAATTTTCCACCTGTTGCATTTATGCAGCCGTCAATCGATGTATTTGCCTTTGAAATTGCAGTAGAGTAAACAACAACAGCAATAAAGTGATTAGGAATAAAAGATGAACATGCTTAATCAATTTCTTCATCTATATTTATGCTTATATAAACATTAATTGTTAAATCTAAATACATCTGCAGCAATTATAAAATATCTTGAGTTATGCAACAATTAAATCATATAAATTATGCATAATATTCAATTAAATGGGGATTTTTATTTCAATAAAATTCAGAAGATAATTAATTCACTCGGACATTTCAAGGATTTCGCTAGATTCTTTTATTACCACCTAATTAGACTTTAATTATACGCTGAGATTGTTTCACTTGCTTGCGCTAAGACAAATAAATATATTTGCATTTGTCATTACTGAATTAAGTAATAAACATTCCACAACAAACGATTTGGCGAAAGTTTTTCGCCAAACCAATAATATTTTGACGAAAAGAAAGTTCCAATTACGTTCTAATTACTCGACATACTTCATCTCCCGCCATTTTTGTCATTCTGTCCGCATAACCTTCAAACTGACATCTGTCCACCATTTTTTTTTCGCAGAATAATGGAGTCGCAAACAAACAAAACGAGCCTCCAGGTAGAAAATGGCAAACAACCGGCGTGGTTCGGTTCAAAAGCCAGTTTCCAGTCCGAAAAAAGGTAGCTTAACCTTAATTTGCAATGTCAAAATGACAATTAATTTTTTTGCGCCATTTTTTTTTCATAGCGATGATGGTTTTATGACGTTTCAATCGAAGGATCCGATTATTTCGATTCCTATGCAAGAGAAAGCGCCGAAGGATAGTAAAGTTCCAGGAGGCGGTGGCGGTGGGCACAGTCACGGGATTCCGGTCGAACATCCTACATCGTAAGTGCTTTTTTTTAAATTAATTTAGGCCTACTTGATAATTTTTAAAATTATCTAGTAGGCTTAGATTTAGGCCTACTAGATTCAAACTTTCCATCTGCGATGGAATGTTTGAATATTATAATAAAACAATTAAAAAATATTGATAATTAAGAAGCGCAAACGCTTTACATGGAATATTTTCGAGGGCAATTAAGGAATTTTACCAAAAACTATTTTTTTTGTCAGATATATCGAAACGCTGATGCATTTATTCAAAGGAAATGTGGGATCAGGGATTTTCGCGATGGGCGATGCGATCCGGAATGCGGGAATCATTCTGGGACCGGGAATAGTGATCCTTTTGGGAATCGTTTGCGTCCACTGTCAACATTTGCTGGTAAGAAATTAAAATTTCCAATTAATTCGCTACACGTGCAATTAGCCAGCCGACAATCGATTAATATTTTCATACTAGCAATAATAATGAACTTGAATGTGCGCGCGGATAATTAGAAAAGACGCGTGTTTGTCGAATTTATATATTTTTAGCGAAATTGCAGACGTCCGCTGCGAATGGCACGTTTCGATGTGGGCGGCTGTATTTGCAGTTCATTGCAAATAGGGAAATCATTCATTTACTATTTCGTTATAGGCATTTTACATTATTTACATGGCGAAGAAATGTCAAGGTTTTGTGGCGCGGATTTCGCGCTTTAGACAAATTGAATCATTTAAATTATCGGCACGTTTATTTTTTAGTGGAATTTTAATGATTTAATGCCTTATTTTAATTTGAATAAATGTGGGTGCGCGTTTTGCGTGTGCGTTTTAATGTGAAGCCACCTTAAGGTGGCATAAGTTCGAATACGTCATATATTCGAATAATAAAAATAAATTAACAATGTGAGAGAATGTGCAATAGACTTTGAATATTAATTATTGCAATATGATTGACATTTACATTTTTCTGTATATTATTGATTTTAATTATATACGGTATGGTACTTGAATAAGGTAGAGTTTACTTAGTGTGAAAAAAAATTGAGGTCGATATACTCGACCGAATCTGTAAATGTACTTGCAATGCAATCATAAATAGGATTTTGCCATAAGCGAACTCGTAAATTAAGCAGCCAAACTAGTTTCGGCCGGGTTTTTCGGATAATTAGCCAGCAATTACGTATTGAATCCACTTTACCAAACTAGTATCGACTGGATTTCCAACAAGTAACAAAAACGCTTACTTTGGCCAGCTGGCCGCCATTTTTGATGCTATTAAATGGCCGCCATGTTGGATGCTATTTGAAATAGCCGCCATATTGAAATTCAGTTGGCGGCCATTTTTGATGCTATTTGAAATAGCCACCATATTGAAATTCAGTTTGACGCCATTTTTGATGCTATTTTGAATAGCCGCCATATTTAAATTTCGTATTCTCACGGATTTGACTAATTTTCGCGTTATTTCAGTTGAGTTCCGCCAAGAAAATGACAATAGAGCACAACGCCCAAGTATTGCCCGATTTTGCTGAAACAGTAGGATTGTGCTTCAAGAGTGGTCCACCGCGACTGCAAAAAATAGCCAATGGGATGCGCCGACTGGTCAATATTTTCTTATGCATCACCCAACTTGGCTTCTGTTGTGTCTATTTTGTGTTTATTTCTGAAAATATTAAACAGGTACTTCCCCTCCCCCACACCACTCATCTGTCAATCATATTAACCGCCATAATTGCAGGTACTAGATCACTATGGCTACGAAATTGATGTGCACCTGCACATGGCCATTGTGCTGCTACCCATTTTACTGACATCGCTAATTCGCAACCTTAAATATTTGGCGCCATTTTCCACGATAGCCAATGTCCTGATGGGCGTGGGTATTGTGATAGTTTTGTATTATGCGTCACAGGATTTGCCGCCAATTTCCGAACGCGTCTATGTGGCCAAATGGGAACAGTTGCCGCTGTTCTTTGGCACAGCCATTTTCGCGTTCGAAGGCATTGGATTGGTGTTGCCGCTTCAAAACGAGATGAAGGACCCGCGAAAATTCAAAAGTCCACTTGGCGTATTAAATGTAGGTTCGTTTGTGGTGATTTGGTTGTATATTGCGATTGGATTTTTAGCTTATTTGAAGTACGGAGAGGATGTTGAAGGAAGTGTTACGCTTAATTTGCCCAAAACTGAGGTGTAAGTATTTTTGGCGGGAAGTAAAATGGCGACTAATTCGCTTGTTTGCAGCTTGGCACAATCAGTGAAAGTGATAATCTCGATCGGGATACTTTTGACTTATTCTCTCCAATTTTACATTGCTGTTGACATCATCTGGCCCAATATCGAAGGCTTCTTAGGACCCATGAAGTATCCAGTCTTCGCCGAGCTCACTTTCAGGAGCTTCCTAGTTTTGGTCACTTGTAAGCACCTTTCTCGTCAATTTTTCGCGCGCAAACTTAATATTTTGATTTGTTGCAGTTGTTTTGGCGGAAGCCATTCCATTTTTGGGACTGTTTATTTCGTTGGTGGGAGCGGTGAGTAGTGCCGCTTTGGCACTGATTTTCCCGCCAATGCTCGAACTGGTGACAGCGTATAGTTTTAAAGAAACGACTCCCTTGATGGTGATTAAGAACAGTGTTATTCTGGTCATTGGACTTATTGGAATGTGTACTGGTGGATATGAAAGTGTCGTATCGATAGTGAAAGCCTTCGAAAAGGGCCATTGATTTTATTTTGATAGTATTGAATTGAAGACTGTACGTGTGTCAAATATTTTGACGTTGATAAAACAATTGAGGGAAAAATTATGCTACTTTTAAGTTTTAATTATACTAATTTTATTTATTTTGTACATTGTGTATTATAGAACTATGTTATAAGAGTCAGTATTGTACAATGTGTATTTTTTATGAGTATTGATGATGAGAATTAAATTAAGACAAAGTCTTTCATTTCAATGGCGGCCATATTGCTTGTAAATCGCCTCAACTCCCGCCAAAAAGCTATCAACCACCATTGTCGGGCGGGGATACATCTTCTTCACATCCACAGAATTCGAAGTCTTTATGAAGCAACCTTGCAAACCGGCTTCCATTGCACCTTCGATATCATAGACGTCCTAAAACATCTCAATGATTTATCTACCAAAATTTGGGGAGCTAAATAAAATACGTCTCCAATCATGATGACTTCCTTCGGTTTGAAATCTCCCACAACGGTCCGGAAGAAAACTTTGCTGGGCTTCCCAATAATCTCCGCTTCACAAGACGCCGAATATTCGAGTCCTCGGACGAAGCATCCGGGACCAAGCATGGTTTCCGTGTTTCTTCGCGTGTATTTCGCGGTACTTACTGCGATTAAGGATCCTCCTTCCATCAAACAACTGACGAAAAATAATTATCTTCGTCTATTAGAATCAAGACAGTCTTACTTAAAGGCTTCGTTCATCCGCTCGTAGTTAAACTCCGTCGGTGCCAATCCAATAACAACACAATCCGGAGTCTGGTCCTTCGGACACTCAACCCCATGGAAGTCTTCCATCCCCTCTCGGGAGACAAACAAGTACGGGCGCAATTTCCGGTCCTCTATGATGTCCCTCGCTACACTTAGCGAGGTGTGAATGTCCGACTCTTCAATCTTGAAACCCATATTGGTGAGTTTCTTCTTTAGCATTCGTCTATTAATCTTGGTCGAGTGCATTATGAACTTCACGGCCACTCCTGCATCGCGTAGCCTACAACAAAATTGCGTAGTACTCGTCTAGATAATTGGGCGAAGTACTTGTGGAGTGCGTCAACGTTATCCGGCCGAGTACCTTCCTCCAATTGGAGAGTATTCCCAATATCGACCAAAACTGCTCTAATCATTTTGACAAATAAACCAATGACAGTTATTGTCAAATCGCGAAATGGTCAAATTGGTTCTGATAGATTTGAGTGGTACTTTGTACACGGAGAACCAAGTACTGCCTGGGTGCGATGACGCCTTGCACAGGTAAAACCCTCTTCCAAAGTTCCATCCATTGCAAGTTTTTCTTCAGATTGCTCGAGACGAATTTGCAAGTGAAGTACCTGACGAACCACACGAAAGAGAGTCGCCGCCAGTTGCACAAGCGGTTGACTCTTTTGGGCTTCAACACCAATAAGGAAGACATCTACAGCTCGCTGTTTATCGCAAGAGAGATAATGGTCAGTCGAGGATGGCGGCCGTATTTGATGCTCTCCAAAGAAGCGATGGAGGATTTTGATGGAGTGGGTTGCAAGAAGAACGAGAAGCCCGATGCGGTACTTATTGGGCTGGCGCCTACTGAGTTCCGCTATGAGAGATTGAACGAAGCTTTCAGGTAGTATCACTCCAAATCTTGATCTTCGTCTAACTTAACTTTTGTAGACATATTACGCAAGGAGCAAGTTTGGTGGTGCTAAACTCCAACAAGTACAGCTATAGGAACAACGTGCGAGTGCTAGGACCTGGATGCTTCATCAAAGGATTGGAGTACTCCGCGGATTGCACGGCTGAAGTTATTGGGAAACCAACGGAGACTTTCTACAAGGCGGCTTTGGAAGGGGAGTCTGCAAAGGAAGCTATTATGATTGGTGATGTATAACGCTCCAATAAGTCTACAATCCAAGTTGATTATCAAATTTTAGGATGTGATTGACGACATCCAAGGAGCGATGAAGGCAGGTATCAAAGGCTACCTCATCAAAACTGGACACTATCAAGAAGATGACGAGTTCCATATCAGTCCAGGACCTACAGCAATCTTCGACACGTTCGTAGAGGCTGTTGATGATATTTTGGGGCAAATTGGGGCGAGGAGGACAAGTGATGCAAGTGCGCTTCCAGTTTCTACGAAAAGTTCCAAGCTTAAAGTTAAAGCGTCCAAGTCTAAAGATCTGCTATCCAAGAAAGACAAACCAGGACGTGAGAGGAGTTCGAGTGTTCCTAACGAGAAAACAACTGGAGCGACTTCGAAAAGACGTAAATCTTCGGAGGAAAGGAAGGTGGAAGACGCGAGTAAGTCCAAGATAAAGTTTGATTCCACGGCGGTTTCCAGGAAAAGCGAACCAAAAGCTTTGACCAAGTCTACTAAAGGTGATGTTGTGACTTTGAAGGCTTCCGCTTCGTCTATTGCGTCTAAGAAGTCGAATTTGAAGGCAACTTCTAAGTATGATACGGATGATGAGGAAGAGGTTGCTTCTAAGTACCCCCAAAAGTCTAGTAAAAGATCTTCTAAAGATGATAGATCGAGGAAGCGGAGGGATGCGAGTCCTTCCAAAGGTACTTTAGCGTCTCGCTCTACTAGGAAAGACGACTCATCTAGTGAAGATGAAGACGAGAGATTGACTAGGAAATCTGGGAGGTCTGCTAGACGGGATCCTTCTACTAAGTCTTCAAAAATATCAACGCGGTCTTCGATAACCACTTTGGAAAAAATATCTAGATAAATGATATCTCTAAGACATCAAAATTTGTAGTGAAAATGACGAAATATATCCAAAAGAACAAGGAAAATACATCAAGCTCCTCAAGACCAAGAAGGAAGAGCCAAAAAACTCTTCGACCAAATGAAGAAAACCTGGAAAAACCGCTTTTAATGGCCGCCCAATTCCATCTAAAGTAAATAGTAAAAATGTATATTGATAATAAATAGATATAAATATAGAAAACGTTTACAAGATTTTGTATAAAAATTCTGCTTCACTTCTTTATCGCAGTCTGCGATCGCCTGAAACCCAAAAACAAACCATTAGCACCCCAAAACTCCTCCAATCATCCCACCCCACCTTATAAAAACCGGCAAACTCGACACCCTTTTTGGCACTTGATTCTCTTTCGAACTATCCTCCCCATCTATTGCACTACTAACATTCATCGTACTCTTAGTCTTCCGCATCCCGCGCTCCACGCTCAACGCCACCGGGATCCGACTGAACTCGCTCGCATTAAAATGCAAACTGCGGCGTTTAAACGCGGTACTATTGCGAGGAAGCTCAGGGAACCCACTCGAATGTCTCTTCTTCTCATTTGGTACCCGTAACTTCGATTGGAACTTCTGCAAGTTCACTTTCACGTCGTCCGTAATATTGGTCGTCAACGTTTGCAACTCTTTCACATCTCGCTCAGTCATTTGCTCCACATTTATCGTCTCCGCTGAAACCGTTGAGATCTTAAAGCTGTCCAATAGCGACATTGTCTCTTTAAGTGAGTCGTCTGGCGTCTTAACATCCTCGCTCAAACTCATAACGAAAGTCTCGTCTAGAAAACTGATTGCTCCAAATTGGTAAGAACCTAAAGACAAACTAACAAACTACTTACTTCATCGCAGGAACTGGTGAGCTCTTCGGAGTCGGAGTACTCGCCGGCCTGGCATGCAACGACGGCTTCGCTTTGGCTTTAAATTGCTCCCTGGAAGTACGCACAGGCGAATGGTCCAACTTCGCGCCAATCCCCGTAAACTTCCCTTGAAAGATCTTCTCTTCCTCCTCAATCTTCCTTCGCTCCTCCATCGCCGAATCCTGCGTAACAGCCGAAGACATCGCCGCTTTCTTCAAAGCGGTGTGCAAGACCTCAATAACCGGCCGATCCTTCTCCACCATCTCCAAACGATACAACAGATTCTCCATGTAAGTCAACAGCGATTTCTCCGCGGGCAACACAAACATCTTCATAACGATCGGCGTGGTTTGGACAAAGCTCAAACGAACTGTCGCTACCGGATCTTCCGCCAAAGATAGGAAGGGTTTCAAAAAATGCTGCTTGAAGTACTTGTTGCTGAAGATGTCGGCTGCATGAATGATTGCTTCCACGAAAATGTGACGAGTGTAACAGGAATCGCTGAAGCACAATTGGCTGATCAGATTCTCACGGATCCATCGGCGATGGATCTCCTTGATGTTGTAGCGAAGGAAGACTAGGAGGGTTCGGGCCGCTTGGGCTCGAACAGGCTTCGCTCTCTACAATTAAAAAACTAGTTACTGAGAAGAGCAAAAGTAGAAGCTTCTTCATTACAGTTTCCGTGAGCATATTGAAAAGTACCGGCGTGAAGTTCTGATGGATGAAGTCGCTGGGCATGCAATTTGGCAGCCGCTCCAATTGCTTGAGGAAGATCCGCTTGATACGCCAATTGTACCCTTTAAACAACTCCACCTGGCACTTAAGTAGCGCGCGACCAAGTTCCAAAGTAGTCTGACTGGTCGACTCCGCGCTTATCAAAGCAGTGATGCACAACAGCTCCAAAGTCGTACCAATATTTGGCACGAGCGTGTGAAGCACATCTTCCGCGTCATCGCGCAGCAACTTCACAATATCGACCTTAATCACCTTGTTGTTCACATCCAAGATCCGCGTGATTTCGTGGATGCATCCCGCGATTGTCCGGCGTACTATGTAGCAAGGATCGTGCGCTAGGTTCTTAAAGATGGAGTACCAGACGTCTAGGAGACTTGGTACTTGCGTCATGGTGAAGTAGGTGACTGCGGGCATGCTGTAGGCGCAATATTGGCGACAAGAAACTCCCTGGAATTCAAGAAAATAGATCTCGAAGTCTTATGATTAAGTGAAGAAGATAGAATACCAAGACGGGATCGTCGTCATGGCTTGACGATAGAAGAAGAGCAGTACCACGTCTGGATAAGTCTTTAAAGAAGTGGAGGAACCAGGTGCAATCGTCCGTTATCAAATTGGGCTGAAGATTCGTCAAGATCCGTCCGTAGACTCGAGCGATTGAAGGGTACGTTGTATCGCCGGGGTCGGTACTCAAATTGCAGAGCTGCTTCACCAATGGGATTATGGTGTCTCTAACGGTTTCTAATTGAAGAAACAAAATTCCCTGGTTGACCATGTCAGTAACCATAACTTTAAGTACCTCTTACCATTATCCAAATAAGGGATGATCAAGCAAACAGCATCAACAGCCGCTGCTCGAACAAACCGACTCTCATCGGACGCCAATTCCACCAAACTCGGCAATAAACTCGACCGTATAATATTCTCGCTGCCCAATCCTTCGGCAATACTCGGCAATTGAGAGCAAATGCAAGTGCGGACATCAATCGACAGATCTTGGCACAAGCTCAGAACTACAGGAAGAATATCTTTCTTCACACTAATAAAAACAAACCAAATAAAAACTCTCTAAAAGCTGAGTAATTTACTCAAAGGAAGACATATGCTGATGCTCGGTAATCCGCCCAAACAACTTGCAACTCGCCAACCGGATTCCGATGTTGTTCCCGGTTTGCGATCGGTCGACCGCCAAACGGAAGACATTTTCCTTGACGACTTTGATGTTCAAACTGGGGATAACGCCGAGCAAGGTCTCGAACCAGCCGTTGCTGATGATGGGGTCACGGGATTCGATTCCAAGGAGGACGGAGTCGATTAGATTATACGGAAGTTGCTTTTCGATTAGTAAGCGGAAGATGCTGCTGGTGGTTAGTTGGAATTCGCAGGAAGCTGTGGGGAGTTCTTGTTGGATTCGCGGGAGCAGTTTGAGGAAGGCTTCATTGCGGTCGGTTTGGATTAATTGGGGAAGTGCTTGGATTACGCTGATTTTTTGAACTTCATCGCCCTTTCTAGAAAGTAACGTTATTAATTTATTATATAGCAGAGTTAACCTCAAACATTTACAAATATAAATCGTTGATTGTTTCAAGTTCTTGCACTAAGACGATTTGAGTTTGGTCGTTTGCTTCCATTTTGGAAACATTTTGAAGGAAGACTTTTTTAGATTTGTGACTTACGTCAAGTTACTTAACATTGTCAATTAAAAATAGATCTAATGACTCGTAGGGGTCTTCTACCTGCGGGTCTTGAAAGCGCGCCAAAATTAAATGGCCGACAAAAAACGTAACGCTTTTAAAAAACGCATTCCCTGGTTGACCTTGTCAGTAGTCATTAATTTTATTCCCTGGTTGATCATGTCAGTAGACATTAAAACCTTTTCGTTTACATACGGATCTTAAAAGCGCGCCAAAATTTTAACGCTTTTAAAAAACGCATTCCCTGGTTGACCTTGTCAGTAGTCATTAATTTATATTCCCTGGTTGATCATGTCAGTAGACACAAAACCTTTTTTTATATTTTATTTTTAAAGCTAATTTACCTGAGAATGTAAAGACTGCGATCGACGGGCTTCAACTCGATTTGAGCATCCAAAGTGTGCTTTTGCATCTGCTGGACACTCTACAAATAATCAAATAATATTTGCAAACATTTGCGATCAAGACTACTTTGCCACGTCCTGGTTTATCCAACTGCAAACTTTGCAACTCTTCATCGTACATAATGACGTTTAAAAATTTGAAAACATGCATAGGTGACTAGGATTTAGGTTTACGATTAGGCAACAATAAAACTCATACTTTTTGTTTAATAAAATAGAGCAACTTATCGAACGATAGGTTAGCGTTGCTTTGCTGTTCGTCTTCGAGGAAGATTTGCACGCGCAAGACGAATATGAAGTTAAACGTTTGATCTGCCAATAAAACATATTACTTCAAAACTAACTATGTGAAGTATTCTTACATTGGTTGCACTTCAGCAACAAGATCGAGTTGACGGGGTACTGCTCGGTTAAACTTTGGTATCCAATTTTTGGCAAGACGGAAAAGTAGCTGGAATCGGCTTTCTGTATTAAATCATTCGAAAGCAAATTCGAAAGCTTATCGATTAGTTTGGGCCGCACTCTGATAACGTTCGCTTGAAACTCTTTGTTCACAGCTTTGCAGTAACTTTCGATCAGCTTCATCCTAAAGAAATCGCTCATTAATTAACTGCTAGATTTACAAATTAATTAACAACCGTTCCTTGAAGCGCAACTCGGCCAAACTCCGATCGCCCAGCCGTATCGCATCAATCACATGCAAACTGTACTTATTACAATCCGCGTCCGCCGTTTCCTTCACAAACTCGCCATACAGCAAAGTGCCACGCACCAATTGCAAGTTTTTGACCTTCACCCACTTGTTGCATTGCAATCGGTGCACTTTCGTCGATCCTAAACCTAAATTTGAAATGTCAAATAATCTGCGAGTTAATTTATATAGTACCCGCGTAAAAATTGCAATTGTTGGTCTTCCGACTGCTGAAGAGCGGGCAGACCTTCCAGTCTTCCAAATCTGTGAGTGTAAGTTCGAGGTTCTCGATGGTGTTCACTTCCCGCGCTTGCATCGAGAGCACTTCAGGTTTGTCGATGGCTACCTGGAGGAGATCTTCGATCGTAAGCGCGGGTAAAGCGATCTTTGGTTTATCAGGAATATTCCAGTATTCCAAGCTTTTCTTCCGCAATTCGTCCTGACGCGTTTCGAGCAAAGTGGGGTTGCGACAGAAGGCCGCGAGTTTGTCCAAGGCGACACATTGCTTCAAACCGATCCTAAACAAGCAAATTAATACGCAAAAAATACGAGAAGAGTTTACTGACGTATTATTGGAGTCGTAAAGATACTGGAAGAAAAGTTCGTCCCCTTTAATCAAATCCAGCGGCACAATCTCAACGACATCCCGCTCAGGATCGTCCTTAATCTCCCAAAGCTTATGCGCAACATAACACAAATATTTACGAACATCCGCAACCTGTTTCTTGTCCTTCAGTCGACAGCCAATGAAATAGCGCTCGGAATTCGCAGGACGCGACGAATTCGGCTTCAAAATGGCCACTAAAATTCAAATAAATATTTCCCGCCAAAAATTAAATTAATACAAACCTTTCTCAAAACATTGATGCATCAGATAAAGCAACCCCGCGCTAAATTCCGTGAAAACATCGAACATTTTTGTGACGAAATGTCCATTCGTGCGGACGATTTCCAGCGCCACCAAACATTGCGCTAAATAAATATGCTTCGACAGCACTTCTTGCAAGTTTTCCTCGCCTTCCACTGAAAAACCCTGCCAACAAATTAGTTTACTAGTTTTTAAAGCGATAAAATCGAAATTACCCCGTCGGCCATCATAAAGTGCACGCCACTGCCTTCAGTGTCAAACAAGACCTTGTCGCGGAAATCCCGAATGTTTTTTGGGTTGCATACATTCCCATCGCCAGTCGCACCGTAGAAGGCTTGGAAAGTGACAGGTGAAGCGCATAGCGAATCAGCAACGCGGAAATCGTTGCTCTCCTTCAGTGTGAACCCGTATCCTTTGAATGCCCATTTTTTGCGCCACAGGATGTACTCGGTGAAGCCGCCAGGACCCGCACAAACGTCGGCGAAGTAGAATGGAGGTTTGTGGCTCTCGTGGTAGCGCTAGATTAAACTTTAAAAAAATCCTAGAGGACTCGATTCAATATACAAACGTTTTTGTCGATATTGGTGAACATAAACCCAGTCGCCGCATCAATATTAGCCATCTTCAACGCCGCCCGGTTCATGAAAAACACGGATCGCACGGTTTCGAAGGGGTTCGACTTGGATCGGGCCACATTCAGCTCGTCAATCGGCAATTCATCGAAAATATTCTTGAACTTAAACGTTAGCAACCACCCAGCAAACAATATTCCAACTCACCTTCGCCTTCAACACCTTCTCAAGCACTTTCTCATCGCAGAAATGAACTTGCTGATCAATATCGACCAACTTAGCGCCCTCTTTCATCCAACTCCGCATCACTTTGTAAGACTTCCGCTGCGATTTGTCGTTCCGCAGCCAAATCGCCTTATCGCGGACTGTAATTTCCTAGAAGCGCCTAATACTCAGCTAATTTATCTTGCAGGCTAACTAATCTAAACGGGGGGCTTACTTCCGCAGCAAAGTCCCAGACTTGGTCGCCACCCGCCACTTTCAAACCGAACCCTCGCTTGCCGAGCTGAATGGGCACCTCGATGACCTTCACACGGCCTTGCTCGCTTTTCCCAAGACCGGAGCCCGATTTGTACCCCATTTTTTGCTGTAGGATTCAGATTAGATTAGAATTGCGAGATTAGTTTGAGTTGGAGTAGCTTACCATCATTCGCATGGCTTTGTCGTCGAAAAACGATGTAGGGGGGTCGTTGTTTGTGAAGGTGAGGTTTTTCCATGCTAAATCGCTTTCTGAAATGAAGGTGTAATGGTTTTTTAAAGGGGTTTTGTGTGTTATTTACCGATTACAAAGTCTTGCTGTTTCGGCGGGGACGCCATTGTTGTGATGTTGTCTGACAAGTGAGAAGTTTGGTTATAATCACAAAGAAGTTAGTTTGTACCACTACGGAAAATTCTATGAATTCTTTTTGTAAATAGCCATTTTTTGCTTTAAAATGTTTGGTAATTTACTTTATACTATTTAAATTGCATACAAATTAATTTGTATTTGTTAGATTAATTTTATAACAAGAAAGAAAAAATAAATATTAAAGATTTTATTGCGCGATTGCATAATGAAGTTAGTAACTAAAAACACCAACAAACAAATACCCCTAAATTTTGGGGTCAATAATAGAATTGTTTAAACAATGCAGCGCCTTTTGATTGGTTAATTCCATTTGTGTACATCAACAATCACGTGGTGCGGGACCATAAACAAAATAAAAAAACAAAACACGCAATTCATCAACAACACAAACGTCAATCGAAATTTTCAGTTCCTAATCTCATCATTTTCAGCATTTATTAATACATTAGTTCAATTCAATCAGTGCCATGGCTTTATTACCATTAGAATCAAACCCGGACGTAAGTTCCTATTAATCTACGCATAATTTGCAAAAATAATGATTTTATTTTGTAGGTTATGAACAAGGTAAGTGAAATTCGATCGCGATTCCTACAAATACGCTGGAAAGTCGTGGATTTTTCAGTACTTGCTCGCGATGGGTGTTCCGGAAAAGTGGCAAGTCGTCGATGTCTTTGGTTTGGACCCGGATGCTCTTTCTTGGGTTCCGCGGCCGGTGCTCGCGGTGATTTTGCTGTTTCCTTGCAGCAAACAGGTGAGAAAAATTATTGCCTCAAATATTCAATTTTTTGACCACTTTAAATTTAATTCGCCAAGTTTTACGAACATGCCGAGCAACAATTCAACGACTTAAAAGATAAAGGCCAAGAATTACACCCAAACATCTTCTACATGAAGCAATACGTCTCGAATGCATGCGGCACAATCGCTTTAATACATTGCGTGGCCAATAACGCCGAAAGGTACGTTATCGCACCCAGCGCCATCTACGTACTAAACGCGACAGCGACTGTTGCAGGATTGGTCTACAAGATGGCGTATTCAAAGCGACACTTGTCGAGTCTTCCGGTTTAACGCCGGAAGAGCGCGGCATGTTGCTGCTGAAAGACGACAAAGCGGACATTTTCAAGTTCATCAATGTGCATCAAGAACTGGCGAAAGAGGGTCAGACTGAGGTGAACCCGAACGAAGCGGTCAACCACCATTTCATTGCATTTATCGAAAAGGGCGGGTATTTGTACGAGTTGGATGGCAGGAAAGCGTTTCCGGTCAACCATGGGCCGACTAGTGAAGACACTTTGCTAGAGGTGAGTTGATTTCGTTTGGTTGCAGGGTTTGATTTGTGCGGTTTCAGGATGCCGCGAAAGTGTGCCGCGAATTCATGGCGCGTGACGCTGAAGACGTCAATTTCACTGTGATGGCTTTAACTGCTTCGGATTAATTAATTACGAACGAGACCAAAAGGAAAATTTACTTTAATTCACACATTTTCTAGCTTGCTTAATATACTATATTTTCGTTTCCTATTTGTCGGCCATTTTGAATGACTTCCATCATGTTCTGAGAATCCTAACCTATTTCATGACGTAATAGATGAAAATCTCGGCGAGAAAAGCGCCAATCGCGCACAATTCTCCCAAAATCAGCAAAAAAAACACGCCTTCCAGTTGCTTCAACGCAATAGCGCCATTTTCCTCCACAACTTGCGTGATGGATTTCAAATAATGCGTATATTTCGTCTGCTCAATCAGCAAATCCACAAAACCACTCTCAACAATTTGCTGCAAAATCCCATTAAACGTCTCAAACAGAATATGATATTGAGGCATCAAAGCGCACAGTTGGAACATCGCCAGATCGAACACCACCATCGTCCTAACGATGTTCGGACGCACCAATAGCGCGCCTTTATTAATTAACGTCGCAAAATCAAGCGTTTGCAGCACGTCGTCAATGTTATCCGTGAACGTTTTATTTTCCGTTGAGATGTAGGTGTTGTAGACACGCTCGTTATCTGGTCCAGTCAGCAGGAAAAGGATGCTGATCCCGTCGTTCAATTTTATGGGTAGATCGGATTCGACTAGTTTATGAACGGAGTCGATTGTTGGCTCGTATTGCGGGTTGCAAATTATCGCGAAGAAGGACGTTTGGAATTTTATTACCATCACGAAGGCCACGCTTTGGATTATTCCTGCAACAATCAAAGAATTTAGGCAACCAACAATACACGTAGAAATATCTGGTTGCCTATATTTCGATTAAAGAAATATCGCACATGGCGTAGGCAACCCAGAATACATGCTGAATACCTGGTTGCATACCTACCAAGACAGATCCGCATCCGCACATTGATACCAATCCCAATCGGGGCGGCCAGATTAAAGAAAATACAATGCAAATTCATCAAATTATCACCAAATCGCTTCAAAAATTGTCCCAAATGATACCCTTCGGCAATCGTATACGCCAAAGTGCCGCACAAAAAAAACCAAATCAATCCCAACCAGCTGTAGCCATTAAGCACGCCGAAAATGCTTTCGAAAAACGGCTTTTTCTTCGGCTTCGGCACAATAAAATATATATTATCGTCTATAATGATATTGCTGGTCTCGAAACTCGAATAAGGCAACTGATTTACGGGTCCGATAAATATCTCGGCCAAACCTTCAGCGAAATGCTGTTGCAATGTGGTGAAACTGTACGATTCCGAGATCTCCTCCAAATAAACCGGATTTTCCGGTAATATACTCAAATTGAAATGAGTGACTTCGCCGAAAATTTGCATCATTTTCATTAAAATGCCGGGATTTTCTTTGTCGGTTATGTTTGACACCCATGGTGTGAAATATCCGGTCACCATGCGAAACGGACAATTGTAGAAATCTTCTTTTAAATTGGGTTTAAAGGCGTTTTTGCGGTCAATTAATTTAAATCCCGCTTTTTTAGCACCACATTTGCTGGATTTATAATCGATAGCGTAAATTTCGCCCTCATTTATTATAATTGATTTAAATAAATTGTGTTTACGCAGTATGTTGCTAACTTCAAGCAGTTCGCTTTTGTGGTTGGCAACAATTATGTATTTCCCGCGTGAATTGAACATCCGCTTTTCCACCAAGGACTTCAAAATTAATTCCAACTCATCCAGAGACGTATAATTAATTAAAGCCCCGTTAAACTTACTGCGCGACTTTTGCAAAAAATGCAAATGCTCGTAATTTAAGCGCAGCGTATTTAAGTTGGTAGCGAAATCGAATTCGCCAATCAGAACGTTAATTTGCTCGCCCGCGAAATGCGAGTTCAAAATGGCGTTCAAAGCCGTCTGATTTGAATTATTTGCTTGGATTAGAAGGATTAAATGGAGTAACAAATTCATTTTTGTTCGAGGTCTAAATTGAAACTAACCAAATATACAAAAATTATCATTTAATCGCTTCGCATTGAAGTAACACTTGTCGCGCGGCGTTGTTAATGTGTTTGAATCGATCAGGGCCTAATTGAATTCCTCCATACCTGGAATAAAAGGTTTTTAATTCGATGGGATTAATTTAATGGCGACTTTGTATTACCATCGGGATACGACGACCATTATGTTCGAGACGTTAAGTAGTTGGAGTAAGTGCAATAAGCGGCCGCCTGCATGGTTCTCACCATCATCATCACAGTCCTGAAATTAATCAAATAAATCTGTTCTAGAAACAAAAATAAAAATATGCCATTAATTTGTATAGGCAACCAGCAATACTCACTTGCAAAACCACTTTATTAGGCAAAATAATCTTGTAAGCCGATATATTATGAGTAGCTTGGGCGATTTTCTTGTTTTCCATTAAATAATCTTTAAAACTACTGCAACCAACAAACAAAAAATCGTCAAAATAACTTAGAAAATAATAAAAAATATAGCGCACTTACATAACATCCTCCTGGCTATTTACAACACATGCATGCCCCTGGAAAACACTTTTCCGATCCACAATAGTCTCTCCATGCGTAACTTTCAAATCAAACTCCCTCACACTTTTCCGCACTGGAAAATCAGCACTCGCGTCAACTTCACTTCGTTTGTCCACCACTTTTTCATCAACTTCACGTTGTTCCAATATTTCCTTTAATCGTTCTATCCATTGATAGATTATCGGATTACCCCAATTTTCCCCGTGTATTTCCCTGAATTCCTGAGCGATGTATGCCTTTTCTTTCGCATTCAAACTGGGGGCGGTTAATTCGTAGGTAGGTGCACTATTTGATGGATAATTTGAAGTTAAGGATATATACAGTTTAGTTTCTGGGCTTAATTGATAGCTGTACGATCCATTTTCACTTTCTACTACGAATTTATCGTCGTAGATTGCTTGCAAGGCTTCTATTTCATCGGTTTGTTGGGAAATATTGTCCATGTTTTGGTTTGGATGATTGACAGTTTAACAGCTGATCATATGAAGGGTTGTTCGTTTACAATTGTTCGTTTCAATTCGAGTTATACAGTTGGCAACATTGATTGCTTGTCAAAGCTAAAAAGCAAAGTACTGCGTATTGTTTTATTAATTAAAGCATAATGGATAGCCTAAACGACTCCGAAATGCTATCAAACAGCAACGAGAAGTCCGAAATCTACTCAATCAACACTCAGAATCTCTTGGACAGCGCTGATGTGACCAGGAGACGAAGGTAAACATTATACATAACCACACTTTTTCCACAAAGCTACATAATTACAATTCCAGCTCGAATCGTTCAATAAAACGCCGTAAATTCGACGACGAACTCGTTGAATACAGCCTAGGAGTCCCTGGCATCTCAGCGATTAAGGTAAAACCACAAATACTTGCAAACAAAACAAAGTAATTATTATTAATTGAATGTACATTAATTAGAGCGGTCGTGCTCGCACGCAGTCCTCCCACAGCGACTACTCATCAATAGCATCTCCCGCCCCACTACCACCCGTCATTCCAACCCCCGCATTCCTCCCATACATCGAACCGAAACGCAAACCCTTAAAACTTGCTTACAACAATCGCCGCAACAAGAAAGGCCGTCAACCGAACCAAATCGCCACGAAAGACTTGGGCCGTTGGAAACCAACTGACGACCTCGCCCTCATAATCGGCGTGCAGCAAACCAACGATTTGCGAACCGTCCATCTTGGCACGAAGTTCTCCTGCAAATTCACGGTGCAAGAGCTGCAACAACGCTGGTACGCTTTGCTCTACGACCAAGCCGTGTCGCGTGTAGCCGTTTCCGCGATGCGCAATTTGCATCCCGACATGGTGGCCGCCGTGCAAGACAAAGCATTGTGGAGCGAATCGGAAGAGCGACTCCTCGGCGAGTTCAAATCGCACACCAGTCCGAACTTAGAAGCGTTTGCGGATTTGCTGGCGCAGCACGCTGACGTTTTCTACGCAGGTCGCACTGCGCATGCGCTGAATAAACATTGGATGACCATGCGGATGTACCACTTGTTGCCGGATCAAGTGCTGGGCGCCCAGCAAACGCCAGCGCGCCCGATTATGACGTTTAACGATGCCGAGGATATGTTGGTGGATGCGGAATTGGCCGATCCGCCAGACGAGGCCGTGGATCGCGAGTTGATGTTGCAGCAGCGGCGGAATATCCGCGAGATTCGGCAGTTGGAGAACGAAGTGGGGCGGTGGAATGTGTTGGTGGATAGTGTGACGGGAATGTGTCCGGGCGAGATGGATAATCAGACATTGGCGGTGTTGCGAGGGAAGATGGTGCGGTATTTGATGAGGAGTCGCGAGATTACGATCGGGCGGACGGGGAAAGGGCATTTGGTGGATATTGATTTGGCGCTGGAGGGGCCCGCGCACAAGGTGTCGAGGCGGCAAGCCACTTTGAGATTGCGGAATACCGGAGAATTCTACTTGTCGTCCGAGGGGAAGCGCCCGATTTTCGTGGATGGTCGGCCGATTGCCGCTGGAAACAAGGTACGACTTTACGATAACGCCGTGGTTGAAATCTCTTGCCTCAGATTTATCTTCTCGGTGAATCATGATTTGATTCGCGCGATACATATTGAGGCCGTGAGGTACAACGCGCCCGCTTAGTATTATCACTTTTGTGATTTGTATTATTAAATTTAAATTAAATATATTGCTTGTAAAATATGCTACTGGATTAAAAATATCATCGCAGCGAATAACATGACGGTAAATGTGAGGGTGGCTTCAGTAGCCCCACTCCTGCCCGTTCCAGGACAGTAAATCGTGCTTTTGTCGCCTAAGCTGCCTTTGGATGGTTCGGTGGTTCCCGAGCCGCCGTTGCATAGGGCGGAGTTGCACGAGCGGATGTAGTACCGGAAACTGTCGTCTTCGCTTACTTCGTTTTGGTTTACGTTAGCGCAACTGCGTTGGATCGATTGCACTTTGCCTTTCGGATCCTTGTACTCGACGCGGTTTATCGTACAGTATCGCTTATCGCAATTTGTAATCGTAGCTGATTCGGGGTCGTCCACGCAACTCTGATCTGCGTCTTCTTCGGCCATCGAGCAAGTGTAGCATCTTAGCGCTTCAATATTCGATTAATTTGTAATTAATATAATTTAAAGCAATAATTACCACTAGAATAATGCACTGTCAGCAAAACAAGAACCACTACAACCTTATAACACATATTGCAAATGAATCGCCGATAAGATAATCAAATAAGATCGTCAATCTAACTTAGATAAAACCCCGCTATCTAATCCGCGGATAGGTATTAAAATAAATCCCCTACTCATCAATATTTATCTATTTCAAAAACCCGACATCCTGATTGGGCTTTACCTTCCCCAGCACTTCGATCAGCGCCTCATCCAGCCGCTGCGCCACTTTGTACCCCAATTCCAAACTCTCCAAAAGCGTGGAAGCCATCAACGAGCCGCCGCCAGTCTGCAAAACCGTGCTGAATCGATCCCCTGTCACCGCGACCACAATCGCGCCTTGCGAGCATTGCTCTTCGGCCAAGTTCGGATCGACTACACATTGCTCGCCGATTTTGCATACAGTCACCATAACTGGCGCGCACTTCACGTCGAAGCGCTGGCAATCGTAGAGTTCCTCGGAGACATCCATCTCGATCTGGTTGCCGTCGATGTTGACCGATCGCACTAGCGGTACTTGTGTGTTCCAAAGTGCGGCTTTCACGGCTAAGGAAACGGCGTCGTACAAGTTGCCCCCGCATTCTAATAACTAAAAAGTTAAATTAGGATTGTACGTTATGATAGGGGAAGTGTTTCTTACCAAAATGTCAACATTAACTTTCCAGCACTTCCTGTTTTTGAGGAGGCACAGTTTTTGTAGGTTAAAAGC
This sequence comes from Cryptophagus acutangulus, assembly GCA_963556235.1. Classification (NCBI taxonomy): domain Eukaryota; kingdom Metazoa; phylum Arthropoda; class Insecta; order Coleoptera; family Cryptophagidae; genus Cryptophagus; species Cryptophagus acutangulus. Next base: position 603,813 of record OY744570.1, read on the forward strand.
GCGCGGCGAGCGGTAAGCTGCGCTTAAGCTGTTAGATATCTCGATAGCGAGCGATTCCCCGCCGCGGCCTTCGAACGCAGGTGTTGCATTAGCAGAACTGCAATAATTAATCTAGTTAGTTGACTATTACAGTAAATTAGAAAGCGTACCAGTCGACGAAGAATTCAAGTTTGCCTTCGTTCGGTTTTTCGGGCAAAGGGACGTCAACTTCTAGTTTAACGGCGACCAGGACATCGGTGTTGGCTAGACGAAGCCGAGCTGAGCCAAAGGCGTGTGAGATAATGTCGGTTTCCAGTTCCATGGGGCGATAGTCTTCGCGTTCGCGACCGTCGACGCGAAAGTTTTCCTGCAATGATTACCTAATTAGCTGGGTGGTTTTGGGGTAGAAATACGGCTGAATTACCTTAACGCCATGGAGAACAAAGGTTTTTTCAGCACTGCACAAAGCCATGGACTCTTTTTGTTCTGATTTCAAAAAGTGTGGTTAGAAACTTGTAATTTGTGACATTTGAACTACTCGAGGTAGTAGTATTGTTCGTTTACGTACCATTTAAACAAATTATTGTAATTTAGTAATAATTTGTTCTATTTAAAATTTATATCTGTTAAATAAATGTTAATAAAGCTAAATCTGCAGTTTGTTTTATTGTATTGCTTCTAGTTTTAAAAATACACCCAAAAAATTATACATTATTGTATTACGGGTTGCCTATGCAGAATTTTCTAGGTTTTTGTTAATTATTTTACTAATTAAACACGATTAATTAGATTAAAAAATACCAAATTATAGAAGGCATTTTTACAAATCCAAAACTGTAATCGGTTTTGCTCTAGCTATAATAGCTTTTGAATGACAAGTTAAAAACCGAAATAATTCTTAATTATTTATTTAATTAAAAACTAATTTTTTTATTGACCTGAAATTTGGCGTATATCATTATTTAATGATGCTTAATCACCATGCCAAATTTCATAACGATCGGAATAAAATCGATTTTTGGGCCTAAAATTTATCAAAGAGGTACCTCTTTGATAATTTTTCGCCCAAAAATCTTCATCTCTCAGATTTTGATGAAATTTGGCATGGTGATTAAGCATATCAAAATAAGGAAATTCAGCAAGTTTCAGGTCAATCCGGTAAATAGTTTTTAATTAAAAAAATAATTAAGGCCAATTTTTGGTAGTTTTTGTTTTTTATTTATATTTCAAAAAGTATAATACGTACAACAAAACCGACTGCATTTTTGAGTTTGTGAAAGTATAATGCATCGATATAGTTCTTCAAAACAAATTATTAGTGTTTAATTAAGTTAAAAATTAATTAACTTGAAAAATAATTTTAAAATGCAACCAGCAATACACATGTGTTAATATAATCGATCAGAACTAAATAAAACGCCGTTTAATCATAGCAAATAATATTTATTTATAATAAATACCCTATTTGTACGGTCCACAACACAAAAAACATTGTAGTTTAACAATAATTAATATTATTAATAAAATATATGAAATTTCATGCAAAAACGAACGGTACCCGTAGTTCAAATGCACCATTTTACATCTAGTTTGTTCCCGGTAAATTTGTTGACAGTTCACATCAAAAATAATTGTTTATCAGTGTCTAATACAAATTAGTGTCCTAATTAATAAATACCTGCTCGAAAATGGATTTGCCATATCGTGCCGAGTATTCTAAAAGTGCGCGAGCTAGTTGTCGATCATGCAAATCCCCAATCGCAAAAGAAGTCCTACGTTTAGCGGTTATGGTGCAGGTAAATTACAACAACTCTTTTATCGCTTCAACTACATGCTCATTTACTATGTATATTGCTAGTCGCGACATTTCGATGGGAAGTCCCCGAATTGGTACCATGCCAAATGCTTTTTCATAAAACAGAGGCCGAAGACCGTCGACGACATCGAGAACTTTGAGAATCTTCGTCACACGGATCAAGACACCATTAAGAGCAACGTCGGTAAGTTAGCGATCAAGTGTCAAAGCATCCCGGCTACCTTTATATAACCTCAAAATCCTGTCAATTCCAGAAGCCTGTTCCGGTGCCGTTGTCCCGACGAAAAAAGGCAAGAAACGCAAAAACGACCCCTCAACCAGCCAATCCCTCGGCGACTTCCAAATCGAATACTCAAAATCCGGCCGCGCCGGATGTCGCGGTTGCGAGCAAAAAATCCTCAAAGACGAAATACGCATCTCCAAGAAAGATTACGACTCCGATATCGGCAAGCGATACGGCGGAGAAGCAAAATGGTACCACGTGACATGCTTCGCCAAACTGCGCAGCGAACTCGCCTACTTCGAATCGGGCGACAAACTTCCAGGCGCTAAAAGTCTGAGCAAAGACGATCTAGGGGCCGTTAAGCGCGAATTGCCGGCGATTAAGCAAGAAGAGGTGTCGGACGTGAAGAAGGTGAAGGTCGAGAAGGACGACGATGTCGATGCGAAGATCAAGGAGCAGAGTAAAATATTGTACAAGTATCGCGACCAATTGAAAGCGGCTTTTAAGAAGAAGGAGTTGGTTGAGTTGTTGGAGTATAACGAGCAATATGTGCCGCCCGGCGAAGATGCGATTTTGGATCGTTTGGCGGACGTGATGACGTTTGGCGCGTTCGTACCGTGCTCTGAGTGTCAAGATGGCTATTACGTGTACACCAAGTTGGGGTACCAATGTCACGGGAACTTGACCGAGTGGACGAAATGCAATCTGCTGACGAAGGAGCCCAAACGTGGCGCTTTCCGCGTGCCGAAGGACTTTGTCGAAGAGCACTCCTTCTTGCGGAAGTATAAATACACTAAGCGCAGTCGCGTTTTCAAGGAAGTTAACCCCACTAACGGCTCGGCCGTTAAGAAGGAGGACGAAGTCGATGGGCCGAAAGTCACGCGAGAAAGACCGGCGTTGTACGAGATGGAGTTCGTCCTAGCGCTGCCGCGCGGCGCTAAAAATCGCGATGTGCTTAAGAAGAAAATCACCACTTTAGGCGGGAAAGTCGTCGCCAAAGCTAAAAGTACGGTTATGGCGGTTATTTCGACGAAGAGCGAAGTGGAGAAGATGGGCAGCCGCATGGAGGAAGCGGAAAGCGAGCAAATCCAAGTGGTACCCGCGGATTTCCTCGACGAAGCCGAGACGAACAAAGGGAAGATCCCCGATCTGATTATTAAGAAGAGTATTTGCAATTGGGGGACGGATCCGACCAAACGCTTACCAGACGAGGCTACGACGAGTTCCAAATCGAAATCGCGTAGTATTTTTACGAAGTCCGTGCCGAAATCCGTGACGCTGAAGCTTAAAGGCGGATCGGCGGTGGATCCCGACTCGAATCTCGATCATGTCGCGCATATTTACCAAGATGGGGCCGATAAGTATAACGCGATCCTCGGCGTGACGGATATCCAGCGACAGCGCAACAGCTATTACAAGTTGCAGTTGCTCCAAGGCGATAAGTCGGATAGGTACTGGGTGTTCCGCGCGTGGGGCCGCATTGGTACCACGATCGGCGGCAATAAAACGCAAGAGATGGATACGTTACGCGATGCGAAGCACGCGTTTGAGGAGCTGTACGAGGAGAAGACGGGCAATATGTGGTCGCAACGCGCGAATTTCGTCAAAATCCCCGGACGGATGTATCCGATCGACGTGGATTACGATTCGGAGGAGCAGGAAAGCAAGTTGGATATCGTGGAAACGGAGTCGAAGCTCGTCAAGCCCGTGCAGGATTTGATCCGTTTGATCTTTGACGTGCAAAGTATGAAGAAGTTGATGTTGGAGTTCGAATTGGACACCGAAAAGATGCCGCTCGGTAAACTCAGCAAGAAGCAACTGCAAAGTGCGTACGGAGTCCTAACGGAGTTGATGAATTTGATCGCGAGTAACGGAAACGATTCGCGGTTTATTGACGCTTCCAATCGCTTCTACACCTACGTGCCGCATTCCTTTGGCGTGGACGAAGTCCCGGTGATTAAAGATGCGGATACTGTCAAGCAGAAGATCGACATGTTGGACAACTTGATGGAGCTGGAGATTGCGTACAATCTGATGAAGTCGTCAGGTGGCGAGCACACGGTCGATAGTTACTACAAGCAGTTGAACACGGAGATTGGTAGCTTGGATCGCACGTCGGAAGAGTTCCGAATTATCGAGGAGTACGTTAAGAATACGCACGCGGCGACCCATTCGAGTTACGGGTTGGAGATTGAGGAGGTTTACACGGTGGAGCGACAAGGAGAGACTCGTCGGTTCAAGCCGTACAAGAAGTTGCATAATAAGAAGTTGTTGTGGCATGGATCGAGGGTGACCAACTTTGCGGGGATCTTGTCACAAGGCTTGCGGATTGCGCCGCCGGAGGCTCCGGTCACTGGGTACATGTTTGGTAAAGGTATCTACTTTGCGGATATGGTGTCGAAGTCTGCGAATTACTGTTGCACCAATGCGATGGATTCGACTGGGTTGCTGTTGTTGTGCGAGGTGGCGCTTGGTGATGTGAGTGCTTTGCTTTCTTTGTATTTTTTGTGGGGGCTTGAAGGGTTTTTTGTTGGGTAGATGTACGAGCGCATGGAGTCGGAGTATGTGGAGAAGTTGCCGAAAGGTAAGCATAGTACCAAAGGAGTGGGTCGTACCGAGCCCGATCCCAAAGCTTCCAAGGAGTTGAATGGAGTGGAGGTGCCGGTAGGAGTGGGAGTCGAGTTACCAGGGAGGAAGAAGTCTTCGCTTTTGTATAACGAGTATCCTTTTTATATTTGAAGGGGTTGTTTGGGTAAGAATTGGTTTCCTTAACGTATTTTTGCAGATACATTGTATACGATGTGGCTCAAGTCAACGTCAAGTATTTGTTGAAGCTGAACTTTAAGTACAAGTTTTGAATGTGCTTCATTTTTTTTATATTTGTTGAGTTAATGTAGCTTTTAAGATGTTTCACTATTTTTTTTATTGATGTGGATTTTGTGTTTGTTGCAACTTTTTGATTCGCAGGTTTAGTTTACTTACTATAAATATATAGTTTTTTATTTTTACTCCCTATTTGAGTCTTCCTTACCGCTTCCTTAAAAAATGTGATGAAATTACAACATAAAATTAAAATAGAGACCTTACAAGATCTCTAGAGATTCAAATTTTGGTTCTACTCCATCAATTATCTTCGTTATGCAACCAGTATTACACTCTCAATTTAAAAATGCACCCAATTCGAAACAAACAAATTAAACCGAAAACAAACAAGGTTGCTGTGAACCAAATCTCAAGCACTTGTCAACATGAAACAAAATTCCCGTCAAACATGGCAAAAGCAATGAAATGCCACAAATGCGAAGAGAAATGCGGCAAAGGTAAAATGAACCCAGAAATCCTCCTCAAACTAGAAACCGCTTTCAAGACCTTCCTCCAAACGCCATCAAACTCGCTTCTCAAAAAGTACCTTAGCGAGCAAGTGTTTGAAAACCTCAAAACCAAACAGACTGCATTTGGTGCTACTTTACTGGACTGCGTCCAATCAGGTACTACTACTAACGATATCCCGCCAAAAACGTCTCTAATCCAATCCAATTCCTCTAGGATTCGAAAACCCAGACTCCAATGTCGGGATCTACGCACCAGATGCCGAAGCTTATTCGGTCTTCTCCGAGATCTTCGACCCAATCATCGAAGACTACCATTTGGGGTTCAAAAGGACTGAGAAACATCCAGCTACCGACTTCGGGGACTTGTCCAGCATCGCCAACGTGGACCCCAAAGCGGAATTCGTCGTCTCCACTCGAGTGCGATGTGGCCGCTCCATCGAAAACTACCCCTTCAATCCGTGCATGACCGAAGCCCAATACACCGACTTGGAAGGTCAGATCACCACGGCTCTTCACTCCTTGACGGGGGATCTACGGGGGGAGTACTACCCGTTGGCCGGGATGGATAAAGGTACGCAGAAGAAGCTGATTGACGATCATTTTCTATTCAAGGAAGGAGATCGGTTCCTTCAAAGCGCGAATGCGTGCAGGATGTGGCCGATTGGACGGGGAATTTTTCATAATTACGCGAAGACGTTTTTGGTTTGGGTGAACGAGGAAGATCACATGCGGATTATTAGCTTGCAAGCTGGAGGAGATTTGGGGGAAGTTTACAGGAGGTTTGTGAAGGGGGTGTGCGAGATTGAGAAGAAGGTGCAGTTTGCGCGGTGTGGGCATTTGGGGTATCTGACGTTCTGTCCGACCAATTTGGGTAAGTCTTCCAGATCTCCAGAGATCATTTTCCTTAACTTCCTCTACAGGAACGGCCATTCGCGCCTCAGTCCACATCAAAGTCCCGAAGCTCGCGTCCAATATGAAGAAGCTAAACGCCTTGGCAGATAAGTACAGCTTGCAGGTGCGTGGTACCCATGGAGAGCACACGGAAGCCGAAGGAGGAGTTTACGATATTTCGAACAAGCGCCGATTGGGATTGACGGAGTTCGAGGCGATCAAAGAGATGGAGAATGGGATTGCTGAGATTATTAAGCAAGAACGCGCAGCCAAGTAGATTTTTATAACAAATATATTTTGAGTTTAACACGTAATTGATAGAATAAAATATAAAATTAGAGCCCTCTTAATTCTAGACATTGATTAGATAGTTTTTAGTGCCATAAAACCGCGTTGTTAATAATTGAATCGAATAAAAACTTGATATGATAATACAATTGGTGAAGAATAAAACTTCTTCTTTACATATACATATATATAAAACGTACTAACAGAATTATAATCTTGATAATTAACATGCTAACATTTAGGAACAACTTGATCTTGAGCCGAACTCCAGACCAACAAACAACATTATTTATTCATCAAGGATGCAAGTGCGGACGAGAGCCTCGCAAACGGAGTACGGATCACAATTCGAAGACGGTCTCCTATCTTCCAAATATCCCTTCTTATCTTCAGCACAGCCGCGAGGAATGCGAATACTGGCTCCGCGATTGGCCACACCAGCACTAAAGTCGTGGATCGAAGACGTCTCATGTCTTCCAGTCAAACGGCGTTCGTTGTCCTTCCCGCCATTCGGATCGTACGCTTGGATATGGCGCAGATGGTTGCGACTCAGCTTGTCAATGGCCTTTTCAATTTCCCTGATGATGAATGTTAGTAGTCACATCCTCATTAGGTTGTTAATTAACTTACATGATCCCGTTGTCCTCCCGCATGGCCTTGGTCGAGAAATTGGTATGCGCTCCCGCACCATTCCAATCGCCTTCCATGGGTTTCGGATCGAACGTCACGATCACACCAAAGTCTTCAGCTACGCGATGCAGAATGTAGCGCGACATCCACAATTGGTCGCCAATCGAGATGCCTTCGCATGGTCCCACTTGGTACTCCCACTAGAACCCCTTTAATTACCTCCAATCAAAGGAAGAGCGACTCAGACTTACTTGCGCAGGCATGACCTCAGCATTGGTCCCGGACAGATTGATCCCAGCGTACAGACAAGCGCGATAATGCGCTTCGACGATGTCCCGCGCGTAGACGCGATTCGCGCCCACTCCGCAATAGTACGGACCTTGAGGTCCAGGGAACCCGTTCTTCGGCCAGCCTAAAGGTCGAAGATCCATGTCGAGTAACGTGTACTCCTGTTCGATCCCGAACCACGGTTTCGTGTCCTTGGCCGCAGTCATCGCTTGTAGACATGTGGTGCGTTTGTTGGTCTCTGTCGGTTTTTTGTTGTACTTGTAGGTATCACAGAGGACGAGGCGGTTGTTGCCTCTGAGGAAGGGGTCCAAGTAGATGGCGACGGGGTAAAGGTAGGTGTCGGAATTGGAGCCGTCCGCTTGGTATGTGGAGCTTCCGTCGTAGTTCCAAACGGGTAGATCTGAAAATAGATTTTTAGTCTAGAGATTCTATAGGGTGGAAGGGGAGGGGTGGAGATGGAAGGGTTGGTTTGTTTGGGAGAGGGATAATGGGGGAGGAGGTTAGGCGTTTAAAATTTGGGAAGATTCGATCTGGAAGTGGAGAAATCTGGAGGAGAAGATTTGTACTATTGGAGACGTTATAGAAGGACCTGGAGGAGTTGGAGATCTGGGATTGGAGGACAATCTTCCTGATCGTCTACTTAACGAAGAAACGTAGCAAAAATATTGAAAAGCGTCTTACCTTCAGCTTTTTGTGGAACGAAATCAATAGTCCTCGTCTTGCCTCGCACTCCTTCTCCTGTACCATCAATCCAGATGTAGGTCGCTTGACAAACACCATCTGGCATCGGTAGCGTCATGTAATTGTTGAGTACGGCTTTGTTAAGCACCGCATTTGGTGAGTGTTCCAATGTATGATTGGGCATCTTTGATCTGCAACTTTTGGGACTGGTTTAACCAAAAGCGGAGTCACAACTGATTTATGAGCACCGCGAATAATGATGATTGTAATTGCGTCAAATGGAGATAATAGTACTAGGTTATCAGCGAATAGTATCGCATTATTTCTCTTTGCTGGAGTAATTCCTAATTGTCAAGGTCGTGGTTTGAAAATTGACTTGCTAAATTTTCCCTAATGACGCTAATTGCTTCAGTCAACTTATTGGAGTGCAGAAGGAAACTTTTGGGATTCAGATGTTTAAAGTTGACAGATTTCGAGTTTATTTGATTCGTCTATTCGTTTTGGAATAAAACCACATCCAATGATAGCGTGATGTGCACGTGATGATTATTATTTTAAACTTCGAGCTACATTTATATCATTTTCTTGCAATATTAAATTAAATTGCATAGACTATTTTTATCTACGTACACAAACTCCTCTCAAACTAATGAAAACTTCTAAGGCTTGTCCATGATGAGAAAATATCGCCTTAATTATAATTTCCTCCGATTGTTGTGTTGCAATCCAATCCAATCGACATCGATGATGCTAATTAATATTTTCGCCTTACATAATTAGCGATTGATTGAATAGGCTATTCAGAGAAACGGTAATTGCGGTTGGAACTGACAAGCACGAGATCTCTTTTTTATATAACACACGATGCCAATTAAAAACAATTAGCTTTTGGCCAAGTTAATTAGATATTCCGTTCGTATGGCAAAAAATTAGTTTTAGAAAGTTGGATGGAAACCAGTCTACCCCGCCATAATGCCAACAACCTTTCAATAAAATTGGCGAGAAGACAAAAAACATTAAAATCCTTCCTTTTAAAAATGGCGGGAAAATTTTTGTGGAGAAGATTTAGACGAATCTTTAGACAAATTTAGAAAAATGGCTCTATAGTTTGATTGGAGAGACTTCATTCTTCACTATTCGACGAAGAAAAAGTAGAAAAATAGTTTACTAGACGAAAAATAGCCAAAACAGTGAAGTGAAATTTTAAAAAATGGTGGGGGCGCCAGGAAAACTTCCCCCACTGGTATTTTTACTACGGAAAAATCACGACAAACAAGTCGTTGCCAATAATTCTAAGCACGCTTCAACCTCGTGCATCGCCGAACGCATTTAGAGCGCAAATTCACCTACAATATTAATACATTTCAATTTAAAGGCTCATTAATAATTGACCTTGAGCGAAATTATTTGTCTAGCTGTGAAAACTTTCTTGTTTGACTATTAGATGTGAGAATTGGCGCTAATTGGTGCTGGGAAAAATCCAGTTTTATCTTAATTGTTGTTTGTTCTTTCTATTTACCGCGAACTTACTTAATTTTCATTTCAATCACTACGAGTTCTCTTGCACTTAGACCACTTCCTTTTTTTATCTGCGATATTTTTGTTTATCTTTGCGTGGAAAATTTACGTTGAATATTATTATTCTCGTTTGCTGATAATATTCACGTGTATTTTCAATTGTAATTCCACTTCAGCGCTAATGTGTACTTAAGTTGAGATATGTATCAATTTTGTAACAATATAGTCTCAATAAGTCTGATTATTCACTTCAAATTGTTGACAAATACGACACAAAAGAATTTATAGTTGCAACTATATGATTAGAATAATAAAAACTTGATTCTTTCATTCAATAAATTTTGTCGCTAAGTGATTTTTATTGCTAATATTAATTTGCTAATTATACCGCATGATAATCTCTAAATTGCCCAATAAAGTTTATTTTTACAATGTTTGATTATTAAAGATCAACAGATCGGATTGCAAACTGACCTAGAACAATGTTGAGTTTTTCGGAATCTAATAGCGAAGTTATTCGTGAAGATATATTGTCGAATTTTGGGTGAAATGTCGGCGGGGGGTTGATGTTGAAAATGGTCTTCAAAAATCTCCAAAATCTGTGATGGTTTTTGAGAAAACGAGGAGTTAAGGAAAATCGAAATTGAAGGATATTGGCGGATCCTTTGCTATTTAAGTCAACATTTTTGAGGAAGGCGGTACAGCTAAAGGGCCTTCACATATTCCAAAAGTTTTTGAGACGATAAGATCTCACTCCTTAGAAAAAACTAAAGAAGTAATTTTTGAAAAATTGCACTTTTGATCTAAAAAAGATGAAAGCTGGTGTACTTTGGAAGGGACGTTTATTGAAGAATAATATTAAAGAAATTTTAAGATTCGTTAAATATTTTCGTCAAAAAGTTGATTTTAATGAGTTGCAAAATAGTCGCAACATCAAACAATCAAAATCCGAAACAAATAGAATGTAATCTATATGTTTAAAAAGTGTGGAAAGATATTTGTTTAATGTATTTTTTGCTAATCAAAAAAGTTACTAAATATCCTAAATATTCGCGATAAAAGCAACATTGATTGATTGAAGAATACCCGAAATTATCTCGAAAATAATTAAATTCAAAGCAATAAATAGCGACTTTTTATGACCGAAGGTCGACCTATTAATGTCAAGGTCCATTGAAATCGTGAACCACTATCAGATAAAATAAATGTAGAACAAATAAACATCTCCACGATTTAAAACCCAAAATCCAGATTTCCTTGTCCGCAAGGCCGCACTTTGACCCCACCTCTAAATCTGCTCATTCATCGCCATTCCGAAGAAAGAAAATAAAACTCACCTTTCTATGCAATGTAGAGGAGTGGAAATCAGCTGAGCTGCTTTGTTTATAAATAAACCTTGACAATAGCACGTGTGTGTGTGAAACACCTCGAATGGGACTTGGTGCACCACTACTAAATGAAAACGCACTTGCGGGTTGCGATGCTTTCGACTTCCTTTATTCGGATAGAAGGTGCCCCTCCAGCCAAACACATGCGCATCGACTCCAAGAACTTTGATGGATGGGTGGATTTGATGGACTTTAATACGACTATATGCGCCCCCAGCTTATTTTGCGTAATTACATGCACGATATTGACGATTTCCTTATTCGGCCACTTTACCACGACTATTATGAATTATCTAGCAGATTTTTGAGTTTGATTGGGACATGCAAGTTTTGCATCAATATTTTATTTGGTCCTTGTATGACGGGGTTGATCGATTGTAGGGGAAAGTTGCATGTTGTGGGGAAGGTTTTCTTTTGTTGTTATCGTAAAGAATTGATTTTTTTTTGGAGTTTTGGTTGTTTGTTGCAAAAATTTAGGAAGTTTGTTTGGAAGAAACTTTTTTTGAAAGTTGGAAATCTTCAATTTTGAAAGTTCGTAAAATGCAACCAGCAATACACCAATAATATGCCCATAAGAATATTTTTCGCTGTTTTGACGTTATTATTAGGAGTGTTTTTAGGCAAAAAATACCAAAAAATTCAGAAAAAAATTCTCTACGACAAGAAGCCTACTAAATTTGAATAATTTTAATTAATCATTGCTAATTATGTTAATTTATTTTTGTTTGTCAAATATGTCTTTAATTATCCACAATTTTTATGAAAAAAAAAATTTAGCAAACAAATTAATCTTTTCAGAATATTTTGATAAAATTTTCATCAAAAACCATCAACGCATAACCGAAAAAAAAATTATTTTATATACGCGTGTTTATTATATATCTTTCTCACTCTCTCCCAAGCTCTCGCCAATCATTCGCGCTCTTTCTCTCTCTATTATGCAATGCTGGTTGCAGACAATTTCGAAACGGTGAAGGACCTTTTAATTCTTTTTAAACGATTCAGAAGTTCAAAAAAAAATAAAAAATCAGCAAAATCGTTCCTAAGCTGGTAAGTTTATTTGAAGTATTTTATTTTCGTGCATTGTCCCGTCGCTAATCTCATAATTACCCAGATAACGTGTAATAATTTCAAAACTACTAGAAAAATATCGATAATTCTTCTCCTACTTAGTAAAATTGTAAACATTTTTATCGAACATAAATAGCATCTTATCTGGTTCGTGCCCTTTTATGTTCTCTTTTCTACATTTGTATTCAACTTTCTTCATTTTATAAAAACAATTTCATTATTTTCTTCACGATACGTGTGTGTGTGTTATTTACACTGGAAAAAATTATCTCTCCCATTGCATCATGAATTATTAAAGCCATACAAAATTGTTGTTGTTTTTATTTGATTTTACTGCAGTGGAAATTATTTGCATTTTAGCAAATACTTAACTCTAATTATAGTCAATAATTTAATTTATGCATTGCTAATTATCTATTAAATGCCAATTTTAATGAATTTCTTTATTTCAAAAAAAAATTTTTTGTTTGTTGGAATTTTTAGAAACGTTTATATAATATTCGTTCCAAGAGAGGTCAAAGTAATTTAACAGTCGAGGGATAAACGTAGTACACAGGTTTGCGTGTTTATACAGTTGTTTATTCCTCCAATTGCCATACAACAATTTTCTAATTGACCATATTATGTCGTACAATTGCCCAACATAATATTAAACTCCGGACCTTTTCAATTCACCATTTCAACAAATACTAAGCGTTTTATCTACCAAATATAGCATTTAATTCCCAAAATGTAAACACTCTGTATGTATAAACTGTCTTGATTATACTTATTATCTTTATACGCACATATTTATTTATTTATAAATAATATGCATGTGTTTGTAATTAACTAGTATTTGTTTATTCCAATTTTTTTCTACGCGTTTTTAATTCCCTTATACGGGAAACAGGTGTGCCTTTAAACGTTTCTTATTATTAAATTAATTACATACTACATAAAAAACCATAAATGTAGGTTTAAAGTTCAACAATTCAAATTTCGCGCCATCAAAACTATTATTGATTCTCACATAGGCAACCAGTAATACACCCATTTGTTTTCTGTCGACATGTCAGTTTAGTTTTAGGTTATGTTGTAGTCAACAATCAAAATTTTCGAAATGGAAACAGAAAAGGTAACAATAGTGCGATACCGCGGCTCCAAGTTGAGCAAAGTCAAGAAAATCGACATCTTTCCGAAGATCAAAGAGGACTACAAGGAAACGACGAGCGTTGGCGGAACTTGTAAGCCACCAAACAATTAACCTGTAAATTGCTGACGATTCGGTTTAGTTTCAGTGTTGAGCTTCTTGCTAATAATATGGCTGGTTTATTCGGAAGTCAACTACTACCTGGACAGCCGGTTTACGTTCAAGTTTTCGCCCGACACCGATTTGAACGAGAAGTTGCCGATCAATTTCGATATCACGATCGCGATGCCGTGTCAATGTACTTTACATTTCGGATACATTAAGCTAATCGATGTTAATGCGGTGAATTGGTTGCAGTTGTGGGTGCCGATATTTTGGACTCGACCAATCAGAATTCGATCAACTTCGGCGAGGTGCAAGAGGAAGACACTTGGTTCCAATTAGCGCCCAATCAATTGATGCACTTTGAGAACAAGCGGCATTTCAACTCGTACCTACGCGAGGAGTACCACGCTATTAAAGTAAATAATAAAAAATCAGAACATTTAGTTCGCTTAGCGTCCACCGCAAAATTTATAAGAAACGTGTATGCCTGGTTGCCTACCGCTGATGCAATTTTTTTTTTTCTTTAGGATTTGCTGTGGCGGAGCAGTTTCTCGTCCTCCTTCGGCGATTTGCCGCCCCGCAGTCACAACCCCGACAAACCGTACGACGCGTGCCGTTTCTACGGCTCGTTGAACCTCAACAAAGTCTCGGGGAACTTCCACATCACGGCCGGCAAAAGTCTGAACTTACCCCGCGGGCATATCCACATTTCCGCATTTATGGGCTCGCGCGATTACAATTTCAGTCATCGCATCAATCGCCTGAGTTTCGGCGATCCCAGTCCAGGCATTGTGCACCCCCTCGAAGGGGATGAAATCATTTCGCAGCAAGAGATGATGATTTACAATTATTTTATCGAAGTCGTGCCGACTCGCGTGCAGACGTTCTTGAATTCGGTCAATACGTATCAGTATAGCGTGAAGTCGTTGGTAAGGCCGATTGATCACGATAAGGGCAGCCATGGAATGCCCGGGATTTTTTTTAAATATGACGTTTCAGCGTTGAGGGTCACGGTGTTGCAGGAACGAGACAATTTGGGCATGTTTTTGGCCAGGTTGTGCTCGATTGTTGGCGGGATTTACGTGTGCTCAGGTAAGGGTCGAAAATTTGGGGAGTTTTGGTGATGAGGATTTTTTTTTAGGGATGCTCAATGGGTTGGTGCGAGTTTTGAGCGATTTTGTGATGTGTAATTGGATGAATAATATTAGGAGATGATAATAAAGGATCTGATTTGTAATTGGAGTCGATTTTGTGACTTTTGGGAGATTTCTATATTTTTTGCATGGAGGATTTAGATATTTTAGAGCGTTTTTTAAAAGATCCGACGAGGTTTAGGTGTCCCCTTACCAATTTTCCTAAGATCCATTCGATTTCCATCCATTTTGGTCCATATTTGGAGCTGCTACGAGCACTTGGTGAATCAAAGAAGAAGAAGAGATGACGTAACGTCAAGGAGCGCAAGGAAGGGACTCGGATACATCTTCAAAAACACTCCAGGTAAGTACCCAAACCAAAACCCCCAACAATTTCGTACAAATTATCTATTTACGCCAAAATAAAAAATCTAAGAATCCCAATAAAGCTCAACAAAACCAAATTCCTAACCCCAGCGGAACTACTACTCAAATCCGAAGCGATCATGTTATCTTGGACGTTAATATGCACAGTTGTAATCAACTCCTCCTTCAACTCTGCAAGTTACCCCAAAAATAATTAAACTATCTTCCCCAATATCTCCCCCAATAAAATCTTACCAGCACCAGACGTAGCAAATCTAAGTATGGGCGACGGCTTGGACCACCCGTACCGATTCCTAGAGATCAAAAGCGCCTCATAGATCGTCTTATCCTTCAACCCTTTGATCGTGTACGACTTCGAGTAAACTGGTCCAGAACTGTGCTCAGTCGGAATGGTCAATCTGGTCCAGTTCGGTTTGCTCAGCGCGTTCTTCGCCTTATACGTGCGAAACAGTAAGTTGTACTCTATAATCGGAGTGTAGCTGTCCACTTCCCAGATTAACGTGTAGGAAGTTTCCGCGTTGAGATTCTTCTCATCCGTTTTCTTGAAGACTCCGGGATTTGGTACTCCGGATAGCTGGATCTGGAGCTCGCCTTGTCCGAGGTCGTTAATGGCGCGACAAGTGTAGATACCGAAGTCGCTTTTTTGCGCGTTGCGGATCAGTAAGGTGTATTTGTCGTTGTCTACGATGGAGACCACGCGGTTGTCGATTGGTACCGGTACTTCTCCTTTCAGCCACGTGATTTGCGCTTGAGGGTCTGCGGAGATTTTGCAGTCGAGTTGGGCGCGATGGCCGGGAGCTGTGTGCAGCCAGGAGCGGGATGTCATCAATTCTGGGGGATCTGGAAGAAAGTTGAAGAGATATCCTTAAAACCAACCAAAAAAAATACTCACAAATAATATTGAGATCAATTTGCGCCTTCACCGGCTCCCCCACTCCATTAGCAGCAGTGCACTCATACATCCCCGCCAAATGTCGATCAGACGCGGTGAACTTCAACATGTCCCGGTTATCCAGCAGCTTCAACTCTTCTCCCTACCAAAACGAAACTACACTTCTAAACAAAATAAATTAACAACTCCTACTTTGAACTTCCAAGTGATGATCGGATACGGTACTCCCCCCGCTTTACAAGACATCCGCACTTCCTCTCCCAGTTTGACCTGCAGGAACCCGTTGTAAGGATACGGCTCCACGGATGGCGGATCTACAACTCCAAGTTACTAAGGACAAAGTAGCTATGTAGATCTTCTTACGTAAGACTTCGATGGCGTGTTTTTGGCGAACGGTGCCCCAAGGATCCGGTCGCACCACTTCGCAGACGTACTCCCCGGTGTCCCGAGGTTCCACCGTGACGATTTCCAAGGAGCCGTTCTCCCAAAAGGTGTGCCGAGGAGGTATCGTGACGGATGCGTTCGCGCTATCGGCGAGGAGGTCTTCGTTTTTGTACCAGCGCACGGCAGTACCATACGCACCATCTTCAAAATAAATTCGTTACTCGATGGTAAGTGAAAAAAATTTACTTACCGTTTGAAATCGTGTTTAGATAGCAAGGTAGCAGGACGGTGTTGTTTTCCCGGGCTTTCACGGTCGTTGGGGGACTGATGAAGTCGTGGTGGGCTCCCACACTAATTGCACTGATTATTATTAGTAAAATTAGATTGTTATTCATTTTGCGTAGCGCGTACACTATAGAAAAGTTCAAGTGTAAGTGAATTAGTTGAGATAATCCGAGGAGTAGTGGTCAATTGCTCGACTAGGGGCCGCATCTCTTTCAATTAGGCTCCACCATTCATTCATAGATTGGATTAGCCGATTTGTTACAGCGAGATTTTTTTTATTTATTTTTATTTAGAAGAGACGATTCTTAATTGCGAATAATTACTCAATTAACCCCAATTAATCCCCCATTATGACCAAACTTCTTCTATTTTTGGTATGGTGCTAGTTTTCCAATTTGGAACTCGTCGGTTTGTGCTATTATAAAATTGTAAAGAATATAAAATTGTCTCGTTTGATTCAATTATCTCGCTCAATTGGGATACAATATCAACCGTTTATTGTCTGGTTATTGTAGGAGTGTCGGAATGTCTTATAAATAGGTCTTTATCCTTTTCATTTCGAGTTATACAGGTCATCATTTACTCAATAAAATACGTACGCTTTGAAATGAATTTATTCGAGACAAATTTAAAATAAACGAAATAACGCAACCAACAAAACAATACTTTGTGTATTCCTGGTTGCCTATACGTAGCACGATAGAGTAAATTAAAAGGTGTATTGTAAGTCCTCTAACTCAAGGGGACTTTACGGGACTTTTTTGTTGATTAGATAAGAACGCCATATTTAATTAGCTTTATAATTCGAATGACTATCTCCTATTTACATTATCTCGACATTAGACAAATATTTACATTAAAAAATATTCAAATTACTAAAGCCCACCATATAAAATGTATACAAATGTGTACATTTTAATTAATTACACTGATTGAAGCAGCGATAAGTTGAAGATATCCATTAAATAGAAATTGATTTTGAAGTGCTTTTTTTATATCCATAGCAAAATATTTCTGTGGGAACTGTTAATTTGTAACCAAATTTGAGGATATTATTTTAAGTGGTATATAATTTTGGATAGGTAATTAAGATCCCTATCCAAAAATGTATGACACTCTATAGTTTGTTTATTAACATAGACGAAAATTGGAATGGAGAAAGCGAAGTGCTAAATTCGGCCGCCATTAGCTACTCGAAATTGAGATGTAATTTTGGATTGTCATATATCGTTGGATAGGTAATTTAATTACCTATCCAAAAAGGTATCGCTTCCTATAAAGTTGAGACGGTCTCCCAAAATTTTGGACCTTCTCTTAATGGATGAAAATTATTATATCTTCTGACGTCATTATCCATTAGAAATCGAGATGTAATTTTGTATTGTCATACCTCATTGGATAGGTAATTTAACTACCTTTCCAAAACGGTATGGCTTCCTATATTATTTTGACGCTCTCCCAAAATTTTTGATCTTATCTCAATCTCAATTTTTCTCATAATGATTTATTCTCAACTTTTTCGTACTAATGGGTTTAATAAACTTTGCTTTGAGTAGTTTAACAGATTTGATTTGGTGTAAAATTGTAAATCAATTGCTAGCCCTTATCTCCTTTGTGTACTATTTGGAAGAATCTGTTCACTCTTATCGAAAGCCACAGCGAGATAAAAGCCTTCAGAGGTCATGCACCTTTATTATTATTTATTATATTATTGTATAACTAACAAAACAGCAATTATATGTGGCATGAAGACATCCAACAACATAGTATAGTACTAATGCTTTTTAAATTATTTAGTAGCCAACTTTAAACGATGTAATCAGCTTCTTTTTTTTGGAATTAAAATTGCTGGACAGCTGCTTCGTTTACCTGAACGGAAAGCTTCCGACAACTGTTATTTACTCAAAATTAATTACACTGAATGTTTAGGTAGGTTTACATAAAACCGATATAATGAGGGGTTGATTCGATCGATGAATGTTGCATTCATCATTCATTAGAGGGCTTTTTTCGACTCAATCTGTTACTAATTGCATAGAATTAAAAAATACCAACGATAAAGCTACGAAAAAAGTATGATTAGACAATTTTATATATTTTTAATCGTAACGGAAGGAATTCGACTCGAAAAAGTCTGCCATCTTGTCGTAAACAGCTGTCACAAAATTGCAAATGGCCGCTAGATGTCATGCGCATTGACCTAACCGCAACAATAAATTTTTATTGCTGCCATAAAATTCTATTGATCGGTCACCATTAATCATTGCCTGAATTGTCATACCTTTCGCTTTTGTCATCAATAAACTCATAGGCGTTTGTGTTGCGGTTTTTAATTACCGCACACATATCCGGTCAATCCTTCTTTTCCTACCCTTCACATGCAAATCATATAATGTAATTCCATCCATACCTTTAGTCGGTTTTATCTTTCATTAAGCAAACAGCATGTGAATTTAAATTCCCTCGCTTTATTAATCTGACAGTTAGCATGTCAAATAATTGATTAATTGACAGGTTAAATTTGGCGCCGGATTTTTCGAGGTTGCCTTGACTGAATGAAGAACCGGAAATCTGAAAATAAATCCAGTTTCCGTCTAGATTTATAAAAATAAACAAGGTCACTCGATTCGAGATTGTCATAATATTGATGTCTACTTCAAGATTGATTCGAATTTCGATGATTAAGATCGCACCAGTTTTATTTTTAGCGCAGCTGTATAAATGTAAAACACACCGAAAAAACAATAGCGCGACCCAAACGAAAATTCTACCTGCCTTGGAATTCTTTGAGATAGAAAATCACATTTCCTCTTTGCGTTTGCTTAAGTATACATTTTTATTAGCTGCAACAATCTTCTATTCAGGTGTTGCTCGCCGTCTTAAACAATGTGGCTCAGAAATATTCAGATCTAATCTATGGCTCATATTTATTTACCGTTTACTGCTACCTGGAATTTTAAGCTGGATTTTTTGAATCACTTCCTACTGTTCCAAAAAGTGATTCATTTTTAGTGTCACCAAACTTTGCGCCGGTATGCAAATTTCGCTTACAAATTCGAAACGCTTACGTGAGCAGCATGGCCATACAGTTTTACTATTTTATCGACCTGACCGAATAATTCAAGCGGTGCTTATTATAGAACCTAAAAACATAGATAGATAAAATAATTATTATGGTTCGGCTATTAAATCGAACGAACATGTTATTAATAACTAATTAGTTTCGTTAGGTAATGATAGGACCTACTAGGAAATTAAAAACCGATTTTATCTCCCTACTAGGTTAGGACTATGGTGACACTTTTGAGGTTACGTTTGACACTTAAATGACAGCGCATTAAAATAGCGCCTTTATCTAATCAAATTAAAATTCTAATGTAGGAAAAACAATTCCGACTGAATAATACATAAATTATAAGAACCATGATAACTCATGTTGTTAATCAGCCGCCGAAAATAGACTTTACGATTATGATAACACTTAAGTCTTATAAGGATAAGTTGACGATGATGACGATGATTTCATTCATTTCTCATTATTTAATAGTTGGATTCAAACCGCAAATAAAACTATAAAAAAACCTGCAGGTTTAGTGGAAGTGCATCGTGTTGGGGCGCAAGCGTAGCATTTCGAAAATATTCGAGCCAAGCGCGTTTTCGTTCGCTAGCTTCATTCTTACTTGGTGCTCTCTGTTGCTGCTACTTCGCCGGATAGAAATTCCTTTATTCGCGTTCGCGTATTTTACTTTTGTGACTATATAAATTTTGTGCTTAGAAAATCGGAACTTTTTGTGAACAATTGAGGAATATTGGTGCATCAAAATTAAGGATGAAGTATTTTATAAGCGCACTGCTTTTGGCGGCACTCTGCAATACCGGTAGGATTTTTTTTTTGAATTTTTTTTAGTGAGAGCGAATAAGAATTTATGTGGAAAAGTTTTAGTAATTGCGGGTGTGGCGGAACACAATTATAATGAAGGGGTCGTAAATTAAGTACAAGCCTTTAATTTCATAGAAAAAAATTGATTATTCTCCGCTCGAAAAAGGGAATTATACTGGGTGTTAAAATTTTGATCGACAAAGATGTAATTGAAACTTCAAACCTTAATATCTTTTTTATGACGTAATTAATTTTAAAATAGTTTGCATTTTTGGATAGCCAACAAAATTACCTTTCCAAAAACACCTAACATCATACCCCTATCTTTAGTAGTAAAAAAGATAATTAGACTCAAAAATCACCCCGATAGCGCCCGAGATCCTAGATCTTCCTTGGTAGTCATGAATAGGGCACCGCATAAATCTGCATCCAAAACAAACACACGAAAGCCCGAAATGAATAAAACATGCATTTCGAAAAACTTGTTTAGCTATATCATTTTTCTGTCGCCACTAGCAGCGTATCGTAGAAAAATGTGCTTTAATAAAAACGAAGAAGACGACGTTTTTCTTGGTGTGTTCTTATAATAACCTTGCAACCAGGTGAACTGCTTGTCGTGTTTTGGAATTTTCTTTTCTTCGTCCATCCAGCTACTGGCTCTCTTTGAATAAATTCCATCGAGCTGTACGTGACAGATTGGCTGGAACGGGTCTTTCATACGAACGCAAACACGATTTATTGACCTTCTTCTCGGTTTTTTTTTTATTTTGATATCAAATGGGGCAATATGTCTACGAGTCCTTAAGCCCAACACAAAGAAATTTGTCTCCCTTGGAAGGTGTAAGGTCACCTTTGTCTTGGAGATTTTATATTAATTAATATTTTATGTCCTTTGGAGTTGCACAATGCACAAACTCGGTTGGAATGCAATTCGCAGTATGATAATCCACTCGACCACCAGGAGCGGACTTGAAAAGGATTTTACTTCAACAGTGTGCGACTTAAGCTGAAATTAATCTTCCGATGGAGACAATTGCGTAATTTTTATTCGAGATAAGGAATTTTATGTTGATAGTCATTTATCTTCATGACTAAGACTTAATGGTAAGGAAGGAGTATTTTGCGTCTAAGATACCTTTAATATGACTCAAGTAGAGATAATTTAAGATGGCCTTCCAAAGCTAGCATCTCTGAACTTCACTACAAGATCTATAGAAGAAATGAAAAATCGAAGAAAATGAGGAAGGAAGATTTTTCGTCTAAGATATCTTCAATATGACTCAAATGAAGATAACTTAAGACACCCTTCCAAAGTTGCCGTCTCCGTAAGTCACTACAAGATCTCCAGAAAAATTAATCATCAAGACTTAAGTCGTTTGCAGCACTCAATCTTCTTGCTAGACTTATTTAAATCACTTTACACATGACTTAAGTCGAAATTAATCCAATCGTGGTCCAGTCCTGTGCTCGCGCTCAGATAACTTGAATGTCTGAATCTACTTGACCAAAAGGTATGCGTTGAGTTTGCTGAATATGCCTGCATATCTGTCCACCCCACTTACTCTCTAGAAACTAATTTGCGGTGATGAGATTCGGCTGTGTTTCGATCCAAATTAGAGTCTTTTCATCCTTCTATCATAATAGTGTGTGATTATAATCCTTCTTTAAGCTGTGCATTTTTTTAATGGTGGAATTTTAGGGTCTAAAATACGAATGGGTTATTCAGCTGCCGCTTTGGGCACAGACCCGTATAAGTCGTAATAGAATATTTATTTATTAAGCAGGTTTTTGAGTTATCTGGGTGGGATATTCAATTGGAAAATGTGATGTAAGATGCTCGGAATTGGGCGAATGCCAATTGAGAGATATTTAAAAACATCTCTTCAAATTGCACAAGTTTGAATCCATAAAGCACCAGACTGAAGAATTTGGAGCTAAAAATACAAAATTTCAATTTGTATCGATCTTCTTGATTGAGCCATTTCCTTTTCCGCTCCATACTCGTCGCATTGTCCTTCAATTCATTTCCATAGAGGGGTCTTCCTTTCGGCCATACAGTTGATTTTGTGACAGTGATGATAAATCACCCTTTTGCACATCGCATCAAAAACAGTGCGCCCTTTTATTCATCATATATCATGCAGGCTAATTAGATTTCCAAGAATAACAAACAACAACTGACTTTATATGAAGACTAGAAGGATGCCATAGATCTAGATTGGAAGGAAATATTTTAATTGATCAAGGAGTTTGAAAGGCGGGAGAATTTAAGAAGAGATCTCAAGGTAATTGGGCGTTTAGTGAAGATTCTCGGAAGGGAAGATCTCATTGACAAGATGGACCTCCAGGAGCTTCAAAAATGGCGGATCTAGAGAGACTCCAATAATTGCTTCAGAAGATCTAAAAACTTCTAAATTGGAGAAGATTTCTTGGACCTAAATTGCTGCTCAATGACTCGAAGATATCGAACTCCATTAGTAAGCACTTTTGTGATGAAGCAACAATTTATTGATGACCTATAAAAATGGATGGAAATATTTATTTAAAAATGTGTCAATGTTTCTAGTTTCGTTCGCCTAACCCATTTTGAAAGCTAAATATTTAATTAAAACACATCCGCACCGCGTTTCTATTAATATTGATTCTTGTATGCGTAAAAATAAAATTTTCGCAAACCATACAGCTCCTTTACGTTTAAATTTAAACAAAAATGCTTTCAACTAATTCAGTTTAATGGTTTTGGTAATGTGCCAATCGAATTATGAAAATCATTTCTTCAATAAATTGTTTTTCGTCGTCGATTATATTTCAAGAGCACAACATATTATGATGTCATGTCAGTAGAGCAAACAAAGTGTGTCTGCAGACCGATCAATATTACAAGAGACACTCTATGTTGTTAGTTCTTCTGTCGATATGCTCGTGATAAGGATTAGAATAGGAAAAATACATTTAATTTCTGTACACCCTCCAGCAATGACATCATCACACATAAATTCTTTCGTGCGGTATAGGGGTCTAAATTAATAGGAATTGGAATGGATGAATATTGTTATAGCCGAGGGCCCCCTCCCTTCAAATCAATATTAAGTGTACTCAAATCTGGGTTAAATACTGGTTACATAAGTTTGCTTAATCACTTAGAGAAAAAATATGAATCATTGAAATTGAATTAAGAGACTAATGCGTGATGACCTTCTCCTTTTATAACAAAGTTGTAAAATAAATCAAGCAGCGGATTAATATCCAGATCTAGATTCTGCAACCATATTTGTAGGTTGATTAATTTACTTCTTAGTTGCAACAATTAAAATAAATCTTGTCGTGGAATAACTTAAAGCAAGTCTAAAGTCTGAAGGACTCCATTTACGGCAGGATTTTAGCGCTTTTAGTCTTCGGGTTCCGCTATTTTTGAAGATATTTTGATCGGGAAGCTTTTGGTATCTTCACTTAAGTCTTGACTATCGAGGAGAAGTTTATTTCTTTGGGTTACATGGTCCTCTCTTCTTATATCTTCACTTTTAGACTGCGTAGACGTTCTAATAGTCATAATTCAATGTTTTGGGTCTTATAACTTTTACATTTTTGAAGATATTTTGATGCGAATTTTTGTAGTATCTTCACTTAAGTCGTGACTATCGAGGAGTAGTTTCTTCCTTAAAGTTACTTGGCCTTCTCTTCTTATATCTTCACTTTAAGACCATCTTGTTCAACTTCCAGTCTTCTCAACTCCTCTATTTGGCCTCCCCCCCCATCTTAGATCATTATAAAATAGCTTGTTGCATGCCACAGTTACTCAAGACTTTAATTCCATTAAAAGCACACACCTTTGTTCATAATTATAGTTACAAGCACAAAATCAACAGACATAGGAGGAGGCTGAAGACTGTTCCTTGATGATATTTAAATTCGAATGAAGTAATTTATAAGAGGTCCCATTGTGGATTGAAGAAAAGCACACCTGTGCTATGCTTCTTTTTTTATAAGGGGTCTTCTTCTTATTTTATGGTGACTTGGTGTTAAGCGTTATTTATTTATTTATTTACGGCATCCTTAAGAATTTCCCCGAGTTATGAAAGGAATAGTAATAAATAGTCAAGGATGCAGGAATAAGGAAATGCAACAACAACAATGAGTAATACCTAGAAACTGTGCCTACTGTTTTTAATTTTAATTATGAGAGTCATAAAATTGAAACTAGTTTATGAATCATTTGGAAATTGTAGCGATGCATTTTATTTTTTGTTTATAACGTAAAAGTTTATTTATAGAAAAACAGTCTAAATTCAACAAACACATGTTGTGTCAGATATTGTTTGGATTATCGTTTTTGTTTTCAAATTTTGAAACACTAGGTACAGCTAATGAAATTATGTCCAATTTATTTCGGGACTATTAATAAGCTCCAAGAATTTTAATTATCTTCGCGTTCATAATATATTTTAAATAGCTTGTTATAATAATATTGGATGGAGATGTTGTTGGAACATTTCTAGTGGGTGTTTCATATGGTGTTAAAGAATCATTAATTTTCGACTAAGAGTCACGTTTCTTCAGAGACCAAGTCATATGAACACGTTCCGATAAAAAAATTCTAGAAATTCTCATTATGCATGCTGTTCATCTCGCTTTATTACAATTCTAGAATAATAATTACAGGGGTTATTGGAGTTATTCCGCCTCACAAAATAGTCAGTAATTTATTTGTGAAAGTTGCACTTTTTTAAATACAGTAGTTTGCCCAAAATACCGCGAATTCCCCAAAATGCCCCATAACTAAAAATTCATCTCTTTGTTCCAGGTACGTCTAACAATCCCCATTAAAAATCTATTACAACAGTATTGCGTAAGTAGCCATAAATTCAAACAATTCCGTTACCTAGTTGAAAAAACTGGCTTTTATAAAGCCTGAAGCGAACTAGAAAAAAATGAGAGTCTAGGACTGAAAACTTGCAGACTGCCTGACGCTCAATTTCAATTAACTTTTAAATAGTTCCAGTTGATCGTTATTATTATTATTAATATCATAAGATAGTTGTTAACTTTTGCTCGTCGAATCATTTCAGCGTATGACGGTATGCGGTTTGTATATATTTAAATACTACATGTGAATATTTTCAGGACGTTCAACTTTCCAAAGAACGAGTTTATTTTATGAATCAATTTAATTAGTTATGTGGGAGTGACTCACACCACACGATTATTGGATCATTTTTTTTTATTGCTTTCAAACTGACTATTTTTGCGGCACGATGCCTTTTTTCATGGCTCTTAAGTGATTAGTGATGGGCTGTTAGGGATTAATTTCACTATTATGGAGATGGGTTCTATGGTTTGCTGGGTTTGTAGGTCGAGATTATTTAATTGGAAGCACCTTGAGTTAATTGGAGAAGCGTACTAGTCGAAATTTTCGAGATTTCTTACTTAAATCGTAAAAATTTTTGGGGAATTTTGGGGAAATGTTTGAATATCTTCCATGTTTTTCGTCTTTTAATAGTCAAATTTTTGGGGAAACTTTAAGACGAATTTCGGGAACTGTTTAAAGATCTTTAGATCTTCTTTTTTCGAATAGTACTATTGAATTTTTTCTCTTTAGAAAGCAGTACCATTAGCCGATAAATTTATTTTACAAGAAACACACTATTTACAAGCAAAACGAACATAATCCAAGCAATTGTTTCTTTATCTCGAGCTGCACAAGCACAGAACTAATTCCATTTAGTACCATATAGGTACCGTTGAGAAAATCGTACCATTCCTAGAATTCTACCTGAGATGCACTCTTGCAGCTTTTGTTAATTGAAATTTATCGCATCGGAAGGAAAGGTGTTTCTATACGAGAATGAGTGACATATGGCACCGCCAATACCCAAAACAGTTCTGCCCAATGGTCAACCGTAAATTCAGCTGTGGCTTGAAAATTGGAGTTTTAACCCTCATACGGGAAAAAATCTGTAATTATTTTTAGACTTACCGGAAATTGTGAGCTACGACTATAGTTCTCTAAAAATAGCGCTGTAATTAAAAAAACTAATAATAAGTCGCTACTAGATTGATTTTTTGTTTTTGGGTGGATAATACGTCAGACGGTCAACAACCCTTACAAATAAAGTTCAAGTCGCTGCAGAGGGTGTCGAATATATCAACCCCTATCCGACATGATTTATTTATTTTTCTTCCGCAGTTAGGATTAGTGTTGCAAACATATGGATCACAATATTTTTTTCTGAAAAAAAATTAGTCTTGCATGTCGCAGAATATGAAACGAATTAGCGATTAAATAAAAACACAACGATGCATGCTTCCCCGCACGTTTTAATCCAAGCTAAATTGTAATTACATGTTTCAAAGAAAACAAATGTGCATCTGTTTGGAATGCAGCATTTTTTTATTTTTGGATTTAATGGAAAAGATGTGTAGAATTCAATTAAAGAGAATTTTTTTATGGGGGAATTTTTTTTGAGGTTATAAGACTTATTTTTTGAAATTTTAAGAATTAAAAAAGAAGTTTTCTTTAGTTTGTCTTAAAAAAAAATTCCACCAATTTTTTTGCGCTTAAAAACCTTTTTTCTTTACTTTATCGTCATAATTTCTTTTCCCGCCATTTTTTTCCGTAACGCAAACTACCTAACCTTCAAAATATACGTCAAATTTTTGACATTTGCGGCTAATTTCCAACATAACCACGCCCGTTTCAGTACAAGCTGAAATATTGCATGTTTGACTGCATTTATTTGAAGGCGAACAGTTGGTCGCCGCTTTATGTGGAAATTATACAAAACATTCATTGTTGTTCGTTTTGTTTGTACTACTAGTAGCGTTCGTTTTGGGCATTTTTATTATCGCATCTAATTTTTATAATAAATATGGTAAAGTGCTTTATTTCTTTATGTTAGGCGATAAACTACAAAGTACTTTTCGGGCTTGAAAGTTTCAGATTTATTGGCAGCATTAATTTAAATTTCCGCTAAAGAAGAAAGATGGCGGACGACTTTGAAAACTTTATTCGCGCCATAAATTAATTTCTCAATATTTCTATTGTAATGGGCACAGGTGTTCCATACAAGCAAAAGTCTATTATGATAATTTTTCTATTTGCATTCTCATTAACAATTAAAATTGTGTAAATGAACATAAACTTAAGCCGGGGGCCATAAAAGTTGACGTAATCAAAAAATAGTTATGAGAAATGCGTTATTATTATGTTTAACGATTCTGACCCAGTATTGATCAATGAATGGATTTTATAAATGCAAGGAAACAAACAAGATAAAATTATTAAGCAATCGATTAATTAATTACATAAAAATTCAAGAAAATAAATTGCCTTTCAACGACTTTATTAAATATTTACTTGATGTGTGACGCTTCGATGGTAAATATTAGCATTACCTTAAGTTTTATATTTTTTTTTCTTCAAACTAAAAATTGCTTAATAAGTTAGTTAGATATGAATGTCGAATTTCATTTCATAATTCGACAAGTAAACAGCACAGCACAGCACATTTATTTACATACCGAAATAAACGAGATGGGCACATCGCCAATAATTTACAAATAGAAGGCAAAATGCATTACATCATCAAAACTGATGTCATTTCTATTTAATCCAATATTAATCATCAATACACATTTGAAATATTGTTTAGACTACCGCAATTAATTATCCAAAGCCCTTTAGTTTGTTTATCTTGTGCGCCTGCCTTCGCGGTGGTCCTGCTCAAAACGTTTCAAGTTTCTAGTGAGTCATCCCCTCAAAAAAAAATCAAAAATATTTGTTATTTCAGCGAATTCGGGTCAATCATGTTATCAACATCAAACTGTGATAATGGCTATAAATGGATGATGCATTTTATCAATAAATTGTACGCACAAGGAAATCAAACGACTTGTTATTACAAAATATAGGAAACTTTCCCCAAGGTACTATAAAAATCCGACAGGTGGCCTAATATTTGACGTACCAAACGTCAAGCGCCATCTTGCATTATTTTGTTTTCCTTTGCGTATCAAATTTCGTTTAGGCTAAGCACCAAATAGGTCTGGGTCATTTTTTCTCTCCGAGGACTGAAATTCGTTAAAGTCACGTACGCTAACGGATTTGTTTTTGTTACGAGCGTGTTAACAGAAGAAGTGAAACACTTAAAAATCACAATGTATAGAAAATTGAAACCTGAAACTCGGTTCCATTATTAATTTCGCTGTTTTCTATCTTGATAAGAAAATAATTGCTTGTAAGTTTCCCGCCATTTTTATTGCAACCGGATCGTATTTTTTTAGTGCATTGATAGCTAACGATCTTATTCATCTTTGAAGTGGTTAGGGTGCGTTTCCAAGAAAGGAATTATTTTTTTTAGTGGGGTGGAATAATTCATGGTTGCAAAATATTTTTATTTGGCGATGATGCAAAAAAAATATTTGCAGAATAAATAAAATGTTTATTGTACATTAAACAGACGTGTACAGTTTCATTGTGGAATAATAAAAAAGTTGCTTATGTATGTAGATTAATTGCCATTGTAAATATTTGAATTTGTTGTTAACGAAGAAAAATTAATTGCAAGCGCGTCATCAATAATTATTTTAATTATTTTATTGTCGCAGTATATTTAATTTTATAATTTGAACGCCTTTAATTCAAAATATTTTAAATATTTTTGATAAAGCGCGATATTTGATGAAGTGCAATATTTGATAAAATGCGATATTTGATAAAGCGCAATATTTGATAAAATGCGATATGTTTTGGATAATGCGCGATATTTAAAAAAGCGCGGGAACGCTATAAATTATGAATTATATTAAAAGGTGGTATTTAAACAGGAAAGAATGTCTGTTATTTCTATTTTTATAAAAATAGAATTATCTGTAATAATTTTAAAGGCTGTTTTCTGTCATCTGGGCCTCGAACATCTGTCTAGACATTTTCTATCGAATCGAAACACTACAAAGTTCTAACGTATTTAATTTAATAGAGCCGCCGAATAAAACTGCCAAAACTGATTATTTAAAAAACGGATAAATTTTTCAATAATCGTGTGAGTAAAGCGGGGGGGGCCACTACACACTTTATGGTCCATAAATTTCTCATCGCATATGTGCCTGTCGTAAAAATGATCTGTTTTAAGTTTGCCATTAAACACGAAAATGCTGCACATAAAATTGGAAAAAGTCCAAATAAATAAATACTTTTGCTCGAATAATTTAAATATCATCTACTTTCCCATAAAACGCGGCCGACCCAAAAAAATCGAACCACTACACCGTTTTTTGCCTCTTGGGCGATGAGAGACGTTGTGCTTTTCGGGGTGGCTTATGTACGACCCTATTAGACAGACAAACGATCTCATGTCATCGGCTTTTTTATCGACTCGAAAATAAAAAACTTGGAGACTTTCAGCTTCAGTATGGAGCCTTGCGGCACACCACAAGCGAAATATTTTTTCCCGTGTCATGATGATTGGCTCCCCCTTTGGGGTCGCTTTAATTCATAATCTAAATGACACGGCATTTTGTAGACAAATAAATTAGACTTGCTGCAGGTAACCTGAGCCCGCACAATTATCTTTTTTTGGCTACCCTTTTTAGTATTCATAATATTTGTAGCACCCCATCGAAATAATTTATGAAAATTGAATTTATACTGTGTTGGTTTTGTATCGTATATCACACGATAGAAAAAAAGTGCTTCGTTTATGTGGAGAAGGGAATTCAAATGTGACAACCACATGTGAGCCTATTTTATTATTTTGATAATGGTACGATGTATATAAATTACAAGGCGATCGGAATTAGTGTGAAAAAAGACAATCTTTTTATGAAATTTTTAATAATAAAAAATCGTTCTTTTGTTGGTAGATAATGGTCTCGTAAAATGTAATGTGAAACCTTTATAGGCCGGTTCGAATTAAATCCCTTTTATTTTTATTTCGGTTTCATGTTGATGGCTCTATCACGGAAATATCACTAGGTCAACATGGTGTTTCGATTAGACATTGTGGAAAATAATTTAATCGCTTGTAATAAAATATTATATCATAATTAATATTTTTTTTTTTTTAAACAAAAGATCGGGGTGTAAAATAGCTCAGAGTGCTGAGGAGCGGCCTGGCAAGCCACGGGTCCGGGGTTCGAATCTCGCTCAAGGCGGTTCACTTTTATCATTAAAAATCAAGGCGGTTTTGCTAAAAAAACCTAGAAACTCAAAAATATAGCGCGTTTTGCTAAAAAATACTATTTTTTCACAAAAAAAAAACTACTTTTTGAACAAAATAATTCATTTGTTGGTCGCTAAATTAATCAAGCAAATTTGCATCGATGTTTAACCGCAGTAAAACAAATAAATCATCATCACCTGTTTAATTATTTAATAATGTGAAATTAAACAAGTGAATAAATTATTGCGCGCCCGCATAAAAGTTTGTACACGTGTTTGAATAGTAATATATTTTCGTTTCAATAATTATTTTATTATTTGGTAGATGAGGAAGTAGTAGTATAGCTTTTTATTTATTTCATGTAACCCCGTTTTGCATACAATGACTGGTTGAGCAACACAAACAAATATTAAATAGCTTTCATCTAAAAACAGACTCAATAAAAATGTTTTCCATGTAAATATTGAGTGGCCAGTTGCACAATATGTGAATATTTATTATTAATTGACGCAAATTAAATTTGAATTATTTTTTCAATTTAATGTTTTATTATTAGTGCGGCTGTACGAAAATAAATCGCATTGAATAAATATTATTATGCAGGCAAATTTCACAGATGGCGATTTTCAAAAATAAATTCGGCAAAACAGGAAACTATTAAATTACATGCGCTGATTATTGTGACAACAATTTAAATACTAGCGCATCAAATCGGGTGAAATTGCTGGTCATTAGTAAAATTGCAGCAAATGGCTTGAAAATTGGAGGAAACATTCCGGAAGGGTGGTAATACTAAACCCTTCAATAATTATTGATTAATTAATAAATTGAATAATTGATCAAGTTAAGTTGCACACATGTGGCGACTGTTCTATATCTCTTCAATTACAAACTTAATTAATAAATCCATAATGATCGCCTTAATTAAATTAAACGATTGCTGCAGCTTTAATTGCAACCAGATGATTGGTATTCTCAAAGCTGTTGCGCTATTTGCACGACTTGGTGCTGCGAGGGTGCGTTTTCTAATTAACCAACTTTGTGTTGTTTGCTTTCGATTTTTAATTCAAACGCTATTTATAGATCAAACAAGGCGCCGGATGCTTAAATTCGTTCCTATTATCACAACTTAGATTTTTATGAAGAAGAAGGTCAGATAGTTAATATGAAAAGATAATGCGCTCTTGTTAAAGTAATTTGTTTGGTGGCGACTGCTTTAAATGCATTTTTATTAACACGAGAAACAAATAAATTGCTTGGTTTGCTATGTACGAGCTTCTAGCGATCGATTTTTATGCTTTGCGCAGGAATTTGTTCCCGTTTTACTGAAATTGCCAGCGGGATGGCCGGATTTTTGCCTAATTGAATTTTTAATTTATGTTATTTCCGCGCGGTTTAAAATTCTATTAATATTAGTTTGTCAAAATATAATTAGTTTGCCTAACTATTTTCCAAATTAGCCAGCAGAAGGGCCATATCTGAAGCCTATGGAATTTTTTAAATTTAATTTTGCTTGGCATTATATTATATTGTTGTTTTCATTTGACTCAGACATAATTTCCGTACTAATTATAAACACTCGCTCTATGCGAATAGATTCGCTTGCTTCAAATTACTACAGGGTGTTGACTACTACTAATTAAAAATGGTGTCAATTAAAATTAATACGACCATGAATAATTATTATCAATAATATTTTGGCGCGCTTATTTTCAAATTTGACTGTCAAAAGAAACAAAAGAAGATGCACTTTAATAGATAACATGGGTGATGCTCTTTTTCCACATACCATCATCCTCGAGAGTCTAATAATAACAAGCCACGTCTGGCCAACGACCTCCACGTAAAACATAATGCTAGTTTAGATAATCTGCTAAAGGCCCGAAGGGCCAGCAAAAAATGGTTTTGAAGACACATCATCATTGTTTCGAATTAAATCTATTTTTGGATTGGGCGTTTATTACAAAACGAATTATGCATTAATTCCGTTTAACACTTCCTTTCCATTCCCAGAAATAATTATTATTCATTACATCATTCGATGAGGGGGGCGAAAGGGGGCACACCTTTGTAAGCGCCGTGACACTATTTCTATACGCGCTGCATTAACGATCAAACTTCAATTCATGTTGCTATTATTATATTTTTTTAGTCTTTGTTGCTTGAATTCTTTGTTTTAATTCAAGGTTAATTGAATTTCGCGCGTTTAGGTGATCGGGGAAGATCGTATCGCTCGGGATAACCAAAATACGTCGTGCGCCATGATTTGATTTAGTAAGCTTCTAGTAGAAAAGCTGTTAGTTACCGCTGGTTTAGGGAAGGTATAGAATGTGATACATCAAATGATGCGTAATTTAAAGACCAAGAAGGAGGTACCATAATATTTTCCCCTTTCTTAATAGGAGTGAAGTTAGGTCAGTTTGAAGGCGCCCTTGATTTTACACCTAATTTGCTTCGTAACTGGAATATAATTTTTTTGGTCGCGAATTTTTCTTGACAATTTGCTAAATAATGTCTCTTTTGAAGATCTAGTCCTAGACACACCTCGTCAAATGCTTTAATTTAGCTAATATGTATATAAAAGCATAAAGTTGTGGCTAACATGCACATCGAATTGATTTCGCCGCATGCTTTGTTGTTAAAAACATAAATTTTCAACACCCTTCATCCAATCTATTTTTAATTCCAATTATACAAAGTAGCAGCAACTAATTAAAGCACTCAAAGGTCGAATTCATTAATCAGATTAACCCAATTTTGCACATCAATTTAAATACAGGCAACTCTTTCTTAAATATTTGAAAATCAATAAACACATCTTTTGTTTATTTGAGCAAGCGGCTAAATTTGCTTTGCCCGAATATAAACAAAGAAGGAAAAAAACGTCTACCTGTTTAAGGAAAAAATGCAAATTGCGTTTATTTTGGTCTTGATGCACTTTTCAGACAAATATATAGAAATATCAAGATTTGTGTAAATAAGACTGGCGCCCAGCCAATTTGGTCAACAACCTCCAGCTTTTGATCGATAGCAAAAATCTTTATACAATTTTTCGAAAAATAAGCTCCAGAAAATTTGATGCAACCATACCAGGTATTTTTCTTTTGTGCTATTCTTTCATTCAATTCGTGGCAGACAAAATAAAAGCAATCTGAAACTTACATAAATGCATGTGAGTGTCAGACGAGAGAAGTGTATCATTTAAATAATACTTTATAATATGGCACAACAACATTGTCGCTCAGCTTAAGAATCCTCATAAATGATGCGGGTAGATTAGCGTTGGTTGTTTGGGTGGCTGCATTCGGCCCAGACGTGATTATGATCCAAATCTGGGTGTAATATTCGTTTATCCCTGCTTATTATTGATGCACATATTTTAAAATGTTGATATCGAGCGTCATTATCGCTCAAACGAACCGGTTTACGAAGATGTGCGAAGTTACACGAATATTAAAAGGCGCTAAGTTTAAATAACTATTTTTTTATTGCTTAATAACAATTGTAAAATTAATGGTTTAATTAATCTTGTTGAATTTATTACCAAAACTCTTAAAAACAATTAATGGAATAATTGCTTTCAAGTGAAACTTGCCATAAAAATGATCTA
This sequence comes from Cryptophagus acutangulus, assembly GCA_963556235.1. Lineage (NCBI taxonomy): Eukaryota > Metazoa > Arthropoda > Insecta > Coleoptera > Cryptophagidae > Cryptophagus > Cryptophagus acutangulus. Next base: position 637,883 of record OY744570.1, read on the forward strand.
AACAAATTAATCAATCAAGTTTAAATTGCCACTAAAATTGAATACGGCTACTATAGGTTTGGAATTTATTGGGTTTCAATTTTTTTTTGTCTAGACGACGAATTTTTAGGTAAACATCTTTGTGGAATTCTGGCAGCTCGTTAATTTAATGACTACATGTCGAAATTTGGTAAAGGTGGCTGGTTTCACATGTGCGCATTTTTTCGATCTAGGAGAAAACGGGATAACTTTTTTCCTATTGTGGAAGGGGAATATTGTTATATCTCAAAATAAAGACAATTTAAAGACCAAGAAGGAGGTGTTATTATAATTTTTCCTTCTTTATTAGGAAAAAAATTACGCCTCCTTAAGGAAGTCCTTGATTTTTGCACTTAATTAGCTCCCTAAAATCAATAGATTTTTTGGTTGCCATATGTGATACACCAAAACACGCCAAAATCACAGGCCTACAAGCTGGTACCACCAGAATTTTTACATCCTATCTACAAAAAATGTTATCGTCAAAAATGTAAATGTAAATTTTGGTCGACTGTTTTCAGAGACCAAAAAGTGTGGATTGAAATCAAAATTGAGCCATCATCCGCGCTTATTGAGGTGCGGTTGAGTAGACCACGCGCCCAAAACGGAAATGGTCCAAATTACGGGATTTTAAGCCCTTTCATTACCGGAAACGAGCGTGTCGTTCTATCTATAATAGTGGAACTAGTCGCTCCAATAAGTCCCATTATAATCAATTTTTTATTATTTTGTTTTGTCTATACTCGAAGAATTATTAAAGTTGATTTATTTCGATTAGAATTAATTAAAAATAGCTTTGCCTAGCCCAAGCTGGGCAGATTAGAAAAATTGTGTGTGTCATGGATAATATGTAAATTTGAGTTTATGCAAATGTTGCAATATTAGTTACAGTTCGCTACTCGACCATTTAAATGCATATGGAATTTATAATCAAGTACATGTTTGTCATTTAAATGCCACTTTGTTTTCTAATTGAATAGGAAAAATTAGATAATTGATTTGCAGGCAACTGCCATTTTTTCTGTCCCATTGTGCGTCAATACATTAATTCCTTCAATTTTTTGCTCCATAAACTCGTTCCAGAACAGGATTTATGTTAATTTGCAAAACTTGTTACCTTTTTCAGCATAAAATATAATTTAACGAGGTGCATGTTAGTTTAATTTCGCTTTTCCTTTCGCTCCTTCATAATATCGAAGCAATTTGCATACAAAATTGGAGCATTTTTTCAGTCCGGGAAATTTCTTTCTGCTCTTCATCCCATCTAAATTCTAAAATCCACTTTGGTATTTGTATTTCGTATCGCATTACAGCTCTTTGTAACGATTCTTGCATGAAATTTATTGAACAAAGCTGCTTATAAATTGGCGTTGCGTATTATACCAGGTGGAGTTCATGCGATTTGCTAATAATGGCAGAATAGGACTGAGGGTTTCTAATGGGGGGAGGAAGGGGTAGAGTGTTGTATACCATAAAAAAGGTAATTTCAAGACCAAAAAGGAGGCGCCATTAAAAAAAAATTTTCCTTATTAGAAAAAAAGTTAGGCTACTTTGAAGGTGTCTTTGATTTTTTATTTATTTTGCCTCCATTAAGGACAATAATTATTTGGTTTTTAATTGAGATAGACTATCTTAAGCGCAATCCAAAGACCTTCAAGAATATGTAACCAGATTTTCCGTATCCCAATTAGTTCAAAAGATATCAACTAAAATCGAACCTTCTTCCTTCCAAAAAATCCAAATTCTTCAATCCACTTTGGTATTTTTACATTGCATCTCATTACATCTCTCCCATGAAATTTATTCTACAAAGCCACTCATAAATTGAATAAATAATTCGATCTGCTTCAGATAAATCGTAAAGATATCAAAATAATTTACATAACTTAATAAGAACCAAACTCTAAATCTTCTTATTCAGTTCTAGTAAAAGCGAAGCCAACCACTGAAGAAGCTTCCCCCGCAGACTACGACGTCCAAAACGATGACCAATACGATGAAGAATACACGGAAAACGCGGATGAAGACGAATCTCCACCAGAAGACCAAAACGAGTTGATTCCGATCCTTGAAAGCAAACCGCAGCACAAGTTCGCCAAGCAAGGCGATAAAGTGATCCTCCCTTGCAAGGTCTCCAACTTGGGCTCCTATGACTTCATCTGGAGGAAAGACGAGAAGATCCTCTTCCAAGGAGTGATGTCGTTAACCAACAAGAAGAACCTCAACCGATCTGCTAACGGTTCCTTGGAGATCTCCAATTTCTCAAGCGAAGATGCTGGCACCTACATGTGCCAGTTGATGATCTCGGAGGATATTCGGCCGAGTGTCAGCCATGATGTGAAACTGTTCCATCCAGCGAAGATCAACGCGATGACCACTTTGAACAACAGGACAGTTTACAACATTGGAGACACTCTAACGATCAATTGCAATGCGAGTGGAGATCCTAAGCCCAACATTTTGTGGTACAAAGGAAGAAATAAGGGCGAGAAGTTATCCGTTACTGGAGCGACTTTGACTATTGAAGGAGTTAATCATAAGGATTCGGATAGCTATCGCTGCTTTGCCGATAATGGAAAGGCTGATCATCAGTCCATCAATATTTTTGTTAATTGTAAGTCTACAAGATCTCCCAAATAGTTCTTCCATTAATCGTATTTTTTCTCCCACAGATAAACCAATTGTGCACATTGAAAAATTCGTAGTCAATTCCGATAAGGAATTAAACGCCGAACTGAAATGCTCCGTCTACGCTTACCCGGCAGCTACCGTAAATTGGTACAAAAATGGAGAGCTCATGACGGTGAGACCACCACATTTGGAGATCAAAAAGCACCACCACAACACTATTTTGACCATTTCCAATGTGGAAGAAAGCGATTTTGGAATCTACTCGTGCAGAGCTGAGAACCATTTCGGTATGGTTGAGAAGAATGCGTCATTGGTCAAAACGCCAGCTATCCAAGAGTTTATCAAGCCTGATAGTTCAAGTAATGTGATTTTGGCGTGGAGGGTGGAGTCCAAATCGCCTATTGCGCAGCACGAGTTGCAGTACCGGAAAAAAGGGGTAAGTTAAGTGGAAGGGTTGGGGTGTTATATATCAGGAGAAAGGTAATTTCAAGACCAAGAGGGGGGTGTGATTTAAATTTCCCTTTCCTTAACTGGTGTGAAGTTAGATGCACTTTAAAGTGTCTTTGATTTTTTTACTATTTTGCTTCCTGTACGGAAAGTAGTTATTTGGTTTTGACTTGTGATGCATCATTGGATGCGTATTTTAAAGGCCTACAAGACTGTTTTATCAAATTTGCTATATCCTAAGCGGGAAAGCTTATATTAACTAAAATAGTGTTAATTTTATGAATTTTTTTGTAGGAAAGCGAATGGAAGGTCTTAAAACCGGAAGTCTCGAACGGAGACAACGATATTTACACCATCAAATACACTCTAGATAATTTAGAAGCCGGTATCTACGAATGTAGAGTGCGTTCCCAAAACATGCACGGCTGGTCCGACTATTCCACCATCATGCCCTTCGAAGGAGGTAAACCTATTACTAATCTAGCTTTTTTTAGTTTGAAATTTTTGCTGTATGATAATATTTGGCTTATTTGTTTTCGATTTTGCACTATTCAGTCTATCTGGAAAAAAAACACAACTCACACAACCATAAAACCCACAACAAAAAATCGCACAAGCAAAATAAAGGCACTAAAGACTCTGGTTGGTTTGATTTTTCATCTATTAACATATTACACACACTAATTGAGAGTTTGCAAATTCAAAATGGCCGATCCAAGATGGCGCTTGAATTTGCAAAGTCTCCTTGATTGCACGCATGACACAAAAATCAAGCAAATAATAAGACACATTGATTTTGACACGCTTATGTTCATACAGAAACTCAAATCATTACTGCACAAGAAGGCACACCCGCACAACATCAAGAAAATGATAAGGAAACTTTGGTTGGAGGTATAATTTTCTTTTTCTTTATAATTTTCTTTTCGTCATTTATTAACTGGTGGCAGTTTATTCAAATTTTTGGGGGGATTTAGTTTTAGGCAATTGTTGGTTGCCTAGTTACAAATTTTGATGACGTGTTATTCAAGATGGCGTATTTTATGAATTAACCTTAACTTTTTTGTTTTAGCATCGCAAACTGGGGGATCTTCGACCGTCTTTGCGTCAGTGGGTCTTCTTTTAGTTAGTATAGGTTTATTATTATTAAAAGATAGAGCGTAAAATCCGAAAATCTTTCCGTAAATTTTTTTAATTGGTTTAAATTGAAGTAAAATTATCGAAGAAAAAGCCAAAGTCTCTTTTTACTATACATACTATATTAATTAGAGTTAAGTATGAATGAGTTTATAATTTTGTGTTCAATTTATATTTTTTTCGATTTTTTTCAATAAGACAATCGAATCTTGTTGCAGACCTAAAAAGAATGCCATAATATATATTTTTAGAATAATAATGTATTTTTTTAAGGATTTTTTATTGGCATCTAGTAACTTAAAAAGTGCTTTTTCTCTTTTTTATTTAAAGTTTGACTACTTTATTTTAGTTACCTGTACAAAAGAATAAGTTTATTTATAGGTCAGTATTTAATTCTTCAAAATTGTAGTTTTCTAGTCCGTATATATTATTATTAATTAACGCATATTTTTCTAATTAATTAATTAAATCCGCATAATATACGATGGCAATTATTTTTTCAATTTTTTATTATATTATATTAATTAATTTTATAGTTTAATTTCCTAGTTAGTTTACTTGTAGGTCGATATTATTAAATGTACATATTGTTTTTAAACTTTAGCGTGTTGTATTTATGTATTATTATATTTAAAAGATTATTTAAAACTTTCAACAGCCTAATTTAACGCAGTTTTTTAATTTATTTACATTCAATATGGCGCTAACGCCATCTTGTCAAAAACTCTATAAAAGATGGCCGTTACCCACTAGCGCCATCTTACGTTTTATAATTTAACTTATTATTATTATGAAGAGAACTGCATCGAAATGCCTTATTATCAAAATTGTAATAATCAAATCAAATTAATAAAGCTTTTCTTGGAATTTGGCGGTGAATTCATCATTTTCTAAAAGTATTTTTGCAAATTCACCGGCCAATCTTCTTTGACTGTGTATATCTATGTAAAAATACAAATTTAAATGTGCTTGGTATATTTTTTTAATTTTCCTTCCCCTTTTTTCCAGATTTTTTTTTTAAATAATTTATTTTTTATTGGATTTTTATGAAATTTTGTATGGCTATTTATCAACTTAATATTAACGCACAAACCAAAATTGAAGCCAATCGAGCAATTAGTTTTTAAATAATTAATTAATTAAAAAATTAAAAAAAATAAAAAAAATATTTTGTCTATTAATAAAATCTATTGCAATTAAAATTGAAAAACAATATATTTTTGAGTTATTTTAGCTACATAATATATTACCAACGCTAATAACAAGCAATTATAGCATAATTTAATTAATTATCACAAAATAATATTTTCCGTGGTGGAAATTCCAGGGACTTTCGCTCTATCCGCAGAATATTCTGTTTTCTGACAGAATATTCTGTAAAACAACGGAAACGTTTGCTCGCGTCTCATCTGTCAATTCAACTGTCAATCCGAACCGACTCCTCGCAAATTATCAACAAAACAGTGAATTAATTAACAATTATAGTAATAGCAACAATCAAAATGCCACACAACCTTTCCGCAGTGCCCAGCACTTTAGACAGCCCCATTCGCAGCGCCATCCCGAACGCAAAAGTCTTGGTGGTCGGTGCCGGGGGCATCGGCTGCGAAGTGTTGAAGAATCTCGCTTTATCCGGCTTCCAGAACATCGAAATCGTAAGTTTTATTCTTTAAAATACGAGGTCAATGCGTTAATGGGAGTTTTAGATCGATTTGGATACGATTGATGTCAGCAACTTGAACCGGCAGTTTCTGTTCCGCAAAGAGCACGTTGGCAAACCGAAAGCAGTGGTGGCCCGCGAAAGCATTCTCAGCTACAACCCAGACATGAACATCAAAGCCCACCACGACAGCGTGCTTAGCCAAGATTATGGTTTGAACTATTTCAAACGTTTCAACCTAGTATTGAACGCTTTGGATAATCGCACAGCACGCAATCACGTCAATCGCATGTGCTTGGCGGCCGATGTGCCGCTGATTGAATCGGGAACGTCCGGCTATTCGGGACAAGTCGAATTGATCAAAAAAGGGGTGACTCAGTGCTACGAGTGTCTTCCCAAGCCGCCGCAGAAGACTTTTCCGGGCTGCACAATTAGGAATACGCCGTCCGAACCCGTACATTGCATTGTTTGGGCTAAACATCTGTTTAAGTAAGTCGATTTACTTGTTAACCTTTTTAGTTTGCTAATATTGTTGATTACAGTCAACTATTTGGTGAAGACGATCCGGATCAAGACGTGTCCCCGGATTCCGAAGACCCGGAAGCCAAAATCGAAGGCGAACACAGCACAACCGAGTCCGGCAACATCAAACGCACATCCACCCGCCAATGGGCCGAAGACATCGACTACAACGCCGCCAAACTATTCGACAAATTCTTCAAAGCCGACATCGAATACTTACTGAGCATGGAAAATTTGTGGAAAAGCCGCAAAGCGCCTGCGCCAATTTCCTGGGAGGAAACCGCGTCGCTAGGCAACGAGGCGAAAAGTGTCGACGAAGATCAACGAGCGCGCGACATGAAAGTGTGGACGTTGAGCAAATGCGCAAGCGTGTTTGCTGAGACTGTCGATGCTCTAAAGGTTGATTTGAAGGAGCGGAAATTTCTCGTGTGGGATAAGGATGACAAGATGGCGATGGATTTTGTGACGGCGTGCGCAAACGTTCGTGCGCATATTTTTTCGATTGCAAAAAACTCGCGGTTCACCATTAAATGTAAGTTTAGTTGCAAATTAATTCATTTGGTTACTAATTAATTTGTTATGTTGGCAGCCATTGCAGGCAATATCGTGCCGGCTATTGCGACAGCTAATGCAATGGTCGCTGGGTTGGTAGTCCTGCAAGCCTTCCGCGTGTTGGTCGAACAGTACGAAAAGTGCACGTCAGTGTATCTTCGAGCGAAGTCAGTTCATTCCAAGTTTGTGTTGGCTGCCGATAAGCAACTAGCCGCAGCCAATCCGAATTGTTATGTGTGTAGTCCAATGCCGTTCGTTAATATTTTCGTGAACGTTGGCGTGATGACTGTCAAAGAGCTGGAAGGCGAGATATTGAAGAAGCATTTGAACATGGTAGCGCCAGATGCCGTGTTGGATGGCAAAGGAGTGGTTGTGATTTCCTCGGAAGAGGGCGAGACTGAGGCGAACAACGATAAAACGTTGGAGCAAATGGGCATTGTCGATGGCAGCATTTTGAAGTGCGATGACTTCCTGCAGAATTACGAGTTGACGATTGCGGTCAACCATTTTGTGGCGACGGAGAAGGATGAGCCGGTGTTCAAGGTGCAAGCGAACATGGATGAGTGTAAGGCGAAGGAGAATGGCAGTGCGAATGGGAAGGTCGAGGAGGCGAAGCCGGCAGAGGAGGAGGACGATGAAGATGATTTGATGATTGTTGATAATGTTGTTGGGGAGATTGGGGATGGGGACGGGGATGATGATCCACTTGAAGGGTCGTCGAGTAAGAAGAGGAAGCCGAATCCGCCTGATGATGAGGATTTGGTCTTGATTGAGTAAGGTATTTGTGTCAAGTTTTGTATTTATTTTTTTGTAAGATCGTGTTTAGTACTTAGGAATACGTTAAGAAATTGATTTTTGCAGTTGATTGCGTTTTAATTGTATGTTGAACAAGTGTGTGACATTTGAGACTGACAGATTGTGTATCGCTGGTTGCATAAATATAATACAAAGTAAATTAGCGTAGGCCCTGGAAAAGAAAGCGCCATCTACGTACTTTTATCTGAAACCGTTATTAGTGATACGTTCGACTAGATGTCGCCACACATACCCCACAGAGCATTTAATTTAATTAAGGTTATGTTTAATCATAAACACATGTGCGTGCTGCTCTTAAACTAAAAAAACTCGACCAACACAATAATAATGTCGTACGGAGGCGGTGGACGTGGTGGCGGCCGCGGTTTTGGTGGTGGTCGTGGCGGAGGTGGACGCGGCGGCGGTGGAGGTCGCGGATTCGGCGGCGGTGGTCGCAATAGCTTTGGTGGCGGTCGAGGAGGTGGCCGAAATTTTGACCAGGGCCCTCCCGAACAAGTAGTGCCAATCGGATACTTTGCGTATCCGTGCGAAGATGATTTAGTGTGCAAAGTGGAAATTGAGGATGTGCCGTTCTTCAACGCTCCGATTTATTTGGAGAACAAGGAGCAGATTGGGAAGATTGACGAGATTTTCGGGAATTTGCGCGACTATTCCGTGACGATTCGCTTGGGAGACAACATGAACGCCGGAAGTTTCCAGAAGAACCAAAAAGTGCGTTCCAGTGGTGGCACTTCCGGTGCAAGATTCTAACCTCAAAATATTTTTGTTTTCAGTTGTTTATCGATCCGGCTAAATTGTTGCCTTTGCAAAGGTTTCTACCTAAGGCGCCTGGTTCGATTCAGAAGAGGGGAGGTAGAGGAGGGGGCGGCCGAGGCGGCGGTGGATTTGGAGGAGGTAGAGGAAGGGGTGGCGGCGGTTTTGGAGGGGGTCGAGGAAGAGGAGGAGGCGGATTTGGAGGTGGTAGAGGAGGAGATTCGCGTGGAGGAAGAGGTGGGGGCGGTCGAGGATTTGGAGGAGGAAGAGGGGGAGGAGGTGGATTTGGCGGCGGGGGAGGAGGAGGTTTTGGAGGGGGTGGAAGAGGAGGAGGACGTGGTCGGTGGTAGATTTATTTCATTTCCATTTTGTTTAGTTAATTTAAGTGTCAACGATTTTTGTTTTTATTAATAATATGTGTACAAGACAGAGTGAAGATTGTTTAATATCTTTTTATAATAAATAAAGATTTGATTTTATAATTATTGTTTCATATTTGAATTCCTTAAATTTTTAACAAGATGGTAGAAAATATAAAATGGCGCACTCGCGCTTAAGGTCGATTTCTACGTGACGTTTGCGACTTGCGTATATATACCGTTAGAGGGCGTTAATTAAAAGACGTGCAATTAATAATTTTACATAGTTTATTTTAAAATCAAATACATTTATATAATAAAATGACAATAATGCCTTTTCTATAGCCATTTAATGTGAATGAGAAATAAATTTGTACACTAATATACATTTACCTTAAAATATATATAATATGATACATTTATATAATAGCTAAATAACATTTGTAATATCATAAAGTAATTTTGCAAAAATCCAACATGGCGCTCGCCATTTGGCGCCAAAAATTGACGCGCCATATTGAATTTTTGCAAAAAATGAGCGACTAGCTGAATCACAAAACCTAAAATAAACGATTGCAATAACTAATAAATATAATCAGAGAAAAAAAATCATAGAGAAATCGAATAATCAAGGAATCAGTCTAAAAATAACCTAAAAGAACGCTTCACAAAACAAAGTTGTGCTGTCAATAATAATTGTATGGTGGTGGGGGGTTGGTATAAAGGCGGGGCTAAAAGACATAAAGGCGCGAAGTTTATACACTTGTTTAAAAGTTATCATTATACATAATATTCATCATAATTGTAAGTGGAATGATTCAATTGCAATAAAAAAATATACTACACGAAGAATAAATGCATCATCATCTAATTCTCCACCAAAAACATATTGGTTATATACAAAACTGTCAAAACAAAAATAATAATGGTCTCCTAATCGCAAAAAATACAATATTGTTGAACTTAAATACAGTTTCAGGTACTCGTTTCATTTTTCTCCTCCTCCTCCTCCTCTGCCATGCTCCAATCGAAACGCACCTTGAGTGTGTGAATGTGTGTGAGTAGGCGCAAATCATAACCGGATAATAGCCAAAATGGATGATATGCGCAATGATATACACCAATTAAATATTGTTCGGAGTCACTTCACTGGAAACATTATTGTGACATGTGCGCATGCGCTCAGACAGCAGACACTTGCGTTTCATCATCATCTATTACACCAAAGAAAAAACAATTAATATTATTTTGTCAATAATATATATTCGTCAACTGTCAAAATAAGTTTGTCAAAATGTGTCGTCCGTCAAACCATAATAATTAAAGTGTCCGATTCGCAAAGCATGTCAGTCAAGTCGTCGTCACCTAAACGCAATAAAACGTCAAGTTACTTGTCGTGCAAAACGGCCTTATTGTTACCTTGATCCGTGTCGGGATCCGTGTGGTAGTGGTAGCCCTGCGTGACACCTTCATGCGAATGTGCTCGATTGAAGCGCTGAATGCGCGTCATCTGCGCCATCTGTGCCGCTATGCTGTACGAAGGCGGCTGTCTACGACCGGCACCTGTCAAATAAACAACTTCAAATTATACATACAACAAGTGCGCGAACAAAGTGGATTAAAAAGGTGATTAATAATTAGAAGCGGTGCAAAGCAGTTGTAAATAATAATAATAATAGTGAAAAAGCGTCTTGAGTTTGTTGTTGACTTACCATTAGTGCGCAAAGCTTGCGGTAAAGGGGGTAAAACGGCCACAGCATGAGGACAAGGGGGCATAGCACCAATACGGGAAGAATACCAGCCTATCACCAATGACAAACAACTAAATAAGACACACCGTATGGTACAACATCGACAACAACAACCAACGCGGCCCCCAGGTAAGCAATTATTCTAGTATTAGACAGTTTGCCGCGATTCGCGCGCCCCCACACAACACCAATCAAAATCAGTTGTACATACCAGTCAAAGGCGGCGGTGGCGGTTGTCTACTAGTCGGACTGGGACACCGCTGCTGATAAGTGTGCCCCCCATCGCACGAACTGCTCGTAATCTGACTGATTGTACTATGACCCGAATCGGAAGAAGTTACCGAACCTGTAGATACCATGCCAACAAGATTACAATCAAGCAAAGAGTTTTGTTAATATAGAAAGCCATCAGAAGTAAACTCTAGTCGAACCTACCTGACGTTAACGTTTTCCTTAACGGGAGATTACTGAGCGACGTAACGCTACTGCTTTCCGCAGACAGAGCAACGGAAGGGAGTGGAGTTGGAGTGTCGGAGTGCGAGCGTTCGTGCATTGCGCGCCCACCAGCCCCGGAACTGTTGGAACTGTGCGATCCGTAACTCGAGTAGCTCCCCGTAGCACTTGGGGCCCGCCGCACAGCCGGGCTAGCTTGATTGACCGGGTTCCCAAGTGTCGGGTTCTGCCTCGGCTGATGCAACCGCGTTTTGCTCGGTTCAGACAACGCGAGCAACTTGCGCACAGCTTGCGGCGAAGCCGAGCCAAACTTGGCTGACGGCTTCCGCTCATCGCTTGCACTGCTGGTACTGCTCGTGGTCGAAGGAGCCGGAGAAGCATGGCGCTTGGAGCGCTGACTACCCGCTCCACCCGCTCCGCCCCCGGAGCTCACAGCCCCCTCGCAATCCAAGGACATCTCGTGGAGCTTCGCTTCGTCCGTTTCCACTTGCAAGTTGTTCAAGTAGGCTTTGACACGACGTACCATTTGAGATTCTTCGAACATCTTCTTGGGATTTGGAGCAGCGGTGGATTTTTTGCGTCGCTTCACGGTGGCTTGGCCGCTTTGGCCGTGGTATTGGGACGAGGCGGTTGTGAGTTGGTTGAGGGCGACCATGGCGTTGCTGGCGGGTTGCCCGCCGAGTTCCAGCATGGTTAGGAGGTCGTAAGGGCTGCTGCACATGTTGCTTAGTGAGCGCACTTCTTTGGCTATCATTCGCAGCTTTTCGAAATTGATGAGGTGCTCGACTTGCGAGTCGTTGCCCAAGTGGATGAAGGTCAAGTCTTTCTTCACCACGGGGTAGAATGGAATCTAAAATAAGAAGACTCGTTTAGAGAAGAAGACAAAGAGAGTTGAAGGGGAGACAAAGACAAAAGTTTTGGTTCACAAAAGGGGAACAACTAACTTACAATATGAACTAGAACCAGATAATTCTGGAAGAGAAGCAAGAATTTAATTCCTAATGGCCGAAATTGAAGAATACTTACAATAGGAGGTTGCGTTTGTTCCGCACTGACCAACTGCCGATATTTGCTCATGTTCCGACTAGGATCCATCAAAGCCTGCAACTCCGAGAAGACCCTCTGGTACTTCCCCGGTAATTTATCCCAGCTCTGGCGCAAGCGCGACACCGCTCCATGACCCAATCCGCTCACAATGGCGAACATCGAGTTGAAGTTTTTGCACTCCTTACATTGACCTGCAAAACAAACCCAAATGGCTCATCAAAAAAAGTTCCAAACTTCCCAATCAAAGTACTTACGAGCAACTTTAACAAACTGCTTGATGATCTTCATCCTCCTCACCGGATTATTCTCAGCACACACTTCACTCACCACCCAAAACATCTCGCGGTTGACCAGCGCCGCAAACTGTTCCAACATCGGTGTCCCATACTTCGACTTCAGCTCAAACAAATCGTCAATATACTCCGTCGTTTCAATCTGCCGGAAGATGCTGAAGTCCTGTAAGGTCAGTTGAATGGCCACTTCCACAGCGTTCAGTTGCAAAAAGTGCACGGCACTTTCGCGCACCAATTCCGGAGCCAACTCATCCGGTACCAAAGTTTCCGTAATGCCGTTGGTCTTCAAGTAGTACCGACTACTGAGACCGATACGTTCGGCGAGATTCTGTAATTGGTCGGGGAGGCGGCGTTGTTTGATGGTTTGCGTGTCGGTGACTGAGACTTCGCAGAGGCTGAAGTTGCTGCTGGAGTCCGTCATGCCGAATTCTTGGAGGGCCAGCATTACCACTTCGTGGGCGGTGGTTTCTTTGTGGACCAGGAGGTATTTGTAGGTCTGGTCTGGTTTGTATACCTGGAGGAGAGAGAAGATTGAGAGAGACTAGAGATGAAGATCCTTTTGGAAGGATGGATTTTTGGGAGTGTGGAGGAGTTATTGAGGTTCTTTGGTGATTTTTGGAGGAGTCTAGATATTTTTTAGAAGCTTCCTAAGAAAGTCTTTGAAGATCTTTGAAGATCCTTGCTACAACTTACCTTCAAGACATGCTCCGGATAATCCATACACCGCATATCGTCATAAACCGACATCAAATCCGGATTACTCTGCGACTGATAGAGATTTGTTCCCAAATTGGAAGGAGGATTAAAACTGTCGACTTGATCAATTCCAGCACCCACGCTACAAAAACCAAAACATTTACACAAACCCTCAACACCAACTCGCTCAACATACTTAATAATATTCTTAGGCAAAATATTCATCTTGATCAAAGCCTTCTGCAGTCGCCGCTTAGGCCCCAAAGTCATAAAGCCAGGCTTCTTGCTCTCCTTCTGCGGACTGTTGATCGTCACGGGTTGCGACGATGGAGTGTCATGTCCCAAAATGATATTGCCGTCCACACTGGACAACCTCGCTCGAGGATCAGGCTGCAGCCGGCTAATCTCCGACACTTTCCTACTTCGCGGCCTTGGCGAATTATCCGGCGTGTTCAACATCTCCTTAAAATGGAACAAATTCGACTTGACGGTGATGCTGAGATGCGTGGTGCCCCGCAAGATCTCCAACGCTCTCGCATGACTAACATGCTCGAAACTCTGTCCGTTAACTTCGAGGATCTGGTCGCCACGTTTCAACCCCACATCTTCCGCTTTGGATTTCTTATCCACTTTTGAGATGAAGATTCCGAAATTGCGCTCGTACCCGCCCAATATATGAAAGTTCAAAGGCTCATCCCGATTTGGACGAGCCAGCACCACGTTGCGAATACGCGCTTTCGCCGCACACGCGATGTTTAGTAACCGCAACTGTCCGACCATCTTCTCGTTCTCCAATCCTTGCTCGAACGTCTCCAGAAAGTCAATCATGTCCGGATCCGTTTCGAAATCGGTGAAATGGTTGTTGACCCACAGGAGCACGACACGGGTGACCCGATCCCTGACATCCGGGTCCTTAAACCACTCCAATAATTGATGAGCGACGTTCAAAGGACCCGGTATGAAAGTGCGATGCGTTAAGAGGAAGTCTTCCACATACGTAGGATCCGTTAAAGAGTTCTCTTCGATTAGTTGGAGCATCAGACGAGCCGCCGTTGCTCGGATCACAACATGCCCTCGCCGGTTATTCGTCGCTTCCATGGAACCGCGCAATTCCGTCACCATCACCACTTTCCCGTCTTCCTCATGTCTTCGAGTGTTCTCTTCTCCTTGATGCAAGATCCGGTAGTAATCCGATTGCGTGATGCAAACGAATTGACAATCGTCACATTTGGTGATCATCACACCTTTATGGTACAATTTGTCCATTGTGGGCAGAATGCCGAATGCATCGCCCATTGTAAGGGTTTGACTTTCCTCGTCCGGAATGACGATTTCCACGCAACCGTTTACGAGCACCGACCACGAATCCAATTGCTCGCCATCGTTCATTACAATAGTTCCCGCCTTTTCAACAACGGCGAATATCATGACCGAGCAAAGTGCTCGGCGCACGGCCAGTGTCATATTTGTGAACGCTTTCAAATGTTGCGTGAATTCGAGCAAAGTCCCGATATCGTCGTCTGTCCGTTCAGTCGGCTCTTTTTCTAAGCAATCGCGCACGCGATCGCGCACTGTCAAACTCTAGATAATAATAATAGAAAAGTGAGTGTTTGGGTGGAGATTTAAAGGAAGGAGACTTACATCCATGCTTTCCGCCAGATCGTCCTCTTCGTCGCTGTCGACGATGCTTTCGACAAGGCCGGATAGATCGACCTCGTGCTCGTCGAGTTCGGAATGTGTGGACGCCATCGTGTCGGAGCCGCTATACGCTGAACTGGTGTCCGAGGAATGTGAACCGCGGCTGCATTTATGGTAGAGGCTAGGTCGTGATAGATTTTGGCCATACTACCATCAAATAAAATAGTTTAAGTGCTTAAAGTGGGATAAAGGACACTTACCGCATCATCAAACATGATGTTGATAGTACGGTGTTGATCCATAAGTGGAGAGTTTTGCACTCTTCGGTTCTGTTCAGTGTCGGGATAATCGATCTGCAACACAAAACAAACATCAAGCACTCGTCCGCCATCTTGCAATTCAAAATGGCCGTTGACGTAAAGAACGTCAAAGCTACCTCAGAGTCGCACGATGACGAATTCGGCCAACTCAACGAGTTGCTCCGCCGTAAGCGACCTTTCATTCGTTGCATCGAATGATAAGCGGAACTTCGACGACGCACATTAATGGCGGCTATGGAAGCGCGTTTGTCGCCCGGAACTCCGAGTTCCATGGCGGTGAAAAAAGTGTGTTTCAACATTGGCGAGTGATTTTCGAATGAACTTTATCTTTGAACAAATATTTGGAATTTTAATTTCCGTCTTCCTTTCAATGCTGATAATTTCTAACCCACATTCGATATCAATATGGTATTTGACTGTATTTAGTTTTAAAAGAACTTAATTTGAAGGAAGAATTTAATTGTAGTTAGTGACTGAAACGTTCGTTGACTACTGAAGGCTGAAAGACTGAAAAACCACACACGAAAGAAACAAAAGCGGAAGTAACTTCCGGTGTTAGTTTTTACGAAATTCGAATGCGATATTGCTTGTTTGCTCGACTAAACTATTAAACTAAACACACTTGCTGATAATGGAATATGCATCTCATGTGTGTGCAACGCGAACCGAAAAAAACTCTTTCAACTTTACCAACGCACAAAAACCTCTCGTTTTTTTTAGGCTTAAAATAGACACATCCGTCTGGTACCCGGTACTAGAAACATATTGGCAATTAAAGCGACTCATTTTCTACCGTCACTTAGGTATACAGAAAACATCCAAATAATAGGTAATTAATTTGTAAATATCTAATTAGTCGCAAATAAATTGGTATAAAACAAAATAATTGCAAGGCCGTCTAGATAACAAAGCGCCCTCTAATAATACGCGCCTTAACTAAATATTATTAGTGGCCATCTTGTTAATGAGCGTCATCAATTTGCAAAAAAAGTGTGGTTACATAATATAAAAAGTAATAAAGCACACAGAAACAGGTGTTTCGGATAGCTCGTTGCAACACCAATCTAATTTAGAGTGCTTATATAAAAATATTGAATGATTACGTTATTCGTATAGGTAGAGAAGGTGGAATATAATATTTCGCGCGAGCTTCAGGGTCGCTTAGCAACGCTTTGATGAACTGCCGGTGACCTACGACCTTTTAGCCCACATAATATAAATAATATTGTGTATAATATTCCTACCTACACGCATTCGCGATCAATATTATTTCGTCTTTTGACACGTCAACTGTCAATATTATTACTATTTGACAGATGACAAAATTTGGCGCCATTAGCATTTTCTTATCGCTATTTCAATGAATTATGTCGGATTGGGATCCGCTCAAAAAAAAATAGCCAGGCGCCAACAAATGATTAATAATTAACAATAATTAGATATTGCACTTTTATTTCAATCACAATAAAATAACATTTCCGAATGACTAATCATAACATGGTAAACATTTGATTAGAGAGCATATGAATTAATTTCGTAATCAACTTTCATATTTCCCGCGGTTATGCAACCCAACATACAATTCACTTACCACAATCATCTCTGATGGTTCGAGCACAAAGCACTCGTTCGGTCTTCGTGCACTGCCCCCAGTCCGTTTGCCAAAACTAGAACAATCAATATTAATCAACATTAAAAACCACCCCTATAAGTTGTTTGCTACAAAATAGATACGGGTCAAAAATGGCGTCGTAGTGACAGTTATGATGGATTCTGTGAGAAGAATCACACGGAAATACGTCACAGGATACGAGACAACGTACTAACTTTGATATTTGATACCAACAATGACGACAATGACGTGACAATCGTATCATGTGTCACATGTGTGACGTCACGCATATTTTGCGTCGAAAATGGCGATTATTAAATTGGATATAAAGTTTCTTTTGGTTCGTCGATATCTCTCTATACAAAGATATCCATTAACCCAATTCCAGGTTAACCCATTGACCTAGAAAATGGCGAATTTTTTTATATTGTCTAATTTAGTTTCACTTCATAAAATGCTAATCGAAAAAACCTATCAAAATGTCACTAAATCGAGAAACAATTGAAGAACAGAATTTTGATGTGAAAAGAGAAAGCGCTTCAAAAAAATGGTTAAAACAATTAAAACGATCCGAAAACATGCAATTATCACGATATCAGGACTATAAATCATAATTTCAATGTTTTGAAATGGAAAGGAATGTTCGAAAAGATTTCTACGAAACGAAACACATCTATTATACATACTGTATTGCAATGCGCGAAGGAAATAAAAAAACTAACATTTACCTTTCTAATTTAATTACATTATTATTGTTTACTAAATGTAAACCTGTTTTTCGAAATACTTAATAACAATCATTTTATAATCACACGCAAACAACCTTGCAAAACTATTCCGAACAAAACCGTTTAAGTGTCAAAACTTCCGGTTGCGTTAGGCCATTTTGGAAGCCAAGATGGCCGACTACAAAGGGCCGACTAGATAGAAGTGCAATGTGGCCGACTAAAAAGTGCAATATGGCCGACAAATAAGACTTTTACCTAAAAATTTATATTAAAGACAATTTAAATGCTTTATTATTCATCTACGCATCGTGAATCATTTCCTGTATTGTACATTCTACACACACACCTAACACGAAGTAAATAGACGGGAAGGAAATTCATTCAGCTTTATACCATAAAAATAAAACAGTCGAATGGAAAATTGGTGGATTTATCTGTGAACAGCATTTGCTTTCAACTCTCATCTAGCAGCCCGTGAAAAATGTGAACAACGCACAGATAGCGCTACTTGTTTCGACTAATTAGCGCCATTGTTATTCATTTTTATAAATATTTAACCTCAACCTGTCAAAATAATTGAATTTATTCGCAAACTATTTATGCGCTACTTCATAATATAATGCAATTTTCCGGCGCAAAATTGACCTGCTGAACTTTTGACATTTCCCCATCATCATCATATCAACAGGTTGAAATGTCAAAGGTGCGTTCGAGTCGCAACATACAGGGCGCACTATAACAACATTGTTGTTATGCAAAAATGAGAGAAAAAATTCCGCTTCCCACTGTAATTGCAGCACCACCACATTTCGCTGTAATTATAATAGCGCGAGAGTAATTTAAAATCACACATTGAGAGACGTGGGGGACTGGGAGAGGAGCTAAGGGGGGAACACACACCGTGCCCCGAAGATATAATAATATCCCACCACAAAGAAGGCCGAATGCATTACCACAATACAATTTGATTGTGTACGGACGTCCCATTTTGCGTCATTTTAATTTCCAAGGTCTCTTGTTGCAGTTATTATGAGGGCCTGGGAAAATTGGGACACTCGGTGGATTGATGCATAGTGTGGGTGCATTGATTTGCTTTGGTTTGCACAAAATCGCAAATAAATTGGATTAAAAAGCTTTCCCGAGTTGGAGGAGGAATATTGAGTTGGTCGTAGTTGGTATTGATGGCTTTCCGGGAATCATAAATAATTCCCGGAAAATTCTGATTTGTGCCATCCAACAAGTCTGATGTAAAAGCATAAATTTCATGGAATTCTGGCTCTTTAAGACCTTCTAGACCTATAAAATCTTCTCTTGGAGTTTATTTTTGCAAAGGCTCGGTCTCACACGATTCCACAAAAAGTGAAAGCCGTCCAAACAATTTCTATTAATTGAATTGAGGAGGAAAAATGAAATAAATGTAACTGATGGCTTGGATTATTATGCACAAACGGAAAAAGCAAATAGTGCATAAATATTGCGAATAAATAAATAAATAATTGAACCTAGCGCGAGCGTGTGGTTATTAAAAGTTATATAAAAAAAAAATGAAGGTAGTATAGGAATTCCAATAGATTTTTCTCTCCTCTCTCGACTAGGCTAGCTAATATCCTTGACTTGGTCACGACGACGACTCCTTTTAGTCTCATACAGGTTGCTAGTTTTCTCTCACACCCAACTACGAGAATAATGAACGCACACAAACGCGATGACAGCTTATTTTGTATGCACTTTCTACTTTGGACTCTATTCCATCACACACTCGGTTATTGTGCAGCACAAATTGCACACCAAACGGAAATTTTTACGTACTAGAATATTATTGTGTAAATAGTTCTTCCAATAATTTTATTGGAAGATCTAAGAGAAGGAGTTGTAGACTCTTTGAGGAGTGAGATCTTGTAGACCTCAGATCTGGTGGAATCAGATCTTCTGGGACTCAAAAGTGGAGTTCTTGGAGTTCTGTGACTTACAAGATCTGATCCTCCAAGATCTGGGTCCTATAAGATCTGAATCTTCCAAAAGGAAGTTAAGAGTTGGAGAAAATCTATTTTTCTGGTCTGATCCCGAGCTGCTAGACTCCCAAAGTCCCATAAAGAATTGTCCAAAACTGTAAAGGTCAAAAAAGCCAGAAATCCGACCAGATTTGCGTCTAAATCGACCATAAAGATCAATCTGATAAATATCCAGTTCCCATGATATAAAAAACGAATTATTACGATTTGTTTAGTTAACCTTTTATAAACTTAGCAAAACATTATGAACAATTAATAATTATTATGACTATAAAGCGAAAAAAACATGACGCTAACGCTACTTTTGTAAAAACATCAAGTTTGCTTTCAAGGTAAGAACACGATATATTAAATCGAAACTCGTTCGTATTCATTATTATTATTTACTTTTCGAATAACTGAATAAATAATAATTACCAAACCATCGACATTCTTAATAATTTAATTAGCACATCAAACGAACGAACGAATTTCACTTCAAATTAAATCTAAATTGATTAAATAATATATTATACAGCAATCATTATGTAATCCGTATAAATTTCGCTTCGCATTAAATTCCAGCAAAAAAAAAAAATAAAAATCGATGTTTCATCATATCATAACATTGGAAACCAAACCAAAGCATAATTAAATTCCACCGGCGGAAAACTCACTGAACTTTACGACGAGGAAATCCAATTTCCCACCACACTAATGATGCTTGCCACAATAATACATATAATTGCGCCGCCATATTGCATGCGCCGCCATATTGCACGCGCTGTCAACTGTCACTTGTCTTCGATTTGCGTCAAAGCTAAATTATTATTGTTCATCGAATGCTATAGTATAGTCTAGTTAACATCGATGAATCGAGAAAAAAGCGCCTCTTCTTCAAAGCAAATGGGTGTAAAAGCAGCGAGGCAAACGAAAACATTGATGATAAAATGGTTTAGGCCTTCCCAGTCAGTCGCTCTCCACATAATTTAAACAGAGAACAATATAACATGCTCACTGGATTAAATAACTCGTCGTCGTCGACATTCTTTGGTTTCGGCGTTGGCCGAGCGGATGGATCGTGCAGAATGAAGAATAGGTGCGATGCGAGCAACGGTTTATTATATAGGTAGAACTTTACACGACGATGATGATGATGATGATGGGAACGGCTCACTACAAACCGTTTCCATATTATACAAGACTGTTATTTTTATATCGCAAAAATCGATGGACTAATGGAGGCTTCAAGGTCGTTGGATGACAGCTGCGCAACGGTTGCGCAGAAGCGTTAAACGCGTTGTTTTCGATTTAGAGCCCAACCACCCCATATGGCGACCAACTGCATAAATATTTACATAACCCTGATCGAGTGTGTTACAAGGGGTGGTGTGTTAACTGTTAAGCTCGCCATATGAATATAATAAATTGATATCCGAAACGC